>CM060656.1:17675516-18423016 GCA_030686955.1 Odontamblyopus rebecca | reverse complement strand
TGAACGACCTGCATTCAAACCATTTAAGTGAACCCATGATGTGGCATGGGCAGGGGGTGCGGATTTGCCACCAAATAAAAACAAGGTCATACGAAATAATCATGGATCACATCATCAACATTGTGAGCGTTTGTACTCATTCAAATCATTATTTATCTGTGCCAAGCTCTGCTACGACATCTGTGGCAGCGATGCCAAATCCAAAGATGTAACCTTACCAAGCGAACATGGATATTTGCAAGATGAACGGTACGTAGACTTGTAGATTTAAAACTTTTCTTGTCATACATACAGACTGTGCTGGGAGACACATTAAATCTCCTTGCAACGGCATGTCCAGATGTGCCATCCACGTGATTTACCACATGTGACCCGGATGAACCTGCTCACGTCTACTGTATCGTCACAGCTCACTTAGAAAAAACAAGTTTCACTTGGTTCTCATCGGGAACCAACTCTTTGGTTCCTGAACTCTCTGATTTTTTGGCATGAACAGGTCAGACAGTTCAAGATTAGGTGCAGGAACCAGCACCAGCACGGTTCTGTCGGCCTGAAAAAGGCTGACTATGGAACATTCCAAGCAGAGCAATGGCATCCATCAAAACAAGCAGGTGACATTGCACAATGCAAACCAGCTTAAACAAATATGTAAAGTTTAGCATTTTTTTTTAGAGTACATGTTGATGTGATGAATTTCGAACTGTGAGCTTTGCCCACTATGTCTGTGCAATTGTCTGTCTTTTTGCTTGCTTCCCCACGGTTCTCAAAATGTCTTTAAAAGATATCACCACTAGGATCTATCTTCATGTTTTCCTCTCTAAATTGTTGCTTTTACTATAAATTGTAATGTGAAAGTGTGTAGCGGTAGAGGCTCCTCTTATCTCCTCTGCAGGGCACCTGGAACCTTTTCTGCTGATTTTAAGTGTAAAAAGCAGGAAAAATAAGCAAGCATGAATTTGACATGGACCAAATATCAATTATCTACACACTCATTGGGCTGAAAATAACAATGTTGTCACAAAACGAAAATGTCAAAGTCAGAATTGAACTAGGTTATTTATTTGTTCTATTTATTTAGACAAAGAGTATATCAAAAGCAACAAAATGATGGTTGCCACAGAAACACGAATGTTGAGAGTGATCCAATCCAGTATCTCAAAAAATTACTGTAATGACCGTAATCTTAAACTTGATCTACATGTGGACTTGTTGCTAGGCTACTATTCAGATTTGATGTTGTTATAAGAATTTCAAACATGCTCGCCTTTGTGCCTTTGTGAACACTTTTTTGTACCCCCAGCCCCTCCATCCCCCTCCTCCTCTGCCCCCTGCTCCCTCCAGCTCCTGCACATTTTTAAATCTATGAATTTCTGAACATCGTTTGCTTGATTTTTCTGCACCCCAGGGAGACATTCTCATTCGTCTCTTTTTTCACCTCATTTCACTGCCTCCTGAGTGATTTTCTCCACTCGGGATGGAGGTGACAGTGCTGTGTGCCCCGTGGAGCTTGAGCTGAATCCTGCACTGTCCAACAACACCCCATTCAACCCACACTGGAGCCTCAAAAGCAAAAGGAGAATTTATGCTCTCAAACACTTAAGCAGTCAAGCCGTCATGTACACACCAGGCAATGACAAATATGGACTTTCAGGCATGAATTGACCTGCTATAAAGGTTCTTAAAATGTGCACGCTGTAACTTCTCGGGTGGAGGGTCTGTCATCTGCTTGTTACCATGGAGATCTTATTGCGTTGCCTAGAATGTTGCACAGTATGGCATTAAACGTAGATAATGCCAATCTTAAATTACTAATATTAATAAAAACACGCTATGAGTGGTGTTACCTCTCCACAGATATGACTTTTTAACTTTGTCTGCTTGTCTCAAAGAAGATGGGTAAGTTTAATGTATAGACTGTATAAAAAGCAAGTGTTACGCCGCCCATAGCATTCAGCACCACTCAAATGAATTTTGACAGACAAAATAGCAGAAAAAACACCAGGATCATGTAGAGTGGGTCAATACGAACACCAAAATGACGAGGCTCACAGCAGCAGTTACAGAGAGCGACAATATTCCAGTGTAAGTCAATTGGAGCCAGGGTCAGTAGGAGCTGGAAGCATGTTTATTCTGAGTAAAACTGTTAATCAGTTAATATAATCACCTAATATTTGTTATATAAAAGTATCACCTGTCAGCATGGCTAAAAAAACATCAAGTACTTGCACGGGGAGATTTCAATAAGTTACTATAATTGTTAGGGAATAACCACCCAATTACTCATATTGACATATAATAGTCGTATTCGTCTCAGGTAGTAGTAGTAGTACTAGTAGCCGTAGTTAGTGGGCAGTAGTAAGTAGTAGTAATAGAGGGTAGTAGTAATAGTAGTAGTAGGCAATAGTAGTAGTAGTAATCATAGGTAGTAGTAGTTAGTAGTAGTAGTAGTCAGTAGTAGGCCATAGTAGGCCGTAGTAGGGAGTAGGCAGCAGTAGTAGGTAGCAGGGATGCAATGATATTCAATATAATATTGAATCGTCTATACTAGTCTCATGATTCGATACACGTTTGTTCGATACACATGTTCGTTCGATACACATGTTGATATGCACGTGTCCCTCCATGGGTGTGGTGTTGTCATTTATTTTGGTCTGAAAGGAAAACAGCAGCGTCCTTGTCATATGCAACAGAAAACGACGCCATAGCTGAAATATTCTAACAGAGGTGAATTTTATCTTTCAGTCACTTTTTATTTTACATTTATTTTACAAGAATGACAAAGATATTCACTTTTAAATACTTTAGAATCGCTTTCAGCTTTACAGGCACTTTAATCAAATGTGCTCATATACGCACTTGCGACGCGACCCACGATATACACTAACTATTTCTCAGACTCTATCTCATAAGTTTTCCTCAGAAAACGGTCCACTGAGACATTTCTATGTTTCTATATATAACATAGTTTTAGTGTCCAGAAAGAGGACAGGAGAGTGCTGTGCGTCTGTAATAGCACAAATTGTAGCAGGGGAGTGTGGGAAGAGCTACTGTCGCTGCTGGAGGAGGCAGAGCAGCGCTGACACAGGCGTGAGGCATGTGCACCCAGCGAGAGGACTCAGGAGGAAAAGAAATCATCAAATCATCATCAAAGAAGGAAAAGTGTGATAGTGTAGCTCCACTAGAGTCTATTTTAAGAGTAGACTGGTTATATTATAAAATATAAATTAGCCTGAGAAAGCTCTGTTCTTATTTTCACTAAATTAAAATGCTGAGCTATAAACCAAATTGAACCAAATGAACTAAAACACTGTGCAGTAGTTGTACTGTAATGTACTGTATGCAATGTTTCATTAACATCATAGTGTCATTATTTTATATTCAGCAGCAGAAAAAAATAACATAAAATAATAAATAATAATAATATATATATATATATATATATTTTTTACATCTTAAAAAGTATCAAAATCGAATCGATATCGTAACCCGATATGTATTGAAACGTGGGAAAACGTTGCATCCCTAGTAGGTAGTAGTAGGTAATAGGTAGTAGTAGGTAGTAAGTAAGTGGTAGTAGTCTTTTTAGCATTGGACAATTAGCAAGCATTTTTAAATATATGCACTCAGTCAAATAATACTCTAACTTTCCAATTCTAATATGAAGTAAATGTAATAGTATTTATTCTTTCAGGTTCACCCTCATCTCTGCTACTTGTCTCTTGACTTTAGGTTAAAAGTTTTTCAACCCTAATTTAGAACTCATCATACCAGTGCTGGCATATGGCAGCCAGCATAATTGTACTGCAAATAGCGGACATTAAATTGATAACCTTTAAAATATTTCTCCTTCACGCAATAAAAAACGATTATACAGCTCGCCTCAGGAAACAGACATCAAGCCCTCTAAACTGGTACTAGAGTATAATGGTTTATGACATATGTTTGGGTGTTGAAGATAAAACTCTTTAAATATGCACTGATGTTGAAGAGAAGGTTATAATGTGTTTACCTCCAGTGCTTTCCTCTTACTGTTGAGCAGTTTGGAGATGTCTCGGGCCACTCTCTCCACTAAGTCCTTGGGATTGTTCCTCTTGATCTCGAACTGGCTCTTCTTCTCATTATAAATCTGAAACAGAAGAGATTTTTATGATGTTAGTACAGATGATCAAAAAGTCACAGTGGGTCAAATTTGTGCTACTCCAATCTTTTTTTTTGCTGACCTTTGCTGTAATGGGCAGAGGTGGGTACTAGGGATGGGCATTCAGTTAAATTTTCTTAATCAATCGTTGGGAGAATTAACGATTGATTAATCATTAATGTTTTTATATTAAAATTATCATCATTATTATTACTGTACTATCATCATTATTATTACTATATATTAAAATGCAATGAAAACACAAAAATACAGTGTTTTTTCTGCAAGGAGATCTTTATTAGCACACCACATGTGAGGATGGTGAGTCTGTACTGTGTTTATTTCACGTTGTTGGAGTCATAGAACTATAATGAAATCCTGTTTCTTTTGGACACATGCACATTACGATACGGGTACATGTCACAGTATCCCAGTTACTATCGGAATATCCCAGAGTGGTACAGTGATCTCCAACTCCTGTGTCTGCGCTGTCACAAACTCGTCTCCTTATACTACACTACACACAACAACCTACATTCGGTTTGTCGATTAAAAATGAACGTGATCGATAAAATTCTTAATGATCAATTATTGATTAGTCGACTAATCGTGCCCATCCCTAGTGGGTACTACTCAGTTCTAAGAAATAGAATTGTGTGATAAAGTTACTGAACTAAATGTAGTTGACTTAGTAGAAAGTGGCCATTCCAGAGGTCAAAGGTATATGGAGTTTAAAAACACAGTGGAGCACTTCCTCATGCATGGTTTGTGTGTTAAACGTGTGTGAATGAAACAAAACACAACTCCAGGTATGTTTTTGATGAGGAAACATATACACATATATAACATAAATCCAAAAATAGCACAGGCCCTTTAAAGAAAAGGAATAAAGTAGAAATCTAGCTCATCCACTGTGACAAAACAATGAGTTTTCCGCTTGTTTCTGTAGTGAATGATGTAATGCACTTGATGGTTACTGTGGCTGCCCACAAAGTTACACCATAGCCCCTAACAAAGTCCATTGAAAAGCGAAACTATGTGTAAAGGGCCAGTGTAGAGTCCAAACTGTGGTCAGCAGAACAGTAAACATCTACAGTGGAGAAGAGCACTGGGCCATTAGGACACTCTCTGGTTTAAATACAGAGCCGGAGTATCCACTAAAAGCATCAGCATCTTCACATTAAACTAATGCAGACTCCAGCAGAGGACTCCAAACAGCAGCCTGCTCACAACACATCAATACAATATACTATTGGAGAAAATCAATACATCATTTATACAAAATACTGATGACTTGATGACTTGTGATGACTGACACTGATGGTTGGCCTTAACAAATCATATTGAAAAGATAGCAGCATTATGTGCATGTTTCATAGGACAAGGAACTAGACTAGACTCCCTGGTCAGTGATATTAGGGCGGGGCAATATTGTGATACTTTGTTTTTTTGCAATCACAATATGGTGACATTGTGATTGCCTGCTTTGTTTAGTGCAGCTTTATGATCAGAAACAAACATTTTTCACCACCTACTCCTCCCACTGGTCTGTCTCCATCATGTTCTGAGTGAGTGACAGGTGGATGTAACCGATCATAGTAAAAAATAAAGTTTAAGAAACAGATGATAGCTTTACCTTTTAAAGACTGTATAAAATATACTCAGGAAACATCAATCACAATCTAAATCGTGATCTGATGCTTAAGGCTAAAAAGTGTAAAGTATAAAAAGTTACATTTAAGTTAGTCCAGACTGAATTGCAAAATGAAAATAAATCACTTTTTTGTTTCAGTTTCATGATGTGACATTTGTGAACAAGACCTTTGAACGGTTTCTTAATGTGAACGGTTGGAACTGGATCTCATTTTATAAAAGAACTGAATCTTTTTATTTCTAGTTTTAATGTATTTTTAAACAACGTAATTCTTAACCAATACAAGAATCAGCACAAAAGTGCATGTTTTATTTATTATGCATCATTTCAAAGGCTAAACACACATGCACTCTCAGCTTAAACCATTTGAAACAAATCTGAGCCTTGGTAATTTCGCTCTGTCATTAGTTCTCACATTGGCTTCAAAAATGCAAGCCAGCCTTCTTTTTTCAGATTTGGATTTGGATCCCATAAAAGAGCCAAAAGTCCCATCACTAATAACATTTTTTATGTCAAAACTGAAGCAAAAACATAAACAGACTGAGCTCACAGCATAGACACTTACACTTGCACTACACCGCTCTGCACTTCCTCTACAACCTGCTAAGAGGCCAAAAACAGCTTGCCGACTTCGCAAAGCTCATAAAGGAAGTAAAACAAATGGGCCACAGGAGACAGTGTGTGTGGGGCATAAGAGGGGAGCTGTGGGAGATGGACAGATGCTTGGCCCATTGACAGACAGACAAACAGAAGAGGAATCTAGTGCAGAGATTAGTCCTTCCCCCTAGACGTAAAAGTAGTCTGACTCAGCGGACTGTAGCATCTGTACAAACTAGCTCCAGGATTAACACTGATCCCACCGCTGCCCCGCACACATCCACAGACCCACTTTTACAACGTTTATTCGTGGGTCGAAGGAAAATGTTGAATATTTAAAGAAATGACGTGTCGTTTTAAGTGCAGACTTACTTAATAATTTCCTGCAATTAGTCGCTACAGACGAAAAAGACAAATGAGTCAAGGAAAAGTCATGTTTGTGGAGGAAGTAATGGTCTCTGTTAATTATTTATTAAATTGAGACATCAATAGAAAATCATTCAGAAATTTGTATTTGTTAATATGTTGACTATGGGGTAATGAAAAAGAAAGAAAGTAAACAATAATGCATTTTCAACATAAATAATAGTACTTTCTTTTATATGAGCATGGTAGTCCATTCCATAGTGGTCCATGGGTGTATACTAGTCTATATAGTCTTTTATACTTGTTCTGATACAGCCCAAGATCATTCTAAAGCTACTGTATTCTGGAAAGGTTCATTTCAGTCCCATGAATGACGTTTTTACTATTGATACTTACTCAAGTGAATCCCTGGTTTCAAAGCTTGTTTCAAGTAAAAAATATATATGTGAAAATAATATAGTATTAGTGGTTACGGTAGTGCTAGTATGGTAGTTTTATGGATGGTAAAAGTGAGGAAAAGTATAGCAGAAGTAGCAGCAGCAGTAGTATCTGCGGTACATTTGTTCTGGTTTTCTGAGACATTTATTAGTTACAGAAAGTAGTCAATTTGTTGCAAAGTTTCCCCAGTGTAAGCAGAGACAGACTGGAATGTCTGATACTGTCACCGAGTATTGACTGTTCACTTTGTCTGTGTCCAATAATGATGGTAAATAAACCCAGCCTGCATCTATCCATCGTGTGCATCTCCGCACAGCGTTAAGGTCAGCACAAATACCACAACACAATCGCTGCACTTACTTCAAACTGTAATTACTCATACCAGTGCATCTGAGGTCGCTGAAACAAGAGAGGTGATACCTAATTGCAATTTCTCTAACAAGGATTGCAATCGTGAATACATTTGCAACTCATGTTTTCAAATCAGTTTTCATTCATTTTCAGCAGGTCCATGTGTATTAATGCTGCTCTATGCAACTGTTCTTGGAGTTGTGGTTGGAGTTCTGCCACCTGTTTGTCACCATGAAGATGTTTGACTAGAATGTTCCACAGTATGACTTCTTTGCTCAAAAATACCTTGAAAAACATGCATTCTAACTGAACATTCAGAGATGTAACATGGCCCCGTCTCCCTGTGGAACCTTCCAGACAAAGCCATAACATTACCATTGAGATAAACAGGTGGAGGACTTCTCAACAGAAAAGTTACATAGTGCACCTTTTGTGAAAAGACACATGATACATGACATGAAATTAACATAAGAATCATATGCATTGAGTTTTAACCTACAGGGTTAGGTAGTTACACAATAAGATTATGGATACTTGAGTATTGGGCAGCACGCTGCCCCCGCGACCCAGCCGGATTAAGCGGGAGAAGATGGATGGATGGATGGATACTAGGGTTGTTCCAAAAATTAATATCCAGATAGGCCTAATAACCTCTAACTAGTATTGAAAACAGTCATTATATTTATTGGAGTAACACAGTTGAGAAATGAGTGTGAAATGAGTGAACACAATAGCTCCAATTTGAGCACAACTGAATGACCTAAAACTATCAACCATCGAAAGAGTATACAAATGATAGTGTAATAAATAATATTATAAATTCGAAAACACAAGTAGTTCTTTTCCATATTAGACGGTTGGCAGCAGCAGTCTCCTCTGTTATAATGAAAGCTGTGTTTTGTGGTGCACCTGACAATCATGCACAGTGACCTTTTGGAGCAGGTGGAAACCCATTAGCCCAGAACCTGTGCGGCACATTCATAGGTTTGTGTAATACTGTAATAGGACAAAGTGTGAGCCCATCTGAACACTGAATGTCACCTGTCTCACAGTTGACATGTCATTTAGCTGACCAGAATGTAAATGGCACATGTTAACAGCTAATGCAAAACAGTCACACAAATATGCATGAGCGCTGAGCACATTTCATTTTACATGGAAGATCAAAAGATAGGACAGCTCGTACCACCCTGGTATTGCCCAATTTCATCAGATCACAAGGGCAAAGAAAGGCTGGGCCTGGTTAGTACTTGGATGGAAGATCACTGGGAATAACACTGGGGTGTGCTGGAAGTGGCTTGAGTGCAAACTGTTGTGTCTTTAGGCAAGACACTCGCATTGCCTTATATGAATGTGGTGTGTGAGTGTGTGATTGGTGGTGGTTGGAGCGGCCACATGGGACAAAATGGCAGAATGCCCTAGGACAGCTGTGGCTACGATAGTAGCAGTCACCAGAGTGAACTCTGAATCTCAGAAAAAACGCAGTATAATATATTTATAATATAAATATAATTCATGCGTATTTATTATTAAGATAATTTTCTGAGTGTCCCAGTCATTACAGTTATGTATAAATATTAAGCAAATTATGCAATATGTGGTTATTTAAAAATGCATTTGGACACCGTGCTACTATGCACATTAATTCATTTTTTGGCACAGCTTAGAACAAAGGGACAGAGAAGGACACAAACACAGCACAATCCACTCACGTCCCAAACGTAAGTGTCACATAATGCTCCTTCTTCTGGGGTTATGGTTGATAAAATGTTTAATGATTAGATGTAAAAAGCAGCCTCATTCACAAAATTAAAAGTTTCAAATTAACAAGTGTATTTATTTGCAGTTGGGTCAGGTAGCACAGCTTTACACCACAACTGTTTTCATTTCTATACTGATATTTTCCTGCATTAGGTGAACACGCTGCTTTACTCAAATAAAACACAAGCTACAATGCAGCACCATTAGCATTCTACTACTCGCTAACTTCCAGGCACACAGCTCATTATTTACACAGTGATATTGCTGATGTCATTGCAACAGTGAGAAATAAACCTCTCTCTTTCTCTTCTGAAATATGTCCCGAGGATTGATGTTGTGATATGAGCAATTAGGAGCAGAAAACAGGAGCGTCCAAAAGATTCGTCTCTGTCAGGCTGCAGGCTGGGAAGACAGCCAGCTCCAGGCACTTTGCTCTACCAGCCCAGTGAGCCACAGACCTAGGCCAAACACACACTCCACAATAAAGACTGTCTCCTATCTGCTGCTGTGGAGGGAGCTGATCTGGGATACAGGAGGCTAGCTTTAAATGCAAAAAGAACCATTTGTTTTGGTGACTGGGGGATTTCAGGACACTGATCTGATAAAGGGGTAGAGTTTGAAGTATTATGTTCTACAATATCTAAGTTTCAACCAGTCACAAACTTTTACAATTGCTTAGCTCAAATTTGAACTCCCCCCAGATTGTAAATAAAGAACTTTCAAAACAAATTGCAGATGTTTATTAGTTATGAAGCACTGTATCAACTGCGAACCAGGAATAGAGCCTGAATACATTGCTATGTTACTTTTTGGGATGAGTTTTTGTTGTTTTCTATGAGAAGGGGCACCATCCTTACATCAATGTGAGATTTGAAAAATTCTTTCCAAGGGCGGTGCAGGCCCCGGGGTCTAAACATGTCTGCCCATTCAAGTCAATGGACCGAGCTCAATGTCGCATGTCTCTAGAATGGCGTAGCCCGGCTAGGTAGTACTTCTGGTGGCTCCCTGCTCATTGAACATGCGCAGTAGTACTCTTTTCTCATGCAGTGTGTGAATACAAGCGAGCGTTTGCAAGGAGTGCGGTCTCACGTATCACATGACCACTGTGACCAATCAGTGCGAAAGGGGCTAGAGCGGAGCCGGAGCTAAAGATTAAAAAGCTGTTTTTAAGACAGTTGAAGGATTTGAGTTGAGAAAAAGTTTATGGTTTATCGCAACAAAATCCAACCTTTTTGAAAACGGTAGATACCCTGTCAGCCGAACATGAGCAGCTTGTGATTACATTGCGCTCTAAGGGAAAAATCCTTTCTGGGCAAGAGGGATTTTTTTCATTGAAGTAAAAGTAAATGGCCACTACACCAACTCAAGACAGCTACAAGCTAGCAATACCCTTTCCAGTTATTTTTGGCTTGAAGGGGTATAAGCCTTCCCTAGAATGGCCAATGCACCCCCATAGATCCATTTTAGCTCCCTTTTCATAGCACACCCAGTCTAAACCCAAAACCAAAATGTTCAAATGGCTCCCACAGTGTTCAAAATGACTAAAATAAAACAATAAGTCCACACTGGGTTCATCACTACAGGGGCTAACTACATTTAAACTGGTTTAAAACAGGAAAACAAACATGGTGGGGGGTGGGGGTACGCTCACATCCATAAAAAGCTCTAAATTAACATGTTAAGTGTGCACCTCCATTGATGAAATTCACACCCCCCATAGCTCCTACCAAAAGTGTCTGGCGCCTGAGCACTGAACGCCATGAGCCAAACAAACTGGAGCTGTGTGTACTAGTATGAACCACTAACTTTCTTGGCAAAGGAGAAATTCAATTTGTCAAATGGCCAAAAGTTTTTTGGGGTAAATACATTTATGCACCTCATCTAACACATGTTAGTTTCAGAGTAGTTTCACTGTAGTTATCTCCTCCCTGCAGGCAGATATAAGGGAGTGTCCTCCAGCATTCTGACCAGAAATGAAGAAGGAGCTTGCATGAGCTGTGAAATGTATTCGATACAAGTACAAGTATAATGATTTCTGTACTTGCTGATACAGCGTACCAATACCGATACTTTAACCCCCACCCCCATACACTGAGTGCATTTACATGCACATCAGTATCGCGGTTATGGCCGTATTCAGGATATATGCTGTTGTTGCTAATGTAGCATCCCGGGATACTCATATCCCTCTATACATGTAGTAGTAGTAGTAGTAGTAGTAGTAGTAGTAGTAGTAGTAGTAGTAGTAGTAGTAGTAGTAGTAGTAGTAGTAGTAGTAGTAGTAGTAGTAGTAGTAGTAGTAGTAGTAGTAGTAGTAGTAGTAGTAGTAGTAGTAGTAGTAGTAGTAGTAGTAGTAGTAGTAGTAGTAGTAGTAGTAGTATAACACACGCACACACACACACACACAGTTTCTGATAACCGGGATACTGACTTATTCGGGATACTGAAACCGGGATACTGCATAATGTGTTGTGTAATACTGGTATCGGCAAATGTTTAACAAGTAAGAGTACATTAAGGAGGCGGCACGGTGGCTGAGTGGCAACACTCAGGCCTCACAGCAAGAAGGTTGTGGGTTCGATCCCCGGGTCGCCCGGGCCTTTCTGTGTGGAGTTTGCATGTTCCTCCCCGTGTCTGGTTTCCTCCGGGTACTCCGGTTTCCCCCAAGGACCATGTTGTCCACCCTCCTGTGGGCTCACCACCTGCAGAGGGGTTCATAGGGGGGGTCAGGTGCCATGAGTATTGCACCTGACCCCCCCTATCGCGACCCAGCCGGATTAAGCGGGAGAAGATGGATGGATGGAGTACATTAAGGAAGTATCGGTGCATCCCTACACACATCTTTCATGGTTTGAAAATTAGGGACCCCAGCTTTAGAGTCAGGGTACCTAATTTTCATAATATATTCATTTCAATTCAATTGCTTTATTGTCATTGTCATATAAAATGACAACGAAATTATGTTAGAGCACCACAACTGTGATTTGTTGTGGTGCTAGTTGTAGGAGCTCCAAGCCGCTGCATCTATGCGTGCCGCCATCTTGCATTCCCCTCTTATTCTGCTCTGGTGTTTCCATTGGTGATGAAATGGTCCATTCCCTTAAAGTGTGTCCTCTGGAAGATCCTCCACCATATTTGGTGCTATTTGTTGTGTAAAAAGCCTGTAGCATCTCAAATGTCCATAGCTCGCTACTTAGTTAGCCTCCTGCACAGTCTCCATGGATACGAGAAAAACAGTTCATATAAGCCTTATAATTAAATGTGCACTGTGGAACCTTTCTGATGGAGGGTCTGTCAAATGCTTTTCTTCATGAAGATGTTATTGCTTTTCCTAAAATGTTTCACAGTATGGTATTAAACCTTTCCATCTCCAGAGAGACCAAACCAGGCCAAGGTCAGATCTGTGGAGAAGCAACCCCACTCACAGTCAGGATGTCTATTTTTCTGGGTTTTTTATATAAAACCACCTGTAAATGAATAAATGTAATGCAGAGTTGTTTAATGTCATACTGAGGAATATTCCAGGCAGAGCAATAACATCTCCATAGAAGCCGGTGACAGACCCCCAAGCAAAAAGTTAGACAATGCACCTTTAAATTAATCTGAAAATACAGGCCTATAGACATGCATTTAATGAATGTAACATAGTACGATTCAAGAACATTTATTTAAGAATTCTTACGCTGGGATACTGGCTTCAACCAACGCCATAAACTGAAACCCAAATGACGAGACAATTACTATAATGGTTTTCCGTTTAGAAGGCTAGTTTTTCCTCAATAGGAAAAACATAACTTTTAAATGACATAAAGCAAGTATTTTATTGCTATTGCCTCTGTGATATTATTACAATCACTTGAGTTATATTGCCCTCACAGCTGCACAATAACCAATAATCACACCAGTATTTGCTCAGATGCCCACATGCATTTAACAGAGTCGTCACACATGCCCATTCAAACGTATCAGTGTGTTTTTCCTCAAGGTGGAAGAGGCCATTAGAAGAATATTATTAAACCATAAAACAAGAAAGTTCTCTCCGCTCCATTGATGCTGTACAAGCCCCTGCCTCTTTGAAATGATGCATTTTCAAGTCGATTTAAAAACCATGTCAAGTTTGTTTTTAAATCAATATTCATTCCGGTAATGTTCAGCGGCACTGCTCTCCGGGCCAGCCTCTCTCTGAAGATTCATGGCACCTCCAGTCTCTAAGCCAAAGGGAAATATACAGACGGGAGCAGATTTGCAAAAGGTTTTGTATTCAATTAAAGCCTGTACTAAATTTGATGTTACGTAACCTTTAAAAATAATTGTAAAAAGCACATCCCTCTATCCGCAAGAGCCAAAAAGTCTAACAAATATGGCCTGGTCAGATCAGCAAGCAGTCTATAAATCTGGAACAAAGGTACAATCGAAACTGCATAATACAAGCTGGGATATTAACTCAGGAAATGTAAGTGATGGAGGAGAGACAAACAGACTCAGATAAACATTTAGATGAAATTCAATGAAAGTTTACTCAGTGGTTACACTTAGGTATACCAGGACTAAACTGGCTCAAACCAAGAGTAAAAATACATGGACCTAAGCAGCTTTTTACATAACAAATATACAAGTTACTAGTACTTTTCTTGTGTCGTTTTGTCAATACAGATTAGATAAAATATATTGCTTGATCATAGAATATTTAAGTTGAGTTAATCAAGGATTTATGTAATCTATTACACCTCCCTTAGTGCCATTTTACATAACACAAAAAATAATGGATTATAGTTAACTTTACGTCTTTCGGTGATTTTGTGATATACTGGCTTCAGTGTGTTGACAGTGCTGCATATTAAACACCAAGTCTACTGGGCACTCATCGCCTAGCCAGTATTGTAAATATAAATTTGTTTTCAAATGTTTTGCCAGACAGACTAAAGGTTACATTGGGAAAAACAAGTGCTTTGTGCGGTCACGCTTTATCTTAAACACATTAGCCTGATGGGATGTTGTGTCTTATCACAGTGTTTTACAAAAGCAGAGCAGATACAGGGTGAGGCCCAGAGCCACAGTGGAAGCTGTTATCAGAGGCTGGTTTGGTCAGTGCACTGCTGTAGAGGTCACATGGGCTTTCTGTTACTGTGGGAGAAGATTGAATCTAGCTGTGGATTAGGCAAAAGCCCCAGCATAACTGACTGTCAACTCGATTAACAGTGGAGCAAGAGTGACAACATTTGCGACAACATTTTCTGTGTTATTACAAAATCAAAATGTATAAGGGTGTCCCAAAGACAAATGCAGCAAAAGTTTGAGACTAAATAAAAATAGGCATATCTAAGTTTATTTTGAAACAGAAGTTCAAGCGTCTCCTTCTGAAATTTTAAAACAAGGCAAAATTGTTGGCCAGTTCCAGGAAAAAATGGAAACGTTTATTAGGTATAGTATTATAGTATTAATGGTGCCCAATCTCTTCATTTAGTTGCTATGGTATCTCAACATCTTAAATAGCAATAATGTCATTCTTAGAGGGATAGAAGGCGACTGTGTTGGTATCCAAATTAACCTTCTGCTGTTAGCGCTCTCCAGGACCACACGTGATCTGCCAAAAGCATCAATATGTTTTTCCTTGGCACTGTGATGTCCCGGACACGCGGCTCCCATGCTGAGTGACGTGTACAAAGTTACACAGAGGCGTATGGAGCACGCACTCATTAGCTGTGTTAGCATCATGAGTGGCTGCAGTGCGCCAAGCTCTAAGTGTCACTGTAAACACACAGATGGAGAGACAGAGGGTGGTGACGATCCACACAATCACTGCTAAACACTGGTGTGCCCAGTCGGCTGACACACATGGGACAGTACTGTAGCAAAACATATCTGCGTTATAGGCGGCAAGGGTTTCCTATATTTTTAAGCAACATTTTTATTAGGATTTTCTGATGCAAAATTCACATGAAACTTGATTAGTTATTTAATTTTAATTAAAGAACGCTATTCATAGTTCGATGGATGATGACAGTACTGTAGCAAAACATATCTGCGTTATAGGCGGCGAGGGTTTCCTATACTTTAAGCAACATTTTTATTAGGATTTTATAGTGCAAAATTTACATGAAACTTGATTATTTAATTTTAATTAAAGAATGCTATTCATAGTTCGATGGATGATTAGTTATGCCTGGTTGGTATGTTATTTTGTTTAAGCTAATTTAGAATATGAACTGCAATAGCATCAAACTAGTTAATGTAAAACAAGCTGATTTGTATATTTGTGGATGATTTTACAGTACTTTCAGTCCAATCTACTACACTCAGACCTACTACTGTGCATTTTTACAAGAAAAACTAATGAAAAAAAAATAAAATAAAATAGACATAACCTTTAAACAGACATTTAAGACACATTTCAGCACATTTTTGCTGAATTTCTTCTGATTGTTGTTATTGGGGGAGACCAAATTCAAGATATCCATTTCGACTGATATCACCCATTCCTGTGTGTTACTTCATCCTTCAAGTATTTATTATCAACACAATATAGTTGACTTTGAAATAGTACTTGCAGATGATACCGACAGACATCTGAAAGTTCACATAAAGACATTTTCTCTCTTTTTGGCTGCATCCGGATGTGCCTCACTGTTTATTGTGTCTAAAAGCGCACAGTTTATATCTCTATACTGAAGGCATCCACATCAGCGCCTGCATGTGTAGCTGTAGCACTGGGCTGGCAGAGACAAATGCTTCATCATTAAGGAATATTAGTGAGAGGCACGGCGTCTGGGTTGGGAACAGTTCAATAAGAGAAACACACAGGCTTCACACAGAGGAATGATAACACACAGCACACCACGGGCCTGTGCTATTCAATGGGGCTGCAGCCTTCACCACATGCAGACAGGAAGGGGGTCCAGATAATTGATAAGTATAATCAATACTAAAACTCACAACTCTAGATATTCAGTCGTACAAGTATTGGCAGTGCATGAAAAAACATACATGCAGAACATTTCTTGAATAGTTTTAGAATAGTCTTGGTGCTACTATTGTTTTGTGTTGAAAATGGCATTATATTGTCTAAAAAAGATATCTGTTTTGTGTGTTGTGTGTTTGTTGTATGAATTTTGTGCATGTTTTCATTCCTGTCATACTTATCATCATCATTGTGGTATCAAAATTGGTATGAAGCCTTAGTTTTAAGTTGTAATATTGTCAGTACCACACAGAGAGGATAAAGCAGAGTAAGTAGTGAGGAGTTGACTGAGGAGGATCACAGGTATAAGTGTTATATATTATGCATGCAAGAGGGCAGGCATATGCTGTATGACTCTTTCAAGGACAGGGATGCAGCAGCAGATATAGAGCTCTAAGTATGGACACTAGCTTTTAGAAATGATGAATAAAAAGCACAAACCTAACAGAGCAACTATACATTTTACTAACTGATTTTAATAATTCTATACAATTATATAAGGCAGGACAATTATGTTTAACAAGTATGGAGTCTCACAGATATACGTCATATATATACGGAATACGTCAAATGTAAAAGCCAACTCTTTGAAGTGGCTTAACTAACAAAGAATACACCAAATTTTTTCAGCAGTATATTTAGGTCTACAGGGCATAGGCTCTAATTCTTTCACAATGATGAGAGCACGGGAAACTACGAGCGCATGGGCAACTACAAGCGCATGGGTGAAGTACATGGATGCACACTTATAAGTTGCATGCATGCATTTACTTATAATAATTTTCATTAGGTATTAAGTGTTTACATGGTCTTTTTAAAGCAGAATTCATTTTTATTCAGAATTAAAATCCTCATGTAAACGTGGTCACTGAGACCAAGCCAGAGGAGCCAGGACAGAACAAAGGGCGGAGTCTAGCCCAGGATTTCGTGGGAACGCGCGGCTGTGAGTCTGAGGTGGTGGTCTGCAGCACGAGGGCCCCCCAGGGAACTGTCCTCTCCCCCTTCCTCTTCACCATATACACCTCGGACTTCACCTACAACACAGACACCTGTCATCTCCAGAAGTTCTCGGACAACTCGGCCATTATTGGCTGTGTGTCAGAGGGGAACGAGCTGGAGTACCGCTCGGTCATCAGAGACTTTGTGGACTGGTGTGGGCGCAACCACCTGCGCCTTAACACCAGCAAGACCAAAGAGATGGTGATCGACTTCAGGAGAAGGACACCCCCTCATGCACCAGTGAACATCCAGGGGCAGGACATTGAGACTGTGGACAGCTTCAAGTACCTGGGTGTTCACCTCAACAATAAACTGGACTGGTCCCATAATTCCAATGCCCTGTACAAGAAGGGCCAGAGTCGCCTCCACCTTCTGAGGAGACTGAGGTCCTTTGGCGTGTGCAGGCCCCTGCTCAGGACTTTCTGTGATTCTGTGGTAGCCTCTGCTCTCCTCTATGCGGTGGTCTGCTGGGCCCCAGGCAGCACTGAACGGGACAGGAAAAGACTGAACAAGCTGGTCAGGAGGGCTGGCTCTGTCCTGGGCTGTCCCCTGGACTCTGTGGAGGAGGTGGCTGAGAGGAGAGTGTTGTCCAAACTTACATCCATCATGGACAACACCTCTCACCCCCTGCACCAGACTGTGGTGGAGCTGAGCAGCTCCTTCAGCGGCCGTCTGAGACTCCCTCAGTGCAGGAAGGAGCGCTACCACAGATCATTCATCCCCACCGTGGTCAGACTGTACAACTCCTCTGTGCAATAATCATGTCTCTGCCACTACTGGACTGTGACAACTTGCACTGTTTTTGTACTTTCTTTATTTTATATATATAGTATTTATATTTCAATTATCTTTGTAAATTTTGTACATATACTTATTCACTTTATATTATTATTATTTCTATTTTTATTATTGTTTATCTTGATTGCATCACACTTTTTCCCCTTTTTTGCACTAAACTGTCCTGGAGCTACTGTGACTGTTGAAATTCTCCACTGTGAGATCAATAAAGTCCTATCTTATCTTATCTTATCTTGTCTTATCTTTTTTCCAGTACATTAGATTACTATGCTCCTAGTATTCATATTTACCTTATACTTAAATTAGTATCTCAATTTGATATTAATTAGGAATAGCATGGCTCTTAATATGATCCTGAATTTAAAATAACTTCACAGAAAATAAGTCTAAACATTATTTTCATAGTAATCTTACAGTGTTCACTAAAACATACTGTTCCTGTTTGAAAGTTTAGAGCTGCAGTGATCCTTTGAGGAGCCTGGAGGGTTGAGTCTTTAGCTGGAACATCTTGAGTGGGATTGTGGGCTGTAGATACAAGCAACTCTAAACAAAGATAAATATATTTATGAACAAACATGCAGCCCCCTGAGTGAGAGGAGGGCCCCACTGAGAGGCCACAGACACTCAGCCTTGTCTAATCTGAGCCCATCCACCTGCAGCTAATGCCCATGTTCAGCCTATGGCACTAACAAGGTGTCAATTTCAGGACTGATCATTACTTATGAATGTTATATTAGCCCCAATACCGGATACAGGGGAATCTGTAAGTAATACATAAAAAAGGAGAAGAAAAAACTCAATAAATACCACAATCCAGCATTAGGGGTGGCACGGTACACAAAATTCACGGCACGGTACATACCTCGGTACAGACCCCATGGTTCAGTACATTTTCGGTACAGTGCAGGAAAAAACATAACCAGAAAGGCTGTCCTCAAAGGCAGCTTTTTATTGCCTAAATTTCCAGCTCAGATAACTGCAACTTGTAGTAAAACAACTAAAAGTAAAACATGTAAAACAAGTGAACACGCAAGCACCACATTGAATATATTGATTGGTTACTGAGCTGGGTACATCAGTGAAGTTTTAACACATGGTCTTTTTAGGTGCCTTTTAGGTACCTTCTGGGTGCGCGCAGTGGTGGACGAGCCGCGCACTGGCGGTGCCGCATGGAGTGTCCGCGTGCTCCAGCGCACAGGTCCCGCACACCGGCACAAGTTTATGGCCGAAAGCAGAGGCAGTAATGAAATATGACCGCACTCAGTATTCAGACCTTGAGTCCGTGACGAGACTGAGTCCAAATGCGCTCGAGTCCGAGACAAAACCAAGACAAAGCTCTCACTTTAGCGGAGGAGGAAGTCCAGCGGCACGGGGGTGTCTACTGAGTGGGACAGGTGTGGGTCCTGCTGCGGTGCGCCTCGTTTAAGGTGGGCATGGGTGTGTTTTGAAATTGAGATTGTTCTATGAGTGATATCACCGCACACGCGGAGCTCGTATGCTGGGGTCATGCGTGGTCGGAGGTGTTCGTTTGCGCTCGCACTGGGAAAGCGTGCCGCGCTTTAGGGGCAGATCCAGGCTTGGGCACGATTCTGAAGTCCTAGTGTGTGTGCGCCCCTAATGTTTGATACATTTAGAACGTTTAACTTGTCACGTTATATTTGTGCGCAGCTCCTTATTGTGGCTGCAGAAGCACTCGCACAGGTGCCCCTGTTTTGTTTTTCTCATTCGCACGCCAAAATATTTACTCGCAAATGCGAGTGAAATGGGCGCACTGTAGAGCCCTGCCCACACCACCGACTTAAATGATGGTGGTGGGTCTTCTAACTCCGGGCTTGAATTACTCGCCATCGTCTTTCACCCCTCTCGCAACGACCTAACAGCAGCAACTTTCAACAACAGCAGTTTTGTATTTGAAGGCGGAGTTTGCTAGCTAGACCAATCCAGACATGTATACATGTTCATGGACCAATCAGGGCTTGCACATGGCAATGGTAAAGGAAACCGTCGCAAAAGGAAAGTCCCGTGGTCAGTTCAATATTAAACTTTTGTACCGTATATTCTCCATCAAAATGCGCGCACCGAACCGTGACCCCCGTACCGCGACTGTTCAATACGAATACATATACCGTGCCACCCCTATCCAGCATGTATCTAAAAGGTTGCACACGAGAATAGCAATAAGGGGTCTCTTTGGTTTAATTTTCTTTGTGTCAGTCCATAGCCCGGATAAATGGTAGCATCAAGGTTAAGGTATGATTCTTGATACTGCATTGTACACCACAATAATAAAAGGCCATCTTTAATAGGTCTTTCATTATGATGCGTTTTTAGTTCTGCTATACCCAGATCAGTCCAAAATTATTCAGGAAATATCCAACGTTGTCCTAACCAAGTTATTTTTTATTTTTGTTGATGAACTATGTATGTTTCAGTAATGTATTATGTTATTATGTATTGATAAAGAATTGATGTGCAGTAGATACCAGACAAAATGCTGCACAGACCAGTATTGGTTTTGTGATTAAGCGTTCTGGTCCAAGTCAAACTGAAATGATCCAATATCAACAAACAAAAGACAACTGTCCAACATCTCTGTCTCTGCATCTCACTAGATATGGAGAGACAGAGATAGAGAGACAGAGAGATATTTGCCAAGTCACAGACGGCGCAAACCAACAAACCCAGACTAGCTGGGCAGACGGTGCCTGCGGACATCTTTCTACTGCCCAGTTTTTGTTTCTTTTCATTAATTAGCCTTGTGTCAGCAGCAGTGTGGGTAGAGCTGATCTATCTATAGATAGTCAACAGGACCTTCATGGTGCGTTTGAACACCACATACAAAACAGAAGGATTTATATAAGACAACAACAGAAAGGAGAAGTGAGTGAGTTTATTTTTTGGTATTTATATGTAGAATAAACTCATGATTCACAAGTGTATTATATAAACGCATTGTTTCCTAGTACTTTTCTGCATAAATTGTTGTTTTTGCATGAATTCCCTGCAGGTGTAGTCTTGTGAGTGCAGCTTGGGTCAAATACATAGAGATGCATAATAGTTTTGCGAGATTATGTCATCATGAGAGCACTTCCGGCTCCATCAACTCTGGCTCCAGTTGACTTTACATTAAAAACTGCCAAGCCCTCTCTCTATAACTGAAGGCATGAGCCTCATAATTTTGGTCTTAAATGTTCATATAACCCGTTCTACATCATCCTAGAGTTTTTATTTAGCTGTTTTGTCTGTAAATAAATTCCTATTCCTAATATGGACCTGACTCCAAATTCGTCACTATAATGGCTATCCCCATGAGCTTCATTTGACTGGAGCTGAATGCTACGGGTGTTATCACACTCCTTTGGTTTACTTCTTTACATAGTCTAAGGTAGCATCCCCTTTTTAGTTGGCTGATGTTTAGCAGGGCGTGTCTATAGACGGCCAGCCAGACCTCCATTGTGCAAATAAATTCACCGTTTGACCAGCAGACACAGAATAGGAGACAATATTATAAGAAGGATTGGTGCAGGCGCCTTCCACAGCTCCTGACTCTATCCTTCACATTTGTCTTCTGGACAGAGATAAACTACAGCCTTTTTATTAACTTGCTGACGGCACAATTTTTTTTCCAATCTGCTCAGTTTTTCCCGCTCAGACGTCGGCAAAAATATCCTCACTTTAATTCTCTCCATCTTGTATTAGTTTTCAGGATTGCATTAGGCTAGTATAGCTCTTCCTTACTCCCATGTACAAAGATGGAAAATGGAACTGGCCAGTTTAAAACAACATGAATATTTGGGGCAACTTTTGCAATGTGGCTATCTAGTGCTCTAATGCTTAGTAAACTTATTTAGCAACAGCACTGATAAATAAATATGGTTATAGATTATAACCCAAGTTAACATAAACATATTAGTTAAAGCAAGGTGCAAAATGGCTTAAAACAGGGATGCCCACACTTTTTCAGCATGCGAGCTACTTTAAAATGACGAAGTAAAAATGATCTACCTACTACAAAAATCCAAATTATTTATTTATTTATGAATATATTTAGAATCAGTCTTGGTGGAACGGTACTTGGACTTAATGACTTCATGTGGTAAAAGGCTGACTCACATAAATAAGTTTTTATAGATCTATCTCCATTTTATCTGATAAATGTTTATTTAATCCAAACAAACTGTACTGCACGGAAACACTCTGTGCCCCTTTTTGGATCCTCACCCACAGTTTCCGAGCTCATTCATTTAGAGAACTTCCACTGGCACTTTACACAGAACTGAAGAAAGTAAATAAAGAGTGTAGGATTTTTAAACCTGTATTTTTTTTTCAAGTTCTACTGGAGTTACAATATCTTATTGGTTTTGCAGTGGGATTTACCAGCCTCTGCACATTTACCAAACGCGCGTCGTGATTAATACAGATGCATGTTGTAGATCTGCTCTGTGCTGTAATACCGTTTTGTGGCAACACTGTAACATAAATTTAGATTAGTTTTTGAGTCGTATTTATTAATCAGCGCACACTGAGGACGGAGCCTGTATGCGCTGCACGCAGGGAGGAACGCGAGCACGAAAAGGCGGTGCACTAAAGTGAGGCAGATGGACAGGTAGAATGTTTTAAGAAGTTTAACCTGCAGTGTGACACAAACTGTTACGCGAGGGTGTTGTGGACAAGCTGCGAGCGCTCGGGATGTGTGTTGTGACAGTGTCTACGGACTCCAGACGAGCGCATTGGCTGTAGAGAAACACCCCGCGCGCTCCTCCACATCAGTCGGTCTGAGTTTATTGCCAGTAGCGGCGGCATTAATGAAATATGATCACACTGGACGAGAGTCAGACCAAGACCGAGTCCAAACGCCGTCCAAGACCGTAAAGAAACGATCTCGAATACTACACTACGATCTACCTTGGCGATCTACCGACACTGCATTGGCGATCAACTGGTCGATAGCGATCGACGTATTGGGCACTGGCTTAAAAGGTAATACAGGGAATGTTGAATTGAAGATTAAATATATAGCTGGTTAAAAACAAAAGAACAAATTTATGTTGTAAACTTCCACTACTATACATATATAATGATGCACTTTCACTGTAATTGCCCATCTCTACTGAACTAAAGGTAAAAGGTACAACAAAAACTACCGATTCATGACATCACAAGGTGGAACAAAGCATTTGGAGCTCTGGAGATGGAAACAGACTAATTAAAGGGTTACTCAAACATGTGTGGTTCAATAATGGTTTATTCAAGTGCATTTTTGTTAACAAGTCCTTGCTGTAAGCCAGATAACATGAGGTTATTCTTATGTTAACAAGTCTATTTTATTTAGGCCTATTGTGTTTAGTTGTCTTGCAGTTCCTGTGTTAAATATTCTTGAAAAAGTAAAGTTTATTGATCTTTGAAAAGGTGTATTTGCATTTTTATTCCATTGTCATTATATTAGTTGAAAATGGTTTCAAAATATTAATATTATCGTTTATCACAATGATTTCTTGGTCAATTAATCATCCAGAAAAATCTGTTTTCGTTACAGGCCTAGTAACAGCATTATAACATGGATTGAAGCTCACAAAAGTCAATGATTTGTAATATAGAACCTTTAAGAACTATGTCAACTACAGATAAATGAATGGACAGCTAGTCAAAACTGATACCCAAATAGAAGATTTACAATACAGTTAACATTTTCCCATATTCATTTGTGATAAGAATGACAGAATAATACAGAGATTCCCAAATCTTATGGATAGTAGTGTTGCGTCATGTCTGAAACTAAATGTAATTTTGGCATTTTCATATGTTCACAAAGACAGTGGCACATTGCTTTGCTCTAATAGTCATGTCTAATGTGTGGGCTGATCCCTCGGTGACAGATATTATGCACAACATAAATACCACTGGAGACAGAGCCGCAGGAGGTTGTGAGCTCACGTTGGCGTCGTCTTCGTTTCCTGCTCATTTGACTAATTACTGTGCCACTTTCACACCACTGGGGACGCCTGGCACCTGCCCATCCGTCTCTGTCGCCTTGGCTTGCTTTTGCTCAAGTCGTACTTACAAATTACACCACAAAAACGGCCAAATATCTTGATGACAATTTGGTAACACTTTATTTGGCACTATATCATTAAGCTCAATTAAACATGTGGGAAATTTTAAACTCTAAACCCAGTACAATTGGTCCTGGTTCTTAAGCACACTTAAGTCCTGCTGTAGACTTGGTTTGCTTCTGTTGTAGTCCTGGTTTAGTTCCAGGTTTAGTCCTGATTTTCTTTGAGTTTTAATGTGGTCTATGTACAAGTGGGAACAACCCTAAGAGAGCTCTTCCTATATGAAAACTTAACTTCGATAGAACTCCCTACCCCTATTTCTTGTAATATTTGTATATACTGTAGATAATTTCCATGCTGATTATATACATGGTTAGATAAACACAAATAATATAAAAATATTTTTAAAAATATTTTTTTTTTTACTTTCTACCATATTATAACGTAGTTTCTTCATCAAAAACAGGCCTGAAAACGTTTCAGATTTCACCCATGCATGTTTCAGCAATTTAGCGATCTCTCCAGGGCCCTATCCAATATATTTTTATGGACAATTCTCCATAAATCTCCACAAAAGCATGATACAAAACTGTACACTTCAACTTGACAAACCTGATGCGATGTGCAGTAGTTTCATTAGAGGGATGCATTCTGAAGGGGGAGTGACTTAGCTCAGACAGTAAAAAACTTGTAAAACATGTTAATGCGTTATTTTCAGTGAATATAGCATTTTCAAAACGATAAAAGGTACCATAGTGTACCATCTAAATATGGTACATGTTAGCAGTTAAATACCCCATAGAATTAAAATACCCCCCATTAATATGATTTGATTATAGTGGTTGATTCAAAGCTTTCATCATACAGATTGACTGCACATTTTTAGTTTGTTTGCATTACATTGCTTACATTGAAATACACAAATGTTTGACCAAAAATGTTATCCAACCCCTGATAAATTTGGAGCCCCCTTTGGACTAATAGGAAAGAGGGGTGGCCGTTGTTGTTTTCACTTCATTATGCTCTTAAATAATCAGTGCCCAATTGCATTATTTTTGGTTTGCAGACTCTCACTGAAGACGACACTGCTCCTAGGTCATTTGTGCTAGAGACTAAAGGCTCTTTCACGCTATCTGTCTGTAAGGCTCAGATCACCTCCATGCACCACATTCAAGACCACACTTTGGAAGAAACACACAGAGGCTTCAGACTGCGGTTTGTGTCCTTGTTATGGTCAAATTGTAATTAAATTTATTCATACATTAATTTCATGCTTTGATAATTAGGCTGTTCCTGCAAGTGTACAAACGACTAAATATTAATTGTGCATAAAGTAAAAAAAAAAAACAGTTTAGTATCATTATGTTTTTTATATAATCACAAGTAGGTACAGAGAAGTGGGAGGAGATAGGGGGTAGGTGATAACAGTAATTCTCTGAGCACTCAAGCTTCAAATGGAAGACAATACAGGATTACTCTAAAGATGCAGGAATCATTAAAAACGCAACACTGCTATTTAACACGGTTAAAAGTCTGTAACTGTAGGCTCTGCTCTGTCTGAGGCTTTATTAGACTTTAATCTGTGCTCTTTTTGAATACATAAACCATAAAGAGCTGACTTAGAATTACAATGGGTGAGCTGATTTGCACTGTTAAACAAATCTGTCATACATAAATTGGTTACAAGCTAGCTAGCATTAACCGACAGTTGTTC
The DNA here is from genome assembly GCA_030686955.1 of Odontamblyopus rebecca. Taxonomy (NCBI): domain Eukaryota; kingdom Metazoa; phylum Chordata; class Actinopteri; order Gobiiformes; family Gobiidae; genus Odontamblyopus; species Odontamblyopus rebecca. The sequence goes on along the minus strand of CM060656.1, from coordinate 18,397,189 downwards.
AGTTAGTCACTCTCACCCTTTTTGTTGAAAATCAAACACCTAAACAGGATCATGAACGCTCGTGTTAATCACAGGCTCCTGAAAATGACATGTTTAAATTTAGTTTTTTCTTGTATTTTTAGGCCATCTTAATTTTTTTTAGACATTGTTTGCTAATGTGTGCATTATATCACCATGGTAACAGCTAAACATTCCACTATTAGAACCCCCCCCCCTTCCCCGCCTGATGTCACTGCAAAGTATTCATAGTCTATTATGAATTTCATTTTAGAATCTAATAAAACTCCAATATCCACTGACCTTGTAACTCTCAGTGATTCGAAACAGGGCAAAAACTGGACTACTTTTTATAATTTGAGTTACAATTTGGCCCACTAAGCAACAAAAGTCCCACAGACTGTCAGAAACCATACCTATTTTAGCTCTTGGCCAAGAGCAAGAAAGAAGAAAATCTAAAGACAATTTTGGAGCCACCGTACAGATTACATTTCCACCCTCCTAGGCTGAATATTTGAACAGTGTATTTTGGTGATAAGCTATAGCCGGATTTTGAGTGACTCTGGAACTCATTTTAGCCTGACAGATGAAGCTGCTCCCTTGGGCTTGCCTCTGGTGATGGTCAGAGCTCCAGTGTCTGAAAGTTACAGGCTGTCCACTGGCTCCATGCAAAGTCATTACATGCACCTGAACCTAAACACATATTGGCAGGCCCTACTTTCCCCGTGTCAGGTGCAGACAGGGGTCACCTGCCTCAACAGAGCAGGAAAAGCTTGTATCAAACGTGGCTGCAAGAGTTGATAGAGTACCTGCCTGCAGCGTAGAATGGACAGGAGGAAGAGTGGACGTGGCCATGCCCAAAACTACCCCAAACTATCCACCATGTGTCAAGAGGAATAGGGCGGCAAGATTAATAGCAATTGAATCAAACTCTGAATGGAGGCAGTTAGCGAACTGCAAAGGCTGCAGTTTGTAAAGGCACCACAATTTCCTCCAACAATAACAAAAAGTCCCATCTTATTCTCTAAAAATTGCTAATCGTGTAGTTTAGATCTGTCCAGATATGTTCTGAATGATTTGTGTATTAGTTGTCAGGTATTGGAGTTAAAGGTTTTTGTGTTTATTTATGTTCTTTGAAGGAATTATAGTGATTAACAGTATAAATTTGATAATCTAACATTGAATATCCCCAGAACTAAAGAAGCCACCTGGACCAGCTGACAGATTTTTTTTTCTTTTGCTATTCCCAGAAAGTTAAAAATATTTAAATACAGTTCATGGCAGAGTGGTTAGCCTCTCAGCTGAAAGATAGAGGGTGTAGTTTGTAGGTCATCTAACTTACATTTTCCACCCTTTATTCCCTATTGTGAGTGAAGAGTCTTACCTAAGGACACAACAGTTTCCACTGTGGCCTCTGGTATTCCCAGCGGTCACTGTGCCCAACGCCCATAGTTGCTAGATTTTAACATAATGCACAGGTAGGGTGTTTACATCAGATGCCCTACCTGAATTTGAAGTGTAATTCTTCTCAAATACAGCTATATATTATCTAGAACACCAACAGCTATTGTCTCTACACTCGCGTATGACTAATACTAAAAGGATCTATTTGATAACACACATGCCTGCATACAACTGAACTAAAATCCAGCAACACAAATGAATAATACAGAGATGCTTTCCATGGAAATGTGGCACTTAATGACCAATAACAGAGCAACCTAGAGAGGAGAGAAAGGGGTTTGAAGGAAATGAGCAAGACGTTGACAGAGAGAGATGGAGAGAGGCTGAGATCTGTGCAGAAGAGAAGCGTTTATGGCGGTAGGACAGCATGTGGTCTGATTATGTCGTCAGGGTAAATGATCATTCATTTGCCCAAGTCCAGCTGGGCCAGATTAATGCCTACTATTCTCCACCGAGGAAGAGGAGTAGGTTTGACCCCCTTCAGTACACACACACCCACAGGACACCAGCCGGACCCTCACCCAATACAGAGTGTAATAATGTTAATAACAAAATAACATCTATTGTACTTAAAGCAGATTGATTATGCAAAATTGACTTTTCAGAATGTTTGAACCATGTTATAGTTGTTTACCCTCACCATTTACTCACCCAAAGTTGTACTTGGAGTGATTCGTGTCTGTTTGAATAATCTGCATACACCCACTCTGTACTTACTTCGTTCCCCAATTTTATTTTCTTAGTCGGTGATACTTGTAGGATTCGGCAGCATTGTATACTAATCACACATTTATCAAATTATTTTAGATGAATATTGAGATTTAAAATGGCAAATTATAACATAATACATGGGTGTCATAGATTATAGCTCTATAGCAAACACAAGTAATAGGTCTTCTTTAATAAATATCTAAAACTTTTTAAATGTCGCAAAAAGACCATAGTCTAGTAAAGAAGCATTACTGAATCTAAGAAGACCATCTCTGCCCACTGCAAGATAGAGAAAAATTAATAGCAGCTACCTGGAAATAGAAAGTTAAAACTTAGGAACATTCTCCATGGAGATAAATATGTTTTTTAATGCCATGCTGTGGAAGATTATAGCCAAAGGAACAATATTTCAGTTTTGAGTCAGTTTTGTGGAGATGCAAGCACAGTAAGGACGTAAGGAAGTTTTTCAGTGCAATAAAAACACATACATTTTTGTGTTTTGTTTGTGGCAAAAAAGTTACGCACTAAAGCTTTAAGAGATTGACGTAATTGCTCACTTTTCCTGTACTCAACTATTGCCACCGTCACAAAAAGCACTTTTCTTTGTTAACCTGACACAATCTTGAGACTTCACCAGAAACCCACCACTGCAAAACAACACACCTGACATATTTCTCAAACCCCCTCCCCTCACCAAAAAAAAAATGATGAAAGACGATTTAAAACAACAAAAAACGTCGTCTCCAGTCCACACAAAACAAAATACAACAACAGGCTTTATCAAGGGAAAATCCTGCCAATCAGCATTTGCACATCCAAAATCCACTGCCTTAAACATGCACGTTGAGATCTCCGAAGCTCCACAAACACACACACAGACTACAGACTTTGGCTGTTATCGTCCCACTCTCCTCAGCGAGATTGGACTGAACACATTTAAACAAGCTCTCCAAGAGGAAGCCTATCTACACCAGTGTCACAGATAACACACAAAGGCTCTTATTAAATGTCAAGAGAATTAAAACATTTCAGCGGTTCATGTTAGAATATAGTCTATGAGCTATTAAAGGGATCGCATTTTTTATTGTTATTGGACATTTAGACTAATTGCGTATTTGTTTTGTTTACTGGATAGTGCGTGTCCCACTTCTTCCTGTGATACTACATGACATATCGACTTCAATGGAGAAGCTATTGTGTTTTAACTCTTACTGCCTGGGATAACCGATAACAGAAACATGGCTGTTTTGGCTAATTCTAGGTAATTTACAGATATATTATTGTAATAATTATGTCCATGAGCCGCGGACCTGTTTTAATCCAGCACCCCGACAACTTTTTAATAATCATTATAGTGTAATCACTGTCAATCCCTTTGTTAAATGATTCTCTAAATAAACATTTAGATACAGTTTCAATACAATGTTTTAAAATACAGTATAAAGTAGCTAGTATAGAGTTCGCTAAATCAATTTCAACTGGGGCTGGGCAAGAAATCGAGTTACATGGTCTATCAGCCAATCTTATGATGGTAAAATAAGAGCAGACTTTGTAGAAAAATATTTTTGTTAGTGGAAATATAAGTTTGTTAGTGGTAGTTGATATTTGCCAGTCCTGTCTTTGTCCATGAACCTTCTTTTCAAAAATGATATATAGTTGTTTTATACGGAACTGCAAAACCAAAACAGAAAATCACTCTTGAGGAAAAAACATTTATACTGCACAGCCCTCGGCTTGTCACAGTAAATACTATACTGACTTATCGCACAATGCATGATAGATGGAACAATACATATTGGGGGTCAATATTTACCATGAGTTTTTTTTCTTAGTAAAGGTAGGAACTTGTTATTTTTCTGTACTACAATAAGACTTGAGTTTTAGAGAGTTGAATAAATAACTTCTATGACTCATTATAGAAACAAATTAGCTACTTAAGGGTTTTATTTTGGCATTTATATATTGTAGCTCATGTTTAACCATATTGTACACTTAGAATAGTTTTTTGGAGGGTATTCCTGTATTATAGGTATTGTGTCAGCGGCATAAATTAGTTTCAGTGTTATCATTTATCATCTATATTTTCTTCAGCAATATATTGTACTTCAAAATGTGTTATCGTAACAGGCCTATGCAGCCCTTATTTCAACACTGACTAGATTTATAGATCCATCTAGATGTGTTATAAAATGTTCTGTGGTGAAAAGTTTGACTCGACTTTACCTCATGACACTTTGTCGAGCGATAAATGTGGTAGAGCAGCGATAACATGATTTCCTTTGGCTGTAGAGACATAGAGGCAGGGATAATGCAGTCTCCTTAAACCATAATGATCTGGATAAACAGTCCAGGGTGAGTATTTATCCTGCTCATTAAAGACTAAATGCTGTTTCCTGCTTCAGTGGCCAATCAGGTCATCTGCATTAGCGTGCACACACATACACATATACACACACAAGCACACACTGAGTGAAGATGTCACACAATGCATCTTATTATTATACTAAAATATATAGTCTATAAAAGTTTCAATTATGTAAATAAAGTTTTGGGGCAATTGTAATAAGCAAGTTGGTAAGTAAGTTTATAAGTCTTTTTACAAGCACCGGGCACTTACTCCAATTTTAATCAAATCCAGAAGCAATCTTTTTAAATTGTGAATAATATGCTTGGGGTACTTTAATCAAAAAGTCCGCAGCCAGTCCACAGTCAGTAAAAATATTTAGTGCAGATTTTGAACTTGGTGGATAAACTTGACGATTTTGGGAGTTAAACAGCAAAATTTTGTTGTCGTAAGAATAAAGAAAGAAGAAAAACTATTTATTTTAAAAAAGTGTTAGTATAAACAAGCAAGGAGTCAACTAGATTGGCTCTAGATACTTAAATGAAATAGGCCTGGGTATTTAATCAGGTGGAACAAAACAAACTTGTTCCAATAGATAGCAGCAGTGGAGTACAGGGGAGCAAAGGAAAAAATATCAATCTTATTATAGGCAATATCAGGTGAAGTAAACATAACATTTTAATGAAAGTTAAACAAATAGATACAATATAATGTGTTTTACAGAAGAATCATCATAACCTCATCCAGTAATGTGCATATCACCAAAACAAACCACACACTAATCAGCATACGACTCAATTACCATTACAGTCTCCATCAGTATTTCCATCCTCACCAGTCCCGCGTGTTCATTTACAATATTGCTCTCACAGAAGAATATTGAAAATGGCCAAATCAATACATATGATATAACGATTCTTCCCAGATGAGGTTGAAAATGTAAGAAAGAGGTATAACGCAATCATAATAATGTTTTTTTTACAGACAAACAATCAGAGTTGGAGATTGGAGTTGGGGGTAAAATGTGCTTTGATGTGAGGTGTTGCACTCATACCTGGAGCATCTAATCAAGCTGAAGAGAAAACCAACTTTTACAAGAGGACTGTAATAGAAACACAGCAACGTGCATTTCAAAGCGCCAGTACAAAGCGGTTTTCAGATAGATAAATATGTATAAGCAGCTCTTGACGTCAAAACAAGTCTGATATGGACCGTCTGCATCTAATTATAAGGCATTTTATTGATCGGGAAGTGCGCGGTTAGCATGGCAGTTGTTATTAGCTTCAAAGTGACGGGAAAATAGTTACAAATGGTCATACGGTTGGATCTGGAATCGCACCGCCCACCCTTTTGCCAGTGATGTTTATGTCAAGAGCGGGATTCGAACCGCCAACCTTCTGATCAGCGGACAAACACTCTACCAACTGAGATACTGTCACCCCTGAAAACTCTCTGGCCTCAAACCTGTGAAAAGCACCTGTAAACTCCTCACTGTGAATAATTAAAATGCTCAGAATGCATAAGGTAAGTGAGGAATAACTTTGGACCACTGCAAACCGTTTAAAAGAGTTTTTCACATTTTTACAACAGAAAAGGCATAAGAAAAAACGTACTCCTCACCTTAACCTTGGTTTTAACTTCTCGCTACCTGCAACCACCTTTTTCATTTTTTCCTGAATATATATCGAATGTACGTTTGAAGTTTTATCTTTACGGAAAACCGAAGCATGGCGATTTGGATGCATTGCAAAAGTGGGTCCGGACATTTGAATATGAATGGGGGTGAGTTGGGTGCAGCAAGAGCAGAGGGGAGACGTGAAATTGCGAGTGGCATGCCGAGAAGAGCGCGGCGTGAGCAGCTTTGATGTGGCACTGCTGTGAAATGAGCTGCTGGTCCCAAGGTTCACTCCATCACTGTATGACTCTGGACAGGAATATACATAAGGATACACAGGAGCAGGGCCATGTGTGATATTAACTGTGCGTATATACGGGTGCAGGGGTGACAGGAAAAGGAAAGATTTGTGTAATGGGAAATGTACTTATCTTACATGGTCAAGCACGTGTATTGACTTAGAAGATTTTACTAGAATTACAACTGTGGATCAATCCAAAATAAGGCAAAAATGCCTCCTTCCTCCTTCTAGTCCTGAACCTTTAAGAGCTACATCATGAGGTCAATAATAAGATTTAAGGAAATGTAAGAGCAGAGGAGAGGAGGAGGGATCACTGTTTTTGGTGGATCTGAATCCTTCTTCATTAGCGGTCATAGGGATACAAACATAGACTGTATAAAAAAGTGGACCGAGGGAGTGTGATGTCATTCATACGGTTCAGCTCCAGTTTAATGAAGCTCACCCAGGCGGTTATAGGGGTGAATTTGGAGCCAAGCTCCATATTAGGAAAAGGAATTTTTTTCTGCACAAAACAGCAAAATAAAAATACCAGAATCAATGTAGAGTGGGTTAATACTAACATTTTAAGAACAAGAATGCAGAGTCGATGGAACAGGGCGACTAGCGGGTGAACTGTGTCCATACAGTCTATGATACAAACAGGTGAATCTGGCAACCCAAAACAAGGAGGTGAGTCCTCTTTCTGAGAGGATAATACACTAACGGAAAAATGCATCTTTCTTGTATAATGCAAAAAAATTACTGATGACAAATGAATATGTATGTCCATCCATCCATGGGTAGTTTTATAATGGTCGATCTGTATATTAGATTATCATATCATATGGTAAAATTAAAGAAGAGGACTTTGTGTTGCATTTGCTCTTTGTGCTCTATAAATAAAGTTTGACTGATTGAAGAAACAACTAAATGTATTGAAATTACATTATATCATCTTTAAATGTTTTTTTTTATATATTATTGTTATAAAATCCAGTATTGTATGGCTTAAAAATCGTTTTCTTATCAAAATTAACATTGGAATTTTAGCAAAACTAGAACACAATTTAACACCATATTCTATAACATGCACGACTATTACATTCATGTGCATTCTTTTCTGATTGCTATAATGCCACACACTCATCCTGTGCAGACAGTCACTCACGACCTAAGCAGCACCTCTTCAGTCCTCCAGAGAGTCTTAAAGCCCAGAGCTCATATCTCACAGTGTAACAAAGTGGACAGGGGCACCACTTCCTGACAGAACAGTGAATAATCCCACTGCCTTTTGTGGTTTCTTCTTCGTTTCGCCCTGACGTGCCTCCTCATGCTCACCCAGGACACTGAGTCGCCTGCGGGCCTCAAACACACGGCTCTCTCTCTCACAATGTCCATGAAACGCTCCTGTCGCTGCAATAAAACCAAACGTGTTCAATTCCAGCACAAGCATTTAAGGCCCTTCTCTTTCAAAGCATTCTGTCCAGTAAGGAGATGTTATGTTGCCAATTAGATACAATGATGCTGGTGGTTATTAGTTTCTGTGTCAAATGCTGCGCAAATACGATCCATATTAGAATCATTTATTTTTTAATTTGTGTGAATTTGTGGAGTATAAATGTCATACTGCCTCTATGCATTAAAATCAGCCTTGATTACAGATCAATTATGGTCACCTCAGTGTGTTTAAGACAATATCAGAAGCGTGCAATTAGATTACCAGTTATTTGTTCAGCTTGCTTTTAGTCTATGGGGTTTTGAGGTAACACTACAGGGAGCCATCATTATATAAATATTTTTTAGTAAAATATTTTTTACTGTAGATTTGAAAATGTATTTGTAATTAATTCATGCTTTTCTCATTTTCCAGTGCAATCATGTGCAAAGTCAAACAGATGGAGCAATGGTTCCCAACAGGTCTAGCTGTAAGAAGGCTTGATTGTTCTTAATTATTTAACCACAAAATGTTGCACCTCTTAATAATCCTGAATAATAGCCAGCAGTTAAAGTTACAGCATTCTTACCAGGTGGCATAAACAACATTATTCAAATAGTATCAACAATTATAATTCGAGCTTTAGAGTTATAGCTCTTAATTAGCAATTTAAAGTTAGTCAGTTTGTATTTTTAGGCGGTTCTTGTGAGATTTGCTCTTTAAAAATGTGTAATATCAATGAAAAGCAGATGGTATCTTTTAATAATATTTTTGTGCCGGTCCCAAGCCTGCATAAAAGTACAAATTGTGTCAGAAAAAACAGTCACAAATCATACAAATGTGCAAATCACTTCATGCTTGAACGTTGCTACAAACCCCACAAGGAAAAAAAGATACCATAACACCAATGTTTAAAAATCATAAATAACGCAAAATTGACTCTTGTGAGCGTTAAACTATTTTAGGACGTTGTTTTGTTTCATTCACACGTTTCAGTAATCGAGCATTAATAGTCTGATTACCTCCAAACCTTAAAATGCTGTGTTCTCCCTTGTGATATCATGCACCGGTAGTTTTCAAGTTAACAGCTACATTTTGGCTTATGCTCAGTAGAGATTGGACTAATTATCCTAATGATTCCAGTGAAGGTGTATGGAGTTTAAAATGGTGCATCACTTCCTGTATTACCACAGAAGAACTCATTCTAAATATGCAGAATTGGTATGTTAAACATGAATGAAACAAAACACAACTCCAGGTATTTTTTTAATGAGGAAACACCATTATAAGATCAGAAAATAGCGCATATGAACCCTTTAAATTAATTTCAAACGTACTTTTCTAATACTGGCATCCCTGGTCCGATACATATTTCTGTTTACAGTGATTGTGATAGGAGTGTGTTTGTGTGGGCACTGAAGGTAACTCAATGATGAGACGCCTTCCTGCGCGCATCTATCCTCTCCTTCAATGTCTATATGTTAAACGCAGCAACCGTAGTCGATCTGCACAAATCCCATCAAACAAATGCAGCCCTGGGAAGTGGGCCAGAGGGAGATATGAGTCAGCCCAACACGGGGGATGAGGGGTGGATCCTCTTTTCAAGATTTCACACTCAAAAAGGAACAAAGGAGGGGAAGCAGAGTGAGCAGTGATTTACAGAATTAAAAAGATGTAGGTAGCACTTCTGAAGCCCCTCTCAGCTTCCTGGAGAGGCCCACATGATAAAAAAAGGAGAACAAAATCTAAAGCCCTTTCCACGACTTCCACAAAGCTAACCACCGGAGAGGAAAGCCAATTAAAGTTACTCACAACTGTGTCCAATCAATCCAGGCGGAACAGGTGGAGGAGAGCGGAAATCTCAAAAAGACCAACGCACGATACCAGTGAGCCATATCATTCTGACCACCTGCCAGCATCCAATAATGTACAACCTTGGGCAGCACAGATTTTCTTAACCAGCATCAACACAAGTCTGTATGGTCCTATATTATGCAAAAATGAACGTTTGTGAGCTTTTAGCCATGTTTTAATGTTGTTAACTCATCAAAAACATACCTGGAGTTGCGTTTTGTTTCATTCAAAGATGTTTGAGTAACCCTATATTATCAGTCTGTCTCTCCAAAACTCAAAATGATCTGTCCCACATTGTGATGTCATGTAGTGACAGTTCAAGTTAACAGCAACTATAGGAGGCACCTTTTTGTATGTGTGTGCGGACGTGGAAGTGTTAAAGGGCACGAATTCACCTGGGCCAGGGAGGAGGAGAGAGGTTGGTTGGGTAGCCGTAATTTTCGTTGACCACACTTTGTTTCTGGTTTTATGTTATCAATACAGTATTCATCATTGCAATATTCCTGCTCATACCTTGCTGCTGGAATCCAGTTACTCATTCATTAAATCATCGCATTTTTATCTTTAGTTCAGTAGAGATGACAATTCCAATAGCATTATATGGGTCCTTTAACAGCTCTGTTACTATAACTATTAAAAACCAAGAGCAATAATAATACATTATTTATGCTTTATTTATTTTCTTTATTTATTTTTATTTATTGCTTTATGGTTTTGGTTTGGTTTGGTTAAAATTATTTAAAAGGAGCTGTACCTGAAAACAAAACTAGTTAATTTTAAACTGTGTGGAGTAGCCCAAACCATTTCCTAACGCATGCTAACCTCCTAATTATTCACCAGGATGAGTTTATGTGTTTTTCAAAATTTTCTGAGCCAGATCAGCGTTTTGCAGTGACGGAAATGCTTTCAACAACTAGCATGCTAACAGCACACAGACTAGTTTTCTTGGTTTGCTGAGAGTAAAATAAATATTCCCTAATGAGCTATGGCACCTACACATCACATTCATACATGGGCAAAGTGAGTGAAGTGTGTTTTCCCCAAAAACACAACAACATTAAGCACTGGTCTGAGCTGGGATTGAACATCCCAGAAGTCATTCCCTACACCCTACACATTTGTACTTCTTCTAATGATGGCACCAGATGGGCAAACCATAGAAAAGCCATCATGTTTGGTTGAGAGGAGGTAAAACAGTGTAAACAGTCTCTTCACACAGAGCAGCCGACCCAGAGCAGAGGAATGAATAGAGTACTTCACACCTGAATTTTCTAGGGCATGGTGCCATTCTATATTACCACAACAGCCCACTCAGCCGCAGTACCGCGTCTCTCCTCCTGTCAGTGCCGATAGCACCAGAGACAGGTTGTGTGCACGCTCAAAGACATCAAACACTGAAGAAGGAGTCAGAATTACACACATATAAACACAAACGCCACAAACAGCAGTGTGGAGACAGGGATCGGCAGAACACATGTGCAGCATAGTCAAAATACAGCATCTTTGTGACCGGGAGAGTGCGCCGCCAAACCCCCTAATCCTATTTTAACACATAATGTTAGATTGTTTAGCCTAAAGCAAGTGCACGGCTGCCTTTTCTCACTCTGTATGGATGCTGGGGATGCATACAGCCTTGCTATACCGTACAAATATCGGCACACAGTAAACATGATGTGTGTGTATTTATGTGCGTTATGACCACATGTGGTATTCAGGATGCAGCAAATACAGTACACATATGCTTCTTGGCAAAGGCTCATTGACATAGTAAACCTTATAACAGCCAATAATGCAGTAGTCCAATACTCTCATGCATGACAGATTATATAGTTTATACTACACTTACTACTTGCATTGGTTATTACTATATTATTAATCACGACAAGAATTAGGAAAGATAGTTTCATTTTCAAATCTTTAATTAAGGAGTTATCGGGTCAAGCTCATTTCGTGTATTTGTCAAGTCAGAAAATTATTTTAAAGTGAAGAGAAGATGTAGCTACAAAGAAATGCCTTTCTAATTTGCAAAGATAATAACACATCTAGAGTGAAACGGTTTACGAGGGCCAGGAATTACTTTGTCCCTCACAAATCTGGAACTAAACCTAGAACTAAACTAAAAGCGTGAACGCACTCTTATTATTAGGATATATCAATATTTTAGCAAATCCTTTATAAACCAGTACTATACACAGTAACATTTAAAGACAGCAGAAGTAAGTAACTGATTAAACTAAACCCATTACCTTGTTTTACCAAAGGTGCTGCATATAGAACATATGGATAAACTGTATTTTGTGGAAATTGTGTGTGTGCAAAGTGTGCAAAAGCATGTCTCCACGTCTATAAGTAAGTGTGAAATCCCCCAGTGTGTCAATAAATGTGGTAGTTTAGCTGTGACAATAACTCTCAGACCTTAAACCTCAGTGTGCCCTAGTCCTGTACTCTTCCTCAGTGATGTAGAGCCGCTGTGGTCTGAGACAAAGACTTGAGCACACAAAGAGAGCACATGTAGCACAGCTCTTTAAACACTGCATTATTGATCCTGTCAGCTGCCTCCCAGTTCAAATGAAGAAAGGCCACTTCTCGTTTGAAGCCTAAGTCTGTTCTAACTGAAAAAGACTGCAAATAAATGGATAAAGATATTGGACAAACTATAAGTGTGATTTTAGATAACCTTACATTGTATTTAGTATTAGCATAAAGAAACCCAAAACATTACGTCTAAAATGTGGATCTACATCTTACAATATCTCAAAATAAAATGTATTTCTTGGCCCATGAAACAATCTAAAAAATAATATATTTTTTAGTTTTCCATTATTTTATACATGAAAGAAAATTATTCAATGAAACATGATGCTTGGATTCAGAGTCAGACTATCCACCAAGACAATAAAATAAACAACAAATCCTTATGCTTGTTAGCCCATGGGAGTGACTGCTGTGACTAGAGCTGAAAGAAATGGTGCTGACCAAGCTCGTTCCCATAATGCACTGCTCTCTACTCCTTTACGTGTCCCTGATGTCCAGTCACACTTGTTTTACACACTCAGATGTGTGGTTTGAGCTGGTGGTTTAAAGGGTCGTGTGGACCCCCTGCTGACGTCATGTAAATACACTATAGCAAAAAATAATGTATGGTCACTTCTCAATGACTTTTCCCAAATGACGGGGTTGGAAAAAAGCACACGCACATTTGTTATATATGAAATACTACAACAAATATTTGTACCACCATTTATCACTGATAAAATGGTGGTCAGCTGCCTTATAGCATTTTTTTTTCTAGACTCACAATCACGGCAAACGGCTCTAGCTGAACACCTTTGGGTTGGAGGGCAGAGGCTTGAAACATGTTGACACCATAGACTGTACATGGGCAGAGCTAACCGCCATATTACAAAGAGGGGGGTTTCGCTCTTCTGGCTCCATCTACTCTAGCTCCAATTCACTTAGTATAAAAAAGAGTCATAGTCCCCGTGACTGCTGTTGAGGCTCATTTTGGTCTTGAAATGTTCATATTAACCCCACTCTACATGATCCTGGTGTTTTTATTTTGCCATTTTATCCATAAATCAATTCCTCTTCCTAAAGTGGAACTCAAAGCCCAAGTCGCCCCTATAAGTGCCAGTCTCATGAGCTTTATTTGACAGGAGCCAAACGCCATGGGTAACGTAACACTCACTTATTCCACTTCTTTATACAGTCTATGATTGACATGTACCAAATTTCTGGAAATGTTCAATTTTTTTCAAATCTCACTCTTCACACTGCTACTTTATTATTATTATTAGGTCTGCAAAAGGCAATAAAACTGTAGCTTACAGACTGCAGTGTGGTCCACTTTCACAGCTGCAAACAAACCTAAATTGGTTCGACTGATGTGTATCCAAGGCTCCTGCATACAGCGGGTTTGACTGGACGTGGCTCGGGGTCGCTGAGGCTCTCCTACATGCCAGACCTCTCAGAAGTAAGGCCGAGACGCACCACCTCGCCCAGTGGCCTTCCCATGGAGCCCCTCTGCAGGGTACAAAAGGCGCAGACCGGTCCCTATCCGCTCAAGTGGAGGCCAGCCTCCAGCAGCTGCGGGGCAGGCATCCGGACCCAACCCCGGCCCCTGTCACAGCCCTTAACCGGGGCGCAGGGCCCCGTCGGCGTGGTGCACACACATAGGGCTACCTGGTTAATCCTGCCAGTAACATGTGTCCCATTACACGTTTGGCCATGGGTCTAGGTTCACCCCATATCTTCTTCACTCACCACAAACAGGAACTGAAATGATTAGTATCCCCCCATGATGCATTTTGAATAGTTCTGCCTATGGTTTGGACCAGAGTTTGCGTTCTCCCCAGAGGGACCGGACCAGAGTTTTGCATTTGGTGCGGAGTGCAGCAGACTAAGACCACCCCCTTTTTGGGGTCTTGGTCTGCTTGATTTGGTGGATCTGAGTGTGATTTATGCTTTCACACCAATGAAAACAAATCAGACTAAGACTTTCTGGTTTGAGTGGAACGTTTAGTGAGCACCAACTGCTGTCGGTGTGAAAGCACCCTAAATGAACCCTGACTGTTAAATGCTGGACTAGCCTAGACATATGTGCCCCATAGACTTGTATGTGCATGTCCAACCAACACAACAGGAGGGTGAGATCTCTGTGAGCATTTACCCTACAACGAGAAGCTTCCCAGTTGAACATAGGCCTTGCACTTTATCTTCGAACTCTCCACTGAGTATGTCCTGTTCATAAAATGATTCCATTTTCTAAATGGCCTGTCATTATTTGTGCTAAATTTATCTGTTACATCAGCAACACATTAGTAAGACATGCTGCTACTGTAATTCTAAAATAGCAATTATCTATTCATTAAATTAAGCACCAAGCAGGCGGCTGACAGTGGAGGAGCAGCCCAGCAAACTGCCTGTCTGGTAGAAATAGCCAAGGATTATTCTCAGTGCAGATAACAAGATAAGACACTCCTGTAAAGTTTAGAGTATTTCAATGTCAAGACTGTATTATTAACCTTCTTGGTATACATCACTTGTCAACGTTGAATTAATGGTTGTCAGAAAATGACTACTCCAGATATGGCTACTTATGCAAATAAAACACAAGTATCTTTGAACCTGCCATCACATTTATGAAACCATTCTTCAATGAATGCACTATAGCAAAAGAAAAATATTACTAAAATAATAAGATCAACTAAATATTAGCTTTTAAATTAACCAAAAACTATATCATAAACTATATAATTTATATATTTGTTATATCTGTGTCTGCTCCCTTCATATCTCTGTGCATATTTTCAACAAAGAGCAGATGGACTTTATTCTTTGTGATACGTTACCTTCTATAACTGTTCACACAGAAACTGATAAAGTAGCATTTCAGTTAACAAATTCTTGTGATTGTCTAAATGTATATTATTCTACTTTGCTGCTGTCTTGGCCTGGACTCCCTTGAAAAGAGATTAGTATAGTAATGTCAGTGGGTCTTTCCTGGTTAAATAAAGGTTGCATAAAAGCCTGTGGTTTGGAGCAGCAGAGTTTAGACAAATGAAACTGAAAACTTATTTTGTACTAAAAGGCCATAATTAAATCTGTATGTTCAGGAAATTAATATTGAAGGTCTTACGGTATATCTTATATGTTATATCGCACTGCCCACGTGTCATTTTGAGTAATAAATATGATGATAAGAGCAAGTAACTGTATAACCCTATGTTATTTTTAAAGGACCTGATTTTGAAGCACGAGTCAGGACCATTTGAGGACCCGTCCACACTAGTATGTATTAGAGTCATTTTCATTGTGGATGCAGTGTTCATCCACACTAATCCAATGGAAAATGGCTCCGGAGACGGAACAATTTGGATATGCCAGCTCCCACATATTCGCCTGAGTACAAACCTGATCTAGCATTGTGTGGACGCATGAAAATGCTGAAAACGCTGATACGCTGACGTTGGGGCTGCAGCTGCCATTCTTATTGGACCACGTCACTGTGACTTGCTTTCTTGATTCGCGGGGTTTGTGACGTTGGGTATGTGACACTATTGCGGAAAAGTTTAAACAAACGCTAGACTAACGTGAAACAGCGTCGGTCCATGAAAAGACTGTTTTCACGCCGTCTTCCTCGGCTCGAAATTGGCTGCTACAACTTCCACAGAACTACAACTTCAGACACGGCGCTCCACTTCCTTGTTTTTACCGCCCACATGGTGTCGTGACGACGTGACTCCAGCCTAGTCATGTGACTAGCGTTTCAGATGGTCCAAACAAGACGTGTCTGGTCGCAAATTGTTTCCAATAATACACTGATATGGTGATATGGCGATTTGTTTCAGTATAAATGCTCTCTTAGGTTGAACTGTTAGCCCCGCCCACATAGACCTTTTTGCCACTGTGATAATGCATCATGACACAGAAACTGTCTGGGAGAGTGCCATGCAGTTGTTTCTTGTCTATTTTAAGCTTTTATATTATTCTTGATAACGCACCAGGACTGAGAACCTCTCTGTTGATAGTGTCAGGCAGTTGTTTCCCATGATTCTTGGTAAACAATGTGCCTGATTGGACAAAAGAGGTGACTCTTGTGCATTAGTTGATACACTACAAAATGCTTTGTAAAATGAATAGAATATATAAGACAGTCTCAATTTTTTGCTTATTTATTTAGCTGATTTTACCATACACTCCATAATGTGAAGTGCATTTAACTATCCATCCATCCATCTTCTCCCGCTTAATCCAGCTGGGTCGCGGGGGCAGCTTGCTGCCCAATACTCATAGCACCTGACCCCCCATGAACCCCTCTGCAGGTGATGAACCCATAGGAGGGTGGACGTCATGGTCCTTGATGTTAGTTCATAGGGGCATTTAACTAGAATAAATTAAAATTAAATACAGTCCCTTTAATATAGAAGGCATTGACTTTTTAACTGCATGTATTTTCCTCTCCCAGAGTAAGTAGAGTAGCAGCTGCTCTGAAAAGCCTGAGTTGAATAAGGTCCCAGAGATGTAGTGCCTCCTCTGTCTCCTTTAAAGGTAACAGTGTGTGATGGTGAAGGGGGAGGGGCTCTTCCTGTAACTGTCGCCTTTTATCACATCAAGATAGAAATGTGACAATCGGCTCTGACATCATCAACACGAGACAAGGGACTTGCGTTAGCGATAAACCAGAGATGGGAGAGGCTACAGCTCTGACCATTTGAGTGTTTTGGCAGCTAACTGAACTGTTCCTGCACTTAAGAAGATATCCCATTGTGGAGGCCAAGAAATGCATTATGGCAAAAGAGAAGGACAAAAGACATTAGAGCAATTCTGTTGGAGAGTACAGGAGACTCATGAGCTTTAAGCCATGTTAGAATGTTGTTCCCTCCTCAAAAACACACCAGGAGTTGTGTTTTGTTTCTTTCACACATGCTTGAGTAACCCTTTATGAGTCTGGTTACATCTCCAAAGCTCAAAATGCTCTGTTCTACCTTCTTGAACATATTTACTGTTATAATTATCTGTCCCCAGCTGCAGTCACAACTTTCCCAGCGAAACTCGCATTCCTTTCCCAGGTGCATCCCCACTGTCCAGTCCTCTCCTCATTATTTATGTCATGGCTTTGTACATACTATGAAGTGCCTGTATACACCTAGAGTTCTTCTTCTTCTTCTTCTTCTTCTTCTTCTTCTTCTTCTTCTTCTTCTTCTTCTTCTTCTTCTTCTTCTTCTTCTTCTTCTTCTTCTTCTTCTTCTTCTTCTTCTTCTTCTTCTTCTTCTTCTTCTTCTTCTTCTTCTTCTTCTTCTTCTTCTTCTTCTTCTTCTTCTTCTTCTTCTTCTTCTTCTTCTTCTTCTTCTTTTTCTTCTTCTTCTTCTTCTTCTTCTTCTTCTGCTTCTTCTTCTTCTTCTTCTTCTTCTTCTTCTTCTTCTTCTTCTTCTTCTTCTTCTTCTTCTTCTTCTTCTTCTTCTTCTTCTTCTTCTTCTTCTTCTTCTCCTTCTCCTTCTTCTCCTTCTTCTCCTTCTTCTCCTTCTTCTCCTTCTCCTCCTTCTTCTTCTCCTTCTTCTCCTTCTTCTCCTCCTTCTCCTTCTCCTTCTTCTTCTTCTTCTTCTCCTCCTCCTCCTTCTTCTCCTTCTTCTTCTCCTTCTCCTTCTTCTTCTGATCTATTCTCTTCTATCTCTGCTCTTTCTCTTGCAAGAAAATAAACCCCCAAAAAGACAATTATTTGACTCAAGGTCTTTATTTCATTCTCACCTAAATATTTTCACAACAATAGCTGTTAAATTGAAAACTACCCTTTTACCTTTAGTTTAGTAGAGATTGGCAGTTTCAGGGCTGAATCCAAATGATTCTAGAGAAGGTTGATGGAGTTTAAAAACACAAAAACACAATGAAGCGCTTCCTATATTAAAACATGACATCACAAGGTGGAACGGAGTGTTTTCTGTTTGAGTGTGAATGAAACTAAACACAACTCCATGTTCTAATTTATTGTGGTTCGGATTCAACCATTGGACTTGATTAATCAAGTTTTAAATTCGATCTGCTTTAGGGTTTAGTTTTGGTGTTTGGCATAGAATGATCACCATTTATTGAAATTGTAACGTTTCACTTTCTGGTGGAGGGTACATCACTTGCTTGTTTTCGCAGAAATGTTATTGCTTTGCTTGGAATGTTCCACAATTGGCATTAAATTGTATCCATGTATATATTTAAAAAAGCAGCCGCTTCATCAGGCGAAGCTACAGTTCAGATCTACAGTTACAGTTACATAGTGCACCTTTTAATCTGAGGCAAACTAGTGACAAAAAACTCCCTCAGTTCATTTTCCTATTATCAACATTTTGAGATTTCTTTGTAATGTTATACAGATAGAACTGACACAACAACAAATTTGGAAGCACAATATATTGCAACAGAAATGTATTATGATAAACAACAATATTTAAACTACTTTATCCCACTGATAAAGTAGAGCAAATAAATAAATAGCCATATAGTCACTTATTCAACCCTTTACAGCATAAATGTTACTCTATTAAACAGAATTACTCCAAATTTCTCCACTTTTACAAAGAAAATACACATGATAAATACTGAGCCCCAAAATATATTACCGGTAAATCATATACTGAACTATAAGTCGATATAGTAATTATCATGACAGGCCTATACAGAGAAACATGATTTTAGGTGTAAACAGCGTCTTCGTTATATAGTATCTTGTCAATTTAATAGAATATTGATAAGTGCAGTGAAGCAGTATTAGTATAGCAGACATACACAGGTAGGTGGAGGCAGGAGGCTGGGTGTGTGAGGGGGAGATAAACCAGAGCCAGCGTGGAGTAAGCGGCTTGACAGGTGTGCTGCTGACCACACTGCAAACACACACACGCTGAAGGGCACGAATGACAAACTACAGGAAATACAGACTTTATCTACATCAGGGGGCTCAAACTGTGGGGCCGGGACCACTGGAGCCACACAATGCACTTTATGGGTGTGGGTGTGGGTGTGGGCAGTGGGCAGTGGAGAGCGTTGGAAGGCCTTGAATAGTTTAGTTCAAAATGAATCATCAACGTTTATGATTTGTCCTGGTTTATGGCTGGTTTGGTCCCAGTTTAGTTCCATCTGTCCTGATTTAGCTCTTATTTTGGACTGATAAAGGTGCACTACGTAACATTTTTGGTATCCATTTGCTCTTTTCCATGGATGTGTTATTGTATTTCCTGGAATTTTCCAATTGGCATTAACCTTATCTAAACATGAGTTTCAGAATGATGAAAAATTAGATCCATTGCCATAGTGGTTAACAATTTAAAATTATATCTTCTGAATGGGAGCAAGGCCTCAAAATGTTATGCATATAGAAGCAAAGAAGCTGAAACCCATAAATAAAGGGGCACTTACTGGGAGGTACTTGAAATGGTGTCAGATTTAAAAGAAAGATGAAATAAAAAGTAAAAAAAAAAAAAAAAAAAAAAAACCTGTCTTGCTTTCATGCAATTACAGGTGTATTCTTTCTGTGGGTCAAAAATACCATTAACGCAGATAAATAATTTAGCTAAATACAATACAATTTTGTCATATGGAATCCTAAAATAAAATCCAACAGATCATGCTTAAGAAAATATATACAATAAATTTCATAAATATAAAAAATAAACAAATAATTAAATAAAAGAAAGCTGGAATTAAAAAAATACTTGGATCTAAAATGTTCTTAGTAATACATTTATCTTTAATAATATTTATGTACGATAATTTTGACATAATTATTGTTCAAATAAGAAAACTGTTAAAAATGCGTAAGTCAAAAAAACACCAGTACCCGATATAGGGGTACTCAAAAGTGTGAAGTAATGCTTTGGGGAGTACGCAAAATAAAAAAGTTTGGAAACACTGTTAAAATGCACAGACTCACCAAATAAAATATTGTAAAATAATAATAGATAAATAAAATAATTAAATACAAAAAATTTAAATCCTATATTAACACAACATACATTCATTGTAACTACACAATATATGCAACATTTATCTTAACTCTTAGTAGCCTCAAACAAGTAGTTTATATGAGTTCAAACTTTCAAAACCACTAGATCCATTTCTTCATTAGACAGACCACCACACCCCTCTTAAGTGATTCTTAAGTTGTTTTATTCTTCTTTACTCTAGTCCATTTGGCGGGATGCGGTTCTCAAGTTTCCGGTAACAGGGTAAAGACAGCAGCAGGAGTGCAGGGTGCAGAGGGAGCAGAGGTGGTGGGCGGGCTGAGTGCATGTGGAGTAAAAGGTGAGGAGCAGTCATGTGCACTGGACTGAAATATTAAAGCTGATCAGATTCTTACTCAAACACACTTGTGGTCAACCAGCATATGCCGGTCACTGCAGCCGGCGGAGTTATAGAGTGAATAAAATGTATAGGCTGTGTTCACATCACATGACAACTTTTGACAATCCCTATAGGCGAGCCAAGTTTATTTGGGTAGTAGTGATAGTGGTTGTAGAAGTAGTAGTAGTAGTATTAGTATTAGTAGTCGGAGTAGTAGTAGTAGTAGTGGTAGTAGTCGGAGTAGTAGTAGTGGTAGTGGTAGGAGTAGTAGTAATGGTAGTAGTGGTAGTAGCAGTAGTCGTAGTCATAGTAGTAGTAGTAGTATTAGTAGTTGTAGTAGTAGTCGTCGTCGTAGTGATAGTGGTTGTAGAAGTAGTAGTAGTAGTATTAGTATTAGTAGTAGTAATAGTAGTAGTAGTAGTGGTAGTAGTCGGAGTAGTAGTAGTGGTAGTGGTAGTAGTAGTAGTAGTAATGGTAGTAGTGGTAGTAGTAGTAGTCGTCGTCGTAGTGATAGTGGTTGTAGAAGTAGTAGTAGTAGTATTAGTATTAGTAGCAGTAATAGTAGTAGTAGTAGTGGTCGTGGTCGTAGCCATGGTCGTAGTAGTAGTAGTAGTAGTAGTAGTAGTAGTAGTCGTGCTCGTGGCCATGGTCGTAGTCATAGTAGTAGTAGTAGTAGTAATAGGAGTAGTAGTAGTAATAGTATACAGTATACAGTATAGTTTAAAATGACTCTGCCTTGAATGTTCCAGTGTGATATTAAACAGCTTTACCTTACATTGATTCAACTGTAGGCGGTTTTATAGTTAAAGTACCTAGAATCAGTCATTCTGATTGTGAGCGGGGTCGCCTCTCCATAGATCTGACCTGTAACTTGGTCTGGTTTAGTCTCCATGTTGATAGAAAGATGAAACATTCCAGACAAAGCAATAACATCTCCATAGACAAAAGCATTTGATATTTTATGGTTAAGTGAAACAAAACTAGCACAAAGTTAAATGTGTTCTTTGTCTGTATAAATAAACTCAATTATTTTGTCACAATATAGCTTCAGAAAGTGGCGCCATTAGTCAAACTCAAAGACGCGATGTTGTCAGTTGAATGGACTTTAAGACATAATCTTGGAAGTAAATCTCTGCTCTCTGAAATTATGACTTCAACAAATCCTAGAACGTGAGCTCTTGGTTAGGTAAAGTAGCTTGATTCTTGTAAAACAAAAATAAAGTAAGATTTCAGTTTTACATATTGGAAACAGTGGTAGAAATATTGCAACTACTGTAAGCTGCAGGAAGAAAGCAGTTGTCATATAAAGTATCCGTCTGCGAGCTAAAATTAGCCAATGTAAATGAATGTTCACCATTAGCCATTATTAAAAGCTCAGTACTTGTGTAATCAGCAGTTTATGCATAACATCAAGTCAGATTCAAAATTTTATGTGTGAGTTTTTTATGAGTTTCAGAATGAGAACACTTTATTAGGCCCATGGAGCAATTCACTGTATTGATTTATGTGTGGAAATATGCTTCTTACAGTATTGTAGACATGCTGCGCACATAATCTGAAAAAACAAGCAGTCTTTACGAGTTGTGCACAATTACACCTAAAATCATTGAAAACCACTATAATGCATTTTCACTGGTACATACACACATTACACAAAAACTGAGACTGAATTAAGCCTAAACCAAACAAGATAAGGACTGAAATGGACTCAAACCGTGTATTAGATCCACCAACTATTTTCTTATTTCCAAAATCTAGATACAGTATAAGCGTATAAGAGCACCCTGTCAAATACTTTGTGTAGTGGGGTCTAATGGACTGAAAAGTGTCACAGTGAAGAAAACAAAATATAGGCTTGGTGTCTCTGAGTGAAGTGCTCTTTTGGGGAGCCAAGTTATTTACCACAAACAAGCTCACAGAGTAAAAGTCTCAAGGTTGTAAACTACAAAATTGAGTCTGTCTAAAGTCAATTACAGTTCCAGGTTGTGGTACATAAGATAGGACATGTAGACAATGCCTATAATTCAGTTTTAGCTATTTGAAATGTTTTTTATCATTTCTTTTTTCTTTAAAGATCTTATATTACACAAAATGAATTCTTGTGCGCTCCAACTTATGATGTCATGCTGTGGGTATTTTCAAGTTTCATGTCCTTTTACCTTTAGTAGTTGTAGAGTAGAGATGGGCAATTCCACTTCTACATCTTAGTTTATTCAATTCCAGGTGAACTTGTTACTTAAAATAACTTGACAAACATAGTCCTTCTGAAACCGGGGTCGCCTCTCCCCAGATCTGACCTGTAAACTGACCTTTATGGTGCCATAAAGTGTGAAACATTCAAGGCTTGCCCACTGAGACAAACAGGTAGAAGATCCTTTCATTTTACATGTTTAGTGGATGAGAGTAAACTATGCATGAAAAGGGACAGGACACAGGAGGAGGCAGCCTTGTTACCAGTCGGCATAGCCCTGGGACGATTTCGATCACACGCATGTAAAGAGAAAGGCATCCACTTAGAAAATAGCTTTTGTCGACATGCTGGGCCATTTAGCACACCCGGAACCGCTCCAGTTTGGGCTCTGACAAATGCCCCTTTGGCTGTCTGCGAACGGGACGCACGAATACATACGGACCACAGGCAGGACCACAGACAGGGACAGACGGGGAAGACGGGGGCGGGACAGGCCTCATGGGTGAAGAGGACAAGTGTGGGCTCCTTAAAGTGCAAGTACTGGACTTAATAATGTTTAAAAAGGATGGGAACTTTTTTGAATGAGCATTTCCTATTTGCTGTAGGATTATTGGATCATAAAGTGGCTGTATCCAGTTTATTTCCTTTGCACAGATATACTGTAAAAGCAGCATTTGTGGTCAAAATGAGACAGCCGTCTGCCAATTATAAAGCGTTTTTTGTCAGAGAATCAGGAAGTGCACTGTCAGTGTATGTTGAAGGTAACATGAGCTAATATTATGATCCAAAATTATGAAATGCGCAGTGGATTCTTTCAAAAAAACAGCTGAAGACACATCTGTTCAGAAAAGCTTTAGCTTGACTGAGTCCAACATTATTTTATCCTATTTTACTTATTGTTGTACTTAAAATCCTGCAATTTGCATTTGAGAAAACACAGATAAGGTTCAGATGGCTACAAAATACTATAAGCTGCAATGGGATCAATGACTATATTGTTAAAATAATACAAATGCTATAATCATTAGACATGTCTTTTCCTGGAAATATTTCGCCATTAACCTTTAGCCCTGCTCAATTCCTGTCAACCAACTCCTCCTCCATGGGCTCCACCATTGACACCAGTGCGTAATTGGCCCTTGCACATCTCCAGCAGCTTTAGCATTAAACCATCACAAGACCTAATGCATTGAAGTCACCAATCCAATCATTATAGGTCTAGTGTTCACCAATATCTCTATATATTAAAAAGATGCATTTAGCTGGTATCTAAAAGTGATTAATTAGGGGTGTGCAAAAATATAAAAATATTGATATATAGTCAAACTAAATTTAGTCATACAGTGTAATTATGTTGTACGCTGTATTGATATATCAGCAACAGTATTTTTTGTTTCTTTTAGCAATTGTTGGTGAATTTTTGTGGTTTGTAGAGGATTCTTTACACAATACACTTGACATATTTACTGTTTTGATGATCAAATTAGATACATTTCATATTAACTTTGCACAAGTAGTGGTTTAACAAAGAAATATTGTTACTAAAATGTACTTGGTTCTTTAAAAACAGCTACAGATCACAGAGTATCAAATGCAATATATCGATTATCATATGTATCACCATATCAGGATAATATCGTATCAAGAAGCATGTATTGTGTATCCCTGTGACCCTCTGATTCCTAGCTCTAACTCTGATATCAAATACTGTAGTGATACCAAAAATATATGCGATTTCAATGGTTTTAGCACTTAGTGAACAGAGCTTTAGAAAGTCAAAGTCATGTTAAAACCACAGGTATCAAACTATATCTTATGATTGTGCAAAGAAATGTGTCATTTTATTAAGAAATTATTTTAGTATTATTGAATTTAAGAAATATTTCCCACCATGTTTAACGAGAAAGGTATTGTTCAAGTGCCTGATTTTTAAGTGCTACTAACATCAAACAGACTTCAGTCTTTTTTGCTTCCCCGTGCTAATCATGCACGTTTTTCAGCGAGAGATTTAAGGACCCCAGAAGAATGGTGAAACATGTGGCAGAGCCAAAATAATCCAAAACAGTGTCAATCACGTCATGACTGTAGCAGCTGGTCGGCCATATGATACGGAGCAAATATGGAAAGAGACATGGAGCAGGTTTTCACATTTGAAGTAATCAAAAATAACAAGGTCCAAAAGGAGATGTTGAAATTGTCAACGCCGACATACTGATTGTAATAGCAATAACATTTCCAGCATAAGCTATACGTAATCAGCAATGTTACCAAGGAACCGCAAAACAGCTCAAAATATACATAAATCAAGAAAATATGAAAATGGGTTCACAAAGATGTATAAAAAAAGTGTAACAGGAAAAGTAATCATTTGTTCTATAAGTATTTTGTATTATCTCGGTAGGAATTGATGGGATGTGATGCTAACTGAAGGCACTGCTCTGTCTGAGTTTTACTTCAACACAGATATGATTTAGTCGGAACTACAACAACTAAGATGATTTGTATATTGTACAAGTCTCTCACATATAAAACTTTTTGACTGTATTTGCTAATATGAGCATTGTGTATCCATGGTTACTGCTGAACATTCCACCACAGAGATGCATGTGGAACACCCTCAGCATGAAGTATCTTAAAATTAACCAGAACAAACTAGATATTTTATTTTTAATCAGCTGTTTCATTTGTTTTATTTATAGATGATAGACTCAGTATTGTATTTTTTCTCCAAAGCAGCAATGTACATTTCCCATACATCTCCCATCCCTGTTTGTTGGCATAAGACCAAATGAAAAGCTCCAAAGGCACCTCCGTTGTTCTTTTAGAATTACATTAGCACTGACACAATCCATCACTTCCGGTAGTGTGGCTCTGACGCTAACGTCTTATGCTAGTTTTGTTATTATTCATGCTCTAAAGTGCACCCTCATGCAGCCTTATGTTGTGTAACCTTCCCTCGTGAAAGGTGCTGATAAATAATGTATTTCAAAGTGGCGGGTCACATGAGCGGCTGAACTCACCGATCTCATCTGCTGTGTCCCTGTGACGTGCTGCAGGACCTTCTCCAGCTCCTTCTCAATGCGCCCGGCCCAGTGGATCATTCTGAGGAGCAAAAGCAACAAGAGGATCAGCTTTTTTACTACATTTGAACAAGAACTGTTATAGCATGTAGGGCTGTAATCGACTAAAGAAATTCTCAGTCTAACAACTAAAGATGTGTGTAGAATCCCTCAGTCGTCCAGGTAGAATCCATGGCAAAGGGAAGAGTTTTAGGTTAGGTTAGTTCTCAGTTCAGAAAGGAAGAAGCAGCTTGGATGAGCGGTGAAACGTCTTCTACCTAAAACTCTTGTCCAGTTGACAAAATTGAACTCAACCCTTTGCCATAACAACTAAAGACTTGTTCTAACATTCGATTAGTCGACTAAAAAGGGGCCATGGCAAAGGCTCATAACCTGCCTGGGAGTTTATGCAAAAACAAGTATTTATGCAGGAAAAAACATACTAGGAAACAGTGTATCTACATAAATACAGATTCAATTTGTGAATAATGAGTTTAAAGGTGCATTTTGTAGCTTGTCCGACACCTGCTTGTCTTTATGCAAGCAAAATATTATTGATGATGAATACTGGTGAATTCTGAAACCCATGAATGAATGAATGAAGTTAAGTGGAGGCCAGGACATGTGGACATGATGAATGTTGCATGGTTTGAACTCAGACAGTAACATAACAAATAAAAGACAACTGGTTTAACATAAACTTATCATTAGCATTACTTAAATAAACAGAACATTAGATATAAAGGAAAGTACAGTCGCTTGGTTAGTTCAGATCCATTCAAACTCGTATGGCTTGCACCTATGGGACAACTTTAAATGATGCACTGTGTAACTTTTCTTGGTGGAAGAAAAACGTGTGTCCATGGAGATGTTATTTCTATGACTAGTACATCTCATTATGGTCTTAAACTTAATGAAGTATATCTCCATGGAGACAAGAAGGCCAAGTTACAAGTCGCTTGCAGTAATTGAACAGTATTGATGAGCAATGAAATCACCTGCTGAATGAATGCAGGAAGAAAGTTTAGTACCTTAGAGTGTTAAGATAAGCTTAAAGACATACTGCGGAGCATTCCAGGCAAAATTATAACATCCCCACAGAGACAAGCAGGTGGCAGAACCTCAATTGAAAAGTTTAATATCCCCCCTTTAAAATTCAGAGCCTGTAGTGGGATGCCCTGTCCTTGAGAAACTTGAGATTAGCTTTTAACTCTGTATTCGTCATCACGACTTTCTTTCAGCATCACTTCCACTTAACAATATGAAGTATATATCTTTGATGACTGGACCAGAGTGGCATGAACAAGCGTATCCTCCGTGCTGGCTGGGATCTCCGCCTGGGCCGTAAAACTAGTGAGGCCTGACAGAAGTGCACCCTAAGCGAGAGCCAATCCCTGTAAGAACAAGCCAACTTTGGTATTAAGAGATCAAACTGCCCGCGCATCACTGGAGGAGAACTCAGACAGCAACAAATGACATAATGCATTGGACTGCAAAAGTTTTACAAGTACTTTCTCAAAGACGATTTGTCACATATTTTAATGGAGAAAGAGTATTAAGGTTGGAGTGGGTAATATGACAAACTGCTATCCAATACCTGTAGTTTTCTGGATATTGCATATAACACAGACACCTCCCAACCTGGCCTGTCATGATACCACATTTTAAAGCACAATATACTACTATACTACAGAGATGTATTGTGATAAACGCTAATATTTACACTACATTATGCTTCTGACACAAAGCAGGTTCACCTCAGTACACCATTTTAAATAGACAGTATCATTAAAATGCACAGACAGCTCAAATCTTATCGTATCACAACAAAATACCAAAAATCTTCCCACATTTTCAAAGAAATTACACGGATGATAAATATTGTTCCAGCCATCATATACTGAGCGATAAGCTGATATCGTCATTATCGTGACAGGCCTATCCCAACCCTCTTCTCTAACTGGTGGTCATAGTGTAAAATATGTGAAGAAGCAGGAAGTTATAGTTGGTTACTCTTGAAGACGTATAAAACTCCTCTAAAAAATATAATTTTTTGGCATATCGCCCACCTGGATTCAGTCCTCGTGTTGTCCTGATTTTCAGCTTACATAGACCCCTTGTCAAAGATAAGGATATAAGCATGTGGCTTGGAGCAGAGTTCAAACTATGAAGGAACACATTTGGTTATTTTTTTCAGTTAAATGGCACTGATTCAGAGTCTGTATTGTTTATGTCATGAAATCATACTGAGAGCAATTTAAATTTATTTTCTGAAAATAAAATCTAGATCTATCCATATCCCACATGGCACACCCCTAGCCAGATGTAAACCAGAAATTTTGAAATACTAAAATAGAATGAATCAAATCTGTGGAAAAACTGTTTTAATTATGAAATAAGTTATCTTCCCATCTCACCAGACTTAAACAAAGCCAACTCTAAGACCAATCCATGGCTAAAATAAAAGATGGTCCAAAATTCTATCACAAAAGGACTAAAGAGCCAACTGGCACTTGTACTTGCACCACAGTTTGAGAAACATTGAAGTGAACTCAAATTCTCATCTCACCTATCTGAAAGCTCACACTAGACAAGACTGCCAAAGGCTGTAATTTGTGTGCAGAGTGATTTTAAAAAGGGACGAAACTAAAGTCAGCAGTCATAAAGTTAAAATGTTATTTGTGAAATTGTCACACAAGCCTAGACCAGGACTGAGGCAGGATTAAACCAGAATGAAATCAGGGGTGAACATCTTGCCGTCTTTGATATTTTTAACACTTAAGATGTTGTGACACAATTGTGTGAAAAAATATTACAGATATTATACTGGTGATGGTACTGTTTGTTGTGAGGCAATAGTAAGTGAATTTGTGCCAACCTTTCTAGCTGACAGATATCTAATCACAGATATCAACAGCAGCATGCCAGCAGCCCGATCCGTCTTTTAATACGATGACAAAGACAAATGCCATCTTTAAATGTCAGATTCACCAAGAAGACAAGAAGGATTTGTTAAATTGTACAAATCTGCCCAAGGAGTGACAGCGAACACTATAATCACGTGGCCGAAAAGAAGAGCCAACATGTGAGATAAACAGTTATGGGTAGGGATGTAACAATATCCAAATGTCATAGTATGATATTATCACACTGATTTCTCGGTACGATAGTTATTGCAATGTTTTGGAGAGGCTAATAGAATGGTAGGATAGGATACTTTTTGCTTTTAAAATACCTCAACAAGCCTTTGGTGTGAGTCATAATCCCAGGAATTAAAGCAATAAACATACATCTTCATGTTCTCTGCACTGAAATGGATCATAGTATATGTGGTTCCCTATGTTTATTAGCTGTTGCTACAGTTAACGATGGGCATGATTAGTCGACTAATCGATAATTGATCATTAAGAATTTCGTCGATCATGTTCATCCACGCAATCGACAAACCGAATGTAGGTTGCTGTGCGTAGTGTGCGCAAGGAGACGAGGCTGCGTCTGAGCGCAAACACTGGATTTGCAGCCTCGCAGTCCCATGTCTTCTCTATGGCACACCTCCTTGGAGATCACTATATCCCTCAATGAGTGCGTTTACATGCACAGCAATATCCCGGGTATGATCGAGTTTTTTTGGGTATCCCGGTTTCATTATGGTGCATGTATACGCAGTATCCTGGTTACTGCAACAGTTGAGTACGCATGTGTCTAAAAGACATTTCACTTTTCAGTCTTTTCATTACAACAGTAGCCAAAATAAATTACTGTTAAATAAAGAGCTGCGCTAAACCTGCACACATACAGCCTGCACATGTACGACCTGTACACGTATGATCTCTGAAAACATGAACCATTTCCAACACGATATACGCATAGACCAAACTCACCATCAGCATCATCAGCATCTTCTGTCACAGAAAGAACACTCATATTCCACTGAGTTGTGTCCTTTGGTCCGACAGGAGCTGACTGCATCAGCGCACAAGGAAAGAGCTGTTTTTTTTTCCAGCATTTACCGTTTATGCAAATTAGCCATGCTGTTTTAAGTTTCGTTTCTGTAAGACGTAAACAAATGTGCGCAAAGCTGTGTTAAACACATTATAATCTCAAACAGGCTAATGCGGCTCTATTATGATTATGGTTTATATGTTCTAGAGTTGAGTTTATTTATGCAGATGAGTAATAGTAATAATAATGATGATAATGTTAATATAAAAACGTTAATGATTAATCAATAATTGATTGTTAATTCTCCCGACGATCGATTAAGAAAATCTTATCAAATGCCCATCCCTAGCTACAATAACGCATTTAAGCAAAGGAACTTGTAAGTCTATATATTGTGACAGCTCTCAATATTATTTTGAGGCTTTTGACGATACAGTATCACGATATTTCGGTTATTGTTACATCCCTAGTTATAGGGATGAGCTACAACACAAAGGCAACTCAGACTGGGCCTCAAATTTTACCAAGGCAGAAAATGAAGAGAAAAGGTCACCTCAACATAATATTAGAACAAGTTTATAACAATAGACACTGTGCTAACACTAATCTAATATAAATCTAATCTAAGTCACGTTAAAAATGGCTTACAATGATTAATTATGCAATATAGGCTAACTGATAGAAAAGGCAGGCCTAACAAAAACAGCAATAAACAAGCATGCAAGACCACAAGGTAGTTAGACACGGAAATATATTTATACTATAGTAAAATATTATAATCTGCACAGAAGTAAAAGCAAGTTACAGATCAATGCATGGATGGCGCAGTGGAGTGCATAATTCAAATGAAATATTGATTGCCAACTCAAATCTTACACCAATTAGTTAAAAAATATTAGGGGCTATATGTTTGTTTGTAGTAGTAGTATATTTTTTTGGTCATTTTGCAAGACTACAAAAAACATAATTTTTTTTAATGTAGTTTTACATAAATATTTTATCATTCAGTGATAAAATAAGAGCTGTAATAGGCTAAAGTCTAGGCACTGTTGGAAACTTGAAATGAAAATTAAAACAATATAACGCAAAGAGTGGCTCATCTAAGAATTTCTAGTGCAAGGTCGGAGAAGAAGATCCGAATCAACAGATCGTCTATTGAGAGCAGAGAAATAATCCAACCATTGTCTTATCATAATATTATAAGTTACACAGTTTGAAAAATGAATGCAGTTAGTGATAGGCCATTAGTGACATAATCTTTTACAGTTTTCTAAGCACATCTAAAATTGATTACATTGTCAAACTATTTCAGTGCTCTGCTACATCTCCAAACTGTTCCTTATTGGATTAATAATAAAATCAATGACACAGTGCGAAGTTAATGAGGCTGGTGAATTGGCAGTTGTTTTTGAAAGTCACCTTGGGCATCTGGACCAAGCCTGGAGCCTTCTCACGTAAAGCACACGTGAATCAGACTCTTTGGATCCTTCCCATTCAGCTCCCCGACAGCGCGAGCTCCATTGGGGGCTATATCAGCGCACATCACCAGGCACTCATCCTCAAAACGGGCACAATCACACACGGATCTGTTAGCTCCCTCACTGCAACAGCAATCTCTAAAGACAACTTCAGATATGTTTGTTTAGCCAGTAGTGTTACTAGTAAAAGTATATAGAGCGGTTAACAGGTGTGTGCCAAAAACTACGCACTATACTTTGGTGCCATGCGCATTCAGACAATACTTGGGTTTTTATTTTATTTACAGTGTTTCCTTTAACATAGCAAAGGGAAAACCTGTATTTGCTTTGTATTAAATCAATATAACATTTTGGTTCTTATACAGACAGACAGTAGCCCACATCTCAAAATAATACTACTGGACAAAGTATGTTGACACTGCGCGTAAAATACACAGCACTATTGCAAACTCTGCTCTCCATCAGTCACAACGGGAAAGTGTTCTCTAAACGGAGGCAGCAAAGCGACACATCCTTAATTATCGCTTAATTTCGCGCCAGGTTCTCTCAATAGAAGAGCCACAGTGGATTCAGGCGATTCACCGGCGGCACCTGTGCGTTCGCATTACACGCTGTTTTACTGTCAAAAGGAATTACGTACCAAAATAAATACAAAACGATTAAAAAGGTCGACGCACAGACAAGGGCAGCGTGTGTATTACATCAGGACAGGAGCCCGTTTCGCGGCGAGGCGCACTACGATGCTTGGGTATGCTCCACGGGGCCACCTGTCCTAGTTCCCGGGCTCTGTTACCAGCTTGTCCCCCCCCGACAAGCGCGTATCGGGTACTTACGTGTAGTGCTGAGGGAAGAGGTGGGTCCCGGTGGTCGGCGTAGAGACGTAGAGGAGAAGTACAGTTTGGATAGTAAAGAGGCAGAAAATACCATACGAATGTGCGCAGATCGCCATTTTCCATTAAATATTCAAGAAACTGGGATAAACAAGAGGAGGACCGGAAGGACAGACTCTCGCGCAGCTGAGCTAAGAATAACCGAGCTCCGTAGAAAGTGTGTGCTGAAGGTAACGAGTGCCTGGCCAACGCTGCTGGACACTTCACCCCGAGACAGGCTCACAGCTGGAGGGAGAAGACACGAGAGATCAGCTCCGGAACGGTGCTCTGTCTGGACACGTATTTGCGCACTCCTTGTCCTCCTTCCTTCTCCGCCACAGCGCACATTTGCCCCTTTTCTCCCACTCCTCAATGTAACAACCATATATAATAAAGTTGGACACGGTGCGGGCACCCACTTCCAGATGTGGCTTTCAAAATAAAACAAAAGTAGGTTTGTCAAAGTGCCAAGTCTCTTGAAAACCTTTTTAGCCAAAATTCCTAAAACCTATGCGTAAAAATAACACTCCTTTTTGTAATGAAGTCTGGCATTTGGGGATTACGCGTTCTCAATAAAGGTTATCTCACTGTTTTACCTTGCACTTTTATTTTGGGAGGTCCAGATGATCTACTTCCTGTATTTATAGCGTCTCTCTATGGCAACAGACGAAGCTGTGAGAACCAGTGGTGGTCCATCACAAGCTTACTCTGGTGCGACGGATGGGGGCGCGCATCGGGCCAGCTCCTCCTTCTGAGGCCTCAACAAACTCAAGATGAGAACTGAGCAGAAATATTTAGGCTTTAAATGCATCTAGGCAGAATAATACTGACTTTAAAGTAAAATGTTTATTTATTTATTTTAGATCTACATTCATTTTAATACTCATCTGTTAACATTACATGTATTTCATGAAAAAATGTGTAATTTTTTGATAATTTGGGTAATTTAGTACAGATTGGCAATTCCAGGGATAAATATCCAAATTATTCTAGTGAAAGTGTAAGGTTTATGAAGTTTAAAAACACATTGGAACGTTGATGACCTTAGTCACAAAGTGTCAATAGGGATGCAGTGTTACAGCCATATGTGTAGCAGGTCTATTATTTTCCTCCCTCTCCAGGTCTATGAATTGCCACAGCGGACCAGACTGACTTATGCATCGTCCTTGTCTGGGTCAGGCAGCGTGGCAGAGGCAGGTGCTTGCATACACAGCCCCAGCAGGAGATGAGGGGAGGGAGTGTTTTGGTAGAAAAGGACTCACCGCAGGGCAGAAACCTCCACAGGACCCTGGGAACCACCTGATGGAGTGGAAGAGAAAACCACAACAGCATGCTCTGCTTATGTACATAGTCATCATGCATCACTCCCCAGGACAAATATTTCCTTCAGTTCATAATGTAGGAAATGACAAAACAACACAGCTTCCCCCACAGCAACCAATTTTGGAGACATATCGACTGACTCTGTGACAAATGTGAGCCACAGAAACAGGAGACAGCCCTGCAGTGATTTATTTTGGTTTAGGCAGAGAAAACAATACTTTAATTGATGGCTATGTATAACCAATAATTTACTGTATCTCACATCTTATCAGAATGTTAACAATGCCAAGAAGCTGCAAAGAAGGATAGGTAAGCTTTTATGGTGACGAACATCCAGACATGGTTTTCTTACATATACTGGAATAGTGCTTCTCAAACTGTGGTACTGCTGCTGTTTAGAATCATTTGGAGGGTTATTGGAGGGTCTGAAAATGTATGGTTAAATGTGTACTGGTTTTGTTACATTTTATTTTTAGTAATTTTTTCCTTTAAATATGAAATGAGTTCTGATCTTTGCAAAAGCAAATATTTTGTTTCTTGTAACTTGGTCAAAATCATTGCTCTAAATGAAAGAATATTAAAAATGCACATTTCTGGTGGAGAATCTGTCACCTGCATGTCTCCATGGAGCTGTTATTGATTTGCCTGGGAAATTCCACAATATGGCATTAAACTTATGTATCTCTGCAGATACCTGGTGGCACCACCAAGGTACAGGTTAGATCTGTGGAGACACTGCTCACACTATAAGGTGTGCTTTTGGTGTTAGTAATAGACGTTACTACAATGTTAGAATATTCTCCATGGAGAAAAGGATTCATATATTGTTATATAACAGTTTGTACAATAATTTACCATAGTGTTTGGCAGTTAACACTGAGAGAAGATCCTTTATTTCAGCACCAAGGAACTGTCCAAATCCATGCTGATTCGGCTGACACACTAACAGTGTATAGACCTGTGGTGCTCCTATAAAACACATTACATAATGATGCATGAAAACATGAACCGATATTACTAATACTACCACATTTGTGAAGGTAAGACTAACATATTCCGGGCTCACCTAGCTTACAAAATTGGACTGAAATTGCTCCTAAGCAGGGGGTAGATGCTCTCTATTCAAACTCGTCATGCGTCTCTAAATGTACAGTCTTTTCCTTTATTACACTAATTGCTTAAATATGATTTGATCTCGGTGGGAGGCGCTGGGGCTGATGGGTAAGAGGCCGATAACAGGCATTTTGCACCCTGCAGTCTGGGAGCACTGAGCACTGGGTTGTATTCATTTATGGAGAATCCACTCTTTATTTGAATGGATCAATGATGCTGGCAAAGAGACGTGCTCAGTGAAAACACACGGATCAATGGAGTAAAACCCGGCTGATCCTGGAAATGGTAAAGCAGACAAAGGGGGTGGGGCCAGGTTATTTACACACTTTTGATTGTTTCCTGTCAGTGTCACTCATGGTTTTATGAACAATACAAGAGCTTCAAGCCAATTTTCTTGACCATTGTATTTGCCACAAAAAGCCATCCACCCCCTTCTATACAATGGTTTACATATTGATTTGGCATTAGTTTTACATTAAGTGCACTTTCACATGGGCACATGGGGTTTTATATGTTTTACCCACAAGGTTTGCCTGTAATGTTCCACAATCTGGCATTAAACACCTTTTTAAAATTTACAAAAATATCTTGTGAGCAAGGTCACCTCTTCATACATCTGCTTGTCTATATGGAGACAGATTTATTGCCATATTGTGGAACATTCACAATAGCATCTTCATGGAGACTATCAGATGGTGGACCCTTCATCTCAAAGCTACTTAGTGCACCTTCAAATCTTTACAACCAGATGTACCATATGTACCCACCGCAAGGCCATGGTTAATTTTGACAACTCATGTACGCAGTAATGCCCGCACCCCTATGAACTAACATCAAGGACCATGTTGTTCACCCTCCTGTGGGCTCACCACCTGCAGAGGGGTTCATAGGGGGGGTCAGGTGCTATGAGTATTGGGCAGCAAGCTGCCCTCGCGACCCAGCCGGATTAAGCGGGAGAAGATGGATGGATGGATGTACGCAGTAAAAACACAAAAAGATGAATAAATGCTTTAATTTCATGTAATCACCAGTAGATTCATTAGCCAATCAGAGCTCCCCTTATTGTAGAGGACCAACAGCCATATGAGAACCAAAAATCTGACACAGAATGTTCTCTTAAATATCAAAAGTATCAAAAGATGAACACTTTTCCTATAATCTACAGCATATAAATCGTGAAGTCCCCTTTTTAAGGCATTTACAGTTGTGACCACCATGATATTTTCCTCAAGGTTATCAGACCATCAGCATCACCCCGCCTTGTGCTGACTACTGTGGGTTTTTCTGAATCTAAATCCTCAATTTCACCGTCCGCCGTAGCAGCTGACAGCAACAGCTCGCATACAGTGACACTGGAGGTGGTTTTCAGAGAGAGAAAGATGTATAAGGTGGGGAGAGAAGAGATAAGCTACATGGGAGACTTGGTGTGTGGGGTGCAATCCACTAGCGATTTTTCCTATGGCCAGAGACAGCAGAAACAAGAGGTGATTAATGCCAGCCCTTCTGTTGGGTCTGCCTGAAAAATGGGTGTGTGGGTGTGTGGATAGGTGCATAAGGGCGGGGGTCCTGGTAAGCAGACAGTGCATGCAGCTAGGGTAGGAGACAGTGGGGCTCCCTGCATTGGTCGCTCCCAAATCAATAACAGATTGGCAGGTCAATCTCTCCTGAAGAAAGTGGCCCTTGAGTGTGTGGGAAGCCGAGCTGTATAGAGCTACTTTAAGTGTGTTGGTTAGACTGATAGTGTAAGGGCCAGATGGGCTGTCAGATGGATTCTGTCTGGTAAACCTGGCTGGATGAATTCACTATTGCTAAATAATATAGGATTTGACACTAGGTGTGCTTGGTAGATGCAGCTCTGCAAATGAAAGCAAAAGCACAGAGAAAAACAGTTAATATCATATGTGCCAGTAGTGTAAATTGTTTGGCATCTGTAACAAACATTTGCATAAAAATCTAGGACGTGGTATTATGCTTCACGTAAACATATAGCAAATATGTAGTTATTACTTGTCAACTTGAAAAGAAAGGTAATTTAATTACCAGTATTCAACTGAATTATAGGTACTATGCATAATTTTTACTGTTTTGATTTTGGTAATCCACATCCTAATTATTGTGAAGTTTACGTTCACAGTAATGCAAACAACTAGCATTTTAACGGTGCATTTGTAGATGTGGACACCACATAGCAGTCTCATTTCTACCATAAAAGCTGCTTATACAATATACTAACCAACTATATGGGAAAAAATCAGGTGCAGCATCTTTAAGTGTTCTATAGTGGCTTGTTTATTTTCTATCAGGCTTTTACTATTAATTGACTCTTAAAATGCTCATAAAACGCAAAAACGCAATACCTCGAAGTCAGTCGATAATGCAGCCTACTTGAACACAGATTTTTATACTCCTGATTATTGAAGTGTTATGTCACGTTTCCACAGCGATGATTAAACCAGCTGCCCTTGAGATAGTCCCGGTCCTCTCCGGGCTCCTTCTTTACTGTGGAGAGCTCCTTGTATACTCTGTGCATGATCCACTGTCAGTCATTTAACGTGCGTTTGTCAAGAGGCTTTTCTCCTCCGCGACACTGAAGAACTCAAGATGTCTGCCGGGCTTGACAAAGATGAGTTCTGACTGCGCTAATCAAGGTTATCATTGCAGAGGTCCTTGTTGGCTTCTCAGTCATGGTTGTCTATTTCCATATTTGTACGGCGCCAAACACACACAGGAGCTGATCTGAATGTGGATTGATCAAACAATTACTAAAATGTTTTGACCCTTTAGTGCAGACATGTCAAACTCAGGCCCGCAGGCCAATTTTGGCCCTCACTACAATTATATTTGGCCCGCGAGATGATTTCAATTATGTATTACATCTGGCCCGCCGCCCCGTTATACAGCGCACGTACCGCTAATACTACAATTCCCACAATCCTGTGCTGGCGCGCCAGACTCCGGAGCGCGAAAACACGCCCACCTCTTGTGTTGAGCTCATTAAAACACCTGCTCCGAAGCACACGCTCAAATCAACCCCTCCCGAAAAATGGCCAAACGAAAAATAGACAACAGAAGCTTTCAAGACAGATGGGAGACAGACTACATGTTCATCATGGTAAAGGACAAACCTGTCTGTCTTGTATGTGGCGCCAACGTGTCTGTATCAAAAGAATATAACATACGACGACACTATGAAACGAGGCATCATGACAAGTATAAGGATCTGAACGCAAATGAGAGACTAAAGAAGGTGGAAGAGATGAAAAAAGGTCTGATGTCACGGCAAACTATGTTCACCAAAGCAAAATCCAAAAGTGAGGCTGCAGTAAAGGCTAGTTTTATTGTGGCGCAGGAGATCGCCAAATCAGCCCGGCCCTTTAATGAGGGAGAATTTATAAAAATGTGCATGGTCAAAATTTGTGAGGTCGTTTGCCCGGAAAAAAAACAGGCATTTTTAAATGTAAGCCTGAGCAGAAATACTGTAGCCGAGCGTGCATGTGAACTTGCCACCAATCTACAAGAACAGCTGATGAGAAAGGAGAAGATTTTGTTGCATACTCACTTGCTGTGGACGAGAGCAGCGACACATCCGATACAGCCCAGCTGTCAATCTTTATTCGTGGAGTGGACTCGAATCTTTGCGTTACAGAGGAACTTTTAGGACTAAAATCCATGCATGGCACAACAACAGGAAAAGACATCTTTGAGGAGGTATCCAAATGTGTCGATGAAATGAAGCTGCCTTGGCATAAGCTTATGGGACTGACCACTGATGGAGCACCCGCGATGTGCGGTCAAAAAGAGTGGATTGGTCGGCAGGATGCGAGAAGAAGATGCAGGAAAAAGCAGGCAGGTGAGCTTACAGTTTACCACTGCATCATACACCAAGAGGCCTTGTGTGGCAAAGCCTTGAAAATGGATGACATTATGAGCACTGTAACGCAAGTAGTCAACTTCATAAAAGCAAAAGGTTTGAATCACCGTCAGTTCAAGTCTTTCCTAGAGGAGTTGAGTGCGGACCACAGTGACATGCCCTATCCCACAGAGGTGAGGTGGCTGAGCCGAGGAAAAGTTGCGAAGAGATTTTTGAGCTGCGTGAGGAAATTTGTCTTTTCATGGAAAGCAAAGGGAAAGACACAACAGAGCTCAGGGATGAAAAGTTTCAATGTGAGCTTGCATTTCTATGTGACATCATGAATCATCTCGACGCGCTCAATCTGCAGCTTCAGGGGCGCGCGCATGTCATCACAGACATGTACAGCGCCGTGAGGGCTTTTAGAACCAAGTTGCGCTTGTGGGAGAGTCAGGTGCAGCAGGAAACCTGGCTCATTTTTGTGCTGCCAGGTCATGAAAGAGCAGATCGCTACCGCCGTGATGCCTTTTGCACAGTTCGCTGAAAAACTCATTCTACTTGGCGCTGAGTTTACCCGACGATTTGCCGACTTTGAAGCCCAAAATGTAGATTTGAACTTTTTAGCAACCCCTTTGCGTTTGATGTGAATAATGCACCAAGCAATCTCCAAATGGAGCTTATTGAGCTACAGTGTAATGACACGCTCAAGTCAAAGTATGACTCTGTCGGTGCTGCGCAATTTCCACCTTACCTCCCTGACACGCTGCCCGAACTCCGTGCCCAAGCTGCGCAAATGCTCTCTATGTTCGGCAGCACATATCTGTGCGAGCAACTGTTTTCGTTAATGAAAATGAACAAAACACCACATAGGAGTCGTCTCACTGATGAACACCTTCATTCAGTCCTGAGGATTGCCTCTGCGCAGAGCCTGACTCCAGAAATTGATGCACTTGCATTTAAAAAGCGATGCCAAGTATCTGGCTTGGACCCATGTGCATCATCAGAGTAAATGGACAGTGAAAAAAACTAAACTGGATAAATATTATTTTATTTACTGAAGGCATGGTCTGTTCAAAGTTGAAAGAGATATTTTTTTTTAGGTGTTGGCCTTGATGGCCTGTGATGAAAATATTTAGGTTACAATTAAAATGAATAAAGTTAAAGATATAGAGGCCTGATATTTATTTCAGTTTTTGTTTTTATTATTTTCTTAAACCTGTTCTGGGTTCAGTATTTAAGCAAAAATTCAATTGTAATATATTAAAATGGTTAATACAGTAGTTTACTGTATCTCAAAGATAATAAACACATAAATAAATGAATTAAAAAATTTGTTTGGCCCTCGACAATGTTCTTCTTTTTAATTTTGGCCCTCTGTGAATTTGAGTTTGACACCCCTGCTTTAGTGCATTCAACAAAGGGTTGCCATGTCAGAATGTTAATTTATATGTGATGTACAAATTTTGTCTTGATTTTCAATTACAAATTCCTAAAAAAATTGATAGACTTTTAATAGACGATTTGTCCAAGCCCAAGGAGTGATTCAACAGAAGCATGCAGCCTAGTTAAGGCTGTGAGGTACAGAGATCATCAGGTATTGATTTTAAAAAGACCCCCCATTTACAAAGACAATTATGGTCCTAAATTACGCAAAATTGACTGTTGTGAGCTATACGCCATTTTAGAACATTGTTACCTCATCAAAAACATACCTGGAGTTGTGTTTTGTTTCATTCACACGTTTGACTAACCTTTTATTATTAGTCTGTCTACATCTCCAAAGCTCAAAATACTCAACCATTTCCAGTGATGTCATGTAGTGGTAGTTTTCAAGTTAACAGATAACTTTACCTTTTTTTTTAGAAGAGATCGACAATTTCAGTACTGAAATTGTCCAAATTATTCTATTTAAAGTGTATGGAGTTTAAAAACTCAGTGGAGAGCTTCCTGTATTTCCACATCACAACAGTGTTTTCAGTTTGAGAGAATAATATGCATCATTTATGTAACTGTCACAAAATATGAATCAACTCTGTCTAAAACACATATACGTATTACTGAATACTGTAGGCATTAATCTTCATCTCAATTACAGAGAGCCACATAGGCGTCTGAAACAACAATTCTGCTTGAGCTTCTGCATTGTGTACAGCCTATATATAACTATTCTAAATCTCAGTGGCATTGTCCTGGTTAAACAAAGATCAAATAAAATATGTATGGAAAACATGTCAAATGGTCCTGGTTGAATATACAAAACAGTGAGTGTGTTTAAATGGTGCAAAAATGGTTAACTGTGTAAAGCAATTCAGGTGAAATATTGACTTTAAAACGACAGAGGAGGACACAGCTATTGAAAAGCCAGAATGAAATAAAAACACAACACTGGATGAGGAAACACTGAACAATGACTCATAGATCACTTTTAACAGACGATATCACTTACCACGTTACCTTACCACTGTGCATCAAACTAGAAGCACAAACCATCCCCAGCGTCTGTGTTACTGTAAAATACAGTATTACAGACCCAGCAACTGCTCGGCCGCAATGCATCCTGGGACGTCAGTGCTCAAATGTCAGAGCGTTTCATCTTGATGGCGATGACTCACTTCCCTCGTTCTGTCTGTGAGAAAGGAAAAAAATTAAGCACAC
This sequence comes from Odontamblyopus rebecca, assembly GCA_030686955.1. Classification (NCBI taxonomy): domain Eukaryota; kingdom Metazoa; phylum Chordata; class Actinopteri; order Gobiiformes; family Gobiidae; genus Odontamblyopus; species Odontamblyopus rebecca. The sequence continues at coordinate 18,356,182 of CM060656.1, read as the reverse complement.
AAAAGCTTACACAACACTGCATGAGATCTTACTGATGCAATTTCCTTGTGCTATAATAATACTAAGGGACATTTTGAGTGTTGGATTGGCCCAGCCCTAGGGAGTGTTAAAGCAGCCGCTCCTCCCACAGTTAAGAGTGGGTATGTAAAAACAGAGCAGTCATTGACATGCTCTGCTAGAGGCCTAATGGCCCCTGGGTAATGGCCTCTTTGGTCTTGAGGAAATCCTCCCTCACACGAACATCAGAGTGCCGATTGAGACGAGAGTGTGTGTGAAACAGAAGAGAGGAAGGAGACGTCACTACCACACAGAGAGAGAAAAGAGTAAGCAAGAGGTAAGCTGAAAGGGCATCTGACACAAAGATTACAAAACTTAACATGAAAAGTGAGGCTATATCATAATAGTCTGTTCAGTTGGAGTGTTTGTCTGATTCGAAGATTGACAGTTTGACTTCCAGCTCCCACAGACAATTACTGATGTTGTGTCGGACCAAGGGCAACCCGCCTCGTCCCCAGTGTCTGCCTACACTGGTGTATGAGTGTGTGTGTGAGAATGGGTGAGCCTTGAAGGTGGAAAAATGCTTTATGTGACTATTTACTTTTTTTTTTACATTTACTTGTGTATTGTACCCTGTTTAAAGATGCACTTTGTAACTTTACTGGTGGAGAGTCGGCCACCTGCTTTTCTCCATGGAGATGTCATTGCGTTGACTGAGATGGTCCACAATATGACGTTTTTTGTTTTTTTTATTGCTCAAAACTTGAAACTTGAAACCGCTCATTCTTATTATGGCGTGTGAGCTTGCCTCTCCACAGATCTTGGCTTTGGCGTCCCCTGCTTTTATTCATGGAGACAGAAAAGTTCAATAGCTACTGTAAAAAATTGTAGTAAAAGAAATTATATCACTATGGAAAAAGTACCCTCCACCAGAAAAGTTTTATCTTGGGCAGAAGCCATTTTAAACCATGTGTCACCTCTTTGCACAGTGACTGAGCTCTGGGCAAAGATACCTGCTCCCAAGAAAACTATAGCTACTTTAAAAACAGCTTTAGTCCAGCAGCTTGTTTACTAAATAAACTGTACTTTAATTGTTTTATATGTGACATTATTTTTTATTGTTATGTTTCATGGGCTATTTTTATTGTTTAATCATGTTTTGGTCAGTATTGTGCGGCCCTTAAATTTTTTCTAATTTTCTGTCAACTGCAACTGCAAACACCTTCTGCAAACTTCCGTGGTTATAAAAAAAAGTTACCTGAACCTGACTTTAAAAGAAAAAGAAAAAAAAGACACTAATATGATGTTTTTCATGTCTTATTTTTCCTTGAAATGAGAGAAAATTTGTAAGTGAATAAAGAAAAGAGTACTTATTCTGTTGATGAAAGTAAAAAGTAAAATGTTATTTCAAGATTTAAACTAAAAAAGCAAATTTAACTGAGGACAGGCAAGTGAAGACAGAGCAATTGGTGGTTTTCAGATTCTATAATGTGATCATGTCATACTCTCAGATGGAGGCAAAAGGCAGATTTCTCTGTTGGCAATGGCAAAATTGGCAAAAGTTCATATTTGTCGGTTATAGTTTATTTTTTATTAGAGCTTTAACTGTGAGGTCAGAAAATGTTCAGATCTGCAGCATTGTGATGACAAGAGAATAAGAGGTTGGATATTAGTTATTCAGTTCAGGATGTAGACCTGACCTAGATCTGACCCAGAGCTGCCGGCCACATTTGTAATGATGATAATGCATTTGTTGAACACAGTGTTCACAACAGAAAGCTAATCAGGTTATAGTTCTTTAAAGAAGTGCTAAAGGAAATACAAGCACAATATAGACAGGACAAAATAGCCTATCCTGAATAGATATAGAATGATCTTCATCTAAAAATGTGCATTATTGTCTGAAAATTGTATTTATTTTCCATCCTTAGTATAAAAATGAAGTTTAAAACGTTAGTATTAACAGCACGACTGTTTACTAGTTACTTTTTTCACATGTAGACTTTATTAAACCAAACAGAAGCAGGAAATGGGGGCAAAGAGTAGGGGCAGAAATCAGAGGGTCCCTCATGATTTGATACTATATGCAATACATGGCTTTTGATAAGATTTTTATTATGATATGGCCATATATGCAATACTCCATATTTATTGCACATAATTCTGTGATATACTGCTCTATTTTAAGAACACATTTTAGCAGCAGTATTTCTTTGTTAAAGCAATACCTGTGCAAAGTTGATATTATAATCATCAAAACAATGTCATGTGTATTGCATAAACAGTTTCCTTCTACTAAATAAGCAACAAAATTGTAGTGTGGTCACAAAAAAAAGATGCCTCATTAACAAGCAGCAATATAAACCATACTTTTCATTATATTGTCTCTTCTTTCTCCTCTGTCCTGACACATTCTGAGAAGCTGTTGGTCTGATCTATAGTCCCATGTTTCCTGTGTACTACTCCAGGACCATCTGTTTTGCATGTATACTGTATAGTGCAGATCTGTCAGTGTTACCTCTGCCTCATTATAATTCACACACACCATTCACCCTGACTTGGAAATTTGGAAAATTGGAATATTGATCTTGAACAACTTAATAAAAGAAATAAATCCACTGACGTCCTGTTCAAAACTGCAGTGCTGTTGTCTGCATGCCCTTTTATACTGTGTCAACATATACGTCATTCCGTTTGTTTAAGTTTGTGAATTTTGTTCTCGGACAATGTCAATGGATGTCATTGTCGGACAATGACGATGGATAAATTACAATTTATCCATCTTCTTCCGCTTTATCTGGCTGGGTCGCGGGAGCAGCAGTTCACTGCCCAGTCCTGTGCACCCGACCCATATGAACCCCTCTGCAGGTGGTGAGCCCACAGGAGGGTGGACCCACATCGCTGAGTCCAGGCGACGTCACAGTCCTTGATTTCAGTTCATAAGGGTACTAGCTTGTTTTGGGCTCATGGAGGAAACCAGAGTGGCTGGAGAAAACCCATCCAGACATGGGGAGAACATGCAAAGTCCACACAGAAAGGCCTAGGCAACCCAGGGATCGAACCCCCGCTGTGAGGCACAAATGCTAGCCACTTAGCCACCATGCCACAATTTATAATAATAATAATGCTTTAATGTTATATAGCGCTTTTCCAGATACTTAAAGTCACTTTACAATTTACCAGCCAGATCAGCTGCAGCAGGCCTGGGGCAGACTGACCAAAGCGTGCACCATCACTCGCACACACATTCATACTAGGCAATGTGAGTGAGTGAAGTGTTTTGCCTAAGGACACAACCACGGTTTTTTGCCACTGGCGCCCTACTATGGCACCTGATTTCCCAACAGTCTCCCAGTACTAGCTTCTGAGATCTGACGAGATCGAGCTTTGACAAGGAGGTTTGGCCACAACTTATACTGATTCTGACAAGCCCCGCCCCTAAGGATGAATTATAATAAACTGTGTTGGTTTGAGTTCAATATTTGTAATTGCAACATATGGTCAGTGCCTTAACAGAGGGTCTAAGGATGCATTCTAAACCTGGAACTAGGTCTTGACTAGACCCGGACTAAAACAGGACCAAACGAAGTCTAAATTAGCCATCCCAGGACAAATGTGAATGCACCTTTATACAATCGCACAGTACCATAGATTACATACTAACATGTATTTATTTCCCATCTGAGATATTTGTGAACATTCGAGCAGCCTCGGTCTCCCTGTGTCCACGCTCAGAGACAGTGTGACCTCTGTGAGTCCTGTTCTTTCAGTGGACCATGTGATCTGAGCCCTTTGCTGTGATTTCATCTCATCTTCCAGCTTTGGCATTTTCACCTTTGGGCAAAAAGCAAAAGCTCAGTCAGGAAAATCATACTGTTCTACAAAATGAAAAATTGGCCTGCAATTGTTTTAAACTGGGATGAATGTCAAGTAAATGTCCTGGTTGAATTTGAACATTTCACAGTAAATCTATGGTGCATTTGAGTGTCAGAATTACATGCTGTTAAATGACTACATACATACTGTTGTTGAAATATCTTTAATTAATGCAATTATTCAATTAAAATCTGAAAAAAGAAGTACTAAAATACCACTAGCACAGATCAATACAAATTAATATCAAATAAAATTTCTGTTATTTCATATTTCAAAAAATATTTTTAAGTATGTTAGTTGAGTAATTCTTGTACGTTTTTATTGTTCTTTGTACAGCATCTTTAAAATAAACAAATAAAATTGAGACTATTATTATCATAGGTTATTGAAATTACATGTAAAATCAACATCCATAAAATGTCCTCTAAGACCTACACGCAATCAGAACAACTTGAGTATTTGTAAAACACAGTATTCACTCCTGTGTGAGTGTATGTTCCACAGTGTGAGTGTAGAAGCCTGTGGCAGACTTCCAGTGTGGATGAGGCAGGCGGGTGGTCCTGTCTGCACCCGCCCTGTTGTCACTAAAGAGCATCTTAATTGGCATTAAACTGGTGATAAGAGCTTATGGAGCATTAGATAACACGCACAAACTACTCCCTTACTCCGACACACAACGCTGAGGAGTGGAGCTGTCATATTTCCAACAAGACACAAATCACTCTGATGTACTTAGTTACTACCATGAAGTTTTATGCTATAGGTGTTCAAAGTACCAGAAAACTTTACAATAGCATTATAGTTTTGTGTTATCATTTAGTGAGCATTGTGTATTGTTATATATTGTTGACTATGATGCTGCCCTTGAGTACAATAATTTCCTGTTTAAATCTCTAAAAGTATAAGACAAATAAGCTTGAATCCTGATCCCTTTAAAAATGACTAAAAAATCATATATGTCAATAGTAATGCAATTTTAAAGGTATTTTTTAAACAACCACCTACCAGCTAATCAATGAAAAGGAGGGTTTTATTACTATGATTTCCTCTGTACAAACATTGATAAATAAAAAATAGTATGGGTTTCAGCCTGATGAAACCCATTGTCATAGCATTTAACAATTCAAGATATTATGTATTTTGAATGCTGATCATACGTCCTTAAAAGGTCGCTTATAAACACAATGCTGAAACCCCTGAATAGGTTTTAAGCAGAAGAATTCCTTCAAAGTGTTTATTTGCATGTTATACTGGATCCAGTGTAACATAGTGAACCATTGACACCAATTTGATGGCCTTTTAATATGGATAACCTTTAAGTTGTCAGAGCCTCAATAATCATCCACATGACCTTTTAGATTTGACTGGTACATACGCAATAGCTTACCTATGAACCATAAAGCAACCATTTTATTTACACCATGCAGGATGAATAATAAAGGGGCAAACACCACATTTAGTGCATATTCAGAAGCTGTAGCCAAAATGATACTTTGGTTGTAATCATTCCCTATCAGCATGTCTATCTGCTAGTGTGTGTTTGTTGTGTGGAGCCTGCCCCCTCCTGAGCCACAGGTCTGGGCTGTGTTCCCATAAATGTGCTGTGTGGACAGAGAGGGGCAGATGCTGGTCGCTCTCAGAGGACTGGGCTTCAGTGTGGATAAAAGGAGCTCGCCTGGTCATATTAAACACACCATGTGCACTGTGCATGTGACTGCAGGCTGTGGCTCACTACACAAGGAGTGAGACCTCTAGTGGCCACAGTACACCGCTATGGCTGGGATGAGGAATGGGGAATTTCTACTTGTTTAGCCCTGGTTTAGTCCTGGTTCAGACCTGGTTTAGCCCGGGCTTAGCCCTGGCTTAGACCTGGTTTAGTAATTTTTTGATCATTTATAACTTTCATTACTCATACATTTGTCTAGTGCTTTTTGGAGATGCATATTTATTCATTCACTTCTCTGTCACACAGGAAATTTGTGTGAAGGGTCTTGCCCAAGGACACAACAGCAATGTCTGTGATTGATCTGCCAACCTTTGGAAGAGTGTGGCCATTTCTATTAAGACAACTACCCCTTGGTACAGTCCCAGATACAGCTGATGGAGACAGATCAATCGCATCAAAGAAAATATGTTATTTTCTGGTAGTTTTAATGTATGAAGTAAATTCTGAATTGTATATTTACATATTGTATACATTTTGTTAGTGTTATATTGCAACATTGATCTAAAACAACATGATAGCAGGTCTTCTTAACAAAGTGCCACACTGCCGGACCATGTTGATGGATGGACACCAATCCAGGCCAAGTTGCAGGTCAGATCTGTGGAGGGGCAAACACTCACAGTCTGAATGCCTGTTTTTGTAGGTATTTTTCAGCTATAAACCACCTGTAATTGAACAAATGTGAGGTAGAGCTGTTTAATGTCATGCTATTGAACAACAGTCTAGGCAGAGCAATGACATATCCATAGAAACAAGCAGGTGATGGATGTCCAACCAAAAAGTTATATAATGCACCTTTATGATGAGGGGGAAACATTGTGAATAAGTGTCATTTAAATCTTTTCTACATGTGAATTCTCCACATGTTGTTAATTGTGCTCACTTATGTGCATCTGCAGCATGAGCAGCATTAAGAGGCTTATCTCCGTGGATCTAGTGTCATCAGCACATCACCATCACGATCATGCCCCATATCCCTCCAGGCTTATTAGCAAATCACCTCGGTTTTACAACCAGGATTAACAGCAAAATGTGATTGACTGAACAAGGACTCCAGAGCACCATGGCTAGCGAAACCACGTGCTAATTTGAGATAATGCTTTCTACATCTCTCTACATCATTGCTGGTTTCAGAATAAGATACAAAAAGGAAAAGCCAAGTTGCAAAGTGGTGGAATGTAATGAAATCATAAACTATAAATTTTAGGCATCTGTACTTTTAAAATAGATTCTTTTTACTTTTACTTCACTACACTTGAGAGAAGGTATCTCTACTGTCTGCTCCAATACATTTTGAACAGGAATGAAAAGTAAAAGTATGTTTTATTGTTGTCTGAGTCCTGCTGAAATGGCTAGGCAGTTTATCTTTTATATAATTTTGAGAAAACAAAAATATACAAATAACAAAAGCTAGGAAAAAATATCAATTCAGTTATGTCTGCTGAACAAAATCTTTATCAAAATCATATGAAGCTTTTTTATATCACAAAATTTGCACAAAAAATGCTTTACTATTTAAGCACATTTTTAAACAGGTACTTTAATACTTACTTACTTATGCAGATTTTTTCATGTAATACTTTTACTTTTTGTGTCTACTGTGTCTGTACTTTTTACGCATATAACAAAATTCCATGACTGTAAACAGCCACCCCAATTTGAGTCAAGAGTCTTGAAGATATCTCCAATAACATCTTATTTAAAGATACCACATGCATTTGGTGGAGCATCGGTTATCTACTTGTTGCCATGGAGAGCTATTTTCCAACAAATAAATGCCTGTAATTGAATAAGTCTAATGCCATACTGTGGAACATTTCAGGCATATCAATAACATTTCTATGGAGTCAAGCATGTGGTAAAGACCCTTCCACTTAAAGCACCTTTGACACCCTCTAATGTCATAAAGTTAACATAAATCACATATTTTGCTTTGGCCTTTCAGAACCTAAGCTTTGTCACTAAAATATGAGCGATCTCTACATTTTACAAAACATATGCCAGCACCTAGCGTTTCCAATGTGTGCTGCCAGTTTGAGCTCTCGCACAGCAAACCTCTTTGTTAGCTTAAGCTGGAGGCGTGTCCTGACAGTGGAAATGCAGACAGCAGATTAAGACCTGGATCAAAAAGCAGATTAATGGAGCCATGTGTGAGAGAGAGGTGGCTGCATATTCACATTTTTTACTCTACACATGTGATAGGCTATCATTCCAGAAATGTTTTATCAAATATACATTTTTCACCCTAATATATTTTGGCTCCACGGTCTCAGTGTTGCGAAGTATATTGCCTGAAGTGGATCAAACTGAATTATTAGACTGGGATAAAAAGGACATCCAGTATAAAAATGCATCATCTTATACTGTGCAGCTCTATAATTTCCTCTATAATTGGCAAACACGCATTATATGTATTGTGAAATGAAGAATAATTCATTGTGCTTTGAAATCTGATCTTTGCATTTGACCCATCTGTAAATGCCAATGTAAAGGAACAATGGACAATTGCAGTATCTAGGAGCCATGAGGTTAAAGTTTGACTTCTGTTGTTGTCCATGTGTATGGAAATGTGTCCTCTGCATTTGACCCATCTTCAAGTCAGGAGCAGTGGGCGTTATCTCCATATCTTGAGTTAGGCTTGGTCAGGATCACTTAAGATAGAGGATTTAAAGTGCCTGTAGCCGACGATTTTTTCCCCCATGTATCTGAGCAAATGTATATTGCCCCAGTATAGACATACTGTATAAGCAGAATGAAGGAAGTAATCAATAAGTGTGCATTATCATGTTAGTTGTTAGATTTACCATGACAGCAAACTTTGATCTTGTCTCGGAAATTTGTGGAAAGTGGTTAAAAACCCATTGCCATGAATCATTCGAATGCTCTGGATGCATAAGGTAAGTGTGGAATAAGTTTAGATCACTTCAACAGTTTAAAATGAAATAATTGTTTTTTTGTTTGTTTGTTTTTTTGTTTGTTTTTTACTTGTTTAAGAGAGTAAAAATCTGTGCATATTTTAGGTTGATGGAGGAAACCAGAGTGAGAAAACACAAACTCTGCACAGAAAGGGCCAAAGAATCAAACCTTCTTGCTGTGTATTTGCATTGCCAGATCTTGAGCTATAGGTTTGATGTGGAGTACACAACGCAGCAGGATTTACCTACGGAGCATATTTTGGTTCATATTGGCATATATTGAACCCTTTTGAAACGGCAGTCAGTGCTTTTAAAGTCAACAAGTTGCAAGAATGAAAAAATAATGAAAGTCAAATTCTACCTTAAAGGTCCTGTATTAATGCCTTCCATTTGTAATCCATTTTACAGGGTTGTCGAAGCCTCTCAAAGCGCTACACTGTCGTCATTATTCATTCACTCCATACTGGGTGGTGGTAAACTACTACAGTACAGCCACCCTGGGGCAAACGGACAGAAGCGAGGCTGCCACTGACCACCACCAATCATTCACGCACATACCACTTTCACAATAAGCAATGCAGGTAAACTGTCTTGCCTAAAGAGACAACAACAGAACTTTGTCCAAGTGGGAATCAATCCTCGAATCTTTGACCTGCTCTAACCACTGAGCCACTGTCACCCCAAATATTATTAATATTGACTCTTGTGAGCTTTAAGCCATGTTACATGTTTGAGTAATCCTTTCTTATTACTTTATCATTATTAGTCTACATCTCCAAAGCTCAAAATGTTCTGTTCGACCTTGTGATGTCATGACGTGGTAGTTTTCATGTGAACAACTAAAACACGGTAAAGCACTTCCTGTATTGCCACATGCCATCACAAGGTGGAAGTGGAGTGTTTTCTGTCTGAGAGAAGAATTCAACCTAAATATGCAGGATTTGTGCGTGAAACATGTGTGAATGAAACAAAGCTCCAGGCATGTTTGTGATGAGGATATAACATTATGACCTATTAGAAAATAGAGTAATATGGACGCTTTAAAGGAGCTGTCCACTGTCATGTCATTCCCCCTGAGACTTCAATTTCCTTTAACAGTGTGAATCTGCTGCTGACACTGTTGCTATCGGAGAGTGGTCTGTGTAATCATTCCCAAGTGATCACTGCAGATACCATCGCTCATCAGGACAACAAGTATGAGAGGAAATGGGCTGATGGCATAAACAAAGGTGCAGCTGAATGTAAATCCTGCTTGTGTATGCTGATAATTCTGTTCGACTCCAGTGAACATGACGATTGTGACAGTTTTTATCAGCTACAGTCTCCGGCACCCTAAGCACCAAAACAGCACTGCACTGTCATGGGCTGTAAGCAGAAATAACTTTTTACATTTCACATCAAAACCTTTTCAAAAACAATTTAATCAGCTGGATAAAGCCTGTTTTTGGAACTGCGTGTTTTTATTTATTTATTTATTGCTGAAGTAACTATAGGCAAAACTATATAAAGCAAAATTATTCCAAAAAGTAGTCAATTCTACAATACTGCATAGAAAAGCTACAATAAATAAATATCAAAACAGTAATTAGTTTGTAATTTAAATTCATAATTCAACCTTATACAGTTAAAATCTAATACAAAATCTTTACATAGCTGAAAAAATGTCAAAAACATCCACTGGTACAAAGAAAAGGAATACATGATAAGTACTGACCACCAAAAATTATTTTTTCATCTAACAATGACCAGATATCTTGTCATGGTAGGCCTATTTTGAGAAGCTTACCTCAGTCAGCATAAAGTATTAGTTTGATTAGTTTGAACGGTTCGCCTTTTCCTGATTGGTTTCAGTAGGATTCCAGATTGCTGATGTGTATAACTCGAATCCCTTAGTTACCCCGTTACCTCTGACCAGCGCATCTTTCTCTGGGCTGAGTACACGTCTTAGCCAGTTTTTGTTGACTGTAGACTGCACGGGTGTCCCAGCACAGGTCGTGTACCCCTACAAACTGTTTCCCCTGCTGCCTAGATATATTTTCCCGTTAGTGAGTGAAACCAGCACCAATGAGCCCACACACCTTACCTGTTGCTGTCTTCACGCCGCTCTCTGGTTTATGAGCCAAAACAGAGCACTTCCTTATTGATAATTTGTGTATTTACTCCCTGTTTACCTAAGTTTATGAGTTAATAAAGTAATAGCCATATGAGGGGTTATTTAAGTCATTTTCATGATGTTGTTTAGAATTTGTTTTATGGTTAGAAGTACAGTTTTTGCTAAGTTAAGCCTTAAAATCCTATGTTTCATTAATTGGTTAGTCCATGGGAGGGGCTAAGGGGTATTTAAAGGGGACACTGCTCATTCTGATGGTCCTTGGCCTGACTGTGTAGGTACTGCCTATTGCTTTTTCCCATTAATTCAGTATGGAGCCATGACAGAGTGCTACTCGTATCAATATGACTTCAAACGGAAAACTGACCCATGTGAGGTTTTAACCATGTTATCATGTTGTTACCTCCTCAAAAACATACATTGACTTGTGTTTTGTTTCATTCACACATGTTTGAGTTGTCTGCATTATTAGACTACATCTCCAAAGCTCAAAATGCTCTATTCCACCTGGTGATGTCATGAAGCAGTAGTTTTCAAGTTAACAGATGCCCTTTACCTTTTGTTTAGTAAAGATGGGCAATTCCAGGTCTGAAATTGTCCAAATGATTCTAGTGAAGGTGTATGGAGTTTAAAAACACAATGGAGCACTTCCTGTATTACCGCACAACATCACAAGGTGGAACAGAGCGCTTTACATTTGAGATAAGAACTCAATATGTAGTAATGTTTAACACATCTGTGAATGAAAAAAACCTCAACTCCAAGTCTATTTTTGCTGAGGAAACAACATTAGAACATATTTCAGAAGTTACTGTAACATGGGCCCTTTAAACAAATGAAGCGCTGGTCCCAACCTGCTGTAAGCCTGTGTTATGTGGTGCAGTAATGTCACAATGGTTTATGAGTTCATCTATTCTAATGTTGACTTTGCCCTGTAAGGACTCTGTTTTCATACCAGCCAGATAAACAACATGTTGCACTGATACATGTTTGTGTATTGAAGAGTCATGGGGTCATAATGCATTTGCAAATAGCGCCTATGTTCCTGTGAGCAGTGTGTGTTTCAGTGTTTGGTTTGTGTAGCCAGCCTTCTCCTGTGCCACAGGTCTGGGCTGTTTTCCCACAAATGTGTCAGACACAGAGGCTGCTGCTCCCGTATCTTCCAAATGTGATGCTACTGTTTTGTGCACTGTTGATCAATATTAGCTTATTCCATTTCTCAGCCCACCTACTCAGTCTCACCAGGGCACAGCTCCACAATGCACTCAGAATGACATTTCTGCTAAATTGGTTGTTTTCGGATTCCTGAACGTGATGATGTTCCACCCTCACATGGCGCAGGAGTGTTCCACTATTCTATTATGTTAGGCATGCTTATTAGAAATATTCAAGCAGAATGAAAAATGTTAAGCTAATAATTTGTTTGCATGGTTAAGTGTTGTCATGCTTCCATTGTAAGGAGTATTATAACCTCTGATAATGTGATCACAGAGTTATTCACAAAGAAATGTCAACAAGGACTCTCATATATCACCACTAGAGGCGATCTATGTTACTGCTGTCTGTGCCAGCTTTAGCCAGACAGAAGATTAGAGAGTACAAGTGAGCTTACAGCTTTAAAGCCTCACTGTGGAACATTCCAGTTATATGACTTTACTCAACAAACGCAACACTGAATAAGCACCAAATGTATTCCTAATGCTCAACAACACGGAAATGCTATTGCTGCTTTGGATTTAAGAGTCCAAAAAGAAGACAAATGTTCATGTTAAACGTACAGGCAGTGCTATAGTATCAACAGCAGCATCTCTTAGAAATAGGTAGGGAAGGTAGACTTCAAAATGTCCTCTGCATTTGACCCATCCTTCAAATCCACTGGGGCATCTCCTCTGGAACAGTGAGCACCACAGCAGGACTCAGTGACAAATCTCCATGATCTTGTTACTTGTCTTGAACAACCTTAAGTGAAGGATTTTCACCTATGGTTATGGTGACCAGATTTTCAAAATAAAAAACTGGGACATCCCTGGTTTGTGGTGGTTGGTAAGAATAAAATTGTGAAACAAGTGCGTAAATTGTTATGTACTCAGCACTAATGTGAATCAGTACAGTATTTTCTTTGTGTTTTGGTCATTTTTTAAGAATATTTTCTGTATTTGTCCAAAACAAATGACAATGTATGCTCCTCTTTACTGTTGGCAGGGATCAGACTGGTCAAAAATAGGGACACCTGGGACATTTCTTGAATAAAACTGAGACAAATCACTGGTTTTGGATAGAACTGGAGTTTGGAGAGAAAACCCTCCCAGACACAAGGAGAACATGCAAACTCCACACAATAAGGCCTAGGTGACCCGTGGATAGAAATCAGAAGCTTCTTGCTGTGAAGCGTGAGTGCTAGCCACTCAGCCACCATGCACATATGTAAATCAAAATAAATCCAGCAGCACCAACAAAAAATAGCTCTATTTTGAATAGAGCCCCGTTTTATTCACACTATAGCTTTTAGATATCCGAAAGTGGCTCCACGCACTACCATTTGCTGCCGTTTGGTGTATTTATTTGATTCTTTGACCGTAGATCATTGTGAATAACGGAAATCTTGGTGGGGCTGTCGGACGGGGAGATGGATGAGAGTGTGTGGAGACAGACTACTGCTGACTGCACCGCGATAACACCAAAAACAAACAGCAGGATTTATGACAGGATATGGCCCCGAAATTAAGCAGCATGTTTGGAAATGAGGTGTCACTCTTTGGCCCACATCGATCCACACAAACAAACGGCAGCCATGATAACATTTAGCCTGATAAATTAGAGGCAAAGCTGGTTTCGCTTGGGTAAGGAGCAAGTTAGGGGACTTTCTTGAATGTAAATGAAAATAAATCAATTATTTATAAATGTCATTCAACTCATTTGATCACCCTAACCCTGGCAGAAACATTTGATATATAAATAAACAAGTGCTTTTTAAGTAGTGACATTTGGGCAAGGAATCTAATTAGCTGTTCTAATGATATTTTACCAACAAGACTAATTTTATGGTTCTAACGCCATCCATGGTTTATGGTTCTAAACTTACTTTAAAGACTTTAAAGGTGCAATATATAACTTTTCTTATATGCTATGGGTAACATTTTGAGGACTTTTTCCTCATTCAAAACGCGACTTTCTGATCTGATCTCTGTTGTTTCCTAATCACAAACATAGTTGGAATAGTTGTTTGTGTCATTCACACATGTTTAATACACAAATTAGTTATTTGCTCAAACTGAAAACACTCTATTCCACCCTTTGATGTCATGGGGTAATGAGGCAAGTGCTCCACTGTGTTTATAAACTCCACACTCACTCACTAGAATCATTTGGATAGTTTCACCTCTGGAATTGCTAATCTCTACTGAATTAAAAGTAAATATTGAGCTTTGGAGATGTAGAATGAGCAAGGAAAACAACTGTGAATAAATAAGTTTGATTCTATATACCAGGAGCAACAACATACTGTATTTATTAAGGAGACAAGTTGCAAATCCTGCCCCAGAAAAGTTGCAAAGCACACCTTTAAGTAGTAAATATCATTCAATATTTCACCTGACACATTCTTATTTTAGCTGACAGTCCTGTTTTTATTTGCATTTCACACAGAACCCCCTGACGTCTTTCCAACTGTGTTCACAGAATATATGCTAACAACCAACCAAATAGAAATGTCCACATCTTGGCTTTCTCGACTCACGGTTTCCATCTCCTGTGCCCTTGACTCGTCCTGCGCACCAAAAGAAGAAGTGAATTTGGTGTGACTCTGGAGACAGTGGCTGGGACGACGGCTGCATTTAAAACAGTAAATAAAGGCCGTAATAGGCTCTGAGTCTACTGTCATCTCTGCTCTACCTCCAGCTCTCACTCGGGATATTAACAGATAAATCCGAGCGGTCCAGATCTAAGGAAAGTGCACAATGATTATTGATCTGGCAGCTCGGAGCACAGAGGGGGAGGGGGCAGAGTTTATTAATTAGAGATTGACAGCCAATTCCCTCTTCTTATTCACACAGGGACAGAGAAGGAATCCAGATGAGCTGAGCCATCTTCAGGACAAAACGTTGCAGCGATAGGAGGATAGACAAAGGGAATAGAAGAATGACCTATACAACTGTCACAATGAGAGATCAGACAAGCACTCAGGTGTAAAATGACTGGACAAATCGCTTTATTTACGGCTGCTATTGGAAACTACTGTGTCATGGTGAAGTCGAATTGGATTACTCAGAGTATTATAAAAGGAATATATTGTTTAGTCATACATTTTTAGCAATAAAGATTGGGTGAATAAGCATTTTTACTGATGTGGTTAGATAATGGAGACTGCTTCCAATTAAGGCGGCCAGCGTACATTAAATACAACTTTGACTAACTGATACTTTATTTTCTGTGCAACTTTTTTCCAAAAAATTTTCTTAATTACAAAAACTTTACATATAAAATTAATAGAATTGTAGAAAATGGCATAAAGAATGTTTTTAAAATAAGAACCATATGGTATAATTTGCGATGGAACTCAAAATACATCAAATAAAATAACAAAAAAAGTAATATAATAGTACTGGCAGAACATAGACCAACTTTGAAAAACAAAAATGAGACACCAAATTCAAGCTCTACATTTATTTTGACTGAATCTCTTATTCGTTTCAGTAGATGTGGTAGTTCATACTTTTAAACAAAGGAAGAAGAAATAGGCGTCATGAAATATTTCATATATATAATGTTTAAACTATGACAGTGTATTTAAAGATCACGATAAGATTAAAGATTTAAATATACTAGGTAACTTTTGGGTAGACGGGCCTGCTTACCTTCACAGAAATGACATTGTTCCACAATATGGCATTAAACTTATCCATCTTGCATTACAGGTGATTTTATTTACCCAAAATACTTTAAGAAACTTGAAAAATCTCTTCAGATTTCACTTATAATTTGGTTTGCTATATCACACAGACAGATGAGCTTAATGCTATACTGTGGAACATTTCTGACAATTAATAACATTCTATAAAGACAAGCAAGTAGCCGGCTCTCCACAAACAAAGTTACACAATGCACCTTTAATGCAGTATATTAAATTAAATTAGTCCAATAAAACTACATTAAATACGCTTTGTAGTGGGGATCATGGTGTGAAAAGTTTGGGACCCCTGAGTTTAAGTAGTGCAGCCCATTCAATTTACAGATACAAAATAATGTATCAGCTGCAAACCAGAATACTTAAGTGGAATTGGCCCCATGACCTTATGAGGCTCACGGAGTAAACCTGTTCACAATGAAAGATCAGCGAGCGTTCAGGTGTAAAATGACCAGACAAGCCTCTCCACATCTTCATTCTCTTTGCGTGGAAAATCCTGTTTATTCCAACTTAAGTTTAAGACGCACTTAAAATTCCCAAAGTTTCCAAACATTTGCTTTCTGAAATGATCAAACTCTGTGATGATTTTAGGACCATCTTAATCGCTGCTTCGTCCCCTCTCCAAACTAGACTTAATGCAATACAAGTTTTCTCACTGATTGCTTTTGGGAGAGAATCAAATAGGCTCTTAACTGTATGTCTGTGTGGAGTAGGGACCTAATCCAGCGGCCCCTGGGTCTGCCCCGGTCCACTATGCGACTGGATACAGATCTGAACCCAGCACAATTTCATGCCTGCTTTGCCCTCTTCTCCACCAGCAAAGCATCAATTACCCTCATAAAACCAGCGCAGGGCCTCTCTGAAGCTTAAGCTAAAAGTGGAGCCCTGACTCCCTCTCTCTCCCTCTCAGCAGATGTTTGAAAAAAGTTCTCCACAAACTGTTTGGTGGCTGAATACTCTCCATGTTATTTCCAAATTAAATGAATTGGCTTGTTCTCAAATAAAGTCTAATAAGGTTGTAGAAAAAGTGCAAGTAACTTTTCTTTTGGATGGTATTCCACGTGCGTATCTCCATGGAAGTGTTCTTGCTTGGACTGAAATGTTCCACTTTAAACTTGTCTATGGGGAGAAGCATGTCCACCAGGCCAAGATGCAGGTCAGACATGGGGAGAAACAAACCCATTCACAGTAAGACGGCAGATATTTTTCATGTATCAGACCTGTAATTGAATAAATGCAGAATACGTACAATATGTTGTATGCCAAGCTATGGAATATTTCAATATTTAAATTGGTTAATGGTCACATATGGAACTCATCTGTGAAATACTCCACTTTATTTAATCCTATCTGCACTTTTGTATATTACTATTATTTATTACATTTTTATTATATCTGTATTTTATTATATTTTTTACTATATTGTTTACTTATTTTCCCTTGTATTTGCAAACACTTTTTAACAGTACTATTTATTGCATGCTATTAGTGCTTCTTGAATATCTTAGCGAGTTAACGGTTCCTCTTGTGGTGGATTTTTAAATCTGAGAAGAATAAAACTGGAGAGAAGTTGTCTTAAATCAAAGAGTCTGGATTATTTAAAGCAATTGTGTGCACAATTACAAAGAAAATGAAAACAAAACCTATCTGTCCCTCACGCAAGGTCTGTCTTTCCCTAATCTGACCCATGGCAAAACCAAAACAGGCTCTTATACAGTTGACAAATGTCATAACATCAACATGAGGTAGAACATACTACAGTATATCTAAACAGTTCTCAAAAGGAGACGACTTGTCTGGGTCAACTGGGGCACCAATTATATTAAACTCAAGGGTACCACTATTCTAAATGATGAGAATAAGCAAAGCAACAGCTTGTTGTTTTAAAAACATTGGATAAAGACAGAGCAGAGTGTCCTGTCCGGAGATGCCCCAGTAACAGTAGATTACACCATCACATGTGCAGGAACACAGAAATGCTTTAGCAGTTGTTAGTTAACAGTATCTAAACCCATAAAATACATTTTTTAGCTTAAATGGATCCAAACAGAAATCAAAGTAAAAGTTTTCCACCACACTCTCATCCTAAGCATTTCATTGAACTGTAGACCTTGTGTTGAACCTGCATATGACAAATAAACAATCTTGAAATCTTTTTATATACTTTTTCACTTTTTCACCTTCAAGGCACTCGTCAAGGGAGCATAAGGAACTCACCCATCCTCTCACACATTCATACATCAATGTACACAGACCCTGGGGTTGAGATGGGTTAAGTGTCTTGCCCAAGGACACAAAGACAACATTCTTCTGTGGGATCTGGAATCACATTGCCAACCTGTGGGTCCGTGGATCTGAATGCACGACCGATGATGTTTATGTCAAGAGTATAAATCGACCCACCGCCCTTCGCCTCAGTGGACGCTCTACCAACTGCGCTACTATTGCTATTGTAAATAATTTCTCCAACACAATGCATTTAACTGTATACAAGGGCTGCATTCAGAACATGTATTAAGGCGTAATAAGGCCAAGAATATCATGAGTGAAGTTTTTTCTCTTCTATAAAATCAGCTTTTACGAGAGGAGATATATTCCCATATAACATAAGCGCATTACAGTTTCATATCAAGCGTTTGAGCCGGAGCAGCGGGGGACTCACTTTCTCCTGACCTTTGACCTCCGTCTGCAGGTTAATCCCGGCACAGAGGAGAGCAGGACACCAAGGTCACCCAAAGAACGCAAATACACCAGAAGCTGCTGTTTACATCTTCGCCTTTTAGCAAGACAATATTTCACCATTTGTTTTGACAAGGTTTTTCCCATTTTTTGCAGACATCCCATGCTGTTTAAATACAAAAGCATTTATCTTACTGTTGTCATTTCTCCGTGCCCTTGCTTTGCTTGAGTCTGCTCTCACATCACAACGCTGCTGCATCTACAGAATAATTCTCTCCACATGAGATTCAAATTACACACACATTTAAAAGAACTGGGAGCTTATCTTTGAGCTGCAAAAAGACAGGGGGAGAAAAATAAGGAGAAATTAACTAAGTGGGTTTAAAATTAGACATTGTTTCTCCACCCGCTGCTTTGAAAATAACTATGAAGAAAAAGATGTATCAGATCGCTTACCTGACTTAGACAAAAAAAAAGTCTCTAATCTAAATGACCCAACATGAAGCGTACAAAAACTATGATACATCAAATATATAGCAAATTATTATGATTATATTGTGTATTTCAAAGGCAAAAATGAATAGTGGGAATTATAAAGCTGGAACTCCCAAGTACAAAACGTTAGACCACTTGCAGATAAAAGGGCTGTTGGTTCAACTCCTACTCAAGTCCAGGGGAGGGGGTTGGGGAAACTTGAGGGGGAACTAGCCTCCAGCAGCTAATTCACCCTGGTAGCTCCATCCATTTTCATAGGACATTAAATTTTGACTATAAAAGTTTAAATGAGTGTTCAAAAGACTGCAATAAAAAGGCTTCATACAGTCATATGAAAAAGTTTGGGCACCCCTGATCATTTTCAAGATTTTCCTTTATAAATCATTGGTTGTTCGGATCAGCAATTTCAGTTAAATATATCATATAGCAGACAAACACTGTGATATTTTAGAAGTGAAATGAACTTTATAGGATTTACAGAAAGTGTGCAATAATTACTTAAACAAAAGTAGGCATGTGCATAAATTAGGGCACCCCGACAGAAAAATTACATCAATATTTAGTAGATCCTCCTTTTGCAGAAATAACAGCCTCTAAACGCTTCCTATAGCTTCCAATGAGGGTCTGGATTCTGGTTGAAGGTATTTTTGACCATTCTTCTTTACAAAACATCTCCAGTTCAGTCAAGTTTGATGGTGCCTGAGCATGGACAGCCCGCTTTAAATCGCCCCACAGATTTTCAGTAATATTCAGGTCTGGTGACTGAGATGGTCATTCCAGAACATTGTACTTGTTCCTCTGCATAAATGCCTTAGTAGAGTTTGAACAGTGTTTAGGGTTGTTGTCTTGTTGAAGTATCCAGCCCTGGTGCAACTTCAACTCTGTCACTGATTCTTGAACATTGTTTGCAAGAATCTGCTGATACTGACTGGAATCCATGTGACCTTCAACTTTAACAAGATTTCCAGTACCTGCACTGGCCACACAGGCCCACAGCCTGATGGAACCACCACCAAATTTTACTGTGGGTAACAAGTATTTGTTTTGGAATGCTGTGCTCTTCTTTCGCCATGCACACCGCCCCTTGTTATGTCCAAATAACTCAATTTTAGGTTCATCAGTCCACAGCACCTTATTCCAAAATGAAGCTGGCTTGTCCAAATGGGCTTTAGCAAACCTCAAGCGACTCTGTTTGTGGCATGTGCACAGAAAAGGCTTCCGTCACATTACTCTCCCATACAGCATCTCCTTGTGCAAAGCGCGCTGAATAGTTCATCGATGCACCGTGACACCATCTGCAGCAAGATCATGTCATACGTCTGTGGAGCTGGTCTGTGGGGTGAGTTTGACTGTTTTCACCATCCTTCACCTCTGCCTATCTGAGGTTTTTCTTGGCCTTAACTAGAACTGTGCCTGTGGTCTTCCATTTCCTCACTATGTTCCTCACAGTGGAAACTGACAGCTGAAATTTCTGAGCTAGTTTTTTGTATCCTTCCCCTAAACCATGATGTTGAACAATCTCTGTTTTCAGGTCATTTGATATTTGTTTTGAGGCTCCCATGTTGCCACTCTTCAGAGAAGATGCAAAGAGGAGAACAACTTGCAACTGGCCCCTTAAATACCCTTTCTCACGATCGGCTTCACCTGTGTATATAGGCCAAGGGTCACTGAGCTTACCAAACAAATTTTGTGTTCCAATAATTAGTGCTAAAGGTATTAAAATCAATAAAACAACAAGGGTGTCCTAATTTGGCACGGCACGGTGGCTGAGTGGCAACACTCAGGCCTCACAGCAAGAAGGTTGCGGGTTCGATCCCCGGGTCGCCTGGGCCTTTCTGTGTGGAGTTTGCATGTTCCTCCCCGTGTCTGGATGGGTTTCCTCCGGGTGCTCCGGTTTCCCCCATCAACCCAAAACATGCTGGACACCCAACATCTGTCCTGGGACTACAGATGAAAAATAGCCGTCTGGCTAATTCTGGCATATTTACATGTAAATGTTGATTGCACTGTCCAATAAATCATTACATTTATGCACATGCCTACTTTTGTTTAAGTAATTATTGTACACTTTCTGTAAATCCTATAAACTTCATTTCACTTCTCAAATATCACTGTGTTTGTCTGCTATATGATATATTTAACTGAAATTGCTGATCCGAACAACCAGTGATTTATAAAGGAAAATCTGATCTAAATGATCTAAATGATCAGGGGTGCCCAAACTCCATTGCTCTTAATACCAAAAATGTCTGTCGCTGCCCCTGCTCTAGTCCAGTGTGTTTTACTGTCAAATAAGTGACTTTACTCACATTGTATATTCCAGCAGGGAGTAGGGATGGTTATTTTCTATTATATACAGGAAAAAGTCAAGTAAATGTGGCTTTTATTGACAGTATAAAACAGGCAATGGTCAGCTAATTTGGACACTTTTTTACTTGCTCCAAAACAAATTCTTGTAAATAGACTAATTCATGCTTTATAATCAAGACATACCGATCCCTTTCCAAGCATATAATAAAATGTTATCAATGAAAATCGATAACACCTGGATTACCTTTTTGGCACAAGAAACTAATATGTTGTGATTTTATTTGAATTACCAAATGTTGATCCAATTATTATTATTTTTTAACAATCAAATCCATTTTTTCTGGAGCCTGGTTCAAAAACAGCAGAACATTTGAAGAGACTCATTTTGTTCGTTATTTTCTTTGAAGTTTCTGTTAATGACTTATTGAGTCTTTTCTTTCATCAGTTAATTAGTATTTGAATGTGACTTCATTTCAAAGCAATTATCTGTTGATTGGTTGAATCGTTTTAAAACTCTCCACCCAGGAGCACAGGACGTGATTTACCTGTTTGTTTGTGGTCACAACTATATGTTCTTATAAAACTGGGATTGTGTCCACCTCTTATCCTTACCTGGAAAAATGGAAAAATGTTATAAATGGAAAAATGTTATAAATGTTACACTTCTCAGCTGCCATGTTAAAGGGCCCATATTAGGCTATTTTCTGATCTCAGTTATAATGTTGTTTCCTCATCACAAACAGACCTGGAGTTGTGTTTTGCTTCATTCGCACATGTAAAAAACACAAACCCTAAGTTCTTCTCTCAAATGGAAAACACGCTGAAATCCTGAAATACAGGAAATAGAAAAAAATACAGGTGTAATTTAGATGAGTTCAGGCCTGGAATTACGCATCTCTACTGAAGAAAAGGTAAAGAGTAACTGCTGACTTGAAAACTCTCACTATAAGAGATCACAAAGTGGAACAGAGCATTTTGAGCTTTGGAGATACAGATAGACTAATAATAAAGGATTATTCAAACGTGTGAATGAAACAAAACAACTCCAGGTATGTTTTTGATGAGGTAACAACATTATAAAATGACTTAGAGCTCACAAGAGTCCATTTTCTGTAATATAGGACATTTAACATCATGCACATCAAAATCTGATCATTATCTGATTTCTGGAGTATTGAAATGGAAAATATAATAGAACAAAATATTTTTTTATTTGTCATTGTAACAAATACAACAAAATTAAGTGCATTCCTTGTTCAGTGCAAAGGTAATAAAATGATAAAATAGTAAAAAGATAGAAATATAGAGACATAGAGAATATAGTTACATCTGATTTGAGTAAAGTGATTTCTTTCTGATTGTTCACACCTATGCAAGTTTGGATGAAGAAAATGATGTAGAAGAAAATGAAAATGTAAAAAGTACAACAGTTATTCTGAAAATCAATTGATTAACTGTCACATGCCACCAAAACACACACACAAAATTGAACCTAATATGGCGCCTATTTAGATGATACATTAGAAAGACAGGACACATTTTTTTTACCAATCAGAAAGCAGAAAAGAAAGTGTTTTTGAAATGCATTATGGTCTGTTTTTATCTGTTATCAGGTACTAGACAGATTCAGGCTGGAAAGAAAGGGCAAAGTGAGTTTCCAAATATAGCTCCAGGGAAGATGGTTCCATTTTAAGGTTTGGCATTTCCGAAATCTAACTCAGCAGGTAAGAGGAATTAATCTAACTCACACTTTTATTTGGATTTTTGGGGAGATTCAAAGCAAGGTTAAGTCAAGGTTTAAAAGGAAGTTCTCCAACAAACCCTTTACTAACCTTGTTGCAGATATTATTTATTATTGAATTTCTAAACAACTCACCACCAAAACCAATGATGTTTTGGACCAATGATACATAACTGCAGAACTACTTGTATACCAAATACTTTAAAAAACATTAACACATGCACATGGAGAAATGCGTGTTTGTACCATGGAGACCGGCAGCATGCAGTCTCCAGCAGACAGAAAAGTTACACAGTGCACTTTTATGTTCTGTGTACTGTCAGTGAGGGGTATGCAACACAACCACCAAGCTGTTCCTGTGCACGGTGCAGTACATACCACTATGATCAGGCCTCTCTATCACTCCAGGATCATGCTCTTTCTTGTAACACCACCAGATAAGCTCAAAGCGGAGTCAGCTTTTGCTCCTATCTCCCTCCACTCTGCTTATATCTCCTCCCGATCCCTTGTACACTGACCAAATACACCAAGAGATTTTAGAAGTTAATTAACTACTCAGGTACGATGTCAGAAGCCAACAAAAGGCCAAGACAAGTCTACTATATAATCCCCTTCTTTCTCCATAGACCACAACCTCTGGTGCTATACCCCTGCCAATGTTTAGACCAAATTACCCAGAAATCCCAGCTGTAGTGGCGGTAAACAAGCTTGTGTGTGGATTTCGTAGCTACCCAATTGCTTGTTTGCGTGTTATTGAATAGGGAAAGCGATGCGTGATTTAATTGAATGAGGTCCCTTTTTGCAGCCAGTTTAAGGGGGTACATTTTGATTGCAGTTTTAATTAACCAGCATACTTGGCCCCTTTCATCCGTCCAAGGGATTACAATTATGAGCACAATAGAGCAGTGGTATTGTAGCGCGGTCATTTGTGTCTTTTAAGATGCCTAGAGGAGACTGTGTTGGGAATACACACAGTTTTAATCCTGGCGAAGGCGAATGGGGTTGAGGTATATTGTGATGTTGTAGAGGAAATGTGCAGTCTGGGTTTGGGGAATGTTTTTCTTGTTGTTATTTTGAGCCATAAATCATGTTGTTTTTCGGGAGCTTGACTCATGGATTACCGATGATTAGCGGCAAACAAAATACAGACATCTGCTGCACAGTAATGTTAATGTTGGATTTTGATTGCAGCGAGTTGGATGATATAGTGTTCTCATTTTTCAGTTTTGGCTTTGTCTCTTGTGGTCAAATAAATAAATGAAAAATAACAATAGTAGCATCTATTGAATTAAAGGTGCGCTATGTAACTTTTTTGGTGTAGGATCTGGCACTTGCTTGTCTCTTTGGAAGGTACTATACTTAGGGATGGGACAGTGTGAAATTTCCACAGTATGATAACCGTGACAAAAAATACCAAGGTATGACGGCATACCATGGAGTTGTGTAATTTATAATGCTTGACGAGAACACTTTTTAAGAGTTAGTGTATTACTGAAATATGTATATTGCTCCTTGGTTATATCTTAACTCTGGTGTGCAGAGATTTGGTGAAACTCAGATCAGTTAATATCAGGGCAAAATCCAAATCCACTTTATTTATAGACAACAATTTACAAATAAAGTCGTTTCCAAAGTGTTGTTTCCAGTCAGGTCCACGAGACAAGGTCCTGGAGCCACAGGAGCTGGTTCTAAAACTCGTCCCACTTCCCACTTCAGTCTGAAAGTTACACCAGTCCATATTACCACCAGGACACCAGGTGGACTTAAGCCCTCTTCGCTATGCCCAGGTCAAACTTTTACGGTCAGAAACGACAGGGCAGTGAGTGACTTCCCCAGCTTTGGCAGCGGGTGTCCCGCTGGGGGCAGCTAGTTCCCCGGTGCCGGCGGTCTGTGTCAGTGTGTCCCGTGCTTTAGGTCTCTCCTCCCGCTCTTCTGTGTGGAGGTTTAGGCGAAAGAAGCTAGCGGCCACAGCACACAGCTCTGTAGTTCTCCATTCATTAGCCTGTAGCAGTAGCCATCAGTGCAGTGAGGCGGGACAGAGCAGCTGAATCTTCATAGGTCAGAAGTGTGATAATGTTTCTAAAGACCAATCACTTGATTTGAGTTCACCCCCACCCTGCGCACTACGACGTTTTTGAGACCTCTAATATAAACTAATGGGCAGAAGCGACCTCATGATGTCAAATTTTCTAAATGTTTCAAGCCCCTCCATAGACCTCCATTGGGGCGCAGAGACTTAGAGCACTCAAATGCCAAACACGTGACTCAAATACAGTGATATGAGCACATTTAACATGATAAAAACATGTCTATGCAGATACACGTTCCGTTTTAAACAAAATATTAAACATATAGCCTAATACAAAATAACTATAATGTATTTATTATTTATTTATTCTTTAAATTGAGGTTAAGTTAGGGAGTGCGGCACACTTGCGCCCTCTATTCACCAGCCGCCACTGGCTGACGTGCCTAAATGGTTCCGGGTCACTGGACTAATCAGCTCTGACTTTCCATGTGAAGACAAACTCTGCTAGACCCTGAAACTGACGGACACTCTGAAGACAGCCAAATTGTTTGAGTCTCACTTAGAGCTTGAACCCCGGTAAGACACATAACCTGCTATAAGACTATAAAATGATTTACTCTACTCTATATTCTACTCTAAAATAGGCCCTTAATGTGCTTTCATTTGCAGTGAAATAGTGGTGAGAGATGTGGAGTCTCTGTTTAAGCAGTGGCTGACAGAGACTTGCCTCGCCATAGTAAGACTTTATAACTATTCATTAATTTATGACTATTCATTTATTTATAACAGTTCAAATCATACATTAGATCTTCTTTGCCAGTTCAAATGTAATGGTTATCAATTTACAAACAGGTTCATTTGGCTTCATATCATATCCTATTTAAACTTTTATCACAGACTTTATTATTGCACAATGAAAATTACTTGGACACAGTAAACTTTTGATGTATTTACTAAATAAAGTAAATAACAGAAACAAAGTTGATGTGAAACAAACATTACTTACTACTATTAAGACTCCTACTGCTACTACTACTACTACTACTACTACTACTACTACTACTACTACTACTACTACTACTACTACTACTACTACTATACAACAATCCCTTACTGTACTGACTCGTCTAGTTTTATCATTACTTGCACTTTGCCATGTATAGTTTTCAAGTATTTTGACAGGTCTTATACTAAATGTATTAACTGTAATGTAATGTAAAAATCTGTATGTCTTCTTTCAGAATGTCTCTGAATGCATGACAGAGGTGGTCTGGGGCAGGGTGCCCCCGTTTGGCTCCTTTGCCCTCATTCTGAACATGAAAATCTCAGACATTGACCTCTTGTGCATTGGACCAGGATTTGTGCCCTGCTAAGCCTTCTTCTCCTCTTTTGTGGAGAAACTACTGACTGAAAAGCAATACAAATTGTTCAAGTAAGTCCTTGATACTAACCATGTCTGTATTTTCATTTTTACTGTTAAAAGTCTCATAATCTTTCATATGTTTAAGGTTATTGAGGATGGTTTTGTGCCTGTCATCTAGCTGGTTGTTGCTGGGATTGAGGTAATGAAAAAAATACATTTGTAAGATTTACTTAGGTCATGTATATATTATTTGTAGAGACACAGCGTTGCTAAAGAAAACTGTGTGTTATTCATTCTTCAGTCACTCCTTAGCTGAATTGTACTGTTGTAAATTACATGAACCATTTCTGGAGGAGGGTCTGTTACCCCCTTTAAAGGTGCACTGTGTAGCTTGTCCTGTGGACGGTCCATCACCTGCTTGTCTCCATGGAAATGGGCCTAGAATATTCCACAGTATTTCCAGAAATTTAAGAATCCCCATGGAGACTTGCGAATTACAGGTTAGATTTGTGGAGAGGCGACTGGATGCATAGTAAGATATTTTTAGCAATAAATAAGACCGGTAGTAGAATAAATGCAAGACGAATTTAATGCCATATTGTGGACAAATTAAACCCAAGCATTAACATCTCCATGGAAACAAACCCTCTCCTGAAAAGTTACACAGTGCACCCTTAATGAAGTATTGCTCATGATTCATTAAGGCTAATTAGTGTAGTTATCCATAAATATTGCTTATATTTGTGTTTGCAGGTCGATATGGTTTATGCTAAAATCAATAGAAAACGCATATATCAACAAGCTGCACTTGATGGACCCCACTTATCTGCAGGATATGGACGTTACCGAATTACCCAGGAGAGCCTGAGCCTGGTCCCAAATGTCTTCAACTTCAGAGTGATGCTTACTGCCATTAAGCACTGGGCCAAATGTAAAACACTACAAGATAGATTAAAATATTCAATATATTTAAAAGCATTGGATCAAATAAAGCAGAAGAAATTATCTAGTTTATTATTAGTCAGCATATAATGTGAATGAAAACGTTTTGCATTTACAGAAAGATGGCACTTAGAAAATCCATTTTAGCATGTAATAAACAGTTTTCAAATAGTTTGCTGCAACAAAAATACAAAATCTTTTTTTTTAATCAAATGCACCTAAGTTTCACTGAAAATACCCTGTAGAATATATTTCTAATTGCATACTATGTTATTTGAACATTAAACACATAAAACGGTGTTGTAAATGAAGTCATCAAATAAAATCAACCAAGTAAACAAAATAAATACCATACACTTTTAAATGTAAATTAGAATTTTGCCCATATTAAACTAACATCAACATCTATGTTTCAGGTAGTAGAGTTTTTTATGGTGTACTTCATGTGGTAAGTACAGCGAGGTATAAGAGAATATTTAATAACTTTTCTGGTCATGACTTTGTGAAATTTGAATTATTTGTGTTTTATGTGAAAAAGGGAATGGCCTCTTCCAATCCTGTTGAGGAACCTGGAGGAGCATAAATTCAACCTCCCAGAATCCAAAAGTAAGTGCCAAATGTTCTTACAGTTTTAAAACTTGGGAAAGGATCTCAAAGTGTGGTTAGGTTAGTTCAGTAGTTTAGTGTCGGTACATTGTTGAACATCACTTAGTATAGTATCTTCTGTAGTTTTTTATTGATTTAATTGATGCAAGAATATAGCACAATCACATTTTAAAAGACAATCCTATATGCTACAGCACGGGAATGACATGTTACACAGAGCTCTGACTATACTGACAAATCTTCATGTTTTTACATGAAAACATCAGCAAACATCAGTGATCATTTCCGCTTGATGCCCATGATCACTCCCTCGTATCCACACCAGAATCTCCTCCTTCAATGTTACAGCATCCACACAAAAACTCATGATGGAGGAGATCAAGCGTGGTATGTGCCTTTTAAGTTTTTACTACAAATATTTAAAAAATAACTAAACTACACACACAGGTTTAGGAATATCATTCATTTATAATGTATGTTCTCCATTGCAGGTCACAATATTATAGAGGAGGTTTTTGCCACCAAAACAACATGGAAAAAGCTGTTTCAACAGACAGTATTTTTCCAAGAGTACAAGTACATACCCCTCCTATCAGTTTGCATATTGAACAAATGCAACTTATTAATTTAACTATCAACATAATAATACTGTTGTTTTATTCCTTCATACACTATGTTGTGCTGTGTGCCACTGCTCCAACAGGGGCCAAGCATAAAGAATGGTGAGTCTCCAGGCTTTTATATATTTATATCTCAATGTATTGTGATTCATGTGTATCCAAAACCATTTTAAATTGCATTGTAATTTGAAATCTTATCATTTTAAATGTATTCTGTGTATTTTTATAGGGCTGATGACGTAGAGTCTAAGATCAGACACTTGGAGACCCCAACATCCTCGTGGCCTGTCCCGGTCTCCAGACCTTTCCTGAAAGTTAAGTACACATTTGCTGCACCTCATTATTTTCAGTTTAGATCAACAAAAACATTTCTGCTAATGCTGTAGACATAAAGTACACATTTGTAAGACAGTGAACTAGTGTATTTCTACAAAGGGCATATGTGACTTTATAGTTACAGTTGTATTAAGTATAATTAACTTATATTTAAGCTGACTGCAGAAACATAATGGCTACAGTTGAGAGTAAGATAAGTAAAAAGTAATAAATAAAATGTGGGACTTAAATGGCTGTATCGAGTATTCTTTTTGTTATGTTTTGCCATTTTAGTACACCTCTCTCTGGCCCCTTTAGTCCTTCAGACGCTGTCAAAATGAGCAGCTCTTTTGAACGCACTTTAAATGATAAAATATTATAATTTATTTTTCAGAAATGGACTTGGCACAACTTGTGGCATAGGCATTAAATTCAGCCCAAACGCAGCCAAGAGTTTGTATCTGAAACCTGACATCCCGACCTTTGTCCAGTCTGGTAAGTGTATATCTACTGCTAAATACTGCACTGTGTTTTTATGTAGTAATATTGATAGTTTCGTTGTGTTGTGTTTTCGCAATGTACGGAAAGGCTCAAAGTTAAACTTGTCATTCCCATATCAGGAGAGAGACAGGAGGAGTCTGCTGTGGTCACTACGGAGAGGCGATCTGCCCCCAAGCACCCCCACACTCCAGACTCCGAACCTGAGGCCAAGAAAAGAAAACAGGTACTAAAACATGCGAAGTAAAAAAAAGCTCTGCACTGTAAAAAAGAAGTGCATACATAAGTCAACTTATGCACATTTAATTGTTGTTATTATGCTTTTATTACTATACAATCATGTGAAAAAGTTTGGGCACCCTTGATCATTTTCAAGATTTTCCTTTATAAATCATTGGTTGTTCGGATCAGCAATTTCAGTTAAATATATCATATAGCAGACAAACATAGTGATAATTGAGAAGTGAAATGAACTTTATAGGATTTACAGAAAGTGTGCAATAACTACTTAAACAAAAGTAGGCATGTGCATAAATTAGGGCACCCCGACAGAAAAATTACATCAATATTTAGTAGATCCTCCTTTTGCAGAAATAACAGCCTCTAAACGCTTCCTATAGCTTCCAATGAGAGTCTGGATTCTGGTTGAAGGTATTTTTGACCATTCTTCTTTACAAGTCAAGTTTGATGGTGCCTGAGCATGGACAGCCCGCTTTAAATCGCCCCACAGATTTTCAGTAATATTCAGGTCTGGTGACTGAGATGGTCATTCCAGAACATTGTACTTGTTCCTCTGCATAAATGCCTTAGTAGAGTTTGAACAGTGTTTAGGGTTGTTGTCTTGTTGAAGTATCCAGCCCTGGTGCAACTTCAACTCTGTCACTGATTCTTGAACATTGTTCGCAAGAATCTGCTGATACTGACTGGAATCCATGTGACCTTCAACTTTAACAAGATTTCCAGTACCTGCACTGGCCACACAGGCCCACAGCCTGATGGAACCACCACCAAATTTTACTGTGGGTAACAAGTGTTTGTCTTGGAATGCTGTGCTCTTCTTTCGCCATGCACACCGCCCCTTGTTATGTCCAAATAACTCAATTTTAGGTTCATCAGTCCACAGCACCTTATTCCAAAATGAAGCTGGCTTGTCCAAATGGGCTTTAGCAAACCTCAAGCGACTCTGTTTGTGGCATGTGCACAGAAAAGGCTTCCGTCACATTACTCTCCCATACAGCATCTCCTTGTGCAAAGTGCGCTGAATAGTTCATCGATGCACCGTGACACCATCTGCAGCAAGATCATGTCATACGTCTGTGGAGCTGGTCTGTGGGGTGAGTTTGACTGTTTTCACCATCCTTCACCTCTGCCTATCTGAGGTTTTTCTTGGCCTTAACTAGAACTGTGCCTGTGGTCTTCCATTTCCTCACTATGTTCCTCACAGTGGAAACTGACAGCTGAAATTTCTGAGCTAGTTTTTTGTATCCTTCCCCTAAACCATGATGTTGAACCATCTCTGTTTTCAGGTCATTTGATATTTGTTTTGAGGCTCCCATGTTGCCACTCTTCAGAGAAGATGCAAAGAGGAGAACAACTTGCAACTGGCCCCTTAAATACCCTTTCTCACGATCGGCTTCACCTGTATATATAGGCCAAGGGTCACTGAGCTTACCAAACTAATTTTGTGTTCCAATAATTAGTGCTAAAGGTATTAAAATTAATAAAACAACAAGGGTGTCCTAATTTATGCACATGCCTACTTTTGTTTAAGTAATTATTGTACACTTTCTGTAAATCCTATAAAGTTCATTTCACTTCTCAATTATCACTGTGTCTGTCTGCTATATGATATATTTAACTGAAATTGCTGATCCGAACAACCAATGATTTCTAAAGGAAAATCTTGAAAATGATCAGGGGTGCCCAAACTTTTTCACATGACTGTATATGCCACTATATATGCCACTATATATGCCACTATATATGCCACTATATATGCCACTATATATGCCACCCAGCCAGAGTGCTGAGTACAGTAAATGTGATTTAAAAATATATATTTTTTGCAGATCTCATCTCCGGTGGGACAAGCCATTCAAACCATTCAATCTAAACTCAGGATTATTAAGGGCATCAAATTCCACAGGTAAGACCCTTTTACTCACCTGAACTGCATATTTATATGGGAGAAAATTAGACTTACATTTACTTATAAAGAAATATACTGACATTCTCAAGGCTCACACAGCACTGGTAGCCTACATAATACAAAGTGTTGCATATTTATGTTACAAGAGTAAATGTAACATTTTCCCCTGTTTTTTTTTTTTTTTCCAGGAAAAACTAGACCAGAGCCTGGCTTGATGGTTTGGTCAGTTTTTCCATTGGCTCATTATTACCAACCTTCCATATCTTAGTAAGATTTTGGAAAAAGCAGTGGCTGTTAAACTCCAACACTTTATGTCCAACCATGAGTTCTATGAACCATTCCAATCAGTATTCAGACCCCATCATAGCACCGAAACTGCACTCATCAAAATCACAAATACCTACTAAGAGCTGCAGACTCAGGTAAAATCACCATACTCATTCTCCTTGACTTAGCTGCATTTGACACGGTCTCCCACTCTATCCTCATCGACCGGCTCTCCAATTACATTGGACTGACTGGTACTGCACTTTCTTGGTTTCACTCATACCTTTCCCACGGACAACAGTTCATTTCCTTCAATCCTCACCTCCCTCTCTCATCCACCAAGGTGTCCGCAAGGTTCTGTCCACTTTAGTTAATTATTTACATGCTTCCTCTCAAACAAATCACACATAAACACGGACTCAGTGGGCTCAAATCATACGTAAACACGGACTCATACGCCGACGATACACGACTTTACATTTCCACCAAGCCTTCTACCCATCTCCCCCCTCAGTCTCTCTCCAACTGGTCTTTGGACCTGGTTATCATCCAACTTCCGCAAATTCAATAGCAACAAAACAGCTCATGGCTGTGGCCCCCAAACCATTGCTCCAGAAGTTTGGAGATCTGGTGCTCACCATCAATGGCAATGATATCTGCCCTTCCCAACCAGTCCACAACCCAGGCATCATCCTGGACTCAACCCTCTCCTTTGAACCCCACATCAATCTGCCTTTTACCACCTCCGCAACATCTCCTGCCTCCGTCAATCTCTCCCGAACTCGATATCCACTCATTCACTATGTCACTTTTCTATGGGAACCCACCTGACTGTCTCCACGGAAATATTCTTACACAGCCTGAACTGTCTATATTGGATGCAGGCAATGAACCCTACACCAGAAATGTTACATAGTGCAGTTTTAAATCAAAATGTATATGTGACCAGGAGACTAGTGTATAGTGCACATAATGCACTAGGGCCACAATTACAGGTAAGGTCACATATATTAAATGACGTTAGTTAGCACTCTTCAGAGTCATTTCACAGTGGATCTCTTTTCACACTTGACCAAGATGATTCCATTTTTACAGTATCAAATTGTTTTATAAAGTAATATAACCAAAACAGTTCAGCAACCAAGTTTTGACAAGCATTTTGATTAAAGGCATGCAGCAGTGGCACACCAGGGCCACCATCAGGCCTATAACATGTTTGTTTGGTATATTCAATGAATATACCCACATACACCTGAAACTTTAATACATATGACCAAAGAAATTGAAATGTAAATAATTTAACAATACTTAGGCCTGTTATGATAAGTACATTTGAAGCACAATATATTGTAAGTAAGTAAATATAGACGACAAACAATATTGCCATTTATTCGTAAAGTACAATATTCGTAAAAATATGAGCTGCAATAAATACATAACAGAAGGCAACACTTAAATAGTGAGTTTGTATCTATAATGAGTCAAACAAGTTCATAATTCAACCTTCTACAGTTCAAATCTCATTGCAGTACAGAAAACTAACCAGAAATTAGTAAAAAGAAAAAGTACTCGTGGTTTAAACTGACTCCCATTCCCTGGGGGTGTGACGCTAACTGAAGGCACTACTCTGAACTACTACTACTCTGAATGCTCTTATTGATCACACACACACTTGAAAGTATGTTGTTGAAATCCACTTTGTGTTTTTTCTTGCGTTTTCAGAGAATCTTATAACGTTTTTGTCTGTGTCTGCCAAAGTGTGCGTTGTGTCACCATGGAAAGTGCTGAACATTCTGCCAATAGAGATACATGTAGAACACCCCCTGCGTCATGTCACTGCCAAGTATCAATATTCTCCTGGCATGGCATAAGGTCAAAATATGTAAACCATAATGCCGTTAAAACTGCATCCAAATATGCTTTTAAAACACTGTGCACTGGTAGAGCAGCTCTGACATGTGTAAATTAAACTATTTCCTCCTTGAGTTTGTCAGATGGGGAGACAGCAGCAATGGCCTCCATGGGGCATCTTATCAATGAACAGAGTGTGCGGGACAGAGGAGGAGGGCTGATATCTGTCCTCTCCTCCGTATCAGCCCCACTATCATAACCTCATTCTCACTGATAGCGTCTCCCGGGAACATCCTCTCCGTTCAGCCCTGCTCCAAATTCCAGCTATATTTATCCAATTTCACTCTTAACATTTGCAGGATTTGTAATCACGCTTCAACCTGAGACTTGCCGAGCGGCTCCTAATTAACCCGCCGCCCCCCCTCCCTGACCTCATCAGAGCGCTGTTAAATTCTCACAGTCACTGAAGGCTTGGACCATATCACAAAAAGGAAACAGACACAAGCAATATATGGGCACAGGCACGAGTGACGTATGAAAATAAGTGGACTGGAGATCTAAATAGTGTTCTGCGAGTTTATTGAAAAGTTTTTATTATTATTGATTTATTTGTGGACATCTGATATACATGTTGTACACGGCAGATTGCACCCATGGGCCAACTTCCACCAGCTGTCACTCTCACAAACTCAGCCTCATTTAAATACCAGTGTACTAAACTGGAGGCAAGATGGGTGAAGTGTCTTGCCCAAAGACACAACAAATGTGTGCACTTGAGCCAATGCCCCACAGCTGCACCTCCCTCTGCCAGCCAGAACCACACACTTTGACAACAGACGAGTGGATCTGGAGCCGGATCCTGCCGACTTCAGAGGAGGTGATTGACAGGCGGGTTAACCAATCAGAGAGAAGCGTGCTCTGTACGAAGCACCAAACTATTACTTATTTCAGGTAAAAGAAGTTACATATTTTGTTCTGAATGTTACAAGAATTCTAAATTTTAAAGTGGCTTTGTTTATACATAATATATTAACCAGCCATGCCCTTTTCACTGATGAAGGGGGGCTCAATGCTCAATAGATGATACTCAAGTCGTGGGTCGTGTCTTCTACAATTGAGGGAGACGTGCTACAAATTAGTGGCTGTGGTTGGATAGTCTCAGGTTAGGTTTTTCACACTCTATGGGGCGGTTCCATGGACTGGCAGGTCAGGCAAGTACCTCCCAACTGTCTCCATCTGCCAGGACCAGCTCTGCTTAGCTTCTGAGATTCTGAGAGTTTGGGCACTGTAGGCAGTATAAACTTGAGAACAGAGCTGTAAATATTATACAAATATTATAAATTGTGCTTATGTCTCTAGAGTAGTTTCTTGAGAGAATTAGCTTTTGCAGTTATAATCTGGCATCTGTAAACGTGTGTAATACAGATAAAAATTAAAATAATATAAGCCAATGTCGTGGGTATATGTGAGCTCGCTCACTCAACTTCACATTTCATTAGCTTAAAGGAGCATGGTGCATTTTTCTGGTGGAGGGTCTGTCACCTGCTTGTCTTCTAGGAGATGTGTATTTTTGAGTAATAGAAGCACCCGTAATGGATAAATGTGTTTAATGTCATACCATGAAATATTCCGGGTAAAGCGATAATATCTCCATAGACACAAGCAGGAGAAGAAATGTTGCGCAGTGCACCTTTAAATAGCATAATGGCCCTTTAAAATAATCACAGTATCATCTGACAGTCTTTCTAAATAAAAACAATCGAACGCCTACATACACATCAATACTACAAATTTCTTTATTTATATTTTGCCAAGCTCTGGTGTAACTGAGATTAGCGGGGTCTCCAGACGATGCATTTAAATCTTCTTTGTGTCTGGTACTCTCTAGCGACCTCTACCTGCAGTGAAGTGTAAAATCTCATTACGCGTGTAGAGTGTAAGCTTGTGTATTAGCTCCCAGTGGAGGGCCAGTCTAAACTAAGACCCGTGATGATGACGTTTTCTGAGCTGACACACGACATTTGCCCAGGAACAGTGGATGGGCACAGAAGTGCTCTTTTACAGTTAGGGAGGGGCCAGAGGGGAGGAGAGGGGGAAGCGTCTATGGAGGGGGGAGATCCTCCTGTCCTTGTCTGAGCTGGTCACGACTTGAGTATCATCTGTTGAGCATCAAGCACCCCTTCATCAGTGAAAAGGGCAAGGCTGGTTAATATATTATGTATAAACAAAGCCACTTTAAAAAAAAACAAATTAAGAAATGCAATTAAAAATATGTAAAATAGAGTGGATTAAATGAAAGACTCACCCAAGTGGATTCTGCCATTGTGTCTCTAGGCAAGACATTTGCAGCTAAACTAGACAGCCTGGTTCTTACAATATAGTAAGAATGAAAAGATAGCCTGAACCAGAAGAAAAAAATATTGTATAGAAATGTTTCCACATTCTAATATAGTTTCCACGCTGTTTAGATTTTACATACCAGTAGCTTATTGCCTGTAATATTTCCATGTTATCAAGTTTCTGCTAAAATAACTAGTAGATTGCTTGCTAATTTGAATTTAGAATTAGAAATAGTTCATGCGGTAACTTGCAGAATTGGAAAATAAATTGTAAAATATTCAAAAAAGAACAATACACTACACAAAGCCAGACTGTAACACTATGTACACAGCTGAAATACATTTTTAAACCTGCTTCATATTTCACTGTTTCATATTTAGTACAAATATATTTTTAAAGCTTCAGCTCTGCCTCTGTGCCAATATGCTCCCTACAGAGTGCCTGCTAACAGCTCTGATAATTCCTCACTCACACATGAGTTTTAAGAAAATGAACTGGCTCATCACTTTAGATCATGATGAAATATCTGCTAAGGTAACATTCCCACTGCTGCACTTCCTGATTAGGGCTAATTAGCAAATGTCAGAGCGATAGCGACAGCAGTAATGATAATGGAGATTACACCGGTGTAGCATTAGCATTTCTGCACGCTAAAGCCCGTTATGGCCACCAGCGGCTATATGCAAGTGTTGATGAAATTACGTAAGATTTGAGGATTGCAACATAACTAATTCAACCTGCCGGGTACTTAGATTAGGAATGCTTGTTTTGTGTGCATGTGTGTGTGTGTATGTATGTATGTCTGTGCAATTACAGAACTGAATTGCAATTAGGGAAATCAACCCTTAGGGGTTGAGAAAGAACATGGTGAAGACTTGGAGGCAGAGGATTTAGTTAGTCCACCACAGACAGTGAAAACAGATGGAAAATGGTCAGATTTATTCAGCACTTTCCTACCTTTTTTTTTTTTCATTCATTATAAAAGAAAAGGCTTTTTTTGTTTTACATGACAGTACAATATCAGAATGAAAAGGAGCAGAGAGAAGAATACATCTTATATTTTCTGCCCCTTTTTACAAAAAATATATTTACTTTTCACAATTGATTTCTGGTTTAGCATCTTAATTTAACTAAAATTAGTCATAAATGTTTTTATCTAATGTTTAACTTTGCTACAGACCACTATCTCACTTTACAGTTTCATAATTATTTAATACACTTGATTTAACAAGTTTTCTTATCATTTAGGTTGTTCCATAAGTTTACACCTTTTACTGCAATACTCCGTTCCTTAACCTTAGTTCTAAATCTAGGTTTTTTAAATACTTCTGTTCCCTTCAGACTGTAATTACTTTTTTCAAACATTGTTTGAATATTAATTGGTAATACATTTCCATTTGCTTTGTACATTATTTGTAATATTCTAAAGTCAACTAAATCATGAAATTTCAGTACCTTATATTTGATAAATAATGGGTTGGAAGGATCTCTAAAGTGACTGTTACTAATGATTTTCAAGGCTCTTTTTTGTAAAACAAATAGAGATTGTAAATAAGATTTACACGTTGATCCCCAGATTTCTACACAGTAGGTTAAGTACGGCACAATCAATGAGTTGTACAGTGTTATTAATGCAGAACTATGTAATGAAAATTTAACTTTGTGTAAAACGCCAATGACGTTTGCGATTTTTCCTTTTGTATAATTTATGTGTGATTTCCAGGTAAGTTCTTCGTCAATCATGACTCCTAAAAATTTGGTTTCATTTACCTTTTGAATTTCCCACTGATCTATTTTTAGTGTTACATTATTTTTTATCCTAGCATTAAACATTATGAAATTTGTCTTCTTAAGATTTAGTGACAATCTATTTATATCAAACCAATTTTTTACTTTTTCCAGCTCATGATTTACTACCTGTATTTCATCTTTTATGTTTGATCCTGTATAAAACAAAGTCGTATCATCAGCGAAGTAATGAAACATTTATCAGGTCATTAATATACAAAATAAACAGTTTAGGTCCAAGAGTCCTCTGAGTACCTTCAAGGCACTCAGAGCTCTTTAGGTAAAGGAAACACTTACCTATTTTGATACACCAGTGTAAGCAGACCCTTGGAACAAGGCGGACTTAACTGTTTTGCCCAAGGGCACAACTACAGTATTGGGATCACACCACCAACCTATCCGGGCATCTCTACCAACAATGTTTATACACGGAGCAGGATTTGAAACACCTGTCTTCAGAGAACTGGTCCTGAGCCCATATCAAAAATGTACAAATGACAAATGATTTAAAAAGTCTACAAAACCTAATCCTGAGTTTGGGAGACAAGACACACACTCTTTTGCAATCACAAATTGTACCAGTACCACTTCCACTTTTAAAACAGGTATATTGCTCAAACTTTTTTCTTATGAGCTTTAAGCGGTGTTAGAATGATGTTACCTCATCAAAAACATACCTGGAGTTGTGTTTTGTTTCATTCACACGTTTGAGTAATCCTTTATTATTAGTCTGTCTACATCTCCAACACTCAAAATGCCCTGTTCCACCTTGTGATGTCATGAAGAGGTTTTCAATAGCCAGCTTTTACCTTTTGTTGAGGAGAGACAGGCAAATCCAGGTCTGAAATCATCCAAAAGATTCTGGTGAAGGTGTATGGATTTTAAATACACAGGGAAGCACTTCCTGTATTACCACATGACATCACAAGGTGGAACAGAGTGTTTTCAGTTTGCGAGAAGAACACATCCTAAATATCCAGTGTTTGTGTGTTAAACATGTGCAACAACATAACACAACTGAAACAACATAACTGCAGGTCTATTTATGACTGAAAATAGCGTAATATTGGATCTTAAATAATTATTTATTCAATACAAGACTATGAATAAACACCTTGAAGGTTGAAATGCTAAATAAAAAATAGATAACAATAAAAAAGACAATAACAACAATACATAAAGAAATACTTATGTATAAATAAGCCTAAAATGTCCACTGTTTCTCAGTATTTTCCAAATAGCAAGTCTGTGTCCCTGTACAAAGATGGACTTTCGATTAGTATGCGTTTTATTATGGCGCTCCTCCATGGCTTATTTCATCTTCACAGTATTGATTCTTTCCACATTAATGCTGCAGTCTTGGGTCAGTAATGTTAATATTTCTATTGACCACCACAGGAATACAGCACTTGAACCCCCACTCACCCCCATTGTGATCGTTTAGTGAGTTTATAATGGGATGGGCTGTTGTTTTAATAGGAATTTGACATTAACCAAAGGGTCATTAGTTTTATTCACGTCTTTTGCTTTTTATGGAAGAATTGAGACAGTAAATTCAAGCTTGTTTTATTTGAAGTGTAATTTCTCATAAAAATGACCGACCACAGAGCATCAATAATGTATAATAGTTCAGTGGTCGCTAATGCACATTTCGCATTATTGGACAATTCTTCTTTTCTTTTTCTTTTTTTAAGCACTAAGCACACATTTACAAGTGTATTCAATTACTCCAAGTATTTTGCAAGTGTAAAAAGTATCTAAATAAAGTATATGGTAGAGTATGGTGCACAAGACGTACTATTTACTACCAACTGTATTAGGTTGTCTGTTGGAGCAAACCACACTGCAGGTCCTTCCATGTAGAAATTCAGTGTGGGTTGTACTCAGTTATATTAGCCTGTTCTTAACTATAATAGAATAGTACTTCTCAAACACCAGATTTTTACTCCTAGTTGAGTAAGACATTTTACAAAGTAACAGTAGTTCTCCTTGAAGAAAAGTTTTGGTTACACTTGTGTTCGTGAGAAAGCGTTATTTGTCCATGTCAAATGATTTGTACATTTGTTTCTCACTCTGCTTTCTCAGATACATAATTTTGTTATGTGTTTGTTTTCTATACTTTGAAAATGCCAGATTGTGTGCAGTCTTGAATGTTTTTTTTTTTTACTCTCAATTCAATTCATTTCATATCAAAAGGTCCAGACAGTTGCCACAATTATTTAATGCTTTCCCCTAATGACTTTTTCACTCTTTCTTGAGTATTTTCTTGGACTTCGACTTTGTACTTCAACAGTACTCTTACTTTATATTGGCCTTTTGTCAAACTCAGCCTAGCATGCTAAACAACAAAAACATTTCTTCTGCTGCTACACTGTTGCTTCCATCAGATGAATCAAGTCATTTTGTAATCTATAAATGCTTTATTCACTGGGTTTGGCTTTTTTCTAAAATAACACACGGAAAAGTCTAACACACTGTAATCATTGTGTGTAGCCTACGTTTTCCATTTCACTATTATACATATTGGATTTCCAGTACAATGGCTTTTAGCAAGTCCGTGTTACTTCAGTGAAAGCCTCTGAGCCATGCAGAACACTGATGCGCATACAGCTCAGCTTGATTTGTCTGTTTTTGTTTGGTTATAAAACAATCAATCTCCATCTTTTCTGTCCTCTCTACCTCAGTCTGTATACCTACACCCCTGCACTAAACATCACCATTTCCCCTGAATATGTCTCCCATCTCCCCCCCAAGGCACCTCCCCTCCCCACATGCACACTGAAGTATGGGTATAATTGAAGTGTGCAAAAGCACATACCTTCGAGAAAATAATTACCACCATAAAAAGAGCAATTACTAACCAGGCAGTGAGGAGCTAGGGATTTAAATGCTGGTGTCTTTTGTTTGTTTGACTAATGCTTTCTTTGAAGGAAAAACAAGCTGCTTTTAACACAAACTGAAAAAGTGTTTGGATGTGAAAACAGAACCTGCAGGTTTTCCAAAATGTCTGGAATCTCGTGAAAATGTGTGGTTTTAAAGGAGGTGGTGTTCAGAAAGAAACTTTTCTATTCTAGTCCCTACCTGATGATATCCCTATCATCTAAACATGTTCTGATCATTTCACAGCTCTTAATCAGTGTAACAGGTAAGACAAGACATTGTTTTAGCCTATTCCCACCAATCTTACTTTTCAAGCATTTTTCAAGCAGATCTGGTCTAGCACCATCTGCTGATGTGTTTTTTTATAATTACAGATCATGACATGGCCCCAGGTATTTTCTTCTATTAGATCAGTTAAGATAGGAGAATCATTATTTGTCCAACAATGGGGAAATTCCAGTGTTGCAATGCAAAAAACAAACTAACAAATAAACTCACCCTTATGTAGTAGACCACCTTCTGTCTCCTTATTTTTGTATTACTGTATTTCTATGTTTTATTTTTACTTGTACATATACATTTATATAATTATTATTTGACACGTCTCTTGTTATTTGGAATTCATTATTACCATTTATATGTTTTTGCTGTTTGTTAATATATTATACTTTGATATGTACGCTACTGTGTCCAAATAATTTACCTTGTGGATCAATAAAGTTTGTCTTTATCTATGTTTATTATAAATGGCATGGTATCAGATTTTATTATAGTTGTACCACCTTGCAAACCTTAAAAGTGTCCTATAGCAGTCAAAGTTTTCAAACCAATTACCGCCTGAGATGGTATTATCTCAGGCGGTAATTGGTTACTGGCTTTCCAGTATTGGTACTGGCTTTCCCAGTACTACCAGATCTAAACTGGGACTATATCAGGTCTAATTTAGGACTAAACATGGTCTAAACCAGGGGTCACCAAACTTTTTTCTCTGGGGGCCACATTATCGCCTCTCGACTGTGATGGGGGCCGGGGTCAGTAAATGACAAGACATGCTGCTGTTTTTCTCTGTGATGTAATTTTACAAATATATAACAAATTAAAAGAGCATTCATATTTCATATTTATAGCATTTAAAATTAGTATATTTACCGCATCAGTGTGAACTGTGGGCTTGCTTCTGGCTGGTGAGAAGTTCAATGTCTGGTTGCAGTCTAGTGGTAGCTAGTCTCAAGGTCTGATGCAAGTGTTCATCTGTGAGTCTGTTCCTTGTTGGATTCTTGGTTTGCTTCATGTGGGAAAAGGTTTGCTCACAGATGTAGGTGCTACCAAAAACTGTGGACATCTTCATGGTATGCTGTTTGATATTTGGGTAGGTCCCCTCGGGAAGTGCGGCATAGAACTCAATGAGACTATCAGGATTGAACGTGGTCTTTAAGGACATCACACCCTGCAACTCTGCTAGTTCAAACTGAAAAGAGGGAAGGGCATCATTTATGTCGGCAGCAAAGGGGTTCTGGAACAAGCGTATTTCTTTGCCGCTGGTATGAAGCTGAACCGCGCATTGAACCTCTCTGCAGCATTTCCAGCGCATCCTTGCACTTTCGACAGGGAACGGACAGCTGGTTTCCTGCGCAGTAGCTTTGGGTCGCAGGGAGATGAGTGAAGTCCAGCTTTTGGACCTGTCGCACAAGCAGCACTAGTTTGACTTCGAATGCTTTGATGTGGGAATACATGTCACTGATAAGCTTCCCTTTGCCTTGGAGCTGCACGTTAAGGTGGTTCAACATTTCAGTCACATCAGTTAAAAATGCAAGGTCCCATTTCCATTCTGGCTTGGCTGCCTCGCGTATTGTT
The DNA here is from genome assembly GCA_030686955.1 of Odontamblyopus rebecca. Lineage (NCBI taxonomy): Eukaryota > Metazoa > Chordata > Actinopteri > Gobiiformes > Gobiidae > Odontamblyopus > Odontamblyopus rebecca. Next base: position 18,313,928 of record CM060656.1, on the reverse strand, counting down.
TCACCTTTAGACTGGAGGAATGTGTTGATTTCGGGCAGCAGGTCGTAGAAACGCGCAACACTTTGCCTCGACTTAACCATCGGATTTCTGTGTAGTACAACACATCCTCGTAAGCAGACTCAAGCTCGGCGAGAAAAGCCTGAACTGCCTGTGTTTCAGCGCATTTTTACGGATATAGTTGACACAGTGCACAACCACCTTCATGACAGACGCCCACTTCAAAACTTTGCAGCATAGTGCTTGCTGGTGAATCAGACAGTGGACTTGAAGTGGGGGGGTGAGACCTCGTTCCTCAAATTCGCTGTTCAAGCGCCTTCTACTAGCCCTCTTGTCGTACAACCATACTAGGGCGCGCTATCGTAGTGATATGGCCAATTTAGACCAGTTTAGAACAAACTCTTACTTCGTTTTGCACTCTTGTACTAAAATGTCATCTCCTGTTGTAGTAACTTTGAGACTTTTTAGTGCTGCCAGCTCCTCAAACACTTCAAAGTGTGCGCTAACTCAACAAATAAAAATTAGCAGTTGCGCGGTGTCCTGCACATCATTGCTCTCATCCATGGCCAAAGCAAAAACTCAAATTCTGACGCTTTCTTTTTCAGCTGGTCATACACGTTGTCCCCCATTTCTTCGATTCGCCTGGTCATAGTAGATGCAGTAGAGAGACTCACCGTGTTGAGGGCATCCTTCTTGTCGGGACACACCTCCTCGGCCACAACAAGCATCACATCTTTAACAAATTCCCCATCAGTAAACGGCTTTCCATGGGTAGCCAGCAAGTGAGCTACCTTATAGCCTAGCTCCTGGACAGCTGCCTGGTTGATCTGGGTTTGACGATGGAATAGATGCCGTTGAGCTGCCAGTTCACCTTTCATTCTCCGAATCCTGTCTTCTCTCGTTTGCCCTCGCAAACCAGCATACTCTTGTATGGCGGGTTTCGTAGTGGTGACGCAGATTATATTCTTTGAAGACCGCCACACTTTCTTTACATATCAGACAAATTCCACGGTCCTTACTCTGAATAAAAAAATAATCGGTTGTCCACTGTTCTTTGGAAAATCTCGCACTCTCTGTCAACTTTTCGTACTTTGCTAGCCATTTTGTTGTCCTTAACTGCACTACACTGCACTGACGAACATTTGGTAAGCACATTCGGCAAACGTACATACGTCATATAATTAATTAAATATAAATACTTCATATAAATATACCGGTAATTTAAAGAAAATCAACAAAATACATCATGCAGATGTGTTATTATTTGCCAAAAAGTAATTTTAAAAAATATGCTATGACAACTTTTGAATATTGCCTCATGGGGCCGGTTCACGTCGTGGGGGCAGAGGGCTGGGGGCCGGGTCAAAGCAAGGGCGTGGAGGGTCGAGTCGGCCTCGGGCCGTAGTTTGATGACCCCTGGTCTAAACAAACTAAACCTGGTCTAAAATGAGACTAACCCATTTATAAGGGAGTCTGAATAATATTTAACACAAAGAAGGATAAAAATAAACAAAATATACATAAAACAAATACTCAAACTTCAGAGGGTCATTGTATTCCTCCAAACTATATCATCAAATCAAAATGAAACAAAACCTCCCTCATATAAACTCATATCAAAATTACAATTTCCATCTCAACATTAACTTATAATTCTGCCCTTTATTATTAAGCAAATCTTATCCTCCCTTAATACCAGCTCTTCTACATCATCATAAGGGGGAACACTATAAGATGGTGCGAGAGTCACTTAATGATTTGCATGAGAAGTGCTCGTTTCCGTGTGATCAGAATGAAAGGACTATAATATTCAGGTGCACAGTCTCTTGCACTCGCCATTAGTGAACAGAAGATAGACTTTTTTATATTATACTTCCGGCAAATGGTGCTGCGTTTGAAAATTAATCACAATCTGTTCCCTGCCTTCCTCAGACAATAGGTCCATCTATCAAAAGCTTCCCCCTCCGCCGCTAAAACCCACTGTTCACTCGTCATTGCACAAGTATTCTCTCCACTGTCCTGATTGATTTTACAAGACAGCTCCCAGGGATTATCACTGGCCATCATATCCTGCGTGTAATTGCATTGTATTGACTAATGCCGAAGCCTTAGTTAAAAGTATATGCGTTAAATTAACGCTGGCCGATTTCTCAGCGGACAGCGATGATTTGTTAAAAATGTACACAGCAGAAATCAATGCGTGTCACCTGGGGCTCTGTTTAATAGATACTGGTGATTTGCAAAAGATTAAACACATCAGGCAATGAATTAGAGGGGAAAGTGAATTTGGTTTGTCATTTTAGCGTATCAAATGTTTTGGCTGTTATCTTGGGATTACAAAAAGTAGAACAAAGCAACAAGCAATGGCATTATGTTATACCTGCAGCACTACTACAACATACTACTACTGTTACTACTATTCACAGTTGTAATCTTCTTAATGAGATTTTTTTCTACTATTCATAATTTTAGTTTTTACAATTGGCCTGGCTAAGTCCAGTCACAGGGGCAATAATAGCAGCCTTTTCTGCTCCAGTTATATCTCTATGAGGGTTTTGCCAAACACTGTTACGGGTGAATTTCCCATAGTAATAACGACTGTGTTTAGGTTTTCCACATAATATACAGAAATAAATACCGTATTTTTTGGACTTTAAGTTTTTTCGGGGTTTGGGTGGTTCCTTACTTTTACTTATACTCAGGTGCAACTTATATATTACATTTTTCACACTGACAGCCCATAGACCAAATATATGAATCGTATATATGAATCAAAAATGAAAAAACAAATCGTTATCCATTTTTTCAGTTTGGTTTTAGAGACAAATAATAAAGAAAAGAGTTATTTTTTCATTTTCTTATTTTTGGCTCTATATTGAAAAACAAACAAACTAATGATACACGGATTGTTCTCTATTTGGTTATTTTTATTACCATAAATTCTATAACTTGTCTTTCAAGATGAAATGTTGGTTCTTGGTCTCTGATTTTATAAAATAACTTTCCTCCAAAAAGTGCGACTTATACATGTTTTTTTCTTCACATTACGCATTTTTTGGCTGGTGTGACTTATACTCTGGAACGACTTATAGTCCGAAAAATACAGTACTTATTAAGCAGAATAAATGATAAAATAATGCCACAAGCTAAAATAATATAAATTTAAAAACAATCAACTCTTGCATTTTTTTTTTTTACTTAGCTATTTATATGTTTTTATTAAATAGATTTAAGGCTAAGATTGGCCACTGCATTTGACCCATCCTTCGGTGTTGCTGCCAAGTGCAATTAAAGTCAGAATTAGCTTTGACACCCAAACATGTACCTTTCTGATCACAGAACTTTCCTCAGATCATTCATTTGAATTCATTTGGTGGGATGGAAGGAGTCTGCACTGACCAGCACTACAGTGGATCAGTAGATATTCATTCACTTCCCACATTCAAAGTGGAAAGTGAAGTATTCCCTGAGGGTGCGAAGCTAACTGAAAGCACTGCTCTGTAAAAAGCTCTGGTACTCAAGTTAGACTTAAATCTGAGCTTTATTTTAACACATTAAGTTTATTTGGTTGGAACTATTTGGTTGAAATCAGGTACGTTGATTTATGCACTTACACAAGTCTCTCACAGTCACAACCCAGGCAGCATTAACAGTTTCTCAATTAGTCACTATCACCTTTTTTCATACTCCAGGATTCATGACAGACTCTTGAAAATGTGTTGTTTAAATCCATTTGGAATTTTTCTTGAGTTTTCAGACTATTTTAAAACTTTTTGTCTGTGTTTGTTAATGCATGCATTGTGTCACCATGGTAACTGCTGAACATTATGCCAATAGAGATACACGCAGAACACCTCCAGCATGATGTCACTGCAAAGTATCAACACACTGGTTGGAGCTGGAATCAAACCAGTAACTTTCCAATTCTAGAACAACAGCTCTACCACTGTTGTTACATAATGTTGCTGTGCATTCAAATGAGAACAGATCGTAGGAGAAGATCTCATTTTGATGGCGAAACTCTGATAGTTTTGAGTGTGTAACCCAAACCCTAGTGTCACTGTAAGCGATGATGTTACAGGCCAAAGCGCAGGGCCAGGAGCAGAGCCAGCCTGCTGTGTTTGATCTGAATGAGCCCTTAATGCCGCTCCATATAAAATATTCATCTACATTTTACAGCCTCGGAATCATCGAGGTGTTTCTGGCCCTCCTCCGCTCCACGTGTCCTGTGGCGGAGCAGACAGCTGTTTGAAATTACACACCAGATTGTGTTACTTAAACCGCTAGCCTGACCACCCTCTTCACCAGCTACTGATCTGCTCGCACGCTCGTCTCCGTGTCTGTGTGCATCACGGGTTTGTATGTGCAGGGCTGAGATGCTGGCAGAGCTCCCAAAACACCACTCATTCATTCGTATGTGCAGATGCTTCATAACGCTGTCAAAATGTGTAAAGAGAAAACGTGCGACTCGGTGAAACTCTGAAATGCGCCCACCACTATGATATCTGTACTTTGATGCCATAAGTGATAGAAAACCCAAGCATCTTAGTACATAGATTTATACTATGAAAACGAAACGATATCGCAACAAATCAACTCCAGTTGTCCAGTTGAGGATTTTCTTTTTCTATGAATCTGGATGACACAAAAAAGTTAGCAAGATAAACAACAGGCTAAAAATAGTAGTATAGTGTTGTAGTAAACAGTAGTATTTTTTATATTCCGTGTTAAAGCATTTATGTAAAATATGTAGTATGACACGAATATTACCAAAAATAAATAAATCAGACTTCAAAAGTACGCTGTGCGACTGTTATAGCTTTGCCCAGCATGAACCACAATATGGTATTACAAGTCAGATCTGTGAAGAGGCCACCCTCACCGTAAGAATGCAAGTTTTTCAAGTTATTTATTAGTGATAACTGCAATGGAATAAATGCAGGATCGATACCACTGACCATTCCACAAAGAAAAGTGACATAGTGCACATTTAACAATGGCCATAAATATTATGAGCTACATCAACCATTTTGTAACCACTTGTTTGTTATTTTACAAAAATAAGCATATCTAATTATAACTCACAGTACGCTACAACATCGAATTACTAGAAAAAAACATGATCCCTCACTGTCTATTTAACTCCTGCTTTTAATTAGTAATAACCACTCACACAAATCTTCATCCTCAAATATATTCCAGTTGCTTTAAACGTTGTATCAATTTACAACGCAAATGAGGAGAGTGGTTTCATTTTGGCTTCCACTTAATGTTTTTAATCCTGTTAACTAATACGCCGTGTGTATTTATTTATGCACGTCTTACAGCACACGAGAGCCCCCAGCATGTTTTCGGTGGCCGCTCCTGTTGGCTCTCTAACTAGGTTTGCAGGGCTAAATTGAGTGTGTGACTGCGTATAATTCACTCGGAGAGAAGCCCCATTTCCCTGGGCCCGCCTGCTTGGTCACACTGATTCAATGCACCAGCCCCAGCACACAAAATCCATACCAATAAATTTCTCCTTCAAGAGGTCACATGTCCCATCAGCGCTGCCACAAACCAAAACGTACACATGGTTAGCCACGAGAGCCAGGTGAGAGCGGGCTGCTTTAACAATGTGCTCTGGACATATTCACAAACTGACCTGCAGAGGAGATATAACACAAAGTTTGTGGGGAAACTGTGACAACAAACAACAGACATCAACATCAATTTTGTTACATAAATAAAAGTACTGATACTGTAGCAAAGAAAATATTCAAGTAAAACTAAAAGTCTGAAAAAAGTACTTAATTAAGTAAATAAGTGTGAAAGTACCTGTTTGAAAATGTATTTAAAGAGTAAAAATTTTAAGTATTTCATGCAGATTTGAAGCACTAATACAGCTTCAAATGTATTGAATTTGACAAAGAATTATGCTAAATTGATTTTTTTTTCAAGATGTGTTGAAAGATTCATATTTTTGCTCAAATTATGGATGCACAAAAAAATAACCCCTTGGCCTCCATAAAAATGATCATAAAAATTATTTTACTTTTCAATCCTGTTCAAAAATGTAGTGGAGTAGAAAGTACAGATATGTACTCAAATGTAGGGAAGTAAAAGTAAAAAGTAGGGCTGGGCGATATGGACCAAAAAATATATCTCCATATATTTTGCTATATCTCGATATACGATATATATCTCGATATCTTTACAGGAAAAAATACAGCCCTCCCAAACTACTGCAAAAACACAAAAACAAATTTTATCTGATTAATATTCATTTAGTACTGCACTTAAACACTCTGCGCCCCTTTTTGGACCCTCACCCACAGTTTAAGAACCTCTTCTTTAAGAGAACTTCCACTGACACAAAACTGCTTCAAAGTGAATAAAGTGTGTAGGATTTTTAAACCTGTATTTTCAAATTCCAAACTGGAGTTACATTCTCTTGTTTTAAAGTGGTATTTAGCCTCTGCACATTTACCAAATCAAACGCACATTGTGACAAAAGGATTTATTTGGCATTTGGCATAGGCTGCAGAGAGAAGCCCCGCACGCTCCCGCACACCGGTATGAGTTTATTGGCGACAGCAGCGGCCTTAATGAAAAATGACCGCACTCAGTATTCAGACCTTGAGTCCATGACAAGACCGAGTCCAAATGCGCTCGAGTCCGAGACAAGACCAAGACAAAAGCCAAAGCTCTCGCTTTGTCCAGCGGCACGCGGGTGTCTGTGAGTGGGTGGGACAGGTGTGGGTCCTGCTGCGGGGCGCTCCTCGGTTAAGGGGGCGTGGGGGTGTTTTGAAGCGGAGTTTGTTCGTATAGTGATATCTGCGCACGCGGAGCTCGTACGCTGGGCTCGTGCGCGGTCGGAGGTGTCATGTGGTTGCGCTCGCGCTGGGAAACGTGCATTTAGAAAGTTTAACTCATCACGTTGTTACGTCTGTGCGCAGCTCCTTATTGTGCTGCAAAAGCACTCTCACAGATGCGCCTGTTTCGTTTTCCACGTTCGCACTACGAAATATTTGCTCGCAAATGCGAGTGAAATGGGCGCACTGCAGAGCCCTGGTCCTAGTCCTGGTTTAGTCCGCGGCCGAGCCCCGGGCTTTGCGGCCGCGTTTAGTCCTGGTTTAGTCCTAGTCCTGGTTTTGTCCTAGTCCTGGTTTAGTCCTAGTCCTGGTTTTGTCCTAGTCCTGGTTTAGTCCGCGGCCAGCTCCGTGCTCCGCGGAGGAGCTCGGGGGACAAAAGCAGGAGGCGGAGGCGAGCGCGGCACAGAGAAGGCAAAACAAGCGAAGCGGCGAAACCAGAAGTAAACATAAGCATTATAGCGATATATCGATATGTCAGAATTCATATCGAGTTTCAAAAATATCTCGATATATTTTAAATATCGAGATATCGCCCACCCCTAGTAAAAAGTATCCACTTCAAATGTTCTAGTAAAGGTGCATGGGCTTTAAAAACACAGAGTACTCAAAATTTGTGCAGGGTTTATGTGCTAAGCATGTGTGAATGAACCACAACACAACTCTGGTTATGTTTTTGATAAGGAAACAACATATTATACAATAACATAACAGTAATATGGAACCTTTAAAATAAAATAGTTGTTTTTCACATTTTTAAGACAGTAAAAATCATGTACAGCCCCTTTAATGCTGCATAACATAAATTATTTTTACAGCAGATTGGCCTAATAGTCTAAAATTAACAGACACAAAACTATCAATTTAGTTTGTTGCTTTCAGGACCTTTAATAACATCCATGTTACAATGAATCATCACTATTGTATCTCCCTATTGTCAACGTCTATATGACTCAACACAAAAATAAGCACAAGAATACATTCCCTTAATGCTTGTATAGTGTTCACATATGGCCGATTGTTCCGATAACTGCAGACTCCTGTCATCAGCATGTTGTTAAGTTGTTAAATCATGGCCCGCCCACAGGCCTCACTGCGCTGGGCTCATTTGGACGGTAATGGCCAGATCCTGTCTGTGTGATTGATTCTGCTTATTCGCTTACGTGCATTTTCACAAGGGTCACACCGGACGCTCTCAGAAAAAGACACAAGGCAAACTTCAATACTACCAATGTGATGTATGCCCCATTTGGACAATCAACAATTGGGATTTTATACATAACGCTGTCTGCACACCCCATTAAGCAGCCGTTGGTCATCATGGTGTCATTATTGATTCAAAGAGGTTGGTAGGCTGTAATCTTTCCTGATGCCCTTCAGAGATATCAAGCCTAATCATGTGAGATGCAATAATGGCAGAGGGACAAATGTGACGGAGGAACAAATCTACTTTCATTTTCAGCATCTTTACAAGTTACACATAAAGGAACACTGTGTAACTTTTTGGTTGGCCAACTGTTTGGGTGCAGACAGATGGGAAATAGTGATGGAGCTACAAGACTATTTACATTTTCAACATCTAAACAAGTTACATATAAAGTAACGAGTGTTGGGAAGTTAACTAAATACATGTACCAAAAACTCTGGTACAGACCATGTTACAGGTCAAATCTATGGAGAGGCGAGCTTATGCCTCCCAGTACAGTACTTATTTGAGCAATATAACACCTGTGATTGGTTGAATGCAAAATAGTTTAATGTCACACTGTGGAACATTCCAGGTAAAGCAATAACATCTCGATGGACAAGAGCAGATGATGGACCCCCAACAGAAAACTTACATAGGGGATGTGCTACATGTTTTTTTTGGATGGAGGTTCTGCCACCAGCTTGTCTTCATGGATGTTATTGTCATGATCCACAGTATGGTATTAAACTTGTCTGTCTCCATGGAGACAAGCAGGCGACACCATCTGTCCATGTAACAAGTCAGATCTGTGGAGAAACAGGTCCATTCGCAGTAAGAATTCATGTTTTTCAAGGTTGTTTTCAGCCATTACTTCATCACTGATTAAATCTAAGTACCATTTCGGGTGGAGGTTCCACCATTTACTTTGCTGTTGCTAAATCAAACATGTGCCCAATATATTTTCATTGGTATATAGTATAAATTATCTATAACAGTCAATTCAAATTTAACTCTATGCCATGTCATACATAACATGTCTGGATAGGTAAAGTACGTGTACGTGTACCACATGTATTTCCAGTGTTCTGTGGACAAAACAACACATATTCTTCTGCTGCTTGTACTGAAAAAGAAAACAACAAAACCTGGTACCTACCTGGTAAAATAATCTTTTTTCATATGTACTTCAAACCACTTTATACATCTCAATAGAAAAGATATTAGACATAGTATTCATTTGTTTGTTTGTGACGAGATCTCAGCTTGTCGTGGGGCTGTTGTTTCATGCAAATAACAGCTTTTTGTTGACAACTGTGAGCTGTTAGCGACACGGAGTCACAAGAAGTGAAGAGGCTCTGAGAAAAACAAAGACAGTGAAAGGCAAAGCTGAGTGGTTTACCAATCTGTTCAACACTGCAGCCAAAAAAGGGTCTGGAGCAGCCTCATGCAAAAGCGTATTAATATTCAGGAGATGAGACGACAAGAGGACACTGTAGCAAAATGTTATCCATGTTGATTACTGTGGGATAGCTGCACGGATTTCAGATTAATTAGAGTGAGATGACACAGCAGTGGTTATGAAAGCTAATAGATCAAGGGTGAAGCTGCTAATCAGGTCAGCAATGTAAAGTCAAGATGCATTCACAGGTGCATGTACCTTATCAAAACTGGAGCTAAACTGGGAATGAACATGGAGCTAATTTTGGACTAGACCAGGACTAAACCAGGACTAGAATAAGACCCATGTCTACATCAGAACCTCAAACCAGTACCAAAACAGGGAGCGTGAATGCATATTGAAAACTAGACATGATATCATTTAATCTCCTTGTGCCACTCCCAAGCCTGGATAAATGGTCAGTACTTTAAACCAACATATCTCAGAACTACCCAGAAGTATATCATTTAAAACAGACTAATCATCAAGAGAAACATGTCAGGGTCAGCAGGTCTGTGTCAGGGCAGTTTGAGGGCACCTACTTCCAGGTGAATCAGGGAAACACAACAGGAAAGGCCTCACTCTTACTCCATTGTGTTGTTTGGGTTGGTGATGAAATGGTTTATTCACTCTTAAGTATTTCTTCTGGAAGATCTTCTGCCACATTTGCTGCCACATGTGGTGTAAAAAGCCAAGCTCCTTAGCTAGCCTTGGGAAAAAAAACAAAAAACATCTCTAATTGGGACATAGTCAACAAATATATACACTCTCACTTCATGAATTATTATTACCAAGTTATTATACAGATTATTAATTCATCATGGCTCTGAAAGGTGCATGTGGCATTCAGCTACAGGTAATTTAATGTCAATGCAATTTATAGACAGGAAAAAATATCAGATGTCAGGATTTGAGAGACAAGGCAAAATATGAGTAGGTGTATGTGCTTTGAATGTATATGGCCTTGTTTTCCTGGTGGAAGTGCCACCTTGTTGTTGCTTTCCTTAGAATGTTCCACAGCCATTAAACTTATCGATCACCATGGAGACAAGCAGGTGGTGCTGCTAAATCAAGTTACGGGTTTAGATCTTTAAGTCAGGCTACTGCATAAAAATGCATGTTTTTGTTAATTTTGGAACATTCCAGGCAAAGCAACAAGCTGGCATTGGCCCTCCTACCCAAAATGTTACATAGTGCAGCTTTAACGGGCCCATATTACGCTATTTCCTGATCTATGTTATAATGTGTTTTCCTCATCACAAACATACCCGGAGTTGTTTTGTTTCATTCACATATGTTTAACACACAAACCTAGAATATTTAGGCTGAGTTCTTCTATCAAACAGAAAACACTCTTGTGATGCCATGTGGTAATACAGGAAGTGCTCCACTGTGTTTTTAAACTACATACACCTTCACTAGAGTCATTTGGATGATTTCAGACCTGGAATTGCCAACTAAAGGTAAAAGATAAGATAAGCTATCCTTTATTTGTCTCACAATGGGGAAATTTCAGTGTTGCAACGTACAGTTAAGAGAACAGCAAGAAAAACAGTAGCAGCAACAGAAGTACAGAATTACTTCAATTCAATTCAATTTATTTTGTAGTGCCCAAAATCGCAACAACAGTTGCCTCTAAGGGCGTTCCAAGATATGGATGAGCCAAACATACACACAGACATATCAAAACAGGAAAAAACAACATTCATGTAAAGCAGCAAATGAAACATTGTCCAGTCATCCCCTGTCCTTAGACCCTCCTTCTCAGCAAGGAAAAACTCCAAAAAACCCAGGGTCCTGGGAAAAAGAAGAAACCTTGGGGAGAACTACAGTGAAGGAGGGATCCACTCCCATGGACGGACAGGCTATAGATGTCCAGGCCCGTGGGCCAGTTCGGTATGGCCACAGCTACCCAGGTGGGGAAGGAGCCGGGCGAGGAGGGAAGGCCGGGCAAGAGGAGGAGACCGGGCGAGGAGGAGGAGGCCGGGCGAGGAGAAGGAGCCGGGCGAAGAGGAGGAGCCGGGCGAGGAGGAGGAGAGGGGTCCAGCTGCCATCATGCGTCTGAAAGAGTTACACTCCACAGGGGGAGTGGGACAGGGGACAACATGTGAATAGCAATGAACAAGCTACAGATGAGAACATAGTAAGTGATGCTGATGAGAAAATAGGAGGAAACAGAGGACAGTGCTCAGGTTGCCACACTTCCCCCACCTTGTTATCTCCTGCGGCAGCTTATCTTAGTAACATCAACTAAGTAACTAAGTAAAAATAGACAAACTCTATAAAGATCTATAAAGATAAGGATCATAAAATTATATATACAATAAATTGCTGGTAAAAGGTAGCTGTTAATTTAAACTACCGCTACATGACATCACATGACATCACAACATGACACCACTACATGACATGACAAGGTGGAACAAAGCATTTTGAACTCTGGAGATGCAGACAGTGTAATAATAAAAAAAAGCTCAAATATGTGTGAATGAAACAAAACACAACACAAGGCATATTTTAAGGAAGTAACAGCATTATAACTTGGCTTAAAGCTCACAGGAGTAATTATTATGTTTGGTTTGAAGTGGTCAGTACGAAAAGCTGGAGGGGGCAGCAGTGAATTAGGACTCAAAGAATATACAGTGTAACACATATTATAAGTGTATTCATCTTAATTGTATGCTCGTTCCTTTGCATTTTAGCTTTGATTTTAAAAGGCTGTGGTTGAAAAGGCTCCCCACTTGCCCGTGAAGCAGCTCTTGTGCCTGTAGATCGCTCTCCTTGTAAACTTGATTGCGCTGTAACCTTAAACCTTTCAAATGGCTGTTGTCTCAGACTCGTCCTTGTTTCCATGGAGCTGCTTGAAATATAGCGTCTGGCCATCTCACCGCCTGATATACTTGACAGATCTCGGCACATTTTACGCTGTCAGTTGGCCACTAATGGTCCAATAAGCAGGATGATGGGGGGAGATGATGGAGTAAATGTCTTCTTTCTATCACTTGTGAGTTTGGTCTGTGGGTTATCACGCTTTGCACAAAATCTATTCTGCTATTACGGAAGATATGCATCCCTTAAGTCGCCCATTAGGGTTCTTTACGCAATGACCCATGTGTAACTTAGCCGCACTTAATAACTATTACATTATATTAGCACTAACGTTTTTACTAGATAATGCTATTAATGCTAACGCGCTTCATAGCCTTGGCAGTCCACTTGTCATGTATTGATTCATGATGGCAAAAGCAGAGGAACTGTCTTGTATTCAATGAGCTCTGACTGGTCGAGGTGAGCAGTTGTGTGTGTGTTTGTGTGTTGTGCGCGCGTTTGAGTGATGCAGTAAATTGTCCGTTCGCAGTATATCCGATGGGCCCAGGGATGTCATTAGTCACAGAGTGCTCCCTCTCATTAAACGGCCCAGTCGCCATGGCAGCCTCACAAAAGGGCGGCCCCTCCCCTCCGCACGCACGCGCTCAGACTGACGGGCCAATTAGAGTGGGCCGCCGTGACATGCAGCCAGGTGTGATTATGGAGGTGACAGAGACGAGCGACGACGGGTCCAGATCCATATGAAACCAATGTGGTGACATACTATAGGGCCCCGGGTCAGTTCAAAACATCGTTATTTTACATGTGACATTTGCCATCAAGAGCAGTTAGTCACAAGACACTACTACAGTTCCCAGAAGGCCATGCGGTTTGTGACATGGGGATGGGAAATATTTAAAGAAGAGTAAATGGTCACATTGTTACAGCGCTTTTCTACCTTTCAAGGCACTCAAAGCGCTTTACAACAAGGAACCACTCACCCATTCACACACATGTGTATGCAGACACTGGGGGCGAGGTGGGTTAAGTGTCTTGCCCAAAGACACAACGACAGCATTCATCTGTGGGAACTGGGATCACACCAGCGACCTGTGGGTCAGTGGATCTGACCACTCACCAATGATGTTTTTTTTATCTCGAGAGTGGGATTCGAACTGCCAACCTTTGGATCAGTGGACAAATGCCCGACCAACTGAGCTACTACCGCCCCAAGAGTGCTGTATCGTTCTAATCTATGACACTTATGATCATTAGGTTCTAGTTTGGACATTTTAAATTGCAGTGTTGAACTCAAACAAGTGCACTGATGCCATGTTCGAAAACTGCGCTGCCCAATGGGAGCTGACGTCATAATAAACACATCACAACAGAGCGATGCAGTTGTTGGCACCTCAGATGGATAGCTGGAGATCGCACTATGTTGTAGTTTTTCATTCATGAGCATGACACTGATTAAGAAACTTAATGGAGAACAAAGTAATTACCATATTTTCCGGACTATAAGCCGCTACTTTTTCCCAGGCTTTGAACCATGCAGCTTTTACAAAGGTGCGGCTATTCTGTGGATTTTTCTTCCACCGCTAGGGGCGCTCTAACCGGAATTTTAAAAACAAGATAGACGTAAAATTAATGCAAAGAAGAATACGCTACTTTTTATTTAGCAGATAAAACACGCACAACAAATTACTAACTGGTAATTATTTTCAAATCCTCGCCCCTTCATCATGAGAAGCACACGAAGGAGTTTGTATGATGCAAGTTTTAAGTTGAAGGCATCGATCTTGCTCCAGGAAGGAAACCGTGCTGTAGAGCCCTGCACCCACGGGACCCAACACAAAACAGTGCCACGCGGGACATATTCTGAAAGCTTATTGCAGGTGCGGGCGGGAGTGCGACCGCACGACACGGGAGTGGTACTGAAGAATGCGGAAGCAGGCGGGAGCGGGACTGAAAATTCTGTCCCGCGCAGACCGCCGTGCTGCTGCACATAAGCTTGGGTCAATTACCGGTTCTTTTCTGTTTTTGACCCATTTTAATCAGCATAGTTGCTGCCGTGTTAAAAGGCACTGTTCGGAAAGAATCTGTTCAGGTACATAAATGTACATTTACAGTACAAAATCGTTCTGTATATGTAGTAAATATCTAATTTTTCAACATAGATATCAGCGGCTTATAGCCCGGTTGCGGCTTGTATATCTTTTTTTTTTTAAATAGAGTGGATGCGGCTTATATACAGATGCGCTCTATAGTCCAGAAAATACGGTAAATAATCATGCCTAATACAATTTCCACAACTTAAATGAGAAGAGGATACAGCTGCAACATGGTTAAAAGTCCTAAAAATTCAATTTTGCATAATAGGTCTGATTTAAAACTGGGACGCCTCATCACTTGCTACACAGCATGCACCATTATTATAAAGTATTCCTAGATTTTGTTTAATATGAATAAATAATACATGAAATAGTACTTGGTTTAGTAATTTGACTCTGCTGGTGTCATGATACACTTTTAACTCAATTTTTCATTCAAAACCATCAAACAGTGGAACCAGCTCCCTGACAGTCTGAAATTGTAGATTTGCAAACTTTTTCTCAAGATATAAAAATGTTCTCAATAATCAACTGTGCCATCATTGGCCCTAATGCTGTGTTTACTTTTAATGTGTATTGCTTGCTGTGCATTTTTATTGAGTATTCTTAATATTGAGTAAATATTTGTGCACACTTGCCCGGGGACTGCAGATGGAAAGCAGCTTTAGCTAAATCTGGTCCAAAACATCTCTTCTCTTTGGGAGATTAATGTTTTTGTACATTGTCTCTGATAAATAAATAATAAACCAAACCAATTTTGATAGTGTCCATACAATTACTAATGATAATAAAAATGCTTTTTGACAATAGTCATTTTTCAACACAAAACAATAGCTATTTCTTCATGGTACCATGCAGTCATATACTAGTTTTGATAAAGCTCAAGATTCTGTTCAGGAAAGGTCAAGTTGTGTCCTGTTAATGTATCAGTACTTGCTCAAATAAGTATCTAGTTTCAAGTTTTAGTAGTGATTAGTATTCATTTTCGATAGACTTTCTACATACTTTTGACAACCCTCTCTGCTCTTTTTTAAAGTTGACTACTTATGCTACCCCTCTGAAGGACCATGTGTAATCCATTGTACTTTTTCTTAATTAATTTCTGTTTACAAACATTAATGAAAATCTGTAACCTACTTATTTTCAGTCAAATCAACCATTCAAATCAACCAAGAATTTGGACCAGTTTATACTCCAAACCCACAAATTAAAAAAAATTAAAAATCACAAAAATGTAAATGGCGGCACGGTGGCTGAATGGCAACACTCAGGCCTCACAGCAAGAAGGTTGCGGGTACGATCCCCGGGTCGCCCGGGCCTTTCTGTGTGGAGTTTGCATGTTCCTCCCCGTGTCTGGATGGGTTTCCTCCGGGTACTCCGGTTTCCCCCATCAACCTAAAACATGCCCGCACCCCTATGAACTAACATCAAGGACCATGTTGTCCACCCTCCTGTGGGCTCACCACCTGCAGAGGGGTTCATAGGGGGGGTCGGGTGCTGTGGGTATTGGGCAGCAGGCTGCCCCCGCGACCCAGCTGGATTAAGCGGGAGAAGATGGATGGATGTATATATATATAAATTCCGCCTGGATTTTTTTTGCCTATTTACACGTCCCTAAATCTAATTTTTAGGGAGATGTGCTTGGGCTTTGACATGGGAACACCAGCTATACCTTTTCTTATATTTACCCCAAAAAATTCAGGTGCAATTTGAAATCTGACGTTCCGCTGTGTAAAGCTTGTTCAAACTTAACATGAGAGTAGATCAGAGAGCAGAGACCAAAACTACAGAGTCTCAGCTTCACAAAGAGTCCAGTCATTTGTTTGTGCTCCAAAGAGTTCAGAAACAGATTGAATTGAGAGTCATTTTGGTCAGTATAAATAGGCCGAAATGGTCAGAGGTTTTTACTACATTAAGGTATACTCTTCAGAGACAAGGAATTGCTTTTGGCATTTGTCCTATGAAACTCCTGCAGTTTCAGATAAACCCGTGATTAGAGGATTCCCTTTGAACGTTGTGAGGTAGAGCAGGATGAAGTTGGCAGCTTTAAGTTTTTGTGTCGCCCCAGGAAACAGTTTAACGGAGAGTGCTTTCCTTTTGTAAATGAGTTAGACTGCGCGGTTAACAGGAGTATATGCGAGGTGCCTTAATGCTTTTAAATGAGATATATTATTTTGGGGCCTTAAACCACAATTTAATTTCTAACAGTCATTTTATATGCTCCCAGTTTCAATGAAAGGAGCTCTATGTAACTTTTCTGATGGAAGGTCCATCACAAGATATTGCCAACGTTACAAATTAGATCTATGGAACGGGTGTGGGGTGGCCTCTGGAGCGATGATTGACAGCCGACTGACAGCCACAACAATCCAACATGGCGCAGACTGTTGCGCTCCAGACTTTGAAACGGAGCGGGCATTTGTGCTTGGATCACGTCGTTTCCCTTTTCTCCAGACATAGCGGGACATCGCAGTGCCCAGCGGTGCCAGGTAGGGGCAGGGCTGAGAGGGGCTCCTCACGTACCGCCCACAGCCCGCCAGTGGCTGTGCTTGTCACGTAATAACCTGCATCTGACTCTTTGGCCTCTGTTAGTCCAACCTGAAAATTCAAATGTACTGGCTGTAGTTGATACTAAAGAGGCTGGTACAGACAGAGCTTTTGACCCAAAAGTCAGATTTCTAAAAAATATGCACTAAAATGCCAAAATAAAGCCAGGGATAAGTATACATTTCTATTTTAGACCCATTTACACAGCTAATCAGATTTTGGTGCGAACAAAGGACTCGTTTAAGTAAAAAAGTGTTACTTGTAGTAACAAATGTTGCTGATATATTGCTCCATGGTTTGGTGAAACACAGATGAGGCAATATCAGGGCAAAGCTGCAGTTACGTGCACTAGAATAGGCACACATATGGTTTAAAATATTTTTAAATACATTATTAAGTAACATATCATTGGAAAAATATTGTAGGCTTTTGATATGTAGTTTGACCAAATATAATTACAGAATCAATGGATTTTGTTTGCAATTTTAGCCAGTAATGGGCTTCTGCTCATCAATTAAATGGGTGTGGGTTTATATCAATAGGACGTAATGCCATTCATGTCCACATCACGTGGCTGTGCGCATTTGGTGCAGTGAGTGGCCAGAGTGCATTTTCTCAGTGTGAAAGACACGGCATGTTTCACAGACTCTTGGTTGTTATTATTATATATTTAGTACACACATGAAATTAGCTCAATTTATTCAGTATGTGTACACATCTGTGAGTGACCGAGTACAGTCCGTGTGTTCTGTCTCTGCAGAGACAGAGCGCACCTCCTCTCTGTGTACATGTCTGATACCCGGACACTGTATCGGCTCTGAACTTTTAGGTTAGTATAGCTTTAGCGAGAAGGCTTGTGGGTTAGCTCTTTAAGGGATAGTTCAGGGTTCTTTTGACATGAATCTGTATGGCATTCCTGTCAGCAGTGTCGTGCATCAACACTGACTGACAGTGTCTGGTAAGTCGAGTTCTTGCCCGGTTTCGGTGCTGACAAAAGTAGTCCGGAAAGTTGGCTGGGGTCTCGAAAATAAAGCGTTTTTCTTCTCAAAACAATACGTGTTTAAAAGAGTGATACTTTTGCATCACAAAACATGAAAAAGGGTACTATTTTCTGTCCGGTGACCAGTCACTGCACGCTGGCGCCAGGTGACAGTTGCGCCTGTTTCACTGTGTTTACTGCTCGGAAAGTTAACAACAACTTGTGTGACTACGACACAGACGATGAAGACAGAGCCAAGGGGATATCATTATGAACCCGAATATACTGATGCCGAAATTAGCCAGATGGAGTTAGAACGGGCAGAGAGAGAGGAGGGACAGAAAAGTAGTACAAGCTGAAGCTAGAGCCACAGATGGAGCCGGGAGAGACTGCTCCATGATGTGGTCCGCTCCAGTACAAAGCAAGCCAGGGTCAAGCAGGGGGCGGATACAGTACAGACATAAGGAGCACATAAGCGGGCATTATAGGTCAAACGGCAATACTGTGATTAACTGCTTTTTCCACAGACCCTGTCAAATCAATGAGGTGTCAATACTGTCAGAAGCCCACCCTCACGGTATTGATACCGTGGCATTTTAATACCATTGTATACCTTAATACGGTCCCATCCCTACTCTGTATTTTTATACAGAGGGATATCAGTCTGGTCCCCACTCCCTCCATCTTGTCTCAAACCACACCCAAGCATGTTCATGCAATCAGATTTGCTTTTGTGAGGAGCTTATTGATAACCTGTCATCAAAATCAGATTTCTTTCACCTCAGATTTTAGTGTCGTGCAGGGTTAAGTGCTTTGCTTATGGTCCAGACTCACATCTCACTTCGACTCACACCTGGATCCCAGACAATACAATCAGTGGTGGGAGTAACCAAACATTTTAGGATAGCTATGTACTCAACTAGCTGTGGTGCCTAGCTATTTCCAGACGTCTCCCATCCAAGTACTAACCAGCCTTGCTTAACGCCTGAGACCTGCCAAAATTAGGCATAAATAAGCAGGTACGCCCATAGCTGTGTATCCATATAGACGAAGTACATACACAATGAAACAGACTTTGAAAAGATGGTCCTCCAAGTATTGCAAGCAACATTAAGGCATTCATATTTTCATAAAGACACATTTTGGCTGTGAACCATTAAACACAATTGCAGAGGCTGTCTGTACAGGGTCCCAAATATTATGCCTTGACTTGAAAACATGTTATTCAGAAATGACCGTTTTCATGTATAGGTGATATAAGTGTGAGGTTAAAAGCACAAGACTCCATTGACAGGAATGGACTAAGAAGAATAGCCCTGCGCCCTCCTCTGTCCTCTGTAAGTGTGCCTCTTTGTAATTCTGTGTGGATGCTTCAGTGGTTTTTCACAATCAAAACCATGAAGAAAACACACTCAATACAATCTCGCGGCTCCTCTCTGCCTGTATAGGTGAGAGACCCGCAAATGCTCTGCTTTGGTTCGGCACCATTTTAGTGTGAAATGCATTTCTTCGGCAGCTATACAAAAACTCAGAAGCTGCTCTTTTCTTGTGTGTGGGAGGTGGAGAAACGGCGTGGTGGAAACAAAAAGGCAGGGACAGAGTAATTACTGAATTAAAACACGAGAGGCCGAGGCGGTGATTTCCTCATGTGCTATTTATCTTGTTGTCAAATTCAATTAGAGATGCTGGACTGTAAGTATAGGCTCGCAAACACAAGGCCACAGACGCAATAATTTGTTTTGGTGCAATTTAGACTTTTGTAAATAAATAAGCAATGTGAGATGGCAGTTTGAATTCCAGGGTCATTTATATGGTAAATATCTATACTTTTTTACAAATAAATAAGATCAATTAAATTTTGTTTGTTTGTTTTTTTGTCAATTTGTTTAGTAGCACACTGAACACTTAACATTGCTATAATACACTTTTAGTGGCCAGATACAGATATAGCCATTCGAAGATATTTTTGAAAAACCTGGAAAGTGGAAAGTGGAGCTTTCTGGACACTTAAAGTTTACAATTTTGAGCATTATTCATACCACACTTGGTAAGATACCATTACAGCTGCCCTAGGGCAGACTGCCAAGATAAGCTGCGCTACTGGCACCTTCACCAATACTCACACACACACCACATTCATATAAGTGTTTTGCCCAAGAACACAACAAAAGTATTGCTCAGTATTAATCCTGACTTGAGCCACTCCTGTCCCACTGTGGCACCAGGTCTCAGGCAGGCTTAGTCCTGCTTAGCTCCTGAGATCAGACGAGATCAGGTATTCTCAAAGTGGAAAGGTCTCCCTCACTGCATTCAAGAGTATATTTGTAGTTCCTCATTTTGAAAAGATTACATGGTCATTTGGATATTTGCTCCAATAAAATAAGCATTTTACAGATTTATTATAAGACCGACATTAGTAATGGCAAGATTCACACAGATGGATGAAATGGAATTTGTCACTTAATGAACATTTAACAGTCACTGGATTTCATTCAAAGTAATGCAACGCTTTATTTTCAACATTAAAAGCTGTAAGTAAAGGGGAATTTTAGATCCAGCCTCTCCTGTGTTAAAACTATGATAAAAAAAAAAAACACTGGAATGGTAATTTGAATACAGTCATCTAGTTCACACAGACCTGATCTGCAGTAAAAGTGACAGGAGCGCACACATTTTACACTCATTATTATGTATGAAATGACCCTTAACGTTTAGAAACTCAATGTGAAGAACATCTGACTTTGATCTGGGAGCTTCTTTGGTGCCTTCCCCGAGGACAGAGGAGGGAGTAAAATCCAGGACGAGAGATGCCGCAAGTGACTACAGAGTGGCTTTAAAGTGTACAGATACTGCTGAGATGTGTATGGAAATATCATTAGGTTCAAAATGTGTAGGACAAATTGTCATTGACTTTAAAAGTAGTTGTCCTCATATAATATATATATATATATATATATATATATATATATATATATATATATATATATATATATATATATATATACATATATATACATATATATATATATATATATATTAGGGCTGCAGCTATCGATTATTACAGTAATCAACTATTCTGTCGATTATTTTGTTTGAATAATCGAGTAATCGTTTGTTATTGTCGCGTCTACTTTGCACATGTTAAGTCCACACCACGTGCATTGACAGATACACGTGTTTTGGACATGAAAAACTTAATTATCGCTAGGCTAAGGTTGACTTACCTCACGGTTTCTTTTCCACTTGATGTAATGTACGGGGCTTTCTGTTTAGATGTTGTAGCATCAGTGTTGAGAAGGTGACTTTTAAAATGTTCCCCTACAGATTACAGATTACATTCCCCAAAATGTAGTTTGTGACATAATCAATTAAATTACTTAAAGTGAATAACGTAATCTGAATACTTTGGATTACTTGATATTGTCATGATTTTTAAAACTACATAAATGTAGCAACCAACTCCAGCAAATTCTTGTTTAGTTTTAGACCTGGATTAGTTCTGGTTTTAGATCTGTTTTAGTCCTGGTTTTAGATCTGGTTTAGACCTGCTTTAGACTTGGTTTAGTCCTGGTGTGAGTTCTGGCGCGGTCCACGGAGTGTACGCGACAAGACACAATCCACGCGCAGAGTGCGTGGCGTACGGGAGCGTACCGCGCACGAGGAAGTTATGCTCTTATTATACATCCATTATACATCCATGGGCGCTGTGCTGTTGTGTGTACAGTGAAGTGCAGTGGTCGTGCGGAAACTTTACCTCTACCACAAAAGGTTCCGGCCATCGCTGAGCGCATGAAAATAAAACGAAGCATCAAGGCAAAAAAATAATAATCGATGCATTTTTCTAATCGATTTAATCGATTAACTCGATGAATCGTTTCAGCCCTAATATATATATATATAATCGCAGGTCTGCAAGCAGTTTCCTGCAAATTTGCTCCTGATTGAATGAAAGTAAATGCTTGATATGCTTTGGAAACTATGAAGGTCTATCAGAAAGTGCATTTGATTAAGAGAGAAATAGGTAAACCTGTAAATTTTACTTTCCCTGGGATGTTCCATAGTATGGCATTAAATTATGTATCTCCATGCAGTCAAGCTGGTGATGCAAACAAGCCAAGTTACAGGTTAGATCTGTTGAGAGGCATGGATGCTCAAAGTAAGAACACATGTTTGTATTCCTTTTAGCAATACAAACCCCTAAAGCAAGATGGATAATTTGAGTGCCATACTCTAAAAGTAAAATCCAAGACGATAGCAAACCACCCATGGGAAAAGCAACATGGTGCCCATTTAGGTAATCTGGCTGCATACCAAAATTGCATACATTTTCATTCATTTCTAGAATTTCCCCGGCCCGTAAAAGAATCCCATTTTTCAGAATTGCCTTGTTTTTGTCTTGAGCACAACACTAGCTCCACACATGAAAGCATGGAGAGGTATAGTAGACAGCGGCAGTGAGGGTTAAGGGCCGGAGTCAGGCAGTATCAAAGCCACAGTAGCGCTGGTGAAAAGCTGTTAGCAGGAGCCGAGCACACCCTAATCGATTGTGGACAGTGTCGCAGTGCACAGCCAATCACAGCAGCTCCCGGGACTTCTATGGATGAGACACTTACACGCTGTCTACCGCCCAATCACACAGCACACCGGCACCGGCAGCCCAGACACTGGGAACTTCTCCAGCTTTTCATCTTGACCTTGAAAGTACAAATCTGGGAAAGTTGGCATACTGTGGAAAGAAAATATAATGCTTTACACTTTTTTATATCAATCGCATTCATTCATATAGTTCCATTCACTCAGAATGATGGGGTTCAGTGTGATGAGAAACTAGACTATAGCTAAAGCAATTACCAATTTAAAACAACAAACTAAATGCATTATCTTTTGAATCATCAAAATGTCGCATGAATGAGAAAGCTGAAACGATAATAGAAAAGAATTCACATCCCTCTAATATTGTTACAATGATGTAAGTCTGGTCACCATTGAATCTCCCTGAGTACATTCACCCTGGACTTACCAAGCAACTTATCTGGTCAATGGATACAACACACCTCAAAAATGGAGCAACAAAATACTTAAAATGCAGTCGTTTTGAGGAATAATTATCTGCAAACTTATCGATGGATCTCAAAGTGATGGAAAATTAGGTTAGGTTCCATGGTAAGTAACAAAAACTCAAATAGCTTTATAATGGAATGGGTCATAAATATCCAGTACTGCACCACATTCTTGCACTAGGACAGATTTTAAAGCACCTGATCAAAGAGGAGTTTGAAGTATGTTGTCTGCTGAATAAGACAATACTGCACCCCGAAAAAATCCTAATGTCTTCATTAAAGCATGTTCAAACTGCTATGAGACAATGGTCCACCTGTTTAAGTCCAGTCCCTCTATAACCTCTATATTTTTATTCAGGTTTTACATACTGTATATGAACTTCAAAGTGCTAGAATCTTTCTGAACGCTTCATGCATGCCCTACTTTTGCCCTGTCCACCTGTCTGTCCGGATGGTATCGCTCTTATACATCTGACAGGAGCCTATTCTTCACCTGACAAAATGGCGGACAAGTAACCTTTACCAGTGCGTCACAAATACACAGATCCCGATGATTGTGTGTGACAAATGACTCAGATCAGTGACACAGATCTCTACTGACTGTATAACTGACTACAGAAAGGCATGGAAATAAGTTCTGCTCCCTGATATAGGCCGGCATTCAGAGACCCACAAGAATGCATAATAAACTCAAATTCATTTCAGTGTCTTCACTTTGTAAAGAAAGAGCTCCTGGGTTTTTAGGCAATGATATTTACTCTCTTAAAATTTTGAAAAACAGAAGAATATATACCTTTAAAACTCACCTTAAAAAATAGCACAAATCTAACCAACACTGCTCCCATTAGAGCTGTTCAGACCTCATGTTACATGACACATATACGTATGTAGGCATGCACCGCATACATTTAACCTGCAATATATGCATTTTATGCTATTTGTATGTCTTGTTGTTGCTGTCTTCGTTTTGTGTTTTAAAGTTGCCTTTTTACAACTGGCAAAGGGACTACCGATGAAAAGTAGCCTAACTGGCCTAACTCGGGTGCAATTACATGTTTTAATATTGATTAATGTGCATTGTCCCTTTCAAATAAATAAATGATAAAGATGAAATGAGAATTCATACTTATATTGCTTCAACGCTTTGTCGTGATTCAGTTATTCCTTCATTTAACAAAGACGGAGAGAGTTTTACCTTCACTGTAATGCTAACAACTAGCATGCTAACAGAACACGTCCCACTTCCTGGTTCACGGGCAATAAAGATGCTTTTTACTTAGATGCTCACAGCACACAGTGGTCTCATTTTGCCCCCAAAAGCTTCTTTTACAATATACTGTATGTGTCATGTGAGATAAGACAAGTTTTACTTTCTTATATTTTTAAAATCGGGTTCAGTCTACATGTTAAATTTGGACTGCATGAACATTTATAATTAATAGGCAACTAGGAAAGTAGTAAATGTAAATGTAAGCAAGTATTCCTCAATTATTCTGCCAATTTCAGCAGCAGCAGTCGCAGCAGAACCATCAGCCCCCTCAGCCTCTCCATCACTTTCATTCTCAGCAGAGTCCAGACCACAAGGGAAAAATTTTCTATTTTTATAAATCAATCTTGCTTTCAATTCAGTTCAGACCTACAAGTCAGGCAAGCTGTAAGTTGTTTTTTCTGTTATCTTTTTGTTATCAGCTAATTCATTTTTACCTTTTCAGTGAAACAAAAGCACATATTTTGCCACATTGGTGTAGGAATAGAGAGGAAACAAGTTGTTGAAAACACTGCTTTGAGAAGAGAATAAATCCCTCCCCTCACTCTTGCTCTGCCCCCCTCACTTTCTTTCTTATTCTCTCCCCCTCTCTCTTTGAGTCAGAGCTCAGTTCTTGATGTGGAAAAGGCGTCTCTAAATTAGGAGCGGGGCTTATAGAGGAAGTCATACAGTTGGCAGCGCCTCTCTCGTGTGGGTGTGACAATTCGCTGGAGTAACTGAAGAACACATTTATATAGACAGTGGCTCCCTGCGGTGTGACCAGGCAGCACCAAATACAAATTAATGCATATAAGATCAATGTTGATGGCAATTGTCACCCTCCTACTATTGCAAATGTCTGTAAGAAAACCCCAATGGCATCTCGAGACTGTGTGATATGTCAGTGTTGATGATTATAAAGAAATGAAGCACCATCCAAGCACAAATAATGTGATGGGATTGTAAATTAGCGGCAGAGGAAAAGTAATATTTTACCTTGAGCGTTTCAGGAGTGACGCGAAGACAACAGATGGTGTGAGAAGAACAAAAACAACTTAATGAGGACAAAACAAGTAATCATCTCCACAACAGGCACATATCTCTTTCAACAGATTAAGAAACAAAGATACACTGATTCTGATGAATGCAGTACACAAGTTTTTCATTTGCAGTGCTTTTATTGTAATAACGCTGCTGGGAAAATCTGCAGGTGAGGTAACATTACTTTGTGGT
Organism: Odontamblyopus rebecca; assembly: GCA_030686955.1. Classification (NCBI taxonomy): domain Eukaryota; kingdom Metazoa; phylum Chordata; class Actinopteri; order Gobiiformes; family Gobiidae; genus Odontamblyopus; species Odontamblyopus rebecca. Next base: position 18,288,466 of record CM060656.1, on the reverse strand, counting down.
GTCATTTTTAGCTCAAGATAAAGATTTTTTGTCAAGATCCTATATTTAAAAGGATCTATATTACAAAAAATTTATTCTGTGAGCTTTAAGCCAATATATAATGTTATTACCTCCTGAAAAACATACCTGGAGTTGTGTTTTGTTTCATTCACACGTTTGAGTAATCCTATATTATTAGTCTGTCTCTCAAGATCAAAATACCCTGTTCTACCTTGTGATGTGAAGGAGTTTCTTTGACCTTTTATCTTTTTCTGTAGAAATTTGTCATTCCAGGGCAGAAATTATCCAAAGGATTCTAGTGAAGGTGTATGTATGGAGTTTAAAAACACAATTCCTATATTACATGACATCACAAGGTGGAAGTGTTTTCTGTTTGAGAAAAAAAACTACATAACTAAATATGCAGGATTTGTGTGTTATAAACGTGTGAATGAAACAAAACACAACTCCAGGCATGTTTTTCAGGATGTAATAACATTATATATTGGCTTAAAGCTCACAAGAACCCAATTTGTGTAATATAGAACTTTTTAAATATAGGATCTTGACTAAAAATCTTTATCTTGAGCTAAAAATGACACCACAAATTTATAAGTTACCTCACCTGCAGATTTTCACAGCAGCGTTATTACAGTAAAAGCACTGCAAATGAAAAACTTGTGGGTTTGTGATGAGGAAACAGCATTATAACATAGATCAGAATATAGTTTAATATGGACCCTTTAAACTGATACGTTTTCACAGCTTTTTTGTTCATATTGCATTAGTCAAAATGTGTTTTGTCAGTATCAAACAGTGGACAGTCAGTAAATGTGTGGACAAACAAATCTGCCCACATTCGGTTTCATTAATTAATACGCTTAGGTGAACATAAAAAATAATAGATATATTAATACTATTTAAAAGAGTTGTCCACCCAAAATCGTGCTAAATGTAATGTTACTGGTGTGACTGGGCAGTGTCACCACATAGATATATACATTTAAATGCTATACAGTGGACTATTCCAGGCAAAGCAACATTTTCACATACCCTCCACCAGAAAGGTTATTAGTCCACCTTTACATGACCCATATTTCACTATTTATGATCTGTTATAATGTTTCCTCATCACAAACATATAGTTATGTTTTGTTTCATTCACACATATTTAACACAGAAATCCATCATATTTAAGCTGAATTTTTTTTCTCTAATTGAAAACACTCTGTTCCACCTTGTGATTTCATGTAATACAGGAAGTGCTCCACTGTGTTTTTAAACTCCACACACCTTCACTAGAATCACTTGGATCATTTCAGCCCTGGAATTGTGAATCTCTACTGAACAAAATGTAAAAGGTAGCTGACATCACAAAGTGGAACAGAGCATTTTGAGCTTTGACTAATAAACTTGCATTACTCAAACAAGTGTGAATGAAACAAAACACAACTCCAGGTATTTGGCGAGGACACTACATTAGAACATGGCCTAAAGAGTTGATTTTGAGTAATATAGAACCTTTAAGATGTTTTCTATGGTGTGAAGAATTTTTATAGTTGTTTCTCTATACTTCTACAGCAGCTATGCACTACTACTCTTATAGCTAACTTATTTATACGTTGAGAATGCTGCATTGAGTTTTGTTTTCTTCTTTGTGCATTCTGGCTTAAACCTCACAGTTCTATATCTCTATAAATATAATGTTGTGACAATGCTCCTCCTTTGCAGTTGTGACTTGTGATGTTTTGCAAATCATTTTCTTAAGTGAATCTCGGGTTGTGGCTGTAAAAGGAACAAAAGGAAGAGCGCGTTCTTATTAAATTGTGCTTTTGAAAGCCTGATTAAAATACAGAAAAAGCAGTCGAACTTTTTTTCACTAAAAGGCCCTCCAGGTAAGTTCATTTTTATGCTCCAACACTCAGCATTAATTTTTCTTCATTATAACTTCCATCTTGTTTCCTCTAAAATTATGCCATACATATATTAGAGTGAATTATGCTGAATATAAAATGACGTGGCAGCTTAAATGGCAGCTGTGTGTTTGAAAACTTGATTTCTTTCAAAGGCAAAAATAAATAGCAATTCTGAATCTCATGGTCACGGTTAAGGAACAATGTAACTTTGATTCAGCGCATAATTCTGTCTTATCTGTTAAATATTGAAAGGTGTTTCGTTGGATATAACTCATGTTGTTTTGGTTAAGATAATTTGTTCATTAGTTTATTGCAACTGATACATTGTCTGTTCATTTGTTTTACTCTTTAGTAATTGAAATTTGTTCAGAGTAAATGTAAAAAAAATCAATCCCATTTACAATTACAATTATGAGTGTCTGAATATAAATTATAATAGTGTCTGAATATGGGTAAATACTGCACTCTCATCTCCTTGTGTTTGTTGACTCTGTATTTACCTCTCAAATATTGTTTGTCCTGTTATTTTTTTCTGTTAATTATTAATTTATATATATATATATATATATATATATATATATATACATATTATGGCATGCCGTTTAGGAAATTAAAGAATATATTGAATGAAACTTGAATATATGGAATGAAAGTTTGAATATATTGAATGAACGCTTGAATATATTGAATGAATGCTTGAATATATTGAATGAAACTTGAATATATGGAATGAAAGTTTGAATATATGGAATGAACGCTTGAATATATTGAATGAAACTTGAATATATTGAATGAACGCTTGAATATATTGAATGAACGCTTGAATATATTGAATGAAACTTGAATATATTGAATGAACGCTTGAATATATTGAATGAAACTTGAATATATTGAATGAAACTTGAATATATGGAATGAAAGTTTGAATATATTGAATGAACGCTTGAATATATTGAATGAATGCTTGAATATATTGAATGAAACTTGAATATATGGAATGAAAGTTTGAATATATGGAATGAAACCTGAATATATTGAATGAACGCTTGAATATATTGAATGAAACTTGAATATATTGAATGAACGCTTGAATATATTGAATGAACGCTTGAATATATTGAATGAAACTTGAATATATTGAATGAAACTTGAATATATGGAATGAAAGTTTGAATATATTGAATGAACGCTTGAATATATTGAATGAACGCTTGAATATATTGAATGAAACTTGAATATATTGAATGAAACTTGAATATATGGAATGAAAGTTTGAATATATGGAATGAAACCTGAATATATTGAATGAACGCTTGAATATATTGAATGAAACTTGAATATATTGAATGAAACTTGAATATATTGAATGAAACTTGAATATATGGAATGAAAGTTTGAATATATGGAATGAAACTTGAATATATTGAATGAACGCTTGAATATATTGAATGAAACTTGAATATATGGAATGAAAGTTTGAATATATGGAATGAAACTTGAATATATTGAATGAACGCTTGAATATATTGAATGAAACCTGAAACGCAGCGTCATCACGGCACTGGCGCTATCTTTGTTTCTTTCATTTCGTAGCCTACCTGCCATTGTCAGCATGAGCGAGTCTGCAAGAAATTTAGTTGCAGCAATAATAAATAACGAGGAAGCAATCAATGCCCTGGCGAATGCGTGTAGTTTTACGAGAAATACAAATTTTAACGTATACCGCTCTACGGACGAAGAAATTCATTCATTTTTTAATAGAGGTGGACATGTGAACCCCACAGGCCAGGTGTGTCAGTCAACCATTTCAAGAAACATGCTGCGCCCTCACAGGAGGAACCTGCAGCCCCAACCTACAATCTATGTCCATACACACGAAAGGGCTCAAGATACAAGAGGTAAGGAAATAATTTAATACATTTTAATTGCGGTTGAGAAAAGTTTCATTTCGTTTTCTCTAATTAGTAACAACGAACAACAGAAATATTAGACATGTTAAACCTTCTAAGACTATTTAGCAGTAATGCTAATCGCTAATTTGCGGCAATTATACAGTAATAGCAAGCAACTTTTCTATTATCTTACTCAAAGAGGGAGAAGGTTTAGAAGAGACAAACCATTCCAGCTGTTTAATGAGAGATGTCAGTACATGTAGTAAGAGTTAAGTGTATGTTTCTGTGGTTGTAGGATGCTTTCCCTGGTATCTGAGATGTTAAACATGTTTAGGCTAATTGCATGCGATTGTGGAGACGGTCGCACAACAGCCCCGTTTAACCTGGTGCTTCAACTTAAGAGCGTTTATACTGGACTGGGCTAGGCCAATAGTCCATGATAAATGTCTAATATTTCTATTGTTCGTTGTTACTAATTAGAGAAAACGAAATGAAACTTTTCTCAACCGCAATTAAAATGTATTAAATTATTTCCTTACCTCTTGTGTCTTGAGCCCTTTCGTGTGTATGGGCGTAGATTGTAGGTTGGGGCTGCAGGTTCCTCCTGTGAGGGCGCAGCATGTTTCTTGAAACGGTTGACTGACACACCTGGCCTGTGGGGTTCACATGTCTACCTCTATTAAAAAATGAATGAATTTCTTCGTCCGTAGAGCGGTATACGTTAAAATTTCTATTTCTCGTAAAACTACACGCATTCGCCAGGGCATTGATTGCTTCCTCGTTATTTATTATTGCTGCAACTAAATTTCTTGCAGACTCGCTCATGCTGACAATGGTAGGTAGGCTACGAAATGAAAGAAACAAAAGATGGCGCCAGTGCCGTGATGACGTCGTTTTCAGGTTTCATTCAATATATTCAAGTATTCATTCAATATATTCAAGTATTCATTCAATATATTCAAGCATTCATTCAATATATTCAAGTTTCATTCCATATATTCAAGTTTCATTCAATATATTCAAGCATTCATTCAATATATTCAAACTTTCATTCCATATATTCAAGTTTCATTCAATATATTCAAGCGTTCATTCAATATATTCAAGCGTTCATTCAATATATTCAAGTTTCATTCCATATATTCAAACTTTCATTCCATATATTCAAGTTTCATTCAATATATTCAAACTTTCATTCCATATATTCAAGTTTCATTCAATATATTCAAGCGTTCATTCAATATATTCAAGTGTTCATTCAATATATTCAAGTTTCATTCCATATATTCAAACTTTCATTCCATATATTCAAGTTTCATTCAATATATTCAAGCGTTCATTCAATATATTCAAGTTTCATTCAATATATTCAAGCGTTCATTCAATATATTCAAGCGTTCATTCAATATATTCAAGTTTCATTCCATATATTCAAACTTTCATTCCATATATTCAAGTTTCATTCCATATATTCAAACTTTCATTCCATATATTCAAGTTTCATTCAATATATTCAAACTTTCATTCCATATATTCAAGTTTCATTCAATATATTCAAGCGTTCATTCAATATATTCAAGCGTTCATTCAATATATTCAAGTTTCATTCCATATATTCAAACTTTCATTCCATATATTCAAGTTTCATTCAATATATTCAAGCATTCATTCCATATATATTAAGGTTTCATTCAATATATTCTTTAATTTCCTAAACGGCATGCCATAATATATATATATATATATATATATATATATATATTTGCACCCAGGGGTATAAATAGTTAATATTGTTATTCACACATAGGGCAAATAGCCATTGTTGCTATTTACACCCGGGTGTATTTAGTGTGGCACACAGATGGGTACCCGGGTGTTCTTTGACAAAAATGCTATTTACACTCAGGTCTTCGTAGTCAAAAGTACTATTCACACTCACACATACAATACAGCCTAACTGAAGCCCACTTGAAGCTATTTGTTTTCAGTGTCAGAATTAAAATAGTTTATTTAACATAGAGAATAATATTAAATATAAATAATATGTACATGTATGTAAATAATATGTGAAATTTAACAAGTTCTGTATGGAACACCGTTATTGTATATTACTAGTGTTGTCCAGTAGGTGGCACTTATCAGCAATAATGTGCTCAAGGGCCACAGCAGTTAATGCTGCATCTCCTGGCACTCTTCCTATTTGGCACATGGGGGCTAACGTGTGAGCTATGTCCATTCATATATACGGTCTATGCCCCAAACACATAGGAACACATTATTAAACATTATGAAACATGAAACATTATGTCATTTGCGCAATCAGTCTTTGCTGAATGTATTTTCTCACTCCTAACATGTGCTCCTGACCATAGCAGGATCAGCATCTTTCAGGAGTGCCTCAGCATTCTGGAGAGAAAAATAAAAATTATGGAAAAAAAGAACGCACGGTGTGTAACTACCCTAACAAAGAAGTTTGTGACTTTAAAACGATACCTTCCATCAGCACAAACAATCCACAGCTTGTACCATCATGCTGCCTGGGCCCTGTAAGTGGTTACAATGTCCACTCACTCCCCAGATGCGACATCTCTGTCCTTCATGAATTTTTTAAAGATTAACAAGTCCATCATTAGTGCAACAACTCAGGCTGTACTGATATTACAGTCAGATGCACAATTTGCACAGGGGTTACCATGTTGCTATTCTGCACTCTGCACCTTCTGCGGCGTACGGGAGCGGGCTGAGACGTGGCGTACGGGAAGAGACGCAGCAAATATATTTAGTAGTAACAATGACTTACCTTTTACCTTACCTTACATCAGTTTGTTCTGAATTGTATTTGGTTGGATTCTCAAATACAGCTTCTCGCACTTTTCACAGGAAATGACGTAAGCAGACACGTCACCATTCCCTTTTTTCTTGAGATGCGTGTAAATAGAAAAATCATGTCCATTTTACTATTAACACTCAGGGTGCAAATAGACACTCCGTAACAAAAAAGAGAAATTAGTTTAGTTACAGGTAAGATCTGTGGACAGGTGAGGCATGAAAAACATACATATAGATTGCATACATATGGTGCGGCGAACAGCTGACCCCGCAACCCAGCCGGATAAAGCGGAAGATGGATGGATTTTATGAAGCATGGGTGGAACTGATACTATGACCACTTGACAATGTCCGCTAAACAATGCAGAATTTGTTGGTGGTATTTTGAACCAGTTGCACGCAAATGCAAAAAGGTCAAACATGTCCCTTTAAAATTAAACATTACACTCTTGAAAACTTTTGACTAAAATGGGTCAACATGTGTAGAGTTGAGGACAGAGAAATCACAGAGTCTCTGCTCAAACCAGAGTGTGGACAGCGCTCAGAGCAAACACCAACACTTTAAATGCCAATCACAGAGGAATCAGCTGCCCACGCGAACTGGACAGACCTGTTGTGAAATACCTGAAAACACGCACACAAAATGTATAGGCTATGGATACAAATAGGGCTACTACTTTATGGTACAGCTAAATAAAAGCAATATAAAGCCTCATTGTGTAACCTTTTAGCCAAATTTTTTTTTTTTTTTTTTTTTTTTTGTTATTTTGGATGTTTTTATTGCTCTGGCAAACTTAGAAAAACATGTGTCCTTACTGTAAGATGGCTGAAGGCGTGTCTCCTTCTGCTTGTCTCCATGTGTTTTCCTTAGGCTAACAGTTAATAGTTAAAGCTAAATATATATTATAGTTAGTTATAGCAAAATATATATTTAAATACAGAAGCAAGGTAAAACAAAACACACACAAAACAAAAACAAAAAACATCAAGCTATCAGGTGCCTATTTATCTGAACGCACTTAAAAGAATTGGCCAACTGTTATGTCTAGAAGCACAGCCTTTTTACAACTGCCACCATTAAGTTCATCATTATAACTACTGCTAGCACTTCAACCACAATGACTCTTCCCCTCTAACACAAGAGTTTGAGGAGTTTACTTTTTACTGCTTATTTCACATCAGCCGTATTGTTGGCTGTAATCTCAAATGTCAGAAATCACAGTGTATTGTGTGACCTTGCCCAGAAGAGGACCTAGACTAATCAACCAGTGTGTGAGGCATAAGCTGTTCACTGTTGCCCCCTGGTGTGAGGAAAAAGTGCTCAATTATGTTTAAGACAATGGTGTGGACTCAAATGAACCAAATGATTCAGTTGTGAGGTTGAGGCATTATAACAATGTGCAAGATTTACAATTGTATCCACGTGTACATATATTTGCTATAAGGAGGTTTATACTTGCCAAGAACTCTCTTAAAATGCAATTATTTGGTAGATGTTGGACTACGCCAGAAGTTTAAATTACTTTTTTTTTTGTTGAGCTGAAAAAAATGAGGTCTTACAGTGAACAGGCTTGCATCTCCACGAACCTATCTCATCTGTTTCCATGGAATCAGAGTGACACGCCGGCTTTACCAAGTTACATAGTGTTGCTTTAAATATAAAACTACATATAGGGTTAAAGGTTTAACTTACAATTACAAACAAAACCCTTATACTGATCCTTTGCAGCTGTCATCAACATTCCCAGAGCAGTGACGCTAACTGGATGGCACTGCTCTGTCTGTTATTCAAGCTACTTTATTTTGAGCTTTGTTTAAACACAATTTGACGATAAAGAACTGATACATTTCAAGGTAAGCAAAGGTGTTGTTTAAAGCTACCATCCGTAATTAGACTGGCAGTGTGTCACTATGGTAACTGCTGAATGTTCCATCACAGACATGCATGCAAAACCCCACTAGGAAAGTATGAATATTGCTTAAGCCTTGAGTTTTGGGCACCTGTTTGTTAAAGAGGGCACATCACGGCCCTGCCCATGATTGTTCTTTATGCAATGTGGTTCATTTGTCTATGTGTGTCTGTAGTGACATCAAGGCCAGGTCCGGAGCACAAACGCTGTCACTTTAAACCTTCCTGACAGATTCACATGTCAGCACATTCAACAGATATAAGTCACATACAGCTGTGACCATTTTGAAAAGGGTCGGCTGTGTAGCATAAGATTTGTATCAGAATTTTTCTTAATTATTTAGGTCATAATTTTGATTTAGTCATGCACAATTCATGTTAGCTTTGTAGGTTTATATTGTATCTTTTGCTCACGAATTCACACTGAGATTGAGGGACAAGTGGATGTAGCCAATCAGATGGTCTCTGATCAATAGGAGTGAATGAGTGAATATATATATAAAAAACGCATTTCTCACCTTCCACGGTGGTTGGTCTCTCTCACCCTCATCAGCTCGGGTCCTCTACCAGAGGCCTGGGAGCTTGAGAGTTCTGCGCAGTATCTTTGCTGTTCCCAGTACTGCACTTTTCTGGACTGAGATGTCTGTTGTCCTTCCTGGGATCTGCTGCAACCACTCATCCAGTTTGGGGGTCCACGGCCCAGTGCTCCGATCACCACAGGCACCACCGATGCTTTCACCTTCCAGGCCCTCTCCAGCTCTTCCTTGAGCCCCTGGTATTTCTCTAGTTTCTCGTGTTCCTTTTTCCTGACATTGCCATCGCTCGGTATTGCAATGTCCACCACCACGGCTTTGTTCTCTCGCTTATCCAGAACCACGATGTCTGGTTGGTTCGCCATCACCATTCTGTCAGTCTGTATTTGGAAGTCCCACAGGATCTTGGCCCGCTCATTCTCCACCACCTTTGGAGGCGTTTCCCACCTTGATCCTGGGGTTTCCAGCCCGTACTCTGCACAGATGTTTCTGTACACTATGCCCGCTACTTGGTTATGTCGCTCCATGTACGCTTTCCCTGCCAGCATCTTACACCCTGCAGTTATGTGCTGGACTGTCTCAGGCACTTCTTTGCACAACCTGCACCTTGGGTCTTGTCTGGTGTGGTAGATCTGGGCCTCTATTGCTCGGGTGCTCAAGGCCTGCTCCTGTGCAGCCAGGATGAGTGCCTCCGTGCTGTCCTTCAGACCAGCCCTCTCCAGCCATTGGTAGGATTTCTTGATATCAGCCACTTCAGTTATGTTCCGGTGGTACGCCCCCATGTAGGGGTTTGTCCTGCCATGATGGTCCCTCCAGCACCTCTTCCTCTGTGCCCCACTGTCTGAGACATTCTCTGAGCATGTCATCAGTCTGGGCCTTGTCACTGATGTACTTGTGGAGCTTGGATGTTTCATCCTGGACAGTGGTTCCCACACTCACTAGTCCTCGGCCTCCTTCCTTCCGGCTCGTGTACAGTCTCAGGGTGCTGGACTTGGGATGGAACCCTCCATGCATGGTCAGGAGCTTTCGTGTCTTAACATCCGTGGTCTGTATCTCCTCCTTTGGCCAACTTATGATTCCTGCTGGGTATCTGATCACTGGCAGGGCATAGCTGCTTATTGCCTGCGCCTTGTTCTTGCCATTGAGCTGGCTTCTTAGGACCTGCCGTACTCTTTGCAGGTATTTGGCAGTCGCCGCTTTCCTTGTTGCCTCGTCAAGGTTGCCATTTGCCTGTGGGATACCAAGGTACTTGTAGCTGTCCTCAATGTCTGTTATTGTTCCCTCTGGGAGTGAGACCCCCTCTGTGTGGACTACCTTCCCTCTCTTTGTCACCATCCTACTACATTTCTCGAGGCCGAATGACATTCCAATGTCTGTGCTGTAGATCCTGGTGGTGTGGATCAGTGAGTCGATGTCTCGCTCGCTCTTAGCGTACAGCTTGATGTCATCCATGTAGAGGAGGTGACTGATGGTGGCCCCGTTTCTGAGTCGGTATCCATAGCCAGCGTGGTCGATTATTTGGCTGAGGGGGTTCAGACCTATGCAGAACAGCAGTGGGGACAGTGCGTCTCCTTGGTATATGCCACATTTGATGGTCACTTGTGCAAGTGGCTTGCCATTGGCTTCAAGGGTGGTTTTCCCACAACCGCATCGAGTTTGCAATGAAGTATGCGTGGATCATGTCAGGGCCTGGTGCTGTCCAACTTTTCATGCCTGAGACTCTTTCCTGGATGTCTGCCACTGAGAAGGTAACTGGATTCTGTTCAGGGGAGGTTGCTGTGGTCTGCCCTCAGAGCCACCAGCCACTGTGCATCAGTGTTATGTGATGCTTCTCTTTCCCATATATGTCTTTCCAGTACCTCTCAGTCTCCAGCCTTGGTGGGTCTGCTCTGCTGTTATTACCCTGCCATTGAGCGTACACTTTCGCAGGTTGTGTTGCGAACAGGCGGTTTATTCGTCTGGCTTCATTCTCTCTCGTGTACCTCTTTAGGCGGCTGGCCAAGGCTTGGAGCCTTTGTTTGGCAGTTTCGAGTGCTTCAGGTATGGGCATCTGGCTGTACCCTCTTGGGTACTCGCTTTTTCATCGCACCTTTCTGGGCCTCTGACAGTTGGCTCACTTCTCGCCGCACTTCCTTGATTTTAGCCTCTAACCGTCTTTTCCATGGTGGGTATCGTATCTCATGGCTCCCATGGTTGCTCTTATAGCCCAACACCTCTAGGATCACTGCTGCTGAAGTGTAGATCAGCTCATTGGTTTCAGTGATGGTTGTGGTAGGGGATCGCTCTGAGTGCTGCATTCACATCCTCTAGCAGACTTTCAGATGGTACTTCACTTAGCCTCTGTAACTGGCATCGGTTGCCTTGTGTTCATCCGGGCCATGATCTTATCTTTCAGGTCAGTCGCTGCCTCGCTCAGCGTGATACTTGCTGGGGCTTCCTTCCCAATCTCTGGTTGAGAGTTAGTGTTAACTCCCCTCTGACCTGGCTTCCTGGCTCCCCCTTGCCAGAGCATTTGTGTTGTACCTCGTCAATCTCTAGTTGTGATAGCAGTTGCCGTTTGTGGATGTTGGAACACTGAGCTACTAGTTGTTTGGCCGTTAGCTTGGACTGTGGGTATCGTAGTAACCATTTCTCCCACATCCTGTTCATGTAACCCCTCTGACTAGGGTTACTGGAGTAGTAGCATTCCAACAGAGCCTGGTTCTCGCATCTCGCCCATTTCCGTCTTGTTCCAGTAGCCCATTTCTCATCAAGGTGTCCTGGTTCCTCGACACCTGACGCAGACCTTGTTTGGCCGGGCGACGCCTGGAGCCGGCATCTCGTAAGTTTTATCGCCTCTCATCATTTTATGAGGTGGGCAGTAGCGTAAAGGGTCTTCACTGGTTTTTTTTGCTCCTGATGCCCTTGGGGGGGGTCCGCCATGGGAAAGTCCAGTGACTAACCCATTGAGCTAACCAGCCGCAAAATATATATATATATATATATATATATATATATATATATATATATATATATATATATATATATATATATATATATATACTCCTCAAAAACTTAACAGAACCCATTAGATCCCAATGTGAAAAAAAAAATCTGGATATCTAGATATCTACAAATCTGGACAGGGCAATGTCTTAGGAACAAAGAATGGCACCTCTTTTAATGGAAATAGAGTGACAACAATGAGGCAACTCCTCAAACAGGACTGGTTTTGCATGTTAAGGTAATTTCAAGTGTCTCTCACTTGGTCTTTTTTGGCTGGTTTTCCACTAGTGCCGTCTTTGGCTAAAGCAGGGGCGCACTGAGACCCAAAAACGGCCCTGGACTTTTCCCCTATTTGGCCCACAGTAAAACTTGAGGACGGATGGGTGGGGGTGGTCATATGAATGACACACGACAGCTCTACACATGTGTAATGCACTCACTGCACAAAATGTATGTTCAGGAAGAGATACTAACAACAGTAGTGCACTGGTCAGACAGATGCACTTATAATAATACAGCTTGATGTGTCACAGCCTCACCTCTGACAGATGCAAATCTTTCGTCCTGAAGAAAAGTCATGTATTTCTCTGAAGCGGAGTAGGTCCAGAACAGCCTCCACACGTGTGTAATAGTGCTGTTATTCCACTGACACTGACACTGTCACTCCTTCATAAACACACAGACAAGACAGGCTCCTCACTGTTCCATCCGGATCCTCCATTTCACACATACTAGCCCTGAATCTAGCTCACTGTTTCATTAAATGACTGCCTGTATTTGTAACTAACATCTAATCATTACAATGCAAAGCTACAATGACTTGCTGCTAAAAGCAAGCTCTTTTTAGACACTTGTGTTGAAAGTTGCTATTGTCTCCTGCTGCACATTGTATTGACCTGCATTAGCTGTGCTTCCACACAGCTATGCGCATGTGCACACATTAGAAATCGCCTCACTTTTCCGATTCCCATGGATGATGATATGAGTTAGAGCACAGACCATATACATGAGTGGACTAAGTGAGTGTGACGTCACCCATAGCCAATAGTAAATTTAAGCCAATGATTTACGAACAACAATAGAGTTGGCAATTTAACAAAATTCACTTTACTTTATGCTAGTTAAATTATGCTAGTTAAGATTCTAGTAACGTTAGCTATTGTCATTGTTTGAGATATTTTGTCATTTTATTTAAAAAATAGTCAATCGGGGCAGGAAAGCGGGAAGGGAACTTACAAACTTACGAAACTAGCTGTCAATCAAATTTGTTGCTAACGCTAGGAGATATGAACATAAATGTACATATATGAACAGGCCCGGCCCTAACCATTTTGACACCCTAGGCAAGATTTCAGGTGGCGCCCCTTGGATTGCAAAAAAAATAATAATAATACTGCTAATAGATGTTTCTGAAAAGCTTGTTATATTATTAATATATTATAATATTATTAATCTGTATATACTGTATTAGTAGGCTTATTATATCATTACAGTGGAACTAAAATAATCAATACGGATCCTAGAGTAAAGAGAAAGAGTTAAGTATTGTTAGTATATCCATATAGTAAGCTTATTGCATGAGTACACTGATAGAAAGTTTAACACAACAAAAACACACAGTAATGTTTAGCTAACCAGGTGTCAAATACAGAACAACATAACAAGTGGCACCTGGTGAATAATCTAGATCTACAGTATTGCTATAGACCTTTTTACCTGAGGAAGCTAAGGAGGAGGCAATTACATTATTCGTTTCCGTTATAGCTTTGCCATTCTATCAAAGTCAGTCTGATACTGCTATAAAAAAGTCTCTGCTTCTATAAACTGATGCAGTTAACGCTAGCTATTTATTGACTGGCTTATATGACATGCTAATAGTCAATGACTCTCAAATTTAATATTCTTTCTGCAACAGGAAAACAATCATGGCATCATCTTTACTGGAACATTACCTCTGTCTTTGTTGCGTTTTTCCTCCTCATGTTTCCTTTTTTCCTACCCTGAGCACCAGACAGTTTGGGACGTTTTGACATAGTCCCAACAAGTGACGTTGTTTCAGCTCACTCCTCGCTCTAGCTACAGCTTTTTTTTTTTTTTTAACCTTTATTTACCCAGGAAAGTCCCATTGAGATTACTAATCTCTTTTTCAAGGGAGTCCTGCCATGCACACATCACTTTCACACTAGGCAATGTGGGTGAAGTGTCTTGCCTAAGGACACAACACCAGTTTTTTGTGACTGGCGCCCCCCTGTGGCACCTGGAATTCCCAGTGGTCTCCCATCCAAGTACTAACCAGGCCCGGCCCTGCTTAGCTTCTGAGATCTAACGGGATCAGGCTTTGACAAGCCGGTATGGCCAGCTTGGCTGTTTGAAGCATGTCCAGCAACAACAAAATCAAAAACACGACCAAACTTCAAAGGGGCAATGCAGTATTTTTAAATGACAAGTTTAACAACATAAACTCTTTAACAGTGCAGGGGGGCACCGAATGAGGCGTTGTTTACTGGTTTTATTGCTGATTTACTTTCATTCTGTTCATAGTGACAATGTTTTAGACAGTGGAGGATTTTATCCCCCATCGCCGATTTTTGCGCTTAGCGCCCCCTAGTGGAGCGGCGGCGCCCTTAGCATTTGCCTATGTTGCCTAATGGGGGGGCCGGCCCTGTATATGAACATAAATGTACATAAATGAACATAAATGAAAAAAAAAATGAACATAAATATGAACACATTTATGTTCATATCTTGATTTAGTAAATCAATTAGGAAAATGAAAAATTCAAGATCATGTAGGGCAGGTTCATACGAAAAATTTAAGACCAAAATGACGAGGCTCAGTGCAGCAGTTATGGAGCGAGGGGCGATAAGATCCTAATCTAAGTCAATGAGAAAAAGGGAGAGAAGGACAGCCTCCTGGAGCACTTCCTATTTGGCACATTTCAGCTAACTCAAATATGATGGTGTCAGATTTAGTACCGGTCAGAGGGATGGGGTCACATCTAGTACCGCCCGGAGGGATGGGGTGACATCTAGTATCGCTCGGAGGGACGGGGTCACATCTAGTATCGCTCGGAGGGACGGGGTCACATCTAGCACCGCCCGGAGGGATGGGGTGACATCTAGTACCACCCGGAGGGACGGGGTCACATCTAGTATCGCTCGGAGGGACAGGGTCACATCTAGTACCGCCCGGAGGGACGGGGTCACATCTAATATCGCTCGGAGGGACGGGGTCAAATCTAGTATTGCCCGGAGGGACGGGGTCACATCTAGTATCGCCTGGATGGACGGGGTCACATCTAGTAAATTTGGACGTGGCGTGCATGGGAGCTTACGAATTGGGATTTGCCTGAGCTGAAGGGCGGGCGGCCACCAAGAGAGACCAGAAAGAGCATGTGGGCAAAAGGAGGAGCGACGGAGAAGGGCACTCTTAGTCCACCAGCTCAGCGCCATGGAACAGCAGGTAAGAGCACCTGCAGCATAGTCTTGCAACACATTTCAAACAGACAGAAGTGAATGGGAAATGGCCTTTTATGGATATAATTGGGCTGTATTGTTCTTTGTCGGTTTCTTTTTCTCTATTATTATTTTTCCTTGGAAACAATCGTAATTTTGAGGGCCTAAACATGAACGAAAACTTTCCCAACCGGATATCAGGTACCAGTGAAAAATGTGATAGAATGGGCATCGCAACAATGCCCGAAGCGACCAGACTCAACAGTGCCACCTAAAATTGGAGCCCTATGGGAGGGGGACAAGCAAAGTTTGTTGCAGGCAAATGAAATTCAGACAAGCCAAAAGATGAATTAGAGCATGTCTCTATGACCAACAGGAAGTCGGCCATACTGGATCAAAAAATGTGCCACCGTTTTCACTGCGTGTTTGCAAAATGATTCAAATCACATGCTTCTTCCGATCGTGCTGAAATGTGAATCACCAATACGTGATCTCAGCCTTATTATAATATACTATAAAGTATATGAAAAGTTACACTATACTGCCACCTATCATAGACATGAAACGTCAACATTATCAGGTTTCTACCAAATTTGGTGATTAAATTCTATGCGTGACTACGAGCAAAATAAATATATTACGGATATGGGGTCTATGGGGTTACAGTTGGCCAGCAGGGGCACAAAGACTCCACCAAAAATATTTTTTAAATTATTATGTGGACATGCTTAGTTCAATGCTGAAATTACTCATTTATACACTGCATGACCG
This sequence comes from Odontamblyopus rebecca, assembly GCA_030686955.1. Classification (NCBI taxonomy): domain Eukaryota; kingdom Metazoa; phylum Chordata; class Actinopteri; order Gobiiformes; family Gobiidae; genus Odontamblyopus; species Odontamblyopus rebecca. The sequence continues at coordinate 18,272,196 of CM060656.1, read as the reverse complement.
TAATTCCATCGATATGTCAAACGCAGTTATCAGTGCTACAGCGCCACCTATACGCATGTTCAAAGTTGACTATGGGGAGAAAAATTACTTGTTAATGTTAATGTTTATGTTAATTCATGAAACTTTGCAAAACATTCACTGGCGTGCTCCTAAAGTCAACGAGACCTATGCCCAATCCCCCCCAAGGGCATTAGGAGCAAACCAGTGTGAGCGAGTACCCAAGAGGTACAGCCAGATACTAAGGGATGGGACTCACCCTGAATGGCTAACCCAAGGGCGTACGATCCTGATCCTGAAGGATCCCGCAAAGGGTACAGTCCCATCCAACTATCGGCCAATAACCTGTCTCTCCACAACATGGAAGCTCATGTCAGGCATCATCGCGGCTAAGCGGGCACATGGATCAACACATGAGTGCAGCACAGAAAGGCAGCCAAACACCAACTCCTGGTTGACCGAACAGTCGCTCGTGACTGCAGAACCCGTCAGACCAACCTGTGCACTGCCTGGATTGATTACAAGAAAGCCTATGACTCAATGCCACACACAGCCTGGAGCTGTGCAATATCAACAGGACTCTAAGGGTGTTCATTGCAAACTCGATGCGGTTGTGGAAAACCACCCTTGAAGCCAATGGCAAGCCACTTGCACAAGTGATCATCAAATGTGGCATATACCAAGGAGTCCCCACTGTCCCCACCTCAGCCAAATAATTGACCGCACTGGCTATGGATACCGACTCAGAAACATGGCCACCATCAGTCACCTCCTCTACATGGATGACATCAAACTGTACGCTAAGAGCGAGCGAGACATCGACTCACTGATCCACACCACCAGGATCACACCAGATCTCACCAGACATTGGAATGTCATTCGGGCTCGAAAAATGTAATAGGATGGTGACAAAGAGAGGGAAGGTAGTCCACACAGAGGGGGTCTCACTCCCAGAGGGAACAATGACAGACATTGAGGACAGCTACAAGTACCTTGGTATCCCACAGGCAAATGGCAACCTTGACGAGGCAACAAGGAAAGCGGCGACAGCCAAATACCTGCAAAGAGTACAGCAGGTCCTAAGAAGCCAGCTCAATGGCAAGAACAAGGCGCAGGCAATAAACAGCTATGCCCTGCCAATGATCAGATACCCAGCAGGAATCATAAGTTGGCCAAAGGAGGAGATACAGACCATGGATGTTAAGACACGAAAGCTCCTGACCTGCATGGAGGGTTCCATCCCAAGTCCATCACCCTGAGACTGTACACGAGCCGGAAGGAAGGAGGCCGAGGACTAGTGAGTGTGGGAACCACTGTCCAGGATGAAACATCCAAGCTTCACAAGTACATCAGTGACAAGGCCCAGACTGATGACATGCTCAGGGAATGTCTCAGACAGTGGGGCGCAGAGGAAGAGGTGCTGGAGGGACCATCATGGCAGGACAAACCCCTACATGGGGCGTACCACCGGAACATAACTGAAGTGGCTGATATCAAGAAATCCTACCAATGGCTGGAGAGGGCTGGTCTGAAGGACAGCACGGAGGCACTCATCCTGGCTGCACAGGAGCAGGCCTTGAGCACCCGAGCAATAGAGGCCCAGATCTATCACACCAGACAAGACCCAAGGTGTAGGCTGTGCAAAGAAGTGCCTGAGACATTCCAACACATAACTGCAGGGTGTAAGATGCTGGCAGGGAAAGCGTACATGAAGCGACATAACCAAGTAGCAGGCATAGTGTACAGAAAGATCTGTGCAGAGTATGGGCTGGAAACCCCAGGATCAAGGTGGGAAACGCCTCCAAAGGTTGTGGAGAATGAGCGGGCCAAGATCCTGTGGGACTTCCAAATACAGAATGACAGAATGGTGATGGCGAACCAACCAGACATCGTGGTTCTGAATAAGCGAGAGAACAAAGCCGTTGTGGTGGACATTGCAATACCGAGCGATGGCAATGTCAGGAAAAAGGAACACGAGAAACTAGAGAAATACCAGGAGCTCAAAGGAGAGCTGGAGAGGGCCTGGAAGGTGAAAGCATGGGTGGTGCCTGTGGAGATCGGAGCACTCGGGGCCGTGACCCCTAAACTGGATGAGTGGTTGCAGCAGATCCCAGGAAGGACAACAGACATCTCAGTCCAGAAAAGTGCAGTACTGGGAACAGCAAAGATACTGCGCAGAACTCTCAAGCTCCCAGGCCTCTGGTAGAGGACCCGAGCTGATGAGGGTGAGAGACCAACCACCGTGGAAGGTGAGAAATGCGTTATATATATATATATATATATATATATATATATATATATATATATACATACATACATACATACATACATACATCGACATCTTGATTAGAGCACCTCAAAACAAAATGAGTAAATATGCACTTTTTAAACTCAAGGTTGCAGTATTATATTACAGTTTGCTGTATTATTTATTCATAACAGAACCAGGGGTGCGACTCTGACCACCAATCACTCCAACACATCAAGAAAGACAAGGCTAAAGTGTCTGGCTCAAGGACACAACAATCATTCGCATCTGTTAAGTCCTCACCAGACTAACTGCTGCTGCCCCCTGTGTGCCCCTGGTGTTTTAGTTCTATGATAAATGAAGAGGCGTTTTGTTTCTTCATATGTTTCTCCATTCTCATAATATCCCATTGCACTGTCATGCCTCCTCTCTTCTTTTCATTGTGGACAAATTCAGGCCAGGGTGACGCAGATGTGGCAGTTCACATTGGACTGTAAATACCCCTAAAACCCCTGCGTCTTTGTGTGTTGCATTTTCGCCCCGACTGCACAGACCCCAGTGGGCCCGACGTAGACGGGAGGGGGACCTTTCAAATCCAGTCGCATCGGCGTGGCTCCCTGTCCTGTTCAGCCGTGCCATCACAGTAGATAACATGCTCCAGTAAAGGTTACGCGGCACCGTGACATTTCTCTTGAGAGCCACCGATCCCTGATTCCCCCGGACTAATCCTCAATTCATAAAAGTGCGCGTTGGCCCCGTACACAGTCACTGCCGAGTGTATTTGCGAGTCTGTGGAAGGATCCAGGTGGACTGTATTTAAAGGTTATGGAATAAAGAGTGGCTAAATCAAAATAAGAGGAAGCAGATTGAGATCGTGGGAAAGAAGTCATGAATGCTATTAAAGAGCACTTGGTTTTGATATTTGAGGGTCAAATGGTTGCACTGAGCATTCAAGACTGTGGTGGAGTTTAATGTTATGTAGGAAAAACAAAGCCACATAATCTTAGAAAACACTAATATGAGGAATAGCACTATCATTTGGTCGCTTTCGTGAGGTTAAAAAAAAAGTCCAACACCCTGTTCTTTCTCTTATTTTTCTTCAAACACGGTCAAAAACACATTTTAGATTTGATCAGATGTGTTTCTAACTTGTATTCCTGCTGCTGAACTGACCACTCTGCCTCTGCTCTGTGCCTCTGCAGGCTGCTCTCACACAAAAGACTTTTCCCATTGAGATCCACTTCATTACCCTGACTAATACACAGCAAAACGTTTATTCAAATGAGCCACAATCAAATCCTATGAAACCAAATAGGGGGAAATGCTGAAACACATTATATTCTTGCAGAGAGAGGAAAAAACACATTTGAATTAACTGCTATCCGCAACGTTATTTTCTTATTAACGTCTTATTTATTCTCTGTCAGTGCCCTCTGTCATAAATACTTGCCCTTTAAAGCACAGTTCAATTAAACTTTATTAGCCTCAACATGATAACAATCATTAGCAAGCAGCCCACTGTTTGACTAGCACACAAGAAGAAGCTACAATGTCTGCTCTTATGATTTTTAAAGAAAGACTTTCTATCTGTAATTGATTGGGTAATGCAATTTTCCACCTGAGTAACTATTGGTCGCAATCACACTTATTGTATGACTTTGGCCATAGTATAAAGTGCATGAATGCTCTTAAATGGGGCTGCTCTATGCTGGGCAATAGGGGATGGGGGAGAGGAGAGTGGGGGTTGGTGGGGCAGTGACGGTCAGTATGGGATAAGTCCCATGTGACAGTCTGTCAGGTCACATCTCATCAGGAGCACTACAGCGCACAGCAAATCTTCAACTGCAATAACCAGTAACAAAAACCAAAGACATGTCATGAGATGGACTCAAAGATCTAAAATTCATTCCAGATACACAATATTACCATTTCTCTCAAACATTGTTCACAAATTTGTCTAAATGTGTGATAGTGAGCACTTTTGCTTTGCTGAGATAATCCATCCCACCTCACAGGTGTGCCACATCAAGATGCTCATCAGACACCATGATTAGTGCATAGGTGTACCTTAGACTGCCCACAATAAAAGGCCACCCTGAAATGTGCAGTTGTTGCTTTATTGGGGGTCTGGGGACTCAGAACCAGTCAGTATCTGGTGTGACCACCATTTGCCTCATGCAGTGCAACACATCTTCTTCGCATAGAGTTTATCAGATTGTCAATTGTGGCCTGTGGAATGTTGGTCCACTCCTCTTCAATGGCTGTGCAAAGTTGCTGGATATTAGTGGGAACTGGTACGCGCTGTCGTATACGCCGGTCAAGCACATCCCAAACATGCTCAATGGGTGACATGTCCGGTGAGTATGCTGGCCATGCAAGAACTGGGACATTTTCAGCTTCCAAGAATTGTGTACAGATCCTTGCAACATGGGGCCGTGCATTATCTTGCTGACACATGAGGTGATGTTCATGGATGTATGGCACAACAATGGGCCTCAGGATCTCATCACGGTATCTCTGTGCATTCAAAATGCCATCAATAAAATGCACCTGTGTTCATCCATAACAGATGCCTGCCCATACCATAACCCCACCACCACCATGGACCACTCGATCCACAACTTTGACATCAGCAAAGCGCTCACCCACACGACGCCACACATGCTGTCTGCCATCTGCCCTGAACAATGTAAACCGAGATTCATCCGTGAAGAGAACACCTCTCCAACGTGCCAGACGCCATCGAATGTGGGCATTTGCCCACTCAAGTCTGTTACGGCGACGATCTGGAGTCAGGTTAAGACCCCGATGAGGACGACGAGCATGCAGTTGAGCTTCCCTGAGACAGTTTCTGACAGTTTGTGCAGAAATTCTTTGGTTATGCAAACCAATTGTTTCAGCAGCTGTCTGAGTAGCTGGTCTCAGACGATCTTGGAGGTGAACCTGCTGGATGTGGAGGTCCTGGGCTGGTGTGGTTACACGTGGTCTGCGGTTGTGAGGCCGGTTGGATGTACTGCCATATTCTCTGAAACGCCTTTGGAGACGGCTTATGGTGGAGAAACGAACATTCAATGCCCGAGCAACAGATCTGGTTGACATTCCTGCTGTCAGCATGCCAATTGCACGCTCCTCAATGCTTGCGCCATCTGTGGCATTTTGCTGTGAGACAAAACTGCACATTTCAGAGTGGCCTTTTATTGTGGACAGTCTAAGGTACACCTGTGCACTAATCATGGTATCTGATGAGCATCTTGATGTGGCACACCTGTGAGGTGGGATGGATTATCTCAGCAAAGCAAAAGTGCCACTATCACACATTTAGACAGATTTGTGAACAATGTTTGAGAGAAATGGTAATATTGTGTATCTGGAATGAATTTTAGATCTTTGAGTCCATCTCATGACAAATGGGAGCAAAAAAAAAAGTGTTGCATTTATATTTTTGTTGAGTGTAATAATAAACATTTAATTTGGTCTATTTAGGCCTACAGTATTGGCCCGTCTTCTTCTTTGTTTTAAAGTTGCTTTTCCGGTTGGGGGTTTGCTACTTGCTCGTCTCCATGGATATATTTTTGGTTTGTTAAGAATGTTCCAGAGTATGGCATTAAACATATCCATCTCCATGGAAACAGGCAGGTGGTTCCTCCAAGCCAAGTCACAGGCCAGGTACAAAATTATAAATATATGTATTATGTATAGGCTATTAGGGCTGGGCGATATGGACCAAAAAATATATCTCGATATATTTTGCTATATCTCGATATACGATATATATCTCGATATCTTTACAGGAAAAATAACCCCCTCCCACACTACTGCAAAAACAACAAACAAATTTTATCTGATTAATATTCATTTAGTTCTGCACTTAAACACTCTGCACCCCTTTTTGGACCCTCACCCACAGTTTAAAAACCTCTTCTTTAAGAGAACTTCCACTGGTACTTTAAAGAAAACTACTTCAAAGTGAATAAAGTGGCTGGGATTTTAAACCTGTATTTTGACATTCCAAACTGGAGTTACATTCTCTTCTTTTAAAGTGATGTTTAGTCTCTGCACATTTACCAAATCAAATGCACATTGTGACAAATATGACCGCACTCAGTATTCAGACCTTGAGTCCGAGACAAGACCAAGACAAAGCTCTGGCTTTAGAGAGGGAAGTCCAGCGGTGTGGGGGTGTCTAATGAGTGGTGGGACAGGTGTGGGTCCTGCTGCGGGCCGCTCCTCGTTTAAAGGGGCGTGGGTGTGTTTTGAAGCGGAGTTTGTTCATATGAGTAATATTAGCCACACGCGGAGCTCGTGTGCTGGAGTCGTGGGCGGTCGGAGGTGTAGTGCCCGGGCACAGGTCGGTTGTGCTCGTGCTGGGAAACGTGCATTTAGAAAGTTTAACTCGTCACTTTACGTCTCTGCAGCTCCTTATTGTGGCTGCAGAAGCGCTCGCACAGATGCTGTTTGTTTTCCCCATTCGCACAACGAAATATTTGCTCGCAAATGCGAGTGAAATGGGCGCACTGTAGAGCCCTGGTCTTAGTCCTGGTTTAGTACGCGACGGAGCCCCGGGCTCTGCGGCCACGTTTAGTCCTGGTTTAGTCCTGGTTTAGTCCTAGTCTTGGTTTAGTCCGAGGCCAGCTCCGGGCTCCGCGGAGGAGCTCGGGGGACAAAAGCAGGAGGTGGAGAGGAGCGCAGCACAGAGAAGGCAAAACAAGCGAAGCGGTGAAATCAGAAGTAAACATAAGCATTATAGCAATATATCGATATGTCAGAATTCATATCAAGTTTCAAAAATATCTTGATATATTTTAAATATCGAGATATCGCCCACCCCTATAGGCTATATAAAATTATAACAAATGCCAGAAACAGACAGTCATTTTGGTCACTATTGGTTGAACTTTATGTAGACCACAACGCACAGCCAAGCGCAAAGTTTACGCAGCAGCACAACCTGATCCAACTGCTCACACCCAGTCCCAACAACACAATTTAACACAACGCTCAGAACCAGCCACAACAACTTCAGGAAAATGCACATCTCGGCATCAGCACCGCTTCCTACAGCACACGGCAGAACACCGGAGTGGCTCTGCCGCTCATTCATTTACACATTTACCTATTAACACTATAACACTGTTTACCTGTGAGGCTCTGTCCTCCGTCCATGCCCAAAACTAACAAAAACAAGCCTCTTACCTTCTCCAGAGGACCGATCTATGGGACCGATGCAGAGTGTGTCCTCTTTCTGCTGTCCTGTCTTGTCTCCAATATGCCCCGATCCAGTCAGGTCTGTGACACAAGGTCCTGGAACCGAGAGCACAAGCTGTTTGTAAACTCGTCCCACTTCAATCTGAAAGTTACACCAGTCCATAAACCTTCTGCGCGCTACACCCAGAAACGATGCCGCGAGTCCTGGCGGCGAGTGCTCCGGCCCCAGCAGCAGCAGCGGGTGTCACGGGTCCCGGTCTCTGTCTGTGTGTCCGGTGTTTTGGGTCTCTCCTCCTGCTCTCCTGTTGTAAATGTTTAGACGAAAGTGGCTAGCCGCCATTAGCCAGTGTGTGAATCAAGAGCCATAGGATGTCACCACAGCCAACGCACTCATTTCAGCTCAATGCCGCTTTTCTTCCTTGGCAGAAGGGTCCCACTGAAGAGAAGACAAGTTACTCCCTAAAACTGTTCCTCGGACGCACTTTGACTGAAGTTGAACGTGCCATTACACGTACAGCACATAGCTCTGTAGTTCTCCATTCATTAGCCTGTAGCAGTAGCATTAGCCTGTTGGGGTGAGGCGGGACAGAGCAGCTGAATCCTCATAGGTCAGAACTGTGTTGTGAAATGTTTGTGAAGACCAATCACTTGATTTGAGTTCGCCCATAGACATACGGTCTATGGTTCAGCGCCGCTCAACTGAGGCTATTCACCAGCCGCTACTGGTCAGGTAACCCCAAACTGCAAAAAAGCTTGGCCAAAATTTAAGATATAAACACTTAAATCTATCAGAAAATGACTTAAAAGTAGTGAAATGATCTTGCTGCATGGACAGAACATTTTATTTGACAAATTATCTTAAAATAAACAACTTCTAGACTAGAATGAAGCAGTTTCAGAACTAGTGAGTAGATCATAAATCTGAAAACAAGATGAATAACCTAATATAAGTTTTAAAATCTTGGCCAGATCAGAGAAATTTGCAGTGCACATATATGCATGTTTTTCACTGTATTTTTGTGTAATAAATATATATGTAAATAAATAAATGTAGATGGATGTTTAATATCATGCTGACAAAAAATCTCACATCTCCAAGAAGACAAACAGGTGGCAAAACCCCAACCAGAAAAGTTACAGTGTACCTTTAAGAACAGCTTCAGGATCATATGGTTGGCTTCTGCTGCTGTAGTTTGATGCTTCCATATTACTCTGACAATGGAGCTATTCAGATGTGTTATTTATTACATGCTCTTAATTATGGTGCACTTTGATAATTTATCCCCTAAACTGTTTATCAAATGCAAATCATATACACATTGTTTTACATATAATAATACAATATCGACCCTGTGTTTCTCAGTTATAAGATTTACTGCAGGCTGTAAAGGGGTATGTTTGTTACACATTTTTTGTTGCATTAATATTTTTATTTTAGTAGACTCTCATGACAACACAGATTACAGGGGAAATAGCAAAAACTTAACCATAACTGCAGTTTTTACAGTAACTGCCCAAGACATACTGCGAACATGTTTTACAGTAACTATTGTATGTTTTTGACAGTAATCAACCATTTCCGTATTCTCTAAATTGTTCATTTCTCTTGTTAAATGCAGTAGCAACGATAAAAATGGAAGACCTCCTTGTATTCATTTGACAATAGAAAATCCTTGTATAACAATAGACACACCATGTTCTGTGGAATATTGGGTTATGTTAGCAGCCATCTGTGTAGAGATGAGTTTGTTCAAAAACGGGACGCGCTGACCTCACCACACTTTGCCTTTTCATGCTGTGCTCCCATTCCCATCACTCATGTTTTTTTACTTCCACAAATAGCAATTCTGGGACCACTTTTGACTGGGCTTTTCAACTGTAGCCAATGTGAAGTGCTGTTCAAATGCATATAAAGACAGCTACAGTGGATTGTCACAGCCGTTCTGTGACATTTACAAAGTAATGCTTTCTTCATTTAAGGTGCTGTACCTGTTTTTTACTGTCTTTTTACTGATCTGAAAATCCAAGCATTCCGAGCATCCTAATTATTCACAGTTATCCACAATTATTCTGGTTATGATAATGATAACAACAGCTAGCATGCTAACCACACACTTACTGATTCTCCAGCAATAAAAATCTTCATAATAATTAGAAACAGACAGTACACAGTTGACTTATTTTAACCTCAAGTGCTGCTTATACAATGTATCTGTACTGGGGCAAAACAAATGTTACATGGACAAAAATCGGGTACAGACCTTTGATGCATACCAACGTGGCTCCGACAGAGACGAAAGCTGCATAAATAATGTAAACAAAAGCAACATCAGATCTGCAAGAGGAGTCGGAGGAGTAAAGGACAAAGCCTGGTTGACTGATCTGAAGGACACAGGTGCAGCGTGACAAAAGTGTTATTAAAGCAGAAAATCTCAGAGCAAACTGTGAGAGGTGAGAGCACACGTGGCCCAAGAGGAGTATGAGAGGCACAGACAATAAGATAATGTCAGAAATACTGTGAACACATTTACATTTCTGGTAATGGGTCCGTCATTTACTTGTCTCCATGTAGACTAATTAGATTAAACATATCTAAAGTACACCTGATTACAGATGTGTGTATTACTTGATAATGCTTTATAAGAGGCATTTTTACTGTGATTGGATTGCCTCTCAAACCTCTAACTTGGCTGGGTGGTGCTGAAGGTCTGTTACTTGCTTGTCTCCATGGAATTGTTTCTGTGCCTGCAGGTTCACAGAATGACTTTAAACTTATATATGTTGCATTTATTCATTAATAAATGTTATGTTATCGAAAATACATTAGACTTAGTATTAGTATTTAGAATACAGTATAAGATTACTGTGTTACCGGTAACTTACTATGAGCAGGGCCACCTCTCCACAGATATACTGGGGGTTACTTAGTCTAGTGACTTGTTTGTCTCCATAAAAATAGTTTAACACTGTGGAACATACCTGGCATAGCATCAACACAGATACAAACAGTGGCGGCTGGTGGTATAATTTTTTTTTTTTTTGGGGAGAGGTGCATACGTCAAAATTATAAATATGTATTATATATTATATATTATATTATATAGTATATGTATTATGTATAGACTATAAAATTAGAACAAATGCCAGAAATTGACAGTCCTTTTAGTCACTATAGGCTGAACTTAGAGCATAACGCACAGCCAAGCGCAAAGTTTACGCAGCAGCACAACCTGATGCACCCTCAAACCCAAACCCAACTCCAACAACACAATGAAACACACCGCTCACAACCAGCCCAACAACCAGCCCCGTAACGTAATGAAAATGGAACAAAAATGTGAGGCTCCGGTCACATCCTGGCATCAGCACCGCTCCTACAGCACACGGCAGAACACTTTTAACTATTGGAAATCATCACTAACACAACTGTAAACTTAAAATATGGCCATAACTCCCACAAAAATGTCAAATAATTTTGTTTTTAACTGCATGAACTTTGGAGCTTTGAGCTAAAAGTTTTGCAGCTAAGCAATGAAAAGTCCACTCAGACTTTCATATTTGGACAGATTTCCATCAAACACTATGTTTTTTACTGTTAGGGGAAAAGACGATGGAGTTATTCAAGAGGAAGAAACTCCTCGTTTTCACGGACAGGGGTAGCTCGCAGGTAAGGTATAACACGCATTATTTCATGCATTAAACTTAAAACACACAGTGTAACTATCAAAGCTTATATTTACTTGTAAATCACGTCATATAAGCCTCCCACATATGCATTTCATTCTGGGAATACATTATCTAGACACCTGTGTCTGTTCGGCCTATCACAGTTAATATAACAATGAGAAAATTGTTTGAAATGTTTTAATTTTCTTTTCTCATCTACAACTTCCTGGATGAGGACACAACATACTTTGGATGTGAATGTACATACTCTGTGGACCTCATTGTTCTGTAATAGGTAGGTAGTTAGTTAGTTTTCTTAATGTGTGTGTGTCATTACAGGTTTTCACTCTGAAGGACAGGACTTTGAACCTACAGAACCAATCAGATATAAGGCCCATTCTGCTCTTCCTCCTTCAGAAGACAAGTCATACATCAGAATGAGTGACATTACACTGGGTCATGTCTCCACTGTCCCTGTCCAGAGTCACTGAGGACTTCTGCAGAGTCATAACCTGCAGAAAACCTGCGGGGCCTCTGGTTGCATCAGGCCTCCTGCACCTGCTGTCTGCTGCTGTCCTGAATGTGTCCTCATAGTGATGTGTCCTCAAAGTGATGTGTCCTCAAAGTGATGTGTCCTCAAAGTGATGTGTCCTAAAAGTGATGTGTCCTAATAGTGATGTGTCCTAATAGTGGTGTGTCCATGCAGTTTAGGTTCATAATAAGTTTATCTGAACATTTTTCACTGTGACTCTGACATTTGATTCATGGAGAGATTTCCCAGTTATTATAATTACATGTACTATAAGAATGTATTATTGTACTGCAGTATATGTACTATAAGAATGTACTATTGTACTGCAGTTAAGCAGTATTCAACTGATCATATTTGGCAAAGATAATTTGTTCATTTTGGATTGGCAGGTCTGTAAAAAAAAAACACAATGGGAGTACACTGACATACAGCTGTTTTTTTATTATTAACCTATTAATGCATTGTGTGTGTGTGTGTGTGTGTGCGTGTGTGTGTGTGTGATGGGTTTAATGTTTGACTATTCATATTATGACAAAGTATTTCCAGTTTATTTGAAAAGAAGAGTCTTTTTTATAAAATGACGTAAATGCATTCCCTGTATACATGTAATCTCCTATCAATTTAAAAATACTTAATGCATATCTCATCACTGTTTTTGAAACTTTTACATCTAGTTTAGATGTATCGGAGAAACAGCAATATTTTTGCCATAAGATTTCGATTAGAATTATTAGAATAACTTGTTCTCAAAATGCGACAGTTTGATTACCCGTGCATAATCTTTGTTGCTGATCCATGTGCGTAATCTGCAGGTGCGTGTTGTTAGCATTAGCATTAGCATCGTGTCTCGGTTGCTGGGGCGCGGCTCCGTGGGCTGGACCTGTCCCATTTCGACACGGCCATGCGGTCCGCGGAGGTGTGTTCGAGGGCTACAGCCATCCTATGTGGTTTCCGGAGGCTGCAGCCTTCACAATTGGGAGACGGCTAATGTTTCTAAAGACCAATCACCTGATTTAACTGTGCACTTGGACTGGGGCCGCAATCATATATACGGTCTATGGCTGCAATACAAACTAATGGGCAAAAGCAACGTAATGACGTCAAATTGTGTGAATGTTTCAGGCTGCTCCCCATGGATGTATAATAAGAGCTATTATAGTTCTATGCTGCTCCCATACATCCATGGCTGCTCCATAGCCCTCCATTGGGGCCCAGACTGTGCGCGCTCACATGCCAATCACGTGACTCAAATACAGCGATAAGAGCACATTTAACATGATAAAAAAATATGTCTATGCAAATACACTTTCAATTTTAAACGAAATATTAAACATATAGCCTAATATAAAATAACTTTATTTTATTATTATTATTTTTTTAATCGAGGTTAAGTTAGGGAGTGCGGCGCACTTGCGCTCTATATTCACCAGCCGCCACTGGATACAAACATATACTGCCGGTACACTCCACCAGAAAACTTATATTTCCTTGACACAACAAAACAACCTTTTTAACTCAGTGTTTATGGTTGGTTCATATATTCCTTTTATACTTATTTATTTGAAATGCAGTGGATGACTTACTACATAACATTGTGAAAAATGTAGAACAACTTAACAGTTGCTCTTCCTGTTTGTATGAATGTTTCCATTATGTCTGTGCAGTCTTCAGGACGCTCCTGTCCCAGATCTCTCATGTGGAAGACACACATTACAGTCCATTGGCAGCCGTCAATCAATACACCACACCATAATTCTCTCTCCCACTCGCTTAGTTTCCCCATGTCTCAACCAGTAAACAAATATTTTCCATATTTTTGCTTTTGTTTGGTTTTTGTACATTAGGGGTGTGTGATATGCCAAAAACGTGTATGGTATATTCCACAATATAGCATTCAACTATTTTAGATTTTCAAAAGTCAATATAAATACTAAGTTTTTATAAATCGATTATATACAATTTATATTCGAATTTATATTGCCTTGCCAATGTAACTGAAGTAATCTGGTTCTTTTGAAAGTGGACACCTGAGTACACTTAAAACCAATTGTCACTCACTCAGAGCAGCGCTGAATCTGACCAATAGACGGCATGAATGGGAATAAAGTACTAACATACTTTACTAAAATAGCGAATCATCACAGGAATGCAATTTTAGCCCATTGTGATTACTGCCTTAGTGCGCTCCCCTTTCTGACTGAAAAAGTTATATAGTGTCACAAAATAATTTGATGAGTCAAAAACGCAGGATGAGTGTCATTCTCCACACCTCTCACAACACAAAACCAATCTCCTTGGGTCTTCCTCTCAATTCTAAGGTCTGTAATGATAACGTACGTAGGTGGAGGAGCAAAGCCTTCTGGGAGTCTGCTGCTCCACTCGCCCAGCCTCGGAGGACATGAGCGACAAAATTACAAATAACAGTGACCGTGGTTCAAAGCATCAGATAAGAAAACATTATACAAGACAAATCAATCAAGGTCACCCCAGCCTGCTTTTGCTATGCTGTTTACACATTTGAATGCACTATACGCCCCATCCATAAACAGGTTTATTGTTCAAACTATGACTTTATAAAAATCTTATATTTGATGGTATTTGACTGTGTCACCGTTTGGTGAGGCTCTGACCTTGCTATCAAGCTGACGCTTATGGAATAGTTGTCCTACAGCGCCCCCTACTGACCATAAGCACATAAACGTAGAGATACAATTGAGTTGAAAATGAAAATAAGACTGCAAAAGTGTTTTGATTAAAAAAGACAAATTCTTTATTACTAATGCAGATAGCTTGGTTACAGACTGTCAATAAATCTATCCTGGAATGTAAAATGATCCGTAATCAGGACGTAGAGCTAATATATGCAAACTATGTTGTTCTGACTGATGAACTGAAAAATTAAAACAAGTAATCTGTCAGTCTCAACCGATACTGTTGTATATATAGCAAAATAGATAATTCCCAACCTTAAATATATTATGAAGGATGATCTGGTTAGACTTTTTCTGCATAAGAAAACTTTGAAATGACAATGTACTTCACTACAGGTTATGTATACCCTATTTTGGTAAATTCACACTTGTGGTTTTGTCCTGGTTTAGTTCAAGATTTCGTCCCATTTTAGTCCAAAGTTTGATGTTGTGATTATTAACACAGTTTAAATCTCAATTTAATAAAAGATTCACCTATTCATACACAACTGGGCCGAGATGAGTTAAGTATCTTGCCCAACTACACAACAGCTTTCATCTGTGGGAGCTGTAATTGCACTGCCAACCTGTGGCCCAGTGGATCTGACAGCTCATCCAATGATTTTATGTGGAGAGTGGGATTCAAACCACCAACCTTCAGATCAATGCACAAACACGCTGCCAACTGAGCTACTGTCACCATTGTAACCACTTACACTAACACTGTAAACATACATTAAAAACAAAATAAATACAAAAAATACAATATAAAAATGTATTTAAACATCATTCATTGTGCTGTTTTTCTTTTTTAAGTGTCTCCTAATGTAAAACACTTTTCCTACACAGGTTTGGAGCACCTGTCCCCTCTCCAGCCAGGGTAACAGTTACATGTAAATTTTGCCTCCATTAGTGCTTTGTCTTGCTTTCTGAGCTGTCCCAGGACCCAGTAGTATCTCCCCCCTCCTGTGGGCTTTTTGTGGGACCATATCTTCCAGGCAGAGGGGTCCAGGTGGAGGTAGACCCCAGAGATGGGACTGCGCCTCTGACACCTGCCCCGGGAGAAGCAGAGCGTCTGACTGCACAGGGCTGCAGCTGAGGTCACATTTACCAGATATGGACCCAGTGTCTCATCTATGTAGGATTTGACAGCATCACAGCTGGTCTGCAACAGACCGAAGAGTTGTTATTAAACATTTGACATCATAAAATTCAAAATAGTTACACCTCCTTCGTACTTTTTTCCATATGTAAGTTTTCTTATGGAAAGTCCACCACCTGCTGGATGCCACCAAGCCAAGTTACAAGTATAATGCATCATGTTTATCTAAGTATTTTTTATTTTATTTTTTATAATATACCTATAAAACAATCAATGCTAGACATTCATGCCTATTGGTAACATTTCAGGCAAAGCAATAGCATCTCCATGGCTACAAGCAGAAAAGTATTACATATTGTACCTTTAAATAATCACAGGTTCATACACATATGAATCAGACACAAAAAGTATACATGTCGTTTTAGTTACTTTAGTTGAGTTTTGCTACTTATTTATTTATTTATTTATTTATTTTCAATACACCTTCATTAGAATCATTTGGATAATTTGGGTCCTAGACTTACCAAACTTACTAAAAAAAAGGTAAAAGGTTGCTATTAACTTGAAAACTACCACTACATGACATGGCATGTGATTAATAATTAATGGTAACTCAAGCATATGTGAATGAAACAAAACACATCTCTAGATATGTTTTTGAGGAGGTAATGACATTATAACATGGCTTAAAGACCATGTGAGTCTATTTGACATAATATATAAAATGTGATCAGTGACTGCGGTTACATGTACACACATGATTTTGCAGTTTGCATGTCATTTAAATAATCCCACAGGCCCAGAAATCTGATAATAATCTGATTGTGCTGTGCATATGAACATAGCCACTGATGTCCTTTGGTCTTACTGGTTCGCTATGCATAAAGAAAATGTAAGATCATGCTTTTTATCAGTACTTCCTTTGCAGTTCAGCTGATAAGCAATCACAAATTTAGAAAGCACAAAAAGTGTATAAATTCTCAATAAAGTCAGTATTTTGAAAATATACTTTTAGTCAGTTACCAAGAAACATTATGGATACGCCTTTTCAAAGAAGTTGTTGATGATAGCGTTTTTGGTTTAAAAAGTGCTGACAAAGCGTCAGACATTTCCTATTCACAATGGAAATAAAAATGTTCAATAGATTTTCATTATTTATCCTGACTGTCTGAATACCATTTTATTATGTCAGTACTAGACATGGGTTTCAGCTTTCTGTTATATGCAGCATTTTGGGGACTCGTTCTCATTCAAAAGATTTTTTTTCTAATTTATATAAATAAATCAGGCAAGCAGAAAATAACCACAATCTCACTGAGTAGTTTTTACCTGAGATTTCGAGAACATAAGATCTCCCCATAGAACGACACCAGCTGATCCTAAAGCTGCACTTTCTCCAATGGTGTAGACTAGATGCTCCTATGAAAGAGAAAACATATTACACATAATACTCAGTTCTTCTGAAAATGGCTTTATAAACTACACAGAGAATTCCTGTGCATTCGAATTAATGTCAAACCTTCAAATAGTAATATACTAGACCTGGTTTATGTTTACTATTGTGTAAAGGTTCACTATGTAACCTTTCTGAGGGAGGATTCACCACCTGCTTGTCTCCTTGGACATGTTATTGCTTTGCCTGGAATGTTCCTCAGTATAGCATTAAAAGAGAAAAGAATGTGAGGCCAGCAAGTCAAATTATAAATCAGATCTGTGGAGAGGCAGCCCTGCTCACAATAAAATGAATGCCATATTGTGGAACATTGGAAGCAAAAAAATCTCCATAGAGACAAGAAGGTGGCGAGCCCATCCAAATGTTATTGAGAGTACCTTTAACTGCCAAATGTTTTAAAGAAAGAATCTATTTATGATTTTGGTCAGAATATTCTTATAGCACATATAATGATACATCTGTAATATATTGAAAATCTCTTCACAATGAAAATCAATATAGCAGCTCACCTGTGAGAGAAAATTGAGCGAGAAGGTGTAGACGATGCGTGCGTAGGGGAAAACAGGAGGGTTTTGGGGGGTGACCTGGGACGCTACCCTCATAGCCTCCATGATGCGATGGTGACAGCTCAACTGCACCACTTCATCAAAACCTCTGACCTCCAAACTGAGGTAAATCTCTGGATACAAGGCAGAGGAGACATTCCACAACCAAAACAACTCATCATTTCTCTTCCTCTCTATTGGTGGACACTCCCCTGTATAGTTGGTGCTTTTGAGATTGTTATAACAATTTGGAAATCCATAAAACCCCCATAGACCGTTTGGTTTCTCTTCTCGGCCTAATTTTAGAGTTTCTTCCATGAACTGACGACCGGCTTTCTCAAACTCTATACTGGCTGCGGTTTCGACTTGTTGGGGGCTCCAATTTGGATGCTTGTCCCAAACCAGGGCCTTAGATGCTTCCCAGTAGATCCGCTTGGAATCCCAGTTCCTTTCCCAAACGGGGCGCCAATTTTCCCAGTCCACCACAGCCAGGCCTTGGAAGTCTTGGTAGGGAATAAAAAGTCTTATGTCATCTGAAGCAGCTCTGAGATGTTTTTCCAGGCTTGAGTTTTGTGGTACACCTCCATTGATCGGTGTCCTCTGGTTGGTATACCTAAGATTGA
Organism: Odontamblyopus rebecca; assembly: GCA_030686955.1. Taxonomy (NCBI): domain Eukaryota; kingdom Metazoa; phylum Chordata; class Actinopteri; order Gobiiformes; family Gobiidae; genus Odontamblyopus; species Odontamblyopus rebecca. The sequence goes on along the minus strand of CM060656.1, from coordinate 18,254,135 downwards.
GAATGTCCCAATGTTAATGTTGTTGGTACCATGAAATAAGCATTGAGACTGTCTAAATGACTACTGAGAAATTAAAATTGCACTTTAAGTAACATTTCTATCGTGGAGTTTATTTCCCACAATCTACTTGTCTCCATGGAATTTGCTTTGCTTAGACTGTGGCAACAAACGTGTCTATTTTGCATATTCATTTAAAGGTGTTTTCGAGTTGTTTTAACTGTAATATTTTCATAAATCTGTCATTTAAACTGACTGGCTCATCTCCTTTTCTCAGTGGAGATGGATAAATTTAATTCCATAATGTTGAACTTTCCAGGGAAAGCAATAACATCATCATTGAGACAACTGGCTGACACTTCACTCATTTAATTAATTTATTTCCTGATTCATGTTGGGGTATTTTTTCCTTAAGAACAGAAAGCATTTCACACATATTTGTAGTCATAACTATTGATTAATCAATTATGGCTCTTTACCTGGGATACAGGCCAAGTTTGTCAGCATAGAAAATGGTGATATTGTCGCCCATGAAGCTCTCGTGTTGGTTCTGGACGATGTTGAACATGCCCAGGTCGAGGTCAATGTTATACTGGGACAGACAGCGGGCGGTCGGAGCATTCCACACTGTGAGGAAGGGCACCTGGGCAAAATTGGAGGAGGCTGTCTCCAGTGCTGAACAAAACTGGGTCAAATGCAGGACCAGCAAAATAACAGGCCACGCACAACTCATGTCTGTAAAATAATGAGAAATGGTACATTTTATATACTAGTACATCCATACATAGACTACTATCGATATTCTATTGTCAAAACCAATAACTTCTTGCTTATATTGGATTATTGCCTTTTATCATAATATCCATCCATCCATCCATCTTCCATCCATCCATCCATCCATCTTCTCCCGCTTAATCCGGCTGTAAAGATATGAAATTTTCTTTTAAACTGTTTTTAAGTGTTATGAACCACGCATGCTTTGACTGACAGAGGATGGGTTGGAGACGTCTTGATCAGCCCCAAGCTGATAATCAAACAAAATAGAGGACCTTAACCCAATCAAATGATCTTTCACTAACAAAAACACAGTGGAATTGATCATTATCTCCAATAAATTAAATGAAAAAATAAGGGAAATAGGCTCAGTACCAAGAATTTGCTGATAATATTTAGAGCTCTAGTCTCTGTGTGCGCATGTTATTCAAATTGGTCCTCGATGCATCAAATTCTTAAACAGACTAGTTAATATGGAGACTTATGTGGCACACACACACACACACACACACACACACACACTAAATATTTAGTTATTAGGTCATTTCACAATTATTTGAGAGATTGCCAACACTTCACAGGCCTTTCAGTGGAATTTCAAATATTGATATTAACAAATTGGATACTAATATAATTTTTTTATAATCCTTATCTTTATAGATCTTTATAGTGTTTGTCTATTTTTAACTTAACTGTACTTCTATTGCTGCTACTGTTTCTTGCTGTTCTCTTAACTGTGCATTGCAACATTGAAATTTCCCCATTGTGGAACAAATAAAGGATATCTTATCTTATCTTATCTTATGATAAATTATATAGGACTATCCAAAATAGTGCTGTGAGAATAGCACAGAATGTACAAAAATGCACATAAGCAACTTCAAAACAAAAAGAGGAACATGACTAAACTGCTTTGTCATCAATAGGCCAATTTCATTATTACACCCCCCCCAAACAAACAAAACATAAATAACAAGTCAAGATAATTGTGACATGAAATTGAAATATTAATAGTGTTAGGCTATGACGTAGCCTTTCTAATAAACTTGAATCACAGCTGTATTTGCATAAACATATATACACAATATACAATAGAATCTTAAAACAGTAATTTACCCATTCATTGTCATGTATAACAAGTGAATTATTCATATACTGCAGTACTTACCTGGTTAAGTACTATGTGAGGACTGTGGTCTATAGTTTGTGGTCTATGTTGCGAGGGGTCTCATGATCTGAAAGAAAATGGGGAAGAAACGCGTTTGTGTACGGAAACCCCCACAGCCAATCAGAAAGGAGGAGCCAGGAAAATGATTTAAGCAGCCAATGAGAAGAGACTTAGGAATATTCCGTTATAACCCTCGTTTAAAGTTACAGCAGAAAAATTAAAAAGTAAAAAATAAAATAAAAATAAGAAGAAGAAAAAAAAGTTACAGGAGTGTAAAACCAGTGTAAAACTTACATGCGTCCAAATGCATACGAGGTAAATGTGCACTAGTGCGGGACGGGCCTATGCATTTAGCCGACACTTACCTCGAAGGTCTGTGGTTTGTGTAATCTCTATAGCCTCGCTCCGTATGACTTTCTGACATGCCACAATGAAATCTGCACTTCATTCAACAGTAGTTAAAGCTGTAAAAATAACTCCTGGTTTAAAGGCACCCCACAATTACATGAGGAGGGGGCAGCGCGCTGAAAACACAGTCTATCCATCTCTCCCCGAGGACGCATGGATTTAGCGCCTCCAAAATGTGCACAATGACGGTATTTGACTCGCCCCTATAAAGCTCAAATATGCGTACAGTCTACAGAACACTGTTTGTTGTAATTTGACCTCCGCCAAGGCAGGATATGGGACTGGAATATCCCCTGTAGTGAATTCTAGGCCTGTTCGCGCAAAACCTACTGCGCGTAACCATTCGCACCTAAAACTACTGTGCTCCTGGCATTTAGAAGTAATTTCTGTAACATAAAATAATTAGTAGAACAGCGACACTCAGTGGTGACTACTGCTGCTATTTTGCATACTTGGACTTGTGGACATAAAATTTCACAAAAAGAATTCATGTGACAGTGAACTGAAGTGAAACTTTGACAGTCAAGTACTTTAACCCCAGTCTATAATGAGAAGGATGTATTTTTCAATCTCTTATGTGACCATCACCTTAGAAACATTCACATAATAGTCAAATAATAGAAACCTACAGTTCTGGTCATATTGCATTTACTTTCCAGCCACATCCCCCTCACAATTCACACAGATTCACATGACATTTCAATGGCAAAACAAAACCTGTACAGATATGTTTATTTCTTTGGTGCAAGTCCAAAAATCAGTAAGAAATCACTTTCAAATAATAGAAGTTTGTAAAATACACTATGCCCAAGAGCAAATAGTAGTCATGATTTGAAAATATTAAGAAAGTCTAAAATTACATTCAAAATAAATAATACTGCTCATGTCTTTGTTCATTATATTCTATGAGGCACTTTAACTATAATGTGTTTCGATTTAAGTGCACAGTTTTCTACATTTGACACACAGACTCACACAAATACATCACATCCTATTTGAAATCATTCCTAATATAATAAAAGTGGAATTTGACACTTTTGGAAACAGTGACTGACAGGAAGTCGATGTAAACAGTAATTTCCAGCAAGGCCACTCAAAGTTTAAAAAGGATTTGTACAAAGAAAATTTACAATGAATCTAATAAAATCCTACATTATAAAGCAATAGTTAAAAGGTATAATATAATAACAGATGAGGGCCTCTCAAACCAGTGTACTCTTGGTGGCAGCTCCAAACCTAAATAGTTGGCTGCAGGAAGGGCATCTGGAGTTTAAAAAAATCCTCTACACATTATGCAAATCACTGCACAAATGGTGGCCAATGGTTTGTTGTGGAAAGTTGACAGGAAAGCTAAGAAAAAAAGACTGGCAAATACACCTGTCCACAAAACTGGGTACTTTTTGTGGTTGGTTAGCAAATTAGGGAGGGCATCTGGCATAAACCTGGTGTCAATTCAGTCCCTGCATATAAGACGGTTTGCCAACAACCCTGGAAAAGAAATGCTAAAGAAAATCACAAAAAAATCACAATCATTCCCAAGCTCATTTAAATTATATAAAGGTAAGGCATCTGGCATAAAACAATCCTGCCAGATCAATATGCAAATGGATAAATAGTTCCCTGAAAGAATGATTTTGGCAGGAACATAGTCTGGCATTTTTTGAAGCAAAGCTTTTCAAAAGTCAGCCTTAACTGCATGAAATTAACATTAGTTAAAGTTACTCAGATTCTTGATCTTGATCATTTTGATCTCTCAAATTAAAAAAAAAAAAAAACTTAATATTTGATGTACCTTGAGAATATTTGACATATTTACAAACATGGCTTATTTTTTCAAGGCACATTATTGGCTAACAGGGTAAAAAAGCCAACAAGTGTAATATGGACCATGGACCATATACATAGTCAAAAGCACAAAAATCCACATTGATTTGAGTTCAAGTGATTTAATCAATGAGTCTATATAGCCCTTTTTGCACTGTAGATAAATTATGCTGTTTGCACTAAGGGGCAGATGATCTGCAATGATATCAACTCCCAAAAAGAAAAGTATTAGGAGAGAATTTGAAAAAATACTAACAACAAAGCATATTGTAAAATTGAAGCTTTTGCCATGATTGCATTTCCTTTTTGGTGCATTGGGTCTGTCTGCTTGCAAGTCTCTCCCTGATACCCGCTGTAACACTGGCACAGAAAATCCATCTCAAATCTCATCTTCTCTGCTTCGTCCAGCTCTCCGGTCACTGCCAGTCGGCCATTCTGTTTCGTGATGGCATGAGTGAGGGGGCTGAGGTGCAGGTAAACATCGCTGTCCGGGTTTCGTCTCAGGCATCGGCCGTGAGAGCCACAGAGGGTCTGGCTGCAGAGCTCTGCTGCCGTGGTAACATTCAGTAAGTATTTGCTCAGTGGATCCTGGAGATAGGCCTTAAGCTCGGAACAGCTTGTCTGGAAAGAAAAAATAATGAAATGTCGTCAGTCAAGTCTGCAGGTTAAGGAGTCCAAGCGGCTGCATACACAAACTGGCAGCAGAGTTTAAAAGGGAGTGAAGCATAAAGAAACACTGTCCAAATACTTCTCTGTCATGGGGCCAATGCAAACCCTTAAACAAAATCCTACATCAAACCAAAGACCAGAGCTTATACATACATTCAACTTGCAGTAGGTTCTTCACCCTCTAAAATCCCCTCCGAAACCTAAAAGTATACATTCCCTTATTATCATTTCTACTCCCTTATGATACATTGTAATTAGAGTTGATATATTGGGCAGATATGTGCACATTTTAGCATATCGGCTTTCGGCTCTGACTCTCCAACATAGGCTGATGTGTTGTTTCGGTTGACCACCTGACCTGGCTAAAGGCTTAATTTGAACACTCAAATGCAAAGAGGACACTGCTCAAAATATGGCTACACTGCTCTAAGACGGGTTTGCAGTGAAATAAGGTTAAATTAAGGTTGTGGATAAGTTTGTCACCATATTTCTGGATCTACAACAGTGTGTAATAGTGTGTACATATTGTTTTTTTTTTTTACCTGAAATGTTGTGAATGCTAGAAACAAACTGAACAGCCTCCCTCTGCCATGGCTGGAAAACAAGAGGGGGCTGGTAATGGAAGAGAGAGATGTCTTCTTATTTTTACCTAAAATACACTCACACTCTTCCTCTCTTAAAAGATACATAGTGTAACTTTTGCTAAGCAGTGTCTCCTGTTTGTGATTGCTTTGCCAAGAATGTTACAGCATATTGCATTAACCATCTCCATGGAGACAAGCAGGTGATGCCACTAGGCCTAGTCACAGGTCAGATCTGTGCCCTGCAGTAAGAAAACATGTTTTCCAAGTACTTTTGAGCACTGAAATCAAAGAAATATATTCTAGATTAATATTTTAATGCCACACTGTGTAACATTCCGGGCAAAGTAATAGGCAGTTGGTAGCAGACCCCTTACTGGAAAAGGTGCGGGGTATGTTTACATATAATATGATAATTATAATCTATAAATTTGTTAGTAGGGAGGGAGAGTAGTTTTTAATTAAGTTAAAGCCAGGGAAAATTGAGACATGAGGACGTTGGGTCAAGAGGATCACTACAAAATGAACATGTTGATTACCACTCGCTGGGAGACAGATGATTTGATGTAGTAACCCCAGAAGGAAAAGTAAGCAAGCATATAAAATGTTATTACAACAGTTCAGTAAATCAAAAATCAGAGGGAAATAAATTGTATGTCTTTTCTTACAGGCCAGTAACAACAAGAGTCCACATGTTGATTTATGTCCAACATCCATCACTGGACATTCTTCTCTTTATATAGTTCAACAAACAGCTGAAACTTCTGACAAATGCATAACATTATAGTAAGCTTGTGACCGCCCAGAGGAGACCCTGCCTGCTCTCAAATGACTGCACATGACTGAAGTGCAGAGCGAGGCCAAATAAAATAATAAAATTTACAGCATGTCGTTACAGATTTGAGCTCTTTCATGTAGTAGTTAATTTATAGTTTGTGTCGGAGCTTACTTTGCTGCTTGCGTAAGCCACATCCCCCCACAGGATAATACCAGCCGCTCCTAAAGCCACACTCTCCCCGATGGTGGACACCAGGTCAGTCTGGAAAAGACAGCACAGCAAATTTAATCAGGTCATACAGTGGACATGGTAATAACATTATGAGCATAGCCAGAGTTGAAAGAAGTATCCTACTTTGTATGCAAGTAAACATTCTGCTATTACAGCGATCTGTACTATTTAACTACTATTACCAGTATTTAAATGACTGTAATAGACTACTGAATTGGATGTCTTTTTTAGTTCTACTACACTCTCCTGCTACAAGTGCAATCACTGCAACTACTACAATTTCTTACCAAATCACATAAGACCAAATTGCTAAATTTTTTGGGGGGTAGCAGTACTTGAAAGATACAGTTTCCTTAAGTGCACTTTTTTTGGTACTTTCCATGTATTAAGCATTATCTAGCAAGACAAAAAGTGAATTCTACCATTCATAAAATCCATTCAACACCATATCTAATTTTGATCAGTCATTTGAGATCACACTGACTGGAAACTTTGTGTTCAGGGGTCAGGACCAGTTGTTTTCAATACCAATAGTACCTGAACTTTTGATTGGTACAGTTTTAAATAATACCCAGCCCGACACAGGACATTAAAATGCTCAATATTTACAGTGACAAATGTTTAAACTAAAGAACTCGCACCACAACCAGGATATCATTTTTATCTAAAATCCAATATACTGTATGTATTGTATATACGTACTGACTGAAGTGGGTTAAAATTAGTCATACTTCTTCCCACTTCTTCCCACTCTATTTGGAGCAGCAATCTTTCATTTGTATGAGTCAATCTTGGACTCAAATTGTACAGACTGTATTAATCTCTGTATCACCTTCAGTTTGTCCTGGTACGACAAAGCTCAAAATAAAGATTATTATTACTATTATTACTACTGCTTTAAAGAGAATATGTACTAATAAATCATGAAGTTATTAGCTGAAACAGTTGCGCAACAGTACATTTAGTAACTCCCCTTCTCTGAGTTTACAAAGGTGTGCCACTGTGCTAAGTCACACTGAGTAATCCTTATCAGTTTATTGTCCCATAGGGGAACAGTGGACCGGGTGCTGGTGACATTTTAATCCGGGCCCACTCCCATCCTGCTGCCGATTTCACACACAAATCACTGATATTAGAGGGAGCCCGTGTTTTTTGGACAGGAAGTACTGCAGCTGCCGATAAGGAAGGAGCCAAAAACATCACTTCAGGCAGAAAGTGCTACTGCTGATTGAATGGAGTTAAGCAAAACAATGTGTAAAGATTGTGGGTGTTTGGTTAACTATCAAAATGTGCCATTAAGTTTGTGTCACCTCAGTCCAAGGAAATGGCATTTGAGGGCCTGGTGAAAGGTTACGGTACAATGTAATGTAAAACAAAAGTTCGAAATAAGAATTAGTACCCATCATATCCACACTGAATAGATTCTGTGAGTAAATACAAAACTTTTTCAGTCTGGTTCAATATTTGAGAATTTTCTTCTTGTATATTTTCTTTAAACATGCCATATAATTGATTCAGATGAGAGGTAGGAGCCAATATTATGTGAGTGTAACAGAATGTTTTATACCTAACATCTGGAAGCAGCCAACAGTGCTACACATTTGGACAGTAGATTCTGAAAAATGTATTGTTAGATATGAACTAAAGCAGATTTGAGTGATATGACAGCTTTTATATTTAATACCCTTCCAGATCCACTATTTTACGAGAAAGTAAAAACTGCTTTACAAGAAACAGTTCCTCTGTTTTACATTGACTTATCACTATTTCATCATCATCTCAAAGGTAATACCAGTCTAATGCATTTGGAGGTAGTTAGTAGAATTTATCACCTGTTAATCCAGAACTCATTCACGTATAAGCTTGGATCTAGGGCTGAGAGTTCCAACAACAAGGACATAAAACCGAATTGTGAATTTCATCAGTATCTAAACTTTTACTTTCTCTCTCCCTGTTGGTCAGTCTGATGGAGAGGTGAATTTGATGAAACGTGTGAACTCTCAGAAGAGGACAACAGCATCAACAAAGTCTTGAGGGAGCTCACAAGTAGTGTGACAATATTGAAATCCTCACAAAATAGATTGTGAATTTCTTTTTTCATATACTGCCGCCACAGCTACTTCTCCACCTCATGTAACTTCAGTGATGAAGACAATCCATTTAAAAGGTGCACTTGTGTAACTTTTCTGGGGGGTGTCTGGCATGTGCTTGTCTCCACAGAAATGCTATTGCTTTACTAGGAATATCCTGCAGCATGACATTTAACAGATCTATAAAGCTTTTTTGCTTTTTTTGTTGCTCAAAAACCCCTCACAGTTTTGCTGTGCGTGTGCTATGCGCAGTGTCACCTGCACATCCCCACTGAGACAGACATGATTAAAGGGACAGTTCAGAATTTTGGACATAGGGCCGCATTTCCTAGTGAGCCAGAGTGTTGGAGACGTGTGGAGACACTTTTTTAAATATTCCATCCAGTCCTTGTATTTCCAGAGGTTGCTGGTGCTAGGCTAGTGCATGTCAATGACCATAGTTGGTCTGCCACTAAAACAGTCTCTCCCAATACAAGGATTGGATGGAATATTTTTTTTAAAAAGTGTCTCCACCATAGACAGTATATGAGTGGACATAGCTAACCTGTTAGCTGCCACATGTAGGAAGTGCTCCAGGAGGCTCTTCCGGCTCCTTCTCTCCCTTTTTCCCATTCCCATCTTATCACCCCTCTCTCTGTAACTCCTGCTGTGACCTTGTTATTTTGATCTTAAAATGTTTGTATGAAGCCACTCTACATGATCCTGAATTTTTTATCTTTTTTGCAATTTTGTCCGTCAACAAAATGCTATTCATAACATAGCGCCTGGCTGCAGATTCCCTCCTGTAACTGTGGCATCAAGAGCCTCATTTGAGCGGCACTAAACGCTATGGGTGACGTCACACACTTAGTCCACTCATATATAGGGTCTATGGTCTCCACACGTCTCCAACACTCTGGCTCAGTAGGAAATGAGGCCCTATGCCCAAAATTCTGAACTGTCCCTTTAATGACATGTTGTGGAACATTCCAGGGAGCGTAATAGCATTTCCGTGAAGATGAGCATGTGACAGACCCTCAGTCAGTAAAGTTACATAGTGCACCTTTAAGAAGTTATATATAAAAATGCACATCTGCTGAGCATCACCTCTGTCAGTGGCTCCAGTGAGTTGGCATAGGTGGGCCTGGTGTACACAAACACAGGTCTGGCTAGCCCCTCTCCAGACGAAGCCAAGCGCATGCCCTCCTTCACTCTGTTCCTCACAAACTGCTGCCCGGAGCGTGAAGACTTCAGAACTTTGCCCATGTAGACAGAAGGGAACAGGGCGGTACTTTCCTCCCATAACCACTTCAAATGGTCATTCCTGGCCACTTCTACATCCGGACAGCTACCAGTGTAATTCTCCAAACTCCTCCTATAATCGTGATTGTAGCAGTCTGGGAACAGATAAAACCCCCATAGCTGATTTGGTCTCAATTTTTTGGCTAATTTTAAAGTCTCTAACATGAATTTTTTTGCTGATGACTCAAATTCTTGCTGTGCCGCTTTGAACACCTGCTCCTCTGGCAAATTTGTTATTTTCTGTCTTACTAACTCCTTTGACTGTTTGCGGTAAATGTCTTTAGCATCCCAATTTCTGATCCAAAGTGGACGCCATTCTTCCCAGTCAATAACAGCCAGTCCTTTGGCGTCTGGCTCCCGAATGTATTTTTTCACCACCTCTGGCATCTTATCCAGGTGTCGAGTGAGATTAGCCACCTGAGGCAACCCTCCATTCACTGGGGTTTTGTCCTCTTCAAAATACGGGTACAAACCAAGCCTATCCTTATAGAAGATGGTAAGGTTTTGTCTGAAAAAAGCTTCATTGGGTGAGGCAACAATTTGGAACAAGTCCAACTCAAGTCGCACTCCATGCCGGGGGAAGCAGTCTTCAGTTGGGGCGTTCCAGGCTAGGACCAGGGGCTTTTGGGAATACAGTGGCCATCTTGTTGGACGTAGCTCCAAACCCTGAAGCTGGTCCCATAGAAGAACAATGGACATCAGTATTTTCCAGTCCATAAATGTCCAGTACATGTCTCCGGAGGTGAGCTGGCCCTCTCTGCTCTGCAATTCATATAAAAACTGCAATTTAGTAATTAGGCACTGCATGGGCATTCATTTAACAGGAAAAAATAGTATCTTGCATGAAAGGTTGCATAAAGGTTACATGCAGTTTCATATAATGGGTAATTGTTTTGTAATGATATGCTTAGAACGTGTAATAAAAGTGACCATTAAAAGCGCCTTTTTGCAATAAAAGTAGCATTTTATTTCATTTCTAGTGTTATTTGGAAAGTTAGCGCAACATTTAATTCATTCCTTACGTTGGAAAAAAAAACAACTTACCTTTCCTGGCAGATCGAGGAGGACGCATTCCCAAAAGAACAGAAGCCGCGCTGCTACTTACTCCAAGCCGTGTTGACTCGAAGTAAACTTGGAAAACTTCTAGAGGAGCTGTGCATTTTATTTCTTTCTGGACAAGAAGGGATTAAGTGACAAGGAGGGAAATTTGCAGCGGCGTGCGAAGTTGAGCCTTACCCATAAAAGTCGGCTCAAGTCCGGGGGAAGAGAAGTGAAGTTACCCCCTGCGAGGTTGTCAGCTGAACGCGCCTCCTTCGTCTGTGCCAAACCGCTCCAGGATGTTCCATTTGGGGCAAGGAGAGCGGGGGGGGAGTGGTCAGAGAACCGGACATCCCAACCACTCCAGAGGGTCCCATGTGCGGCGTTCACGGCTCTTTAAGTGTCCTCTGTGCGTGTTATTGCAGATATTAGGAAAGGGTTCAAGGGTTTTGTGGTGTGAGTCTAAATAAATAACTTCAAGCGCGTCCCCGACCACCTCCACGCGTAAAGGTTCCACTGCGCTGGGCCAGGACCTGTGGAAGGTCAAGCAGCAACCAGAGGTCCAAAATGTAATTCATATGACTTAAGAGCACTTTTAATGTAATTTTATTATGTAGGGATTAGGAGAATTTTGTTCAAGTTTCACAAATTAATAAATTACAATCTTATTTATAAAAGAAATTTAAAAAAAGACGCCGTTCTCCGATAGAGGGTGGCATATAAGCTACTACATTCTAGTTTCTGCCACTCACCAGCCTGGATAAAATTAGTTTGGGCAGCTGGCTGGTATCAAATTTATATAAATCTCCAAAATAATATGCTCCATTTGCTGTGGGGCTAGTCAAAATACAAGATAAAATCTAACACATAATCTAACTCGAAACAGTAAGATTCCATTTTCATCTGATCTGTAAATTATCCTCTAAAATTTAAATTAGGAATTCCCTTAAATTTATCAGGGCCATATTCCCAAATAATCATGCAACCAACCCAGGACCCCACTGTGAAAACAGATAGGTATATGAGAGTCTATAGACAGAAAATGTAATAGTTTGAATAGTCTATTTGTGTTATTTGACATAATTTCCCTACCAAATACAGTTTTCAGTGCAGTTTACAGAGTACATGCAATAACAGTAAAATCCCCACTTTGGGACCCGCTGCTCTAAATCACATTACAATGATTTTCAAAACATTTTAAACACCAAAAATGATCAGGATGCTATAGCCTATATATTTCCACTACACTTTTGTTATTATTTTTTTCAATAGGCCTGATAGATAATTTGACTACTTGATGATCTTGGTAAAATAACATTGTTTAAAAAGAGTTTTGCTTTAAATTGGCATTCTTAATTCAATCAAACACCACAACCATGACAAAAATGTCTAAATTTCTCCACCCTGATCAGACATGCTGTTACCTGCCAGCACAAGTAGAAAGTACACAGCACAGTTGAAGTATTAGAAACGACTACTGGTCTTTATTGCAGCTTCAGAAGATTTTATTGTCACTCTTACCAGCGTTAATTAAACTTAATTCAACTTTAACTGTTTATTTATAGGGCGTTTTGACTTTGATGTGTTGCTATTTCAATTATTTTTTCCACATCTGTTCTTCACTAGAGCACACACTTGAGATACGGGCACGGGCACTGAGCATCTGGTATGCACATGTCACTTATACCAAACACTGATGACAACCACGGGCAGTAATTCAGTCCAGTTTCCAAGTACTGTACGTGCACAAAGTATCGTACTCCTGGTATGTACTGCACTGTGGAGGGGGAAGTGTACACTAGAGGTATTTACTAGAAGCAGGCTTAGTAATTAGTACAGAGTGTAATGATATTCAGAATGTGCATTTGTCTATCAGTATGTGACTGGTTTAGATACTTTTTTAATATTTACAATTTGTAGCATGTCATATCACGCTATAATACTACTGTATACTGTACTACTAAAACTGCTACTAATGTTGCCACTACTTTATTGGAGAATATTTCTATTTGTGTACACAGGGCTAGTCCTACTCTCTGCTCCTGGCACAGACGGCTCCTCAAATCATTCTTTCTCGCTTGGCTCATCTGTATTCTGCCTCATTCAGCTGTACCTTCTAGCCACATGTATTTTAGCATGTGACTGTCTGTGAATTGTATGGTTAATCACAGCAGGGCACTTAGGCCATGTGGGACTGTTTTTAATAACTAGAAACCATTAATAACTTTCACTTGACTCTTTGTTTAGTGACCCTTTTAACCTTCTGTGTCTCTGTGGAATTCAAAAATGTTAAAGGGTCCATATTACACTATTTTCTGATTGATGTCATAATGAGGTTTCTTCATTAAAAACAAACCTGGAGTCGCCCATACAGTTTCACTAGAATTATTTCAGCTCTGGAATTGCTCATCTTTCTTAAACAAAAGGTAAAAGATAGCTGTTAACTTCAAAACTACTGCTTCATGAAACCTCAAGGTGCAACAGAACATTTTGAGCTTTGCAGATGAAGACAGACTAATAATACAGGGCGACTCAAACATGTTTTTGATGAGGTAGCCACATTTTAACATGGCTGAAAACCAAGTCAATTTTGTGTAATATAGGACTTTTAATACTGAACAGTAAAGGAATTGGTCACACTTTATATTTACTACATATTTAATTAGTTCTAATAAAGCATGAACAAGGCTTAAGTCATAATAGTTCATCAATAGTTTATTAAGCATGATTCAGGTGTAATGACTATTATGGAGTTTGAGTATTAATTAAATAGTTATGAATTATGAATTAAGTCTTAAGTCATGCTTTATTAAAGGTGCACTATGTAACTTTTTGGTTGGGGGTCTATCTCCTGCTTGTTTCAATAAAGATGCCATTGCTCTACTTGGAATGTCCCACAGTATGACATTACCTTACATATATTCAATTACAGGTGGTTTTATAGCTCAAAAACACCTAGAAAAACAGGCCTTCTGACTGTGAGCGGGCTCGCCTCTCCACAGATCTGACGTTGGTCTGGTTTGGTCTGAAAGAAGATATAAGGTTTAACGCCACACTGTGAAACATTCCAGACAAAGTAATAAGATTTCCATAGAGAAAAGCATTTGACCGACCCTCCACCAGAAAAGTTACACAATGTACCTTTAAGGCTAGGTAAATATGTACCAAATTAAAAACTAGAAATCTGTCTCTATCACACATTGAACTAAAGTGAGCTTGTCACTCTGCACATCACAAGTACAGAACAAAAAGTATCGGGACATTTTTGCTTTCGCACATGACAAAGGGAGAGGACCTGGAAGTTACATTTTCCTGTTTCTGAGAACCCAGTGTGTCTGTCCTGCTGACTCACCATCCCATCTGCGTCCATGCACCTCTTCAGTGTGTGCTCTATGTGTTTTAAAGGCGGTAAGCGAAGAGACCTATAGAAAAGAGGTGACAGAAGAAGAACAAAGCCCCGGCCTGTAGTTCCCTTGAGGTCGACTTCCTGTTTGACCCCTGACCTCTGAACTCAAAAGCATTACCTCAGCAGGAGTTGGACACTGTCAGGAAGCAGCAACAATGGCAGGGAAACACCACACACGCCCTTAGCTTTGGGTACAAGAACCTTCAATGAACTTTAGATTCATGAATTTGAATATGTTTATTTGTTAAATCACATCTCTTCTTGTTCAGCTAAAAATGGAAAGCAACTTATCTAAATGTGGCTTGGTTACATGTCCTGTAATTGTATTCTCAATTAATGTCCCAAATATTTCTTTTTTTACATATCCTTGTAAATCATTTTTAGTCCAAGTGTTTCTTTAAGCACAATACTTTTTGAAGTCCAAAGAATTATCAATGCAAATTGTTCACAAATGGAATCCATTCTGTAAAGTTACAGTAACATAATGAAAATTATGGTTATGAATGAATGATTACAGATGTTTATAACTGTTTGGTGAAACCAAACACAGATTTCCACATTACTACAAATTATAACTATAATAGTTTTTATATTCTTATTCATATTCTATAAAAAGAAATAAAAGCAGTTGTAATACATGTTTCCACCACCAACATTTTGTACTTGCATTCAGCACTTTAATTCAATAGGAAGTCTGCTGTTTGTGTTTTAATTCTGCTTGTAAAGAGTTTTGTACTGCTTCTCCTTTGTACCTATGTACAATAATACATAGGTACAAAGGTGTAATTGGAATATTATCTTATTTTTAGGGATACAATCTCAAATTTCAATGACATGTTGCCATCTGGTGCTCAGTGGTGGTTTCAGAATGACTTGTTTTCAGCCTTATTTGGATTGCGATAAACCTCTTCAACTTTTATGGTACAATAGACACCAGGCTCATTATCAAAGCTCCTGACAGACTCTTACAATAAAAGAACAGAACACAACGTCTTCTGCTGCATTCTGTGTTTGTTTACTCTGTGACACAGTTTATAACCAGCAATAAACACTCCACAGTCTTATTGTTGATAAAAGTATAGAAGTATCCTGGCAACACAACTGCACCTTCTTTACTCTTACGTGTATGTCTAATCAAAATGTGTAAATGTGTCAATTAATAAAGAAAATATAGAACTATTCTTCTGTTCTGTTTTATGTCAGATGTCCTCCCTGGCCCTGCTACTTCATCTTATCAGGGAGTGGTAATGCAAAGAGCATTCTTTGATTGACACCATAATAAAAAGTGCTGATTTACCTTCTTAACCTTCAAAATATGGTTTCTATTTTTTATTTTTTAATTCTATTTTTTATTTTACTTTCTAATACCTGAACTTAGAAATTCTACTGTAATAGAAGCCAACTTTCTTCGAGTTGCAGTGCTGATCAAGTAAAATGCATTATATCAAATTAATGCAAAGTTCCATTCACACCACATTAAGTATAATTTCAGATGGGGGGCCGGGAGGGCACTGAGAGATAAACTGTTTTTGGAAGAAACAGCTCATGACCTCCCCAAACGTTGAACCTTATAATTATTGGTTCAACAAACATGCCACAATAATCTTATGGTTTACAAAGAATTCCTTCTGCTAATTCATGCTAGAGAAGACACTGAACTTTGTGTCACATCTTGTTTCATGTGAATAGGCCCAGTAATTATAGATATTAAACCAGGACAACAAATCAGCAAATTCTACCCCTGAGTTAGGACCTCCATCTTAATTTTAAACCAAACCGATTCTAGATAGTTATCACATGTAAAAAAAAATATCTTGGTCCGACATGTTTTGAAAATGAGTATTAAAATAGAAACTGTACAAGTGGTTATACTTGATCGCATTGGTCACAGTGATACACAGTATGAGAAAGCTGCATCCTCCCGATCACATGCACTTTTTTCAGTCATAACTTCAAAGACCCAGAGAAGAGGAAATACATCAAAGTGGGTGACCTCTGGCTCTGAACGCACACCCAACCACATTCCACACAATTACAGAGAGGAGCGGTCCCGAAGAGGAAACCAGGCCCATACTGCTCCATACACACACTCAAATATGAAGGTGAAGTAGCCGTTCATTCTCATAAGCAGCTGCAGCGCACGGATCCTACAACCCCAAAGTCAGTTTTAATTAGAGCTTCTGAAAGAGCAGGGGATCAGGGCCATATTTCAAAATGTCAGGAAAAAAACTTAACCTACCCTGGCTTATGTTCCCTCTTGAGGTCAACACAGTAAATCGTTAGCATCACTGAGTGGACTTTAATGTTGTTTAAAGGTGCACTGTGTGACTTTTCTAGACCTTTTCTTGAAATGTTTCCAAGTATGGCAGCGCACTTATATTTCTTGCATTTATCTCCACTCACTCTCTCACTCTCTCTCTCTCTTTTGTCCCAATTTGTTTAATTCTTTCCTGTTAGTTCTCTTGATAATATTATGGAAAGATCATGACTCAAAAATTCCCAAAGTATATCAATTTGGTTAAATTACAGGGTTCATTTTGGGCCCAAAAGGTTCAGAGATACACAACTTTGGAGTTGGATCCAGATATTGGGATGAATTTCTTTTAATGTTTACATGCACATTGTGTTCTGGCTTCACTTCACTACTCTCGAAAAAAACTTAAGGCAATAAAAGCAACTAATTATAGTGCAGAATTTGGCCATAGGTACAAGCTTATACTTAAAACAGTCTCCAAAGTACCACTTAAGACTTGTGAAATTACTTTTTACTGACCAAAATGAGGTACTGTGCAATGAGCGGCTCAGCAAACCATTTATTCAAGTATTCAGAATAAAAACTTTATAATATACTGTACACTATGTTCACTAGTGCAGGTCTGACCCCAAGTAATGTAATGACAGTAAAATTTTTACAACAAAACTTCACAATCCATCAGTCCAAGCCTCTAGACAATATTCTTGGACATCAACATGTATTGCAACAGTTACAAAGACACAAAGTCTAACACAAGGAAGACCATCACATGTGTTTTCTTCAAATAGGCGAATGAAATGTTCTATGTTTCATGACTTTCTATTAAGACCAGTTACAAGTGTAACCATTTTGACACCAATATATGGTAACTGTCCTCTTGGAATGTTTTACAGTATGGCTTTAAACTTGCCTATCTCCATAGTGACAAACAAGTGGTTCTCAACCAAGTTACATGTCAGAACTGTGGAAAGGATAACCTATTCACAGCAATAATGCATGTTTTCCCAAGGTATTTTTGAGCAATATAAGACTTGCAATTGAACAAAGGCATGATACACACATTTAATACCATACTGTGGAACATTTCAATCAAAGCAGTAACATCTCTATGGAGGCAAGCGGGTGACCCCAAAAAGTACAACTTTAGGATTTAACTATCTGCCTGCTTGCTCAGTTAAAATGTCTTTGTTGTTGTAAAGTCAGATGTTTACCAGACTACCTACAGGCACCATCTGCCACCAATTGACCACAGTAGCTTTTTGGCGTTTTTTATCGATACTGACCATCGCTACGCAGGACCACCCCGCAAAAACAATTTGGGGGATTTCCTTATCATTTCCTTCATCACATTTTAGTCCTGGCTTACTCTTTACAATTTTTAGACTTGCCAATTAACTTTGACCACAAAATGTTCACTTGCTGCATTATACCTCTAACATCAACTATGAAATGCCACAATGAAGAGAAATTTCATTTAGGACTGCAACAAATAATTGATTAATTGCAACTCACCAGTTATTGAAATAATCATTGACTAATGTAGTAACTGAAGAAATGTTAACTGGGCAATAAACAGACTCTAAAGATGCCATGAGCTGAGAGAATAGGTTTTATGATTTGTGTTTTTGTTGAAATAGTCTGTTTTCAAAGGTAGTCATCTGGACAACACGTTTTGACTGACATCTGGAAGTCATTTTCAGTCTGTCTGTAAATATACTCCATCAGGATGACCTCAAGCGACTTTATTCCAGCTTTATCTGGGTAAAATTTAGTAAAAATCTCATGTTCAGCAGTCTTTTGCGTCTAATTGGGCTAATTGGTTAATTGAAAGAATAATTACCGTATTAATCGACTACCAAATTAATTGTACGTGGCAGCCCTAAATTCAATTTCACCTGTCTGTAGCATCAGTCAGTGTAAACCTGTGAACACAACATTTTGAGAGGGAAGACGGCATCTACTTAGTTTTAACTAATAAACAGTACAAAGATATGATTTGTGTAGTCCTGCTAATATAACCAAATCCATGTACATAACATCTTGTAGTGATGTTGAGTTCGTGCAAATGGCAATGTTCTTGAGCCTGTAGTCACAGGGTTGAGCAGAGCTGTGTAGGAGGGCCCCACATAAGTCCTTAATCCTTTGATATTGTTCAGCCTTCACAGAGAATGATGGGAAAGTCTACATGGATACAGGGAATGTCCAGTTTTATTATTCCCTGCAAGAGACACAAAAATAAACAGGAAATTGAGAAAATAATCCAACATAAACATAAAAGGTTTGTGACTCACCTGGGGTATTAGGTTTTTCTGAATCCTTTTCAACTTGGACTTTTTTCTGCCATTTTTGGTCACAACAGTTTCTTCATAAAATTCATGTGCGAGGTCACCGTCTTCATCAAAGTACAAGGAGCTGGGAAAGAAATGTAATAAAAGTAATTAGTAGTCTCATTTTATATTTAGCTAAAATGTATTATGTAGTACAGCTCAGTAAAATAAAGAGAGCACAAAACAAGTACAAGTACAAAACAATACTACTAAAACAATGCTAAATCCTAAAATTTCTAGTCAGTGGGTTTTAGAATTATGAGAATTAAGGACTGTTGTCATAATGATTAACTGTGTGAAATTAAATATTGTATCTTTTGACTAGGAAAAATGTTGCACTTAACAGGAGGCTGAAACCCGTGTATTGACAACACTGCTCCAGTTGTAACCTGTGTATAGTGTACTAGTGAGCATGTATTATTTACCTCCTTCTGGTAAAGACAAAAGGTGTTGCGTTTCGTGCTCCTTTGAGTCGCGCCACAGACTGCTCGCTGCCCACCGAGTTCGTGTCCGCTCCGGGACCGGAGCTCGGCCCCTTCGACTTGGATCCGCTTCCTCCCATCCTCCTCAAAGTCACTGATAAGACATTGCTAACATCCACCAAATGGGGTCTGGACAGTCTCCTATGAACTGTCTGAAGTTTTTTACAGCAGGATGGACCTGTAGAGAGAGGAAACTACAGTAAAATGTTGATAATTACAAGGTCATTTTAGACACTGGGCACCTAAGAGGATTCATTGATCATTTGTCAGCTATTGCTATCAAATGCAGCTATACATATTAATATGAAGTAGGGCTGTATCCAGTATTAAGTGAGATTCAGTCATTTTATTCAATGTAATTCTTGTCTTTTAATGGAGAGGTTTACAGCCAATCCTGTCAGTAACAGCCTGTCAGTAAAAGCATGTGGTTTTTAAGATGAATTCAGACTATGGAGGATGACGTTTGACTATTTTTTGTGTTAAAGCTCTATAACTAAAAGTTTTGACAGTCATTTATATAATTTATATCTATAAAAGTAAAAAAAATGTTTAATAGCGAAAAAAGGCATATCACTTATAAGCCCCAATATGGATAATAGAAAAAATTAAAGTTTTAGATTTCATTTGGGAAATGATTAAGATTGCGCCAGATCCAGGAATTATTCAGATATTTTATGACTCATATTATCAAACAATAAAGATGGTCCTAATAGTGTGTATTATGTAGATTGCTTAGATTAGAACAATGTTATCTGATTACAATTTGCTTTTAGTGGTATTACCAACCTAAATTGGGGTTTTACCCTGTTATGAAATTACCCAGAGACCAAGATTGTACTGCAATAGATAACGTTTTAATTGCAGTTCTTCTTGTGGATGTTGTTTTACATTTTTGTCATGAAAATGCCGTTATAATAATACTAGAAGCTACACTTTACAGTGCTAAAAGGTCTGAAACTAGCTATCGGCACTGAGCTTGTGACGCAGGTGTGCAACAGCTGCAGCGGAAAATGCGCTAAAACGCTTATTTTACGGGGTTAAACTGTACATAACACACCCTTAATCTTTCATAAACAATACTTATGTACAAGCCTCAGCGGTGATCTTAATGCCATACCTTAAATTCCCTGTTAAAAGTGCATGTTCTGCATACGGCTCGTACGGCTGCTAGCCTGTTAGCTGTTATGCTCCTAGTGATCAGCTGATTGGACGGCTCGCCTTAAAGAGACAGGCACCTGCAAGAAAGTCATGACAAATAATGTGTAGGAATACTGTAGCTGCTCAGGGTTAGAGCAATATGGAGAAATATGGAAAAGGTACATTTAATTAATCGCATTTTTTGGCAAAAATGCATTCTTACTGTGGGTGGACCTAGTCACAGATCTGACCTGTAACTTGGTCCAATTGAGTCACCTGCTTGTCCACATGGAAACAGATGTTTGGTGCTATATTATGGAGCATTCTAGACAAAGCCATCTCCAGTGACACAAGCAGGTGGCACACTCCATCAGAAATGTTACAGAGTGCACCTTTAAGTAATTTAGTTTTAGAGGAATTGAATGAGTATCATATGCTTTTTTTACATTATAATATTTTGCTAATGTGCTAAAGATAAACAATTAGCCCTATTTAAATGATGGGGTAGGGTAAAAATAATACAAAATCTTGTGAGAGAATGTAAATAATCCTTTACTGATTGTAAAAGACATTGGCACAGTTTGTGGATTTTGATAAAACATGTAAATATGTGCATAGAGAATTTACATAAGAAATTGAAAGTGAGACATTTTGTTAAAGAACAGCATAAAGACAGTACTGACAAAGGACAATGAAAGGTTGAAACGAGTCAATGTTGTCATTCAATAAGGTCCAGTCAAACCAGGGTGTAACATTACTCTCAAACATAACAGCATACAAAAGTCCACACAATCGTTCTTCCAAATCAACTGTTACAAAATAAAAATAATAAAAAAATAAAACCATCGAGTTGAACCCATCGGGGGTATAGAGGGGACATGGCAGTGATAGAGCACGAATAAACGCTGGGGATCTTAAGTAAGCCTTCTATTAACAGTAAAATTTAGTGACAAAAATAGTATAAATCTGGGCTAAGTGACAAAAATAGTATAAATCTGGGCTAAAGCTAAAATCCATGTAACTTTTCTGGTGGAGAGTCCGCCACGTGTGTATCTCATTGAAGATGTTTTGTCTGGAATGTTCCATAGTACGGCATTAAACTTCTCTGGTTGTATGCATTATATATTTGCATTTGGTATTGCTTTACTGTAAATACCTTGAAATACTTATACAGAATATATCTTACTGAGTAGAATTCTAGTTTAATGCCATATTGTGGAACATTCCAGCCAAACCTACGACGTCTTCCTGGAAACAAGCAAGTAGCAGACTCTCCACCAGAAAAGTTACATATTGCACCTTTAAACAGGTCATATATCATTTGAGACATTTTATAAGTTATTCTTACGTGTTACTTTCATTTGTTCAGTAGGTGATTTCTGACATAAATAGGGTTTTTAATATACTATAATTTGATATATTCAAGACATTACTACATCCAGCCTTAGCTCATCTGCCAGTCCTCGTCTGTCACAACTCATTCAGGCACTTCAGACTCTCCAGGTGAAAGGCACTTCACGACACTCGCACAGTTCGCACAGTTCGCACAGTTCGCGCCTGCCCTGTCTCTCTCTCTCTCGCTCTCTGACTCGCTCACTCGCTCAGTCACCGAAGAGGCGTTTAGACTTGGTTTCTCTGGGATCTTTAGATGCAGCCACGAGTGATCGGGAGGTCCAGACCAACGGTGCATGTCCAAAATCCCGGGTGAGGAGCGGTGATCTCAGCCTGGAGTGGAGCCGGACAGCGCCTCCTGCATCCGAGTGCGGGCCAGAGCGTAACGCTGCACGATCTGCTTCACATGCTCTTCTTCCTCGCGCTGAAGAATACGGAGGAAGTTCTTCAACTCTGGCATCGAGAAGGCGTGCCACTAAGAGAGAAATGTTAGATTTGATTATGGTAATTGCTGTGAAGCACTTCCTTGTCTGTGAAAGGTGCTACATAAATGAACTTTGCTTGCTATATTATTTTTCATGGGAATGTTTAAAAGAGATGACTAAGCAGCTCGCTCAATAAATCAGTATAAGATTTTATAATGTTATTGTCATTTGTGACAACCTGTCCTGGTAACTTTGTTAAAACCTGGCAGATGATGTTTTCTTTTTTGTAAAGCTTCTATTTTTGTACATTGTTCCTGATCAAATAAATAGAATCAAATTCAAATGAGCAAAAGTTGGACACCTTGCATTCTTAGTCATTAAAAGATTTGTATTTTTTTAGTTTTGATTAGTTAAGCCCACTTGGATCAGACGTGAACTCTTACCATTTAAAGTGTCTTGGATGATGTATATTATATTATTAAAGTGTTGTCAGATTCTAGCTTGTGATGTTGGATTTTGACTATATTAATTTTAGCTGCTCTTATCTGTATTAATATTATTCGCCTATACAATGTTGTGAGGTAATCTGAATGTCAGTTTAAAAGTCTTAATATTTTTTTATAAATAGATTAGGATTACTGATTGGATCATATTCGTTTTCGGTGGGTGGTCTGGTCTACACACCGTTTGTCAACAGCATCAAATTATTTTTAGATGAAAATAGGCATCAGGTTATTTTAGTGCCACTCAGACGCTTACACAAACGGACCAAATGTGGATAAATGCTGTCAATGCATTTCCACTGCAAGGCGGGTGGTCTGACCCTCAACTCAGCCAGACATTAAACAGGAAAGTAATGGTAAATTGAGCTAAATAAATAAATTCCTTCTCTGAATTTCATAAAGTCTAACACAACAAACAGAAACAGTAATGTAATGTAATCTGGTGCTATTTAAAACATTAAGGCTCTTACATTGACTTCTCCAGTTTCATTTTCCTTCAAGACAAAACTCAGCAGCTTTTCATTGGGTCCAGCACTGAGACGCAAGCGCAGTGGTCGCTCATCATCAGACAGCTTACGGACATAAACTGTAGAAATTACAAAAACACAATTAATACGAGCACAAATCATTTCACATAAATGTTCAGGAATAACAGAATAACTAATAATAAAGAGAGAATAAGATTAGTGATTATTCTGTTTTTCTCTCATTAGTTATTCAGTTATTCAATGAACAATAAATATCATTTGAAAGCCTGACTGATAATTCCGATTACTGAAATAAAATAATCAAACCTGCCAGCACTCATAACAAGATGCAATGCCACAAGTTGTGAAATTTGTGTGACATAGACATATTTGTTTTATTTCAGCTGATGTAATAGTGGAGAGTAGAAATAGATAAATAGATAGTAGATAAAATGAGGCTAACCCAGGATTTTGTAAATACTGCAGACTGAAACTACTATTTATCATCTGGAGTCGAACATCTGTTTTTTCGTCTCTGTACAGTGTCCCACATAAAGACTAAATTAACTAAAACTATCTAAATACCTTGATCATGGCGTTCACTTCGCTCAAACAGTGCGAACTTCCCAGGATTGTCGACCACAGTAAACTTCTTGAGCAGGGCCTCGATGACCTCGCGGGCTGTGGTGCGGGAACTGATGTGCAGGTGCTTAGAGGCATCTTTGGGCAGGTAAAAAGAGGTGCGGCGCTTCACCCCTGCTGACTTCCTCCCAGTCTCCTTCTTTGGAGGAGGAACTGAAACAGGTCGTGCCAATTTGAACTGCACCTTTATGAAACCCGTATAAGAGCCATCCTTATTCTGAAAAATAAAAAAGAAGATAAGATTTACTATGAGGCTTATTTCACAGTAAACACAAAAGTAAAAAGAAATGCAAGTACATTAAATATTATTATATCCTTATACAATATAAAAAGGCACAGTATCTAGTTTGCCATCCTGCTGGTTTAAACTGCTTTTTGACTGGATAATTATTTTAACAACACCAAATGACAACAGCAACTTGACCATCATGTCCAATATTTTTGTAATTAAGAATAAATCAGCATTAAAACTGTAATATTTGATTTGAATTTGTTTACATAATATGTGAGATTACAGATGGGCCATGTTTGTGAGATTTAAATTTTAAATAAAAATTGTACATATTGTACATAACAAAATAGAAATTGTGTAATGGAAATACTGACCACATTCATGAATAAATTGCTGTTGATCTGTGCGTTGTATTCCTTCACTTTTTGTTGAATGTCTGGGGTTGTCAACTCCTGCTTTACCCATTCAGTCTGTTCATCCTGTAAAATAAAGAAGTGGCAAATTTAAACCACCAGAGGTCAGTGTTGCTTCACTCTCCACCTGATCAAAGAAAACGCTAGATGGAAGAAGATACTAAAGCAAAGTTAGTTAACAAAGTCACATAGTTTTTGTTTCTGGGCCAAACAAGGTCAAATGCACAATGAATAGCCTAAAATGTGTGAGATATTAAGTTATGCAAGCATTTATCTAAAACATATCATTATAATAGACTCTTTTTAAAGATTGTTTCTAGCTATCCATGGTGGGCAAAGATTAAAAAAGAGTTTTAAGAGTAATTGACAATTCAAGATGAACTATATCATTTGAATGGTGAGATGTTCTCAAGAGGTTACCAATAAACAGGAAGTTGAAAAACACTGAATATCTCCAATGTAGCATTAAGAGTGGAGATCTAAAAGAACTGGACTCTAGAAGCTTTACTTTTACTTTTGATTTTGATCTTGAACACACTGAGGGACTTTTTAACGACTTGTTGCATCAGCCATCTAACTTCCTGTGAGTGTAGCACAGGCCTAAACAATGATGTCAGCTCTCCCTTATCCCCCAGCCCCAATCCCTCGCTCTGAAGAGGAGAGGGAGGGAGAGGAGGAGAGTAAGAGGGCTAGATAGAGAGACTGAGGGACACCGAAAACTTACAGCTGTCTGTACCAGCCCAAACCAACGACACGAGGCAGCATTCCCCAACTCTGCATTCATGTAAAAATAGCCTCCCTCTTCTCTGGCTCACACAAGTGGGGGGTAGACAATGCCCTGCCTTGTTTTACAGACATCCTGTGCAGTCAGCTGCCCAGTCACGCTTCAGTCATGCACATTTGGCCTGCAGCATCTGTAGGACCGTTACGCCAATTAGGCTTTTCCTGTTTGTACTCACCAATGGCATTTCCCTAATACTACAAATTTTAGTTGAAACGAAAATAAAGTGACCACAGAATGATGACTCCGACTGCAAGATGTGACAAGTTTCAAAAGTCTGTATAAATGGGGAAGGATGCATTTGGAAAGGCATCTGGTTTCAATGATCAAAATCAAGAGAAACTGTCAGAAAATAGTGTAAAGAGAAAAATTATACAGTATTTTGAGCTATTAGTCAATAGGAATAAAGTAACCAATTTCTGCCACTAGGAGTCAGGAAATCAAAGGCGGAGTGTACATGTAAGTGCCAGTCCCAAACCTGGTAATCTGGTAAGGGCATCTGGTGTAATTCTTCAGCCAACTCATAATGCAAGTGGGACACAAAGAAGATCATTTTCTGTGATGCAAAAATGTAAATGCCAGTTGGGACTTCAGCATTACTGGGAGTCGAGAGCTAATGTGCAAGGCTGCAGATTGGTTTAAGCGCCCCTATTTAGTGTGTCAAATAAATCAATGGTCTGGAGCTTTTTGGGTTTGGCAATCGACATAAATGCCATCTGTGCTTTAGCATGTTCACAGGGGAGTGCCATGCCAAAATGTTCTGACTCAGTACACCTCATCTGTTTTGAGATTTCTCAAGCGGAACAACACCTACAAGAAAGGTACAAAAATTAGAGCTGAAGGAATTGCCCAAATCCCATGACTCATTTGATGCAAAGATAAAAACTACCCGTTAGACAAGGGAAACATTAGTGGGTGTATAGCATGAAATTTGAGATGGGGGCATACGTCATGTAAAATCATAATAGGGTTGTTCACACCATGAAGTTATTTTGAGTGGGAGCTCCTTCCACGCATCACTGCGCAACATAATTTCATATAATAATTGATCCTTCCATCTTAACCCAGTACTTAATTATGTATAGTTTAGTAAGTAACCTTATTTGGCACAAGTTTGTTTAAAATCTGGAGGAACAACTCCCCAGACAGAAATAGACCTCTTGTTTGCAAACTTCCTCTTTAGGCCTACTTTAACGACTTAAACTAACAAAACTAAACTCTGATAACCTGTTTTGTAGTCCACTGGGCAAACACCATTGTACCACGTGAGTAAAGTAGGCTTAAAGCAAATATAAACCCAATATAGGCAACTCTTTAATTTGTGCGTAAAGATGGTGGCAATGCACAACCAAAACATAACATCCCACTGCATTAAACAACAATATCACAGATCTAGCCTATATATAAAAACAATTAACTCTTCTCTTTCTTGTTTAATATTGATATTTGTCAGTTTGGGATTTTGGAAAGAAATTTCGCTGATTTCAACATGCGTAAAGGTGGCAGTACTGCGCAACCATTCTAGTTCCTTCTTACACTTCCCGTTACTTTTGATTTCCTTATAAAACATTTCACATTTATTTGATATTGCCTCTCACCTTCTTGACAACGACATTTTCGGGTTTCTTGGTTTTGGGGAAGAAAGAAGTCCGGGCGGTGAAGTACTGCTCAAACTCCGAGTCGGACTCTTCGTCGCTGCAATACCCGCTGCTAGTGGAGCTTCCCCAAGTCATCTCAAAAGACGGGGTTTTATCTTCGCTTTTTGCCATCTTTTCCCTATTAACTAAGTATAATGCTTGTCGAAAAGTAGAGTCTAAACCAAACTTCTCGATTTGAGTTCAAACGAGGTAAAAACACGCGCTACTTACTCGGAAATGAACTAACCCAGGGGCGGCTGATCAAAACGCGCACTCGGCAACAATGTCTCGCAATAAAACTTTACCGAAAAGCCTAAAGGTGCGCAATCTTGTTTTTTTCTCACCGGCCACGTTTCCAATGGCTATACAAACTGTGTGAAACAGGATGTCACTCGGCCCCCGCCCTTCAGAGCCGCGGCTTCCCTCGCATCTCCCAAGCTCCACCCAGACCGTTGAGTTGGAACTTTAGAAAATACACAGAACCAGCGTAACCGGTCGCCATTGGACGCCAAACGGAAATGCCAATGACTTCACGTCCGTCTCTCCCCCCTTTGCAGCCCCCTACTGCTCTGCCATGGAGCTATTACAGATGCAGCATCCCACTTCTCACATGTATTGTACAGTTGATCATATGATGAAGAAGGATCGGTCACACATAGAGCCATAAACAACACGTGAGAGTAGATTGTTCCTCAAGGCTGTAAAATGGATAAAGATTTAACTCCTTCTTTCCCAGACTTCCAGACCTGGTGCAAGACTTAAACACAGTCAGTATATTATAAAAAATCAATAATAAACAACAAAGAAGCAAAGAGAATTGAATTGATTGATTACAAATATATATGCATCTTGTGATTGTATGTTTCACCTATAAATATCATAATGCAAAGGTCTCATCAAAACAATCTTCAAGTTTTCCTTTAGACTTCTATATTATTTTAGAGTGATCATGGAAAATGATCTAATTTTCTGAGTTTTCCGTTGCCTGTTGCCCTTTTCATCACTTCCCATTTTGGCTGATTACTGACTGTAATAAGTCAAAATGTGAAGTTTTCAATTCTTGCAAGAGGCACTAAAAAATTTTTTTTTTTTAAATTTACCTTCTTAATGGAAAAAGTAATGTGTTTTTTAATTTATTTATTTTTATTTTATTTTTGTCAGTGTGGTTTAATCTTTGGTTATATTTTTCGTTGAACATTATTATTGTTTTTATTTGTCTGGTTGACTAGATTTTATTATTTCACAGAGACTATGAATGAAAAAAAAATTAAATTAAATTTTTTTTCACTTCACTACTTTAGGACCAAAATAGTTCACTTTTATGATACAAGCATGAAACTTTATTTTTTCTAAACTCCAAAGCATTAAGGAGAATGAGAATGTAAGGGTTGTGTGGGTTCCCTGTGGTTGAAATCCAAGTTAATCAAATATTTTGGGCCGTCTCTTGCCCCCAATCTTAGCAGTAGCCCAAGTGTGGGGAGTGGAGCTCTAAACAAGAGGTGCGTCATGTCTGAATATCAGGTGGAGTGGAGCAGACTGAGGGTGTGGCGTAGCGTCTTTGATGAACTGCCAAAATCATAAAAATAAATATCAAATTAGTCCACTGAAAAACAACGTGTAACATGCTCAAGATTTCTTTTATTTGGAAATAGCCTATATTAGGATGATAAATGCTTAACACTCGTAACATGTTCGTGCACCATCCGGATACCCTCCCGCAGCACAACACAGTGCTGTGATGTCAGATTTCCTCACATCCTCGTACCCTTTCTGTCATCAGCTTCATTTCATTTTGTGACCAAATTATTCCCACTGTGGCGCTTTGGTTAGTTTATAAAGTTAGTCACCAGTAGGTAGGCTACCACCAGAACTGTAGATAATCCTGCACGGAGCCGACACTGGACTCAGAGATCAGCACATTCACTGACAGCTCGAGGCCGTGACAGCGGAGTAGACGCACGTCTCGTATGTGCTGCTTTCCTGGTAGCAGTGGTCAGTAGAGCTTTGTTCAGCGGTGTATAGTAGACATATAGTGCATAGAGACAGGCTATAGTGCACATGAGCACTGCTCTGTACAGACCTGCACATCTGTGCGCGCATGACGCATATGAGTCACTTGTGCAGGGCAAATGCAGGTTGTGCAGTCACCCGCCCCGTGCAGGCCTGTAGCCAGACTTCCAAGGGGGGTGGGTCGTTTTTTAAGCCAAAAGTGACCTTTTTATACGGGTGCCTTTGCCTTTGACTTCACTTGTTATCTATTACATTATCTATTGTAATTATGCATATATTGTTAAATTATTATAAAAATACAACCAATTATATAAAGTTATTTGCTTATAAGAACTGGAATTTATTAAATATGAAACAAATCTTTATTAGCATTTTAGAAATGGTTTACAGTATATCGCATTTACAGCACTCAGCACTATTTTTAAAAAAATATTTTTTGGAAAAAGGTGACCCCAGTCTCAGGAGGGGGGAGGGTCGTAGGCAGGCCCGTAGCCCCCTGGCTACGGGCCTGCCGTGTGTTAATGGTTTAATCCAAATCTGTGCACAAAGCACATAATCTGCGAGACATCCACCTGTGTGGGACCAAATGCAGTGGACACCCATGAGACGAGACTGTGAGCGGTCAGCAGTGGCAGCGGTGGACACTCGTACCTCAGGTGTGAGACATGGGAGTGGAACCTGGACAGGCAGGAGCAGGTGCAGTCAGGGGAAGAGCAGCACTCACCGGATGTGCTGTGGAATGGGGAGTTCGTGGGATAGACACTGGTCTGCTGCGTTATGGGAGGTAAAGGAAATAAGGAATGCAGAGAAAACTAAAATGGTTGTGCAGGATATGCATGTGTGAGAGGTGCGCACGTGTGCGCAGAGTGTCAGTTCTGTCACGGCCCATCTAAAATGCTGTAATCTTGCGCCTCTACTGGTGCGTACTTGCATCGTGGAAGCTTCATTTATACCCATATATCATTTTTCCCCACAGCCCTCTGTGCTGCCTGTAATGAGGCAGAGACATTACAGACATTACCCACACTGGCAGTGCTTGTAAATGCCACAGCGGTCACAGATTGGTTCAGACACTATCATCATATTTGTACTTGTACCGTCCAGCCTCCAGCAGCAAAGTACAGCCCAACCTGGACACGCCCCCTCCTTAGTGCTTGTGCTACTGCTAAGATTGGGGCCCTTTATCTTTCAAAGCCATATTTATTGGGTTTTTGATAACAAAAAACATTTTACCATCTCTAAAGATCTGTAAGTGCCATGTCATATTTCAGAATGATAATTAAATACTGCATGGAAGCGAGGCTTAACCCCAAACACTGATAAGAGGGATGTGATCTATATATAAAATACAATATGTAAATTACTTTTCAACAGATGCTAGGTGAATGTATGGGGGCTCCTTCTGAATATATAAGGAAAGAGGTACATGACATTTGTAACATCTATGTCAGGCAAATAAAAATGAAAATAAGAAAATACATATTAAAATAATTCTAATAAAAATACCAAGTCTGGAAAAAAACACCCTAAGTTACACAATCCACCTTTTAGTGTTTTTCAGAAGGAGGTCCTTCAAAAGCTTTTCTCCATGGAGATGTTATTGCTAAGAAAGCCTGAGAAGCCCTTGGTTTGGAGAAAACTCTTGTTCATGTTTTTCTAGGTAGTACAATTAATGACCTAGTCATTAAATTAAATTACTTCAATTCACTTCTATTGTCCACACTGAAGCTCTTTATGTGTATTGTGCAGATGTGGTACTTACAATCCTTAAAGCCTTCTTTTAAATACACACTTTAAAAAAGTGCATTGTGTAAATTGGTGGAGGGTCCATCAAATGCTTGTTTCCATGGAGATGTTATTGCTTTGTCTGGAACGTTTCCCAGTTTAGTATTTAAACCTTTCCATCATCATGGAGACCAAACCAGACCAAGTTACAGGTCAGATCTGTGGAGGCCACCCCGCTCACATTCAGAATGTCTGTTTTTGGTGCTATAAAACCACCTGGAATTGAATAAATGCAGAGCTGTTTAATGCCATACAGTGGAACATTCCAGGCAGAACAATGACATATACATAGAGATCAGCAGGTGGCGGACCCCCGACCAGAAAGTTACATAGTGTAGCTTTATGTTTTATGCTGCATTGTCCAGTTGTAGTACAATCTTAAATGCTTTCTTTTAATCTCTCTCTATTTCTACTTATTCACAATATGTATCCATTGTTCACCATATAGACTGTAGCCTTCTAATGGTGCTATAAATAACCAAAGATTCCTGCTTATTTCCCAGTACCATACATGATTGTAAGAGTCTTGGGTTACTCATATCTGCATAAGTGGAAGTATTAGTGATAATGTGTAAAAACTGCTTGGTTCCATATCCAGAAATGTTGGTCCTGGGATGTTAATCTGGCAAAGTTTCATGCTTGTACCATAAAAGTGAACAACTGGGCACTTTTTTGGTCCTTAACAGCTCCACTACTTCGCTACTTTACAAACTTAACCAATCCAGTAATTTACATTTACTTGCATTTTACTTTATTTATTAGGCCCGAGCTCTACAGGGCGTAGGAGCCTATTACTCATAGAACGATGATGCTCTGGCGAAGCTTCCAGGCATCATGGGTGCTAACTGTCTTCACGGTTCAGCGCGAAGCGCTGAACTTCGGCCCTCGATCGCTCTCACCGTGAACAGCAGTATCCTAGCAACCCATGCCGAAGGCATGGAGACATGCATATTTGTTCTTGCTAACAAGTCATCGTTCAACATTGAGTGAATGGGCGAAGCCCATTCACTCAATGTTGACAAAAGTAGCAGAGCGCCTCCTGTCCCCCAAAAACACTCCTGACATCAAGCTGTATCCAAGCCCATGCCGAAGGCATGGGCCATATTATAGCTGCTAAAATGAATGGAAATCAATGGCGGGTCAATGGCGGACCCTCACGAGATGGTGAATGACGGGCGCGTAAGCGCCGTCATTCACCAATGACCCCACGGTGATGTGGGAAGCTCAGAGCTTTCAAAAAATGTATAATATGTCTTTCCTATGTAAAAGGATATATTGTTTTGCTAAAATTATTATTATTTTTATTAGGCCCGAGCCCCTACAGGCGTAGGGCCTATTAGCTTCAAGAACGATGATGCCTGGGCGAAGCCCAGGCATCATCGTTGTTAACATCTTCACGAAGTTCAGCGCGAAGCGCTGAACTTCGTCCCTCGATCGCTCTCACCGTGAACAGCAGTGTCCTAGCAACCCATGCCGAAGGCATGGGACATGCATATTTGTTCTTGCTAACAAGTCATCGTCAACATTGAGTGAATGGGCGAAGCCCATTCACTCAATGTTGACAAAAGTAGCGCGAAGCGCCTCCTGTCCCCAAAACACACTCCTGACATCAAGCTGTATCCAAGCAACCCATGCCGAAGGCATGGGCCATATTTATAGCTGCTAAAATGAATGGAAATCAATAGGGGGTCAATGGCGGACCCCGACGAGATGGCGCGTAAGCGCGCACATTTCAATGACCCCACGGTGACGTGGGGAATCTCGAGAGCTTTCTAAAAATGTATAATATGTCTTTCCTATGTAAAAGGATATATTGTTTTTGCTAAAATTAATGTTTCCTTATTTATTCTTTTTCTTCTGCACTTTGACCTCTAATTTGACCCCCTGAACACGCTCAAAAACTCACCAAATTTTGCCCAAAATTCAGAAGTGGCGAAAAATTTGATAAAATATATATTGCATGTATGGGTATAAAAAGTGGGCGACAGCCACCTGCAAAAGTCAAAATACATTGCGCCTATGGGGAGACGTCCCGGCCATAAAGTTTGTCGTACAGTCACGAAATTCGGTACAGACATTCCTCATGTGAAAAGAGAAAAATATTATTATGGCCGCCCCTGACAAACCAGAAGGCTGACCATCTTGGATTGAAATAAAAAGTTGCTGTGTCAGCATTTTCGCTCACGTCGCATTTGAAACGAACTCCTCTGAAGGCGCTTCACCCACAGAGTCAAAATCGCGTACATCAACTAGAGAAGTGGGGCATCAAGCGATAGCTGAATTTTTAAAATAACTGTCACGGTTTACGTTAGGCGAACCTGCAAAATTTGTTCAGATTTTTGCAATTTTCTAATGTCAAAATTTGCTCTCGTTCGGCCATACAAAGTCCGATTAGGCTCAAATTTGAATCACTTGTAAAACTTTTTGTGCCAAAGCCGACTAATTGTGACACGAGCAAAAATGGTGTGATAGCGCCCCTGCAGGATAGAATTAAATTTTGCATGGATGGTCAAAATTTTAGTTTTTAGAAAATGTACCAAATTTTGTACAAAATTACTTTGGGCCATCTCAATCAAAAAAGCCAATATAAACCATATGGTATTTTTAACCGTAATGCCATGGTGATGCACTAAAGCTCCAATGTTATCCTAATGGAAAGATCAGATAAATTCCCATTCAGGAAAAATATTTTACTTTCACAGAATATTCTCATATTTGGCTCAATGACTCTTCATGTCATCCCGACCAAAAAAGTCAATGACAACCATATGGTATATTTCACAGGGTTGCCATGGCGATGCGCCAAAGCCTCCATGTTATCCTTATGGGAAAATTTCAACAATTTCTTACTTTTCAAAGTGATATAGCGTCTTATTAGTTTCATTCAAGAACGTGGAATTTGGCACAGTGATTCTTCAAGTCAGCCTGAACAAAAAAGTCCGAGGGGCCAAAGTTGTATTTTGGACGGTGTTGCCATGGCGATGTCCCAAAGTGCCCATAGTCGTCAATGTTAACACATCAGGATCTCCAGTGTGTGTGGACTTTGTGTTTAGTGACAAGTTCAGCCCAAAGCCACAAACACACAGAGACAAGAGGCTCATCAGCGCCACCCGGGGGAGCATCAGCGCCACCCGGGGGAGAGTCGGGTCGGCCGAGTGCGATGCGCGGCTCGCGAGGGCCGTTCGATGCCGCTTGCGGCTTTAATTAGGCCCGAGCTACGGGGCGTGGGGCCTATTGCTCGCAACGATGATGCCTGGGCGAAGCCCAGGCATCATCGTTGCTAACTGTCTTACGAAGTTCAGCGGCGAAGCGCTGAACTTCGTCCTCGATCGCTCTCACCGTGAACAGCAGTATCCTAGCAACCCATGCCGAAGGCATGGGACATACATATTTGTTCTTGCTAACAAGTCATCGTCAACATTGAGTGAATGGGCGAAGCCCATTCACTCAATGTTGACAAAGCTAGCGCGAAACGCCTTCTGTTCCCAAAACACACTCCTGACATCAAGCTGTATCAAGCCCCATGCCGAAGGCATGGGCCATATTTACAGCTGCTAAAATGAATGGAAATCAATGGGGGTCAATGGCGGACCCTCGGACGAGATGGTGAATGACGGCGCGTAAGCGCCCGTCATTCATCAATGACCCCACGGTGACGTGGGGAAGCTCGAGAGCTTTCAAAAATGTATAATATGTGTTTCCTATGTAAAAGGATATATTGTTTTTGCTAAAATTATTATTATTTTTATTTGTTTATTTATTTTTAGGCCCGAGCCCTACAGGCGTAGGGCCTGTGCCAAGACGATGATGCCTGGGCTAAGCCCAGGCATCATCGTGCTAACTGTCTTAAGTTCAGCGGCGCTGAACTCGTCACTACCTCGCTCACCGTGAACAGCAGTATCCCTGAGCAACCCATGCCGAAGGCATGGAGACATGCATATTTGTTCTTGCTAACAAGTCATCGTCAACATTGAGTGAATGGGCGAAGCCCATTCACTCAATGTTGACAAAAAAACGCGGCGCTTCTCTCCCTAAAACACACTCCTGACATCAAGCTGTATCCAAGCCCCATGCCGAAGGCATGGGCCATATTTACAGCTGCTAAAATGAATGGAAATCAATGGGGAGTCAATGGCGGACTGACGAGATGGTGAATGACGGGCGCGTAGCGCCGTCATTCACCAATGACCCCACGGTGACGATGGGGAAGCTCGAGAGCTTTCAAAAAATGTATAATATGTCTTTCCTATGTAAAAGGATATATTGTTTTTGCTAAAATTATTATTATTTTTATTTATTTTTATTTATTTATTCTTTTTTTCTTCTGCTCTTTGACCTCTAATTTGACCCCCTGAACACGCTCAAAAACTCACCAAATTTTGCCCAAAATTCAGAAGTGGCGAAAAATTTGATAAAATATATATGTTGCATATGTGGGCATAAAAAAGTGGCGCGACAGCGCCACCTGCAAAAGTCAAAATACTTTGCGCCTATGGAGACGTCTTGACGTAAAGTTTGTCGTACAGTCACGAAATTCGTACAGACATTCTTCATGTGAAAACAGAAAAAAAATATTATTATGGCCGCGCCTGACAAACCAGAAGGCGGCCATCTTGGATTGAAATAAAAAAGTTGCTGACTCAGCATTTTCGCTCACGTCGCATTTGAGCGAACTCCTCTGAAGCGTTTCACCCACAGGGGTCAAAATCGTTGTACATCAACTAGAGAAGTGGGGCATCAAACGATAGCTGAATTTTTAAAATAACTGTCACGGTTTACGCGCGGCGAACCTTCAAAATTTGTTCCGATTTTTTGCAATTTTCAAATGTCAAAATTTGCTCCCGTTCGGCCATACAAAGTCCGATTGGGCTCAAATTTTAATCACTTGTAAAACTTTTTGTGCCAAAGCCGACTAATTGTGACACGAGCAAAAAATGGTGTGATAGCACCCCCTGCAGGACAGAATTAAATTTTGCATGGATGATCAAAATTTTAGTTTTTCGAAACTGTACCAAATTTGCCCCAAAATTACTTTGGGCCATCTCAATCAAAAAAGCCAATGTAAACCATATGGTATTTTTTACCGTGTTGCCATGGTGATGCACGAAACCTCCAATGTTATCCTAATGGGAAAGATGAGATAAATTCCCATTCATGAAAAATATTTTACTTTAACAGAATATTCTCATATTTGGCACAATGACTCTTCATGTCATCCCGATCAAAAAAGTCAATGACAACCATATGGTATATTTCACTGGGTTGCCATGGCGATGCGCCAAAGCCTCCATGTTATCCTTATGGGAAAATTTCAACAATTTCTTACATTTCAAAGTGATATAGCGTCTTATTAGTTTCATTCAAGAACGTGAAATTTGGCACAGTGATTCTTCAGGTCAGTCCGAACAAAAAAGTCCGAGGGGCCAAAGTTGTATTTTGCACGGTGTTGCCATGGCGATGTCCCAAAGTGCCAATATTCGTCAATGTTAACACATCAGTATCTCCAGTGTGTGTGGACTTTATGTGTTTGGTGACAAATTCAGCCCAAAGCCACAAACACACAGAGACAAAGAGGCTCATCAGCGCCACCCGGGGAGCG
This sequence comes from Odontamblyopus rebecca, assembly GCA_030686955.1. Taxonomy (NCBI): domain Eukaryota; kingdom Metazoa; phylum Chordata; class Actinopteri; order Gobiiformes; family Gobiidae; genus Odontamblyopus; species Odontamblyopus rebecca. Next base: position 18,217,804 of record CM060656.1, on the reverse strand, counting down.
TCGGGTCGGCCGAGTGCGTGCGCGGCCCCGCGAGGGGCCGTTCGATGCCGCTGCGGCTTTAATTAGGCCCGAGCCCCTACAGGGCGTAGGGCCTGTGCCTCGCGATGATGCCTGGGCGAAGCCCAGGCATCATCGTTGCTAACTGTCTTACGAAGTTCAGCGCGAAGCGCTGAACTTCGTCACTACCTCGCTCTCACCGTGAACAGCAGTATCCTAGCAACCCATGCCGAAGGCATGGAGACATACATATTTGTTCTTGCTAACAAGTCATCGTTCAACATTGAGTGAATGGGCGAAGCCCATTCACTCAATGTTGACAAAGTAGCGCGGCGCTTCTCCCTAAAACACACTCCTGACATCAAGCTGTATCAAGCCCCATGCCGAAGGCATGAGCCATATTTACAGCTGCTAAAATGAATGGAAATCAATGGGGGTCAATGGCGGACCCAGCGAGATGGTGAATGACGGGCGCGTAAGCGCCCGTCATTCCAATGACCCCACGGTGACGTGGGAAGCTCGAAAGCTTTCAAAAAATGTATAATATGTCTTTCCTATGTAAAAGGATATATTGTTTTTGCTAAAATTATTATTATTTTTATTTTTATTTATTTATTCTTTTTTCTTCTGCTCTTTGAGCTCCTAATTTGACCCCTGAACACGCTCAAAAACTCACCAAATTTTGCCCAAAAATTCAGAAGTGGCGAAAAATTTCATAAAATATATGTTGCATATGTGGGCATAAAAAAGTGGCGCGACAGCGCCACCTGCAAAAGTCAAAATACATTAGCCTATGGGAGACGTCTTGACGTAAAGTTTGTCGTACAGTCACGAAATTCGGTACAGACATTCTTCATGTGAAAACAGAAAAAATATTATTATGGCGCGCCCCTGACAAACCAGAAGGCGGCCATCTTGGATTGAATAAAAAAAGTTGCTGACTCAGCATTTTCGCTCACGTCGCATTTGAACGAACTCTGAAGGCGCTTCGACCACAGGGGTGAAAATCGCCGTACATCAACTAGAGAAGTGGGGCATCAAAAGATAGCTGAATTTTTTTAATAACTGTCACAGTTTATGTGCGGCGAAGCTGCAAAATTTGTTCCGATTTTTTGCCATTTTCTAATGTCAAAATTTCCTCCCGTTCGGCCATACAAAGTCCGATTGGGCTCAAATTTTAATCACTTGTAAAAATTTTGTGCCAAAGCTGACTAATTGTGACATGAGCAAAAATGGTTTGATAGCACCCCCTGCAGGACACAATTAAATTTTGCATGGATGGTCACAATTTTAGTTTTTCGAAACTGTACCAAATTTGCCCCAAAATTACTTTGGGCCATCTCAATCAAAAAAGCCAATGTAAACCATATGGTATTTTTTACCGTGTTGCCATGGTGATGCGAAACCTCCAATGTTATCCTAATGGGAAAAGATGAGATAAATTCCCATTCATGAAAAATATTTTACTTTAACAGAATATTCTCAAATTTGGCTCAATGACTCTTCATGTCATCCCGATCAAAAAAGTCAATGACAACCATATGGTATATTTCACTGGGTTGCCATGGCGATGCGCCAAAGCCTCCATGTTATCCTTATGGGAAAATTTCAACAATTTCTTACATTTCAAAGTGATATAGCGTCTTATTAGTTTCATTCAAGAACGTGAAATTTGGCACAGTGATTCTTCAGGTCAGTCCGAACAAAAAAGTCCGAGGGGCCAAAGTTGTATTTTGCACGGTGTTGCCATGGCGATGTCCCAAAGTGCCAATATTCGTCAATGTTAACACATCAGTATCTCCAGTGTGTGTGGACTTTATGTGTTTGGTGACAAATTCAGCCCAAAGCCACAAACACACAGAGACAAGAGGCTCATCAGCGCCACCCGGGGGAGCGTCGGGTCGGCCGAGTGCGATGCGCGGCCCGCGAGGGCCGTTCGATGCCGCTTGCGGCTTTAATAATAATTTTTTTTTTCTTCTTTCTTCTGCTCTTTGAGCTCTAATTTGACCCCCTGAACACGCTCAAAAACTCACCAAATTTTGCCCAAAATTCAGAAGTGGCGAAAAATTTGATAAAATATATGTTGCATGTATGGGTATAAAAAAGTGGCGCGACAGCGCCACCTGCAAAAGTCAAAATACATTGCGCCTATGGGAGACGTCCCGACGTAAAGTTTGTCGTACAGTCACGAAATTCGGTACAGACATTCCTCATGTCAAGACAGAAAAAAAATATTATTATGGCCACGCCCCCTGACGAACTAGAAGGCGGCCATCTTGGATTGAAATAAAAAAGTTGCCGAGTCAGCATTTTCGCTCACGTCGCATTTGAACGAACTCCATTGAAGGCGCTTCACCCACAGGGGTCAAAATCAGCGTACATCAACTAGAGAAGTGGGGCATCAAACGATAGCTGAATTTGTTAAATAACTGTCACGGTTTACGCGCGGCAAAGCTGCAAATTTTGTTCCGATTTTTTGCAATTTTCTAACTTCAAAATTTGCTCCCGTTCGGCCATACAAAGTCCGATTCAACTCAAATTTGAATCACTTGTAAAACTTTCGTGCCAAAGCCGACTAATTGTGACACGAGTGAAAATGGTGTGATAGCGCCCCCTGCAGGACACCACAAAATTTTGCATGGAGGGCCAAATTTTAGTTTTTCTAAAATGTACCAAATTTTGTACAAAATTACTTTGGGCCATCTCAATCAAAAAAGCCAATGTAAACCATATCATATTTTTAACCGTGTTGCCATGGTGATGCGCGAAAGCTCCAATGTTATCCTAATGGGAAAGATGAGATAAATTCCCATTCATGAAAAATATTTTACTTTCACAGAACATTCTCATATTTGGCTCAATGACTCTTCATGTCATCCCGATCAAAAAAGTAAATGACAACCATATTGTATATTTCACAGGGTTGCCATGGCGATGCGCCAAAGCCTCCATGTTATCCTTATGGGAAAATTTCAACAATTTCTTACTTTTCAAAGTGATATAGCGTCTTATTAGTTTCATTCAAGAACGTGAAATTTAGCACAGTGATTCTTCAAGTCAGCCTGAAGAAAAAAGTCCGAGGGGCCAAAGTTGTATTTTGCACGGTGTTGCCATGGCGATGTCCCAAAGTGGCAATGTTTGTCTATGTTGGCACATCAGCATCTCCAGTGTGTGTGGACTTTATGTGTTTGGTGGCAAGTTCAGCCCAAAGCCACAAACACACAGAGACAAGAGGCTCATCAGCGCCACCCGGGGGAGCGTCAGCGCCACCCGGGGGAGCGTCAGCGCCACCCGGGGGAGCGTCGGGTCGGCCGAGTGCGATGCGCGGCCCGCGAGGGCCGTTCGATGCCGCTTGCGGCTTTAATTTATTTATTCTTTTTTCTTCTGCTCTTTGAGCTCTAATTTGACCCCCTGAACACGCTCAAAAACTCACCAAATTTTGCCCAAAAATCAGAAGTGGCGAAAAAATTTGATAAAATATATGTTGCATGTATGGGTATAAAAAACTGGCGTGACAGCGCCACCTGCAAAAGTCAAAATACATTGCGCCTATGTGAGACGTCCGACGTAAACTTTGTCGTACAGTCACGAAATTCGGTACAGACATTCCTCATGTCAAGACAGAAAAAATATTATTATGGCGCCCTCTGACAAACCAGAAGGCGGCCATCTTGGATTGAAATAAAAAAGTTGCTGACTCAGCATTTTCGCTCACGTCGCATTTGAACGAACTCCTCTGAAGGCGTTTCACCCACAGGGGTCAAAATCGGAGTACATCAACTAGACAAGTGGGGCATCAAACGATAGCTGAATTTTTAAAATAACTGTCACGGTTTACGCACGGCGAAGCTGCAAAATTTGTTCAGATTTTTTGCAATTTTTCTAATGTCAAAATTTGCTCCCGTTCGGCCATACAAAGTCCGATTCAACTCAAATTTTAATCACTTGTAAAACTTTTTGTGCCAAAGCCAACTAATTGTGACACGAGCGAAAATGGTGTGATAGCGCCCCTACAGAACACCACAAAATTTTGCATGGAGGGCCAAATTTTAGTTTCTCTAAAATGCACCAAATTTGGCCCAAAATTGCTTTGGGTCATTTCAATCAAAAACGCCAATGTAAACCATATGGTATTTTGAACCGTGTTGCCATGGTGATGCGCGAAAGCTCCAATGTTATCCTAATGGGAAAGATGACATAAATTCCCATTCATGAAAAATATTTTACTTTCACAGAATATTCTCAAATTTGGCACAATGACTCTTCATGTCATCCCGACCAAAAAAGTCAATGACAACCATATTGTATATTTCACTGGGTTGCCATGGCGTCATGGAAACCCTCCATGTTATCCTTATGGGAAAATGTCAACAATTTCTTACTTTTCAAAGTGATATAACGGCTTCATAGTTTTATTGAAGAACGTGAAATTTGGCACAGTGATTCTTCAGGTCAGTCCGAACAAAAAAGTCTGAGGGGCCAAAGTTGTATTTTGTACGGTGTTGCCATGGCGATGTCCCAAAGTGCCCATGTTTGTCTCTGTTAGCACATCAGCATCTCCAGTGTGTGTGGACTTTGTGTTTAGTGACAAGTTCAGCCCAAAGCCACAAACACACAGAGACAAGAGGCTCATCAGCGCCACCCGGGAGCGTCAGCGCCACCGGGGAGCATCAGCGCCACCCGGGGAGCGGCGTCGGGTCGGCCGAGTGCGTGCGCGGCCAGCGAGGGCCGTTCGATGCCGCTTGCGGCTTTATTTATTCATATTATTATGCACTTTATCCTTACTTCTTGTCTAAATATATATATTTATACTATAATTGAGTTTATTCTACTTGCACATAAATCTGTATATACCTTATTGCACATGTGTCAAACATGCGGCCCGGGGGCCAGACCCGGCCCTCCAAGACCTTTAATCTGGCCCTCGGTTGATTTTTCTATTAAAATACTTAAAATTTTCAGATTTTTATGTTAATTTTCTGCACCGTTTAGCATAGCAGCGTCTCCAGCATTTCTGTACGTTGCGACTCCCACCAGAGCAGCACAAATGAAGACTTTCCTCTTTCCAAACGCTCTTAAAGGATGATCGCTTTGACTGTCGACCGTGACCCTCATCAGCAAAATGTTAAAAAATGAGAAAAGCAGATGCTGAGTTCAGGATTTCCCAAGAAAAATAGTCTAATTCTTATTTGTTGACAGAGGTGAATGGGAAATCTGTGCTCAGTGTGTTTGGAACAAGTGGCGTTGCTCGAGGAATATAATCTTAAACACCACTACAAGACACGGAGAAAAATACGTTAACTTGAAGAGAGAACTGAGTTTTCTGATCCGGCCCTTTTGGGATCAAAGTAGGTTGCATACGGCCCCCGGACCAAAATGAATTTGATACCCCTGCCTTATTGACACAAGCCTTTTGCCCTTTTTGCTAATTTATTTATCTATTACCATTTATGTTTTGCTCTTTGTTATTATATTGCAAGATTTGAGCTGCTAAGTCCATGTAAGTTGTGAATCAATACAACACAAGTCTGTTTCAGTCTAAAACAACCCACTCCCTCTCCTTCCTCTCCCAATCCCCCACCACAGACAGGAGGCCGTTTTCACACGTGCTTCACAGGATGTCAGGAGACCTCCCTGCAGAAGGCTTTCTTTGGACTCTCCTTTTCACATCAACACTTGCAGTCTGGAGGTCATGTTTGGAGACAATTTTAGCGCCAAATAAGCAACAAGAAGCAAAGGGAGTGGCTGTGCAATGGGTCAAGGGGACAGGACTCCAGTGATTGTAACTAACGTGACAGATATTTATTTTAAAAAGGAAAACTGAAACCATTTTTACTTGTTTGTATATAAATAAATCTCAACTTTGTAGTCCTGTTTAGCAATTATTCAAATTTAACATGGGCTGTGGTTACATTTGCACTCAAAATCCCAGTATTACCAGAGTTTTGCATTATAAGGCTGTTAAAGTGACATGTAAACAGGAAATCCATCTAATTTCTCCTTGATCATGGTCCCTCTGAATACTTGCATCATAATTTGTGGTTTGCATGTCATTTAAATAAAATTAAAGGTCCAGGAATCAGATTCTAATCAGACTTTGCATGTAGACATAGCCATTGTCTACATGTGTTTCCTTTTATTCTCTATCTTACTTCATAGTTTCCACAGAAGTAACCATATTTATGTCATCATTTTTTTATTTTTGAAATCTTAATCAATGGGGAAAAAATCCTCTTTTTGATATGCTTTAAACAAGAACTATCAAAATACAGTACAATGTTTCATTTCAGAATATGTCAATTATATACTGTCCTACGAAATATTTTCTACATCTTTTCAGCTGTTAAGTGATTGCGTGGATTTTCTTTGTGGTTGAATGTTACAGCAACAGTGGCTCTATCTTATTCATCTGACATATAGTGGCTTATGAGGGTAGTATGTCCTATCCAAGGCTGGTGATAAAGTGTATAGTGATACACAGTCACAACCACAAAGCAGTGAGAAAAACAGGCAATGCACTTCCTCCAAGTCCACGTGATAAAGAGTCGATATCATAATTGTCGTCATAATAAAATAGCTTTGGCTGTACTGCATGTTATTTTATATGATAAAAGTTTCCCTCAATGCTATATTTTTGAAAGATACAGTATTGTTGTTTGTATCAAAACAATATTGTCCTAGTGTCACCTTCTATTTAGGAAACCAAAATGGATCAAAATTATGTATCTAATTTACAACTTACCACTTTTAGTATCCCTTTAAATGTACATTATGTATCTTTTCTGGCACGTCCCCATGGGGATGTTTTTGCTATGCTGTTGTTCTACAGTATGGCATTAAACTTAAAAATTGGAAATAATTGAATTATTATTATAAACATGCATTTCTACTGTGTCCTCTTCACTGACTAACTGTAAACTGCCCTGGTGTTGTTACCTACTTGTCTCCATGGTTACTGTTTTATGCCATACTGTGGAACATTTTAGGCAAAGCAATAAACAATCAGTGGAGACAAGCAGGTGATAGACACTCCACCAAACACTGTGCAAATTACAATTTTTTATAGCTTGTTGATCAAAAGGACTTTATGCCATAGTGCAAACCAAACCTATGTCCACCTACTACCAGGAAAAAACAAATGCAAATTCTGTCTCCTCTGTTTATAGCTCAATTTTATGGTCCAGTTTTATTTTATAGCTTTATTTCATGAAGTGGCAGCAGTTTACAAAAGTGGAACTAGGTGTGGCTAAAAGGGTTCCGTATTTCATAACATAGTAAAATATCTTGTTAAGTTGATGAAACACATGTTACCCACTTGTCCGAACAGTTGCTAATGTAAAAAACGGACAACAGAATAGACACATAGGGGAAGGTCCTTACCACATTTGTGTCAGTCTCTATTGTGTGCTCGACGACTTGTGTATTTTCAGACAGAGAGCCTTGGTCCCAGATGCAGTCCAGCTGAATAAGGGGCTGGCAGCGGTAATGGCAAGTGAATTTACAATCTGTAGGAAAGAAAGACAAGGCAAAAACAGTGTTAAAAGGTACATTAAGGCATTGAATGTGTCTATCACAATGGAGACAGGCCAAGTTACGTGGCAGATTCATTACAAGAATCCATGTTTTTTTATAAGCAGTGATATTGTTGGTTGAACATTTACTAATTTATTCTGGGTCCCCAATATCTCCATGGAGAGAAGCATGTGTCAGATCCTCCTTCAGGTAAGCTGCATAGTGCATCTAAAACCCACGTAAAATGTGCACTATGTACTTAGCATTGTAAGCATGATGTCCTCTTCTGTTCAACCATTGTCACTACACTCAAGGGAAAACTTTAAAATACCAACCTAGCCAATAATTTAGCAGAATCCAGTATATTTTTATGACAAATATTTCTTCTCTTCTCTATTTAGTTTTTGAGTTTGAGTTAGGTAGGGATGTTTGTTTTACTTCTTTCCACCCTTAAGGGCAGGCTTAAAGAGGCTCTAAAATGCCTCGATGTGAAGAAGGTCCTTCCCAATCAGACCAATAAGTGGTATATTGAAATCAATGTATAGGCTGAAATGTAAACATTCATAATACTGTTATCGCAATAACAAACACACTGTTATCTATATAGTGTGCTTATCTGTTTTACACTATGGATAACCTCTCATTTAGACTTTACATACATTTTAAGTAGGCTCACACTCAGACGTTGGTTTTGCATGTTGTATTATTGTCAGCTCAGTCCGTTTTCTCAGTTTTAGTGGTTTTTGATTGATGTAAAGGAAGTTCAAGGTCGATATGATTGTTCAGTGACGCTTACGGTTTAACCACAAAAGACAAAACAAAAAAGACACTTGCCAAAACACTACACTGCTTGTTCATCAGTGCTTCACCAAATGCATTGCTACTGCCTCATAATGCATTGTCAAATAATTAGTTAGTTATTTTTTTCTTTTTTAACACTTCCTGTTTTCATAATATCTTTTGGCATTTCCAAGGTGCCTGCGGCAATCTTAGTGTTTTGTGTTATGTGACTTGTAAATTGATTATGCAAGAACAGTGTGTACTCTAAACATGTCAGGCAACATAGCTTCCAGATATTTATCACCCTTGAAGAGGTTTTGGCAATCCTCATTTGCTTTGTCTAACTACCAAACAAAAACATAAAAACTATTATTAAAAAGCAATATATAACAGCAATGTAATTATGTTTATTAGCTATTATGTAATTCATTATATTTATTTTAGGCATACTATTAGCTTGAAGTAATATCCTCTCCTCTGATGGTGCTTTCTCAACTCATGTTTTACTGTACACAGCCTCATGTATTTTAACATGTGAGAGTGTTTGTGTGCGTGCAAGTGGGAGATAATGTGTCTGTGTGTGGGTTGTTTGGTTGTGTGCAATTGGGCAGTTGTGGGGGTAGGATGGTTGGGTAGAAGGAAATGTGGGATTGTTTTTAATGACTGTGTATGCCTTGTATGAAAAGCACTATATAAATAATGTTTCATTGACAAAAATTATAATGAACCTCTTTCAAAACATTAAAGCTATGATGTGGCAAAATGTGTTTCACTTGTATTTTGTGTATTGTGTGTGTTTCCTGGTAAAGAACACAAACTTGCATCTAGTATCTGGACAAACTAAATGCTTTTGAGAACATGTCAAGTGTACATTGTACATACATTATACTTGACATTAGATACGTTAAGCGTTTCCTCAACTAATTCCTGACCCTCAACTACTGCCACAACTTGGCAGAAGCAGAGAATAAGTGACAAGCTCCAGGTTTTGATCCACAATCTTGGCCTGAAGTACCCAGTTAGATTTGTCCATTGTGCATGTTTTAGTTTGTTATATGGGGAAATGAAAACCAACCAGATATAAGGAGAAAAAAGGACAACATACTGCATACTGAAGTATTTGAAAAAAATAATTCACACACAAGATACAACATCTCCCATCTCTGGCCTGTACAAACATATACAAAAAATACTTCATTGTCATTGCCTCTCTGAAATCCACCAGATGAACTCAAACAACTGCTGGTGTGTTTTTAAATGTGTTTTTGTCCTTATGATGAATGTTGCGCCGTGTCAAAGAAAAAATCTATCTATCTATCTACCTAAAAAGCAGAGTACTTACAGAAAAGTTACATAGTGCACCTTTAAGAGATCACATATTATTCTACTCACTAACACAGCGCAGACTCTGCTTGTACAGTCCCCAGATGAAGTCTCCGCACAGGTCGCACCAGGTGGGTTGAGTGTGACTGCATGGCTGAAAGCTGTGTCCCTCCCCTCTCTCCTCGGGAGGCTGGGGGTCACTGCGACTGCTCAGAACCCTGATGATGCCCACACGACTCAGCAGCTCTGGCACCTTCCCCGCACTGATCCTCAAAGCGTTGGTCCTCTCCAGGCGTGGCGGGAAGCAGGGGGAGCGGGACGTGGTCAGCTCGATGCGGTCTCCTGTTGAAACCAGGTCTCTGAGCTCGATCAACTCACCCACAGACATGATCCGAGTGGTCAGTGGTCAGTCAGCCATCATCTACTGGAGAGAATCAGAGGTTTAATATTAGTGACTACTTTGAACCACTGAAGGAGTCAGGAGAGCTGGTTCACACATGGCCTGTAGGTGACAGTATAGCAGCTCAGTTAGCGCAGATTGACCACAGGTTATTGGTCTCACAGGCCCGTATGCAAAACTATGAGTCTTGTGGTCTGACAGGCACATAATGGAAGCCACAACTCTGCCAATCTGCCCCATTGCAGCTATGACGAAATCAACATGACAGCGGTGGCTCTATAGTAGTGTAGTAGTGTAGTATAGTGTCCTTAAAGTCACCTGTTGATTTCTATGAATATGTCATAGATCTGCTTTGGATGTTCCACAGTATGACATTACCTCTATTTACACTAATACGGATGGTTTAATAGCTCATAAATACCTAGAAAACCCCTGTAACTTTGTCTGGTTTGGCCTTCATGAAGATTGAAAGGTTTACTACTACCATACTGTGAAACATTCCAGACAAGGCAATAACATCTCCATGCAGAAAAGCATTTGACAGACCCTACACCAGAAAAGTTACACAACGCACCTTTAAGCAAGACACTTCACCCTCATTGTCCAGTATGAATGAATGTGACTGAATGATTGGTGATAATCAAAGTGGCTGTGGTGCAGATAGCAGTCTACCCCATAGGGCAGCCAAGGCGACAACAATAGCTTGCCATTATGGTATGGAGTGAATGAATAATGCACTGGAACGCTCTTAAATCAAATGTATTATGATTTCAGTTGTTGTTAGACCTATACTTAGGCTGAAATAATGTCATTTTGGGCCCATGTTACAAAGCAGCTCTACAATCCCACAGTAAAAATAAGTTGTAATCTAAGTATAAAATCAAAATGGATGGACACATGCTTAATTCAAAACACATAAGAACACAGTGTCCCTAATGCATATCTGACTACTTTGATTTATACCCCACGTACAAACCCGGGGATGGCAGAACCCAGCTGTAACCAGATTATATAACCGTTATACAAACCAGTTTTGCATGCTCCATTGACTTTTCTAACAGAACTTGAGGTAAACTTTTGGCTAAACTAGTGTTTTGCTCTTGTTGTACGCGTGGCTTTTTTTTTTACAATGGACCTTCTGTAGGACGCGCTGTGGAGACGTCAGCTATCTACGTACAGTATCTAAGCAACGGACAAAGTTAGCTTTTAGGTAGAAAGCGCTAAAAGTGCTGCCAAATTAAAACTAAAAACAGTACACACGCTTACCAAAACAGAGATGAAAGGATCTCGTTGTCAGCTAAAATCAGCCACATCTTCCATCTGAAAAAGACGTGTGTTTCCAGCCCGTGCAAACCGCGGTAGATGCGATGAAATTCTGCCGTTAGTTACATCTCTGGAGATTGGGCAACTTCAAAAGTCAGCAAAAAAGTAACACAAAGTCACCTAAACTAAAATGAGGCGCTCAGATTCCTAGGATAATCATTTATAGAATATTGTAAAAATAGGAACTAGTCTATAGTTCCTATTTTACAGTATTTTGGCGAGAGGAGGAGGCGGATTATGATAAAGGAGAGAGATCAGATGAGGCTGCTGACATCCGGAGTGCTCTGTTTCTCACACAGACGGACTGTGCCTGGAGCAGCTGAGTAGGCGTGAGGCCCCCACCCCCCAAAACCACACACAATAAGAAACCCCTGACGACACTTTGTAAACTTTCATTAGTGCAACTGATTCATTTTATTTACAGACTGGCATGTTCAAAAAGTCAAGAACTTTTTACCCAGGAAGAAACTAAATCACAATATTTCCACATGGAGCTGCTCTTTCCACTGTGTTTTTAACGTCCATACACCTTCACTAGAATCATCTGGTTGATTTCAGCCCTGGAATTGCTGGTCTCTACTGAAATAAAGGTAAAATGTATTTGTTAACTTGAAAGCTACCACTACATGACATCACAAGGTGTAACAGAGCTTTCTGAGCTTTGTAGATATAAACAGATAAATAATAAAGCATTACTCAAACGTGTGAATGGAAAAAGCTCAACTCTGGGTATGTTTTTGATAAGGTAACAACATCATAACATGACTTAAAGCTTACAAGAGGCAAATTTGTGTAATATGGGTCTTTTAAAGGTGTACTATGTAACTTTTTTGGAAGGTTTCGCCACTTGCTTGTTTTCATGGAGTTTGCTTTGTCTAAAATGTTCCAAAATATGGCATTAAACATATCTATTTCCATGTACACAAGCATGTGATGCCATCTGGTAGTTACAGGTCAGTCACTGTAAGAATGCATGTTTTTGTTTTTAGCGTTTGTTTAGCAGTAATACTGCTGAATAAATGCAAGATAAAGTGTCATGCCTTAATCAGAATCAGAATCAGAATTACTTTTATTCATCCCCGAGGGGAAATTTTCTTTGTTACAGATGCAATCGACCAAGAGCATGTACATCGAACAAGTTACAAAATAAGCTAAATACAATAAGATAAAAGATAAAATAGCTCTCTCTGGGAAATTATTTACATCATTGACATATTTATGACTATATACATGTGTGAGCAGGGAATAGGATGAAAGGATTGAGTAGTTTGTGAGTTAAAGTGCAGCGTTCAACAGTTTGATGGCGACAGGCAGGAAAGATTTCCTGTGTCTCTCAGTGGAGCAGCGCGGCAGCCGCTGTCTATGGCTGAAAGAGCTCCTCTGATTGGCCAGCACCTTGTGGAGGGGGTGGGAGGGAGAGTCCAGAATAGTCCAGATTTTGTCCAGCATTCTCCTGTCCAACACCACCGCCAGAGAGTCCAGCTCCTCCCCCACAACATGTCCAGCCTTCCTAATGATCTTCGAGTCTATTAGTGTCCCTCACGCGCAGACTGCTGCCCCAGCAGACTACAGCGTACATGATGGCACTGGCCACCATAGACTCGTAGAACATCCTGAGCATTGTCCTGCAGATGTCAAAGGACCTCAGCCTCCTCAGGAAATAGAGGCGGCTCTGGCCCTTCTTGTAAACCGCGTCCACGTTCCTGCTCCAGTCCAGTTTATTGTCCAAGTACACCCCAGGTACTTGTACTCCTCCACCACGTCCACACTGACCCCCCGGATGGAGATGGGGGTCACAGCAGCTTTGGTCCTCCTAAGGTCCACCACCAGTTCCTTTGTCTTCATCATCACGTTGAGCTGGAGGTGGTTCTCCTCACTCCAAGTGACAAAGTTGTCCACTACAGTCCTGTACTCCTCCTCGTCACCCCCGCTGATGCATCCCACCACTGCAGAGTCGTCAGAAAACTTCTGAAGGTGGCAAGACTGGCTGCAGTAGTTGAAGTCCGTGGTGTAGAGGGTGAAGAGGAAGGGAGACAGGACTGTCCCCTGTGGAGCCCCGGTGTTGCTGACCACTCTGTCCGACACACAGCTCTGCAGACGCACATACTGTGGTCTTCCAGTGAGGTAATCCACAATCCAGGACACCAAGGAGGCATCCACCTGCATCACTGCCAGCTTCTCAGCCAGCAGAGCCGGCCTGATGGTGTTGAATGCACTGGAGAAGTCAAAAAACATGATCCTCACAGTGGCAGCCGGCTTGTCCAGGTGGGAGTAGACTCTGTGGAGTAGGGTCAGGATGGCGTCATCTACTCCAAGGTGGGGCTGGTAGGCAAACTGGAGAGGGTCTTGCAGATGTTGGAACATAGGCCTCAGCTGCTGCAGGACGAGTCGTTCCAGAGTCTTCATGATGTGGGAGGTCAGTGCCACGGGCCTGTAGTCCTTAGGGTCGCTGGGGCGCGGCGTCTTCGGGACAGGGACGAGGCACGATGTCTTCCATAGCAGGGGGACTCTCTGAAGACTCAGGCTCAGGCTGAAGATCTGGTGCAGAACACCACTGAGCTGGGGAGCACAGCCCTTCAGGACTCTGGGGCTCACTCCATCAGGTCCTGGTGCTTTCCCGGCCTTCAGTCTCTGCAGTTGACACCTCACCTGCTCCTCAGTGACAGTCAGTGTGGAGGTGTCAGGAGGGGGAGGGGTGGTGTAGTCTGAGGTGTGAACTGGGTCTTCCACAGGAGACGGGGAGGGAGGGGTAGGGGGCTGATTGCTGCTGGCTGGAGCTGGACAGTTCCTGCAGTGTCAAAGCGATTGAAGAAGATGTTGAACTCATTAGCTGTGTTCACGTCTCCCTCAACGCTTCCCCCTCGGAAGGTTGGTCTTAATGTGAAAATTCTAGATAATATACAAACAAGCGGCAGAAAAATTTAAATGTTTAAGTTCATGTAGCCGCCAAGCACGGTAAATGTTTGTTTGAAAATAATCTTAATGCATTATCTCCAACAAATGTTTCCCCTACAAACGCATATAGGTTTAACACGTTCTCATTTGGCCCAATCTTTTAACAAGTCCTTCTGAATTTTCTCTGTGCTCTCAGCTATCAGCTGGCAGCTTTTCTTGTGCTCTGGCCAATGCTTCACTTGACATTCCCTGTAAAAAAAAAAAAAAGAACATTTTCATTTCTATCTCAACTATTTCTTTTCTTTCTTTAAAAAATACGCTTTTCAATTTCCACTCACCTGTTGCAGTACCACTCTCCTTGACACCGGGAGCATCTTTTTGTGGCCTCTCTTCCACAGGATCCACACTTGGGTTTCTCTGGCAGTAAACTTTCCATCACCTTCAGGTTGTACGTCTGAGCCAACCTATTTCAGAACAAGCAAACACTTATCAAGTACAGTGGAAAGAAAAATATGTTTCTATCAAATGACTGAAATACCATACATTTTTAACATTACCTCTTCGCCTGTTGCCTCAGTTCACTGTCAGAAGGACTGAAGGTTTCTTTTACTTGATACTTGGCGATCGCTTTGTATTTCCCATTGTTTTCAGTCACAATATGGTTCCACATTACTGGTATCTGTTAATGAAATAAAATGAAACAATTAGAATAGAAAATGTATACATACATATTGTTATTTTTCAGGTGGAGCTCAGAGGATCTGTTGTTAAAAATGGATACCCACAGTAATCAATCCAATCCAACTTTATTTCTAAGCACTTTATAAAGACACAGTTGGCCTAAGTGCAGTACACAACAGTTATTATAAAAGGCAATAAAATATCATTACTAGACACTGATATGAGCAAATACCGGACTTAAGAACAAAGTTGGACCTTTTACTAAAAGTGAAATTGTATTTATTTATTTTATTTAACCTTTATTTAACCAGGAAAGTCCCACTGAGATTACTAATCTCTTTTTCAAGGGAGTCCTGCCATGCCCACATTCACTTTTATACTACTTTAATACTAGGCAATGTGGGTGAAGTGTCTTGCCTAAGGACACAACAAGTTTTTGCCACTAGCGTCCCCCGTGGCACCTGGAATTCCCAGCAGTCTCACATCCAATTAGACTGCCGGCCCTGCTTAACTTCTGCGATCTAACAGGATCAGGCTTTGACAAGCCGGTATGGCCATATGAAAAATTAGGACCCATCATAGCAATTTACAATTTAAAATGTAATATTATATAATTTGAATGGTGAATAATGAGAACCAGTATACGACCACATGATATAAATTAAGAAATCTGAATTTATTTGCATTGAAAATGATGTTATATCAAAACAAGTGACTTTTCTTCAGAATCAAAATCGAGTTTGAAATTTCTTCATGATCTATAATAACACTAGGCTGTTGTTGGAGTGGATAGTCATGAATCTACATTACGATTTTTGTGTGTCTAGAATAGCGCTATACAAGACAGCTAACTGATGATTATTGTGTTACCTGTTCTAGTATGAGGCCCCTTTTTGGTGGGGCGGGGTCAGTGACGGCCAGATGAGCCAGAAACCTCTGCAGATGCACAAGTACTGGGAGCTGGTCAATCACAACTTCAGTCAAGAAACTCCTCAACTGGAAAACAAGTCAATATGATTACATTACACCAAATAAGTCTCCAAATTAAAATGGACTGGACTTATAAATCAAAAGGTGGCCTATTCTCTCTTATGTTCAATAACATTTTACTTCTTGGAATAGATTTTAAACACCATACTTTATTTACAGTGTACTCTTACTTGAGAAAAGCTTTGGTTACTCCTCCCACTGTGAATTAAGTCTGTAAGTGACAAAAACCCAAGAATATATAGCTTGATTTTGAACATTTTAGTTTCTTGCACCTTTTCTTTTAATATTAAAATTTTTTGACTGCTACTTTGACTTTCTACTTATGTAACATTAATTCTGAAGTAACGTTACTCAATTTAAGACTAGTCTCCCCACCTCTGCATAAAAATAGAATAGAGCAGTTGATAGGCCTGGTTACATAATCAAAGACACAGGAACAGGACGAGAAAGCATGGGATAATTGAAGGAAATATCTTGGTCAAAACAACCTGTGGCTGATTCCCTGTCATAACAAAGTGTGAGGATCCGATCAGCTCCTATAGGACAAAGATCTGGCACTGAAACACTTCCTGAGCAACTGCACAGTGTAAATACAAGTTTCTGTTCAAATGGAGGAAGACACACGACACAATTGCTACGGGCCAAAGCTTTCATTGTTATAGCATCGTAGCAGCAAGTGTAAACAGAGTATAAGACTGAAGAATGTGATGATTGGGTGAATTATGTGTAAATTAGTAAACAGGATTCTATAACACAATATAAAATAATGAATGTGAAAGTTAAAGATGTGGTACGTGATAATTGAATCGTGGAAGTAGTAAGTAGGGAAAGGAGGTATTTAAATCCTTTCACAAACTCACATTTCTAGAATTCACATGCATGAATTAATCCCAAAGCATCATAGTGACACGACTTTTCAGATGAGTTTGTTTTACAGCTATCTACCAAGTGGTCTGATTTGGTCAGTATTGCTGAAAAAGAGAAACGCTGTGTAATATAGCTTTAATGGTTTTGTTTTAGCCATGTATTCACATATTCAAACTGAAAATATTTACTTATACCTTTTGATTTGAATGGGCATTTCCAGAGTTTTCTTTAATAAATAAAGCATTCTATTGTAAGGTTTTACAGCTATAGAGCAGGTTTTATTTAATGATTCATAGGGTGTTCTATGAATCTATACATTATTTACAGTGAATGGCTGCTTTCATTTATGAACTCTTGGGCCAATAGGGGTCAGGCTTTCTCTATGTGAAGAAGAGCGTTTCATCATTTTTCATTTGTCAAGGGTAAATGTAACCGTAAACTTTCTCTTTCAAATAAAGATTAAACTTAATAGTCTGACCTACCACAGACATGGTCATGGACATTGCTACAATGGCTCTTTGATTCTTTTGATTACAGCAAACCTTAAGGAGCTGGTTCTTGTTGTAGTTGTTGAACTCATATTTCTGTTGACAGTTTTCATTGAGAAGGAGATTGTACAAGGCAATCCAGGCCTGGCCGTCCAGTTTAGTCATCTTTACCTGATCCTCATCTGAAATCTTCTGCCATTTGCCATTTGTGTACTTTTCAACCTGACCTGAGCAAGAAACAAGGCCAAAAAAAATTTACATCACCTTCATATTATGTCATTTATTCTAATTACAAATAAAGGGAACTTCAACAGTTCAAAAATCAGTGAATGAAAATGCAGATATTTTTTCATGGTTTAATTCTATAATACACATATACAAATACTAGCACAATAATTATTAGTAGACTAACCAGATAAGCAGATAGATTGATCTAGTAAAAAGCAGTTCCCAGTTTTGGACATTGCCCTCTCTCTAAAATTTCTCTCTCTCTCACCAAATTTAAGAACATGGAACCAGTCTATTCAAAAGCAACACCAATGTTTTTAGGCACTGAATTTGGATTTTTGTAATATACCTGCTTTATAACGGCTCCAAGGACAGCAGTTGATTAGCTGAACCAAGACACAGGGGATGTTGTGGGTGCACAGCAAGCGGTTTATAACACTAATGCTGCAGAAATAAATGGGAAAAAAGCTGCTCTGTAAAAGGCTTTTGTCCATTTTCCTGCTACTGCAAACAGGCATTGTATGTAATATGTTATTCAACAAATGATACAACCTTGCAGTTACGTACCCGTCTGCATGATCGGTGATATAACGCAGGACTGAGAGAGCCTTCAGTGAAATCTCAAACTCCAGAGCAGCATTTTGGTTTTGCAACTCCTGCCGAGAGCAAGTATATAGTTTCATCTCATTAGGTGACTTGCTTGTCTCCATGGAGATTAGAATGGAGATTATTTTGTTTAATGCTGTACTGTGGAACACTCCAGACAAAGCATTAACCTCACCATGGAGACAAGATGATAATAAACCATTACTAGAAAGGTTATATAAGCAGACCATTGAACACCACATTTAATACTACATCCAAATAATACAAATGACTATCATCCTCACATTTCTCCTGTGTTAATAATGAGCATATTGTTGTAATACCTCTGTAGAAGAAACACCAACTGTATTCACATTGCTGAGTTTTTCATGCATTGCGTTGCCCTCCCTGGTCACTTTACTAATAAGCAGAGTGAGTTTACGATGGCAGTAATCCACCAGGTCCAAAACAGAGTCGTCAGCTGCTTCACATGACTCCTACATACAAAGACAGACTCTTATATATGTATCTACATCAATGCGCATGTTTGTTTGCTACAAAAAATACAATGCACAAACCTTATGGAACATTATAGTTTCAAGTAGGTTTATTATGGTTGCTTCGTGATGGAGCTAAAAAAAAGTTAAAGTATACAATTAGCTATGTAAAATTAGTTTCAATTCAGATTTCATTCATTTTCAGATACTTACAACTATGTAAAGATGAAATGTGTTTTGGGGCTTAAAATCTTGAAGTTGGCATAAAATAGGAAAGACTTTGTGTTTCCAGACCTCAATCAGAATCATCTCATGAACGAGGACTGCAATCTAGAAAAAACGTACTGTAACATAGGTTCTACAATGACAATGCAATATTATAGTTAGATAACATATTTGAGCTACTGTAATTACCTTTCCATGGGACACCAGAAGCTCTTTCACAAATTCATCGTGCTTGGCAGTAGCACTTACAATGGCCTGCATGTTCAGTTTTTCAATGTACTCATGCTGCTTGGACCATCTGCAAACACCAGAGGAGATATCAACATGAAACTGAAAACAACGTACACAAATTAAACCAGAACAATACATGCAAATATATAGCCCTGTTACTTTACAAAAATATAATACAGCCCGAAGTATGACTAACTTAGCTAGCAAGAAAACAATGAAGTTGTTTCTCTTACCCAGAAGATCCCACGTCTTTTAAAGTAAAAGTCGTCAAACTCTGAATAAAACCTTCTGCTTCGACTGGTAGAATAACAGACGTGTCCATTTTGTTTTAGTTTGTACACAACTAAATTGTATTCAAACAAATAAAAGAAAGTCAAGTTAAAGCTAAAGTTAGCGTTAGCAGCGTTCTGGTTTAGCCGTAGTTCTATCCGTTACCATCGGTTACCATGGTGTTGTAGCGTTATCCGTTACCATGGTGACAGTACACATTTGCAGTTCTTCAGTTTGATCAGAGCGAGGCAGCAACAGCAGCGCACAAAGGCACCAAAACGTGTACGAGGGAACAAAATAATTAGGCCTATTTAAACAGACCACGTTGCAGGTCAGTGTTATTATTTCAGTCTTTTATCCCAGTTTTCAGTTTCAACTTTGAAGGTGTACTTTTTGATCAGTTATTGTTTAGGCTTATTATACATGTTGTGATTTTTATACGCCCGTTGTGTAAGACGTCCCGTCTTACACAACGTATTATGGTATGGCGCTGTCCGTCCGTCCGTCCGTCCGTCTGTGGACACTTCAAAGCTTTGAAGTCTTTGAAGCTTTGTCTTCATGAAAGATCTGAACTCTCTTCTCAAATGTTCTGCTGCTGAAAGCGAGAACAACCCACATTCTCTGCTTCTTTGAGCTTTGACACATTAAAGCTTTGTAGTGTCTTTAAGTTCTGTTGCTGCAATCTGATTGGTGGAATTCCGATTCTAGAATTCTATATACAATAATTCAAAGTACGGGCGTATTTTGCCCCGCTGGCGGAGCTCTTGTTTAAATTATATTTATTTTCTACCAACGTGATTCAAGATATGAACATAGGATGCATTTGCAATGGGCCCATTCCTGCCAGGTGGTTTCATTCCTCTTTTCTTTTTTTTTTTTTTACCCCCATTTTCTGCAGAGGTCATGAATCAGATTTGTTTTCAGTGACAAATTGGGCACTACTCCAATTACCTAGATGTCAGTACAACAGTGTGTGGAAAGTCCACATGATTATGTAACACTATTTGCAACCAAAATAACTGTAAAAGCATGGTTGTTATTAGCTATAGGCTGTATGCCAATTCACAAAGACATTCTTCCATTGTCTGGTGCAGTGGCCATGAATGCTTTCAAAGAAATAGGCCTACACTTTCTTTATAAAAGTACAGATTTTACATATTTAGTGTTGCATAGATTGGCAATAGACATTTCAGTGTATGTGCTAATTAAGCATGCAAAATAAATGCACAATACTTCAAGTAAAACAGGGAATATACTATATGAAGGTACTTTGTTTACTTTGTTCTGTGTCCTTGAATGCACCACCTCACTTACCCCAAAAAGGTTACATCATTTCGTTAGATAACAGCTATGATTGGTTGTTTGCAAAGATCACTGCGCTCACCATTTTTGGTCACAAGTTGCAGTCAAAAAGGAAAGTATTGTCACAGTGAATTTCATCAAGGGTTAAGGGGTTTATATCACCAGGCTTTGCATTACAATCACTTTCACATGTCTGATTAAATATTAAATATTACTATTGACAGATGTGGTAGACTGGAAACCCTGAGCAAGAGCTGCAGTTTTGGAGATGTTCTAGTTGTCATCACCCTTTTTCAAACTGCTTACACTTCATGCTTCATATCAGGGCTGGGCGATAAAATTATGCTATTTTGGTAGAAAAGCTATATAATAATAATAATAATGCATCAGTTTTATATAGCGCTTTTCAGGACACTCAAAGACGCTTTACAGAGCATTATTCATTCACTTCAGACCCGGTGGTGGTAAACTACTATTGTAGCCACAGCTGCCCTGGGGCAGACTGACGGAAGCGGAATAGTGGAACAAATCTTCTTGAATGCCAGTCCAACCTGCATTCCCTATTTGTTAGCCTTACATATACTGTCACAAGTGGATTTAACCAATTGCAGTTAACTGTGAAAGTTCAAAAGAGGCAGATAAATTTAGTTAGACCAAGGCAATAAAAAATAGAAAGTTTACTTTTTGAATTGTGATAAAATCGAAATCATAATTTAGCTCAATGAAAACTTGAAATAATGTTGCACTTTTTTTTGGCCCACCCCTACTTCACATTATGAACTTTGAATGTCACTGTTACTTCTTGTCAACTATAACCATCTTCCACTATCATTAGTCATAAAGTTGTAATCACAAGACATCCATGTTTTTCCATGTGTATTCACTTGCATTGTCCATAGGTCCATGAATCAGATATTGTACTGTGTTTTCAAATTATTTCCAGCACACAACAATGTTAGGGTCATTTTCCAGGCGTTCTTCCAACTCCTGGTAACTTATCCCTGAGAATGGAAGAAGATGTAAGCATTTTATCCTCATACATAATTGTTACCCAAACAAAACACTTTACAAATTTACCTGTTTTGCAACAGATCTCATCGTAACTATGGCAACCGGTGAAGAGACGAGGAGGTCTGCTTTTCTCATCGCGGATAACCTTGACAGGATACTTCTGCAGTCTCCGTATTAGACATTTCATGAGGCCGAACTGGATCAGTTTCCTGAAACACAGCAGATGTGAGCCAGATGTGGACCATAAAAAAAGTTCTGACTTTCTAGAAATCGTTAAGTGGGTTTTTCAGGAATTGTTAAGTCTAGAACACAGATGTCTTTCATTTCCATTGAAAGGAAATTGAAAATCTATTTTGTTCAGGTATTTAATTTGAGCCATTTTTCCTGCTGGATAAGAGCTGATTTAGACCAGGTTTATATCTGCTTTTGATTTGGTCTCAGCATATTTGGGCTTGGTCTGGTACATTACTTGTTTTAGGTTAGATATGATTTATTTATTCATGGGTAAATTCTGGCTGACTTAGTTCAGATTTGTCCTAGTTCTGTCCTGTTTACACTTGTTTTGGGTCATAATTTTAGTTTATAGCTAGTTAAATAATGGTTTAGAGAAGGGATGAGATAAGATCTTATGCCACACACTCTCAAAAAACAAATTGCAACAACATGCACTCAAGATTTTTTGCATTTGGATCTGAGAAAAAAATGGTTAAAATTGATTTATTAGTGTGATGTCTATATCTTTTTGGTGCTGCCCCAGTCTCTGTGTGACCTTTTTGAACAAACAAGAAATAAAGGCAATAAATAAAGACAAATATATGACTGCATGTTTACACAAATGTCAAACAAATGATTTTATATCCCAGATATTTTTACAAAACTGAAAAGTTAATTTGTGATCTGTTCAACTTAAGCTAAATTTCTTGGCCTCAATATGGAATTTAAAGCTAAATATCAGTATCGGCAAATGTCAATTATCAGCCACAGCAGTAAGCCAAATATCATATATAAATGGCTCAATTTCTTTTTTTTAACACAGCCTATCCCTAAGCAAACCCTCCACCTGAAAAGTTACATAGTGCACCTTTATCTCTAATCCCCAAGTACTTTTTTTTTTATCAGTGTAGGGGCGCTTTGTCAGAAAAGTTTTATTCTAGTGAATACTAACCTCTCGTCCACTCTTTGAAGTTGTAGTGAGTATCGAGAACAAAGGTCACGGACTGTAGTTCCTGGACTCAGACCGCAGTAGAGTTGGAAAACATCTCTGAGGCTGGCTCGCTTCTGACCTAAAACCAAAACATCAGTGACTAATGGAAAATTACATCAAAACTCAAGGCCAAATTGACAATGAACTGTATTTATTTACCTGGTTTAGTGACATAGCTCAGGCACTCCTCTTGGATGGACTTGTCATCGATAAGACTTTGGACTTTTGGCGTAGTGCAGTAGACATTGCTGTACTGTTGTGGACACAGAACAATGGATGTAAGAATAAATGAAAGTATAAAGTACTGCACTGCAAGTAATCAATAAAAAAACACTATTAACTTTTTATTATCCAGTTATCCTTAAAAATCCATATTTTAATCCTGGATTTAAATTTGGGCAACTCCAATGAATTCAGGCCTACACAGTAAAATGTAGGATAACCACTGCTTTAACAAATGTGGTACCTTACCTGAAATATTGATACCAGGGTCACAATGTCATAATATCTGTAAGAAACAATGTATTATATTAGAACATTGTTTGTGTCCAAAAACATAATGTTAAATTCAAAAGTATTATTTGATTATTATCTCATGCTTATGTTTAAAGGTGCACAATGTAACTTTTTTGGAGAAGTTCCGCCACCCCCCGCCATGCTATTGTTTAGCCACAGTATGGCAATAAACTCATCTAGGTTGCATTTATTTAATTACATTTAT
The DNA here is from genome assembly GCA_030686955.1 of Odontamblyopus rebecca. Taxonomy (NCBI): domain Eukaryota; kingdom Metazoa; phylum Chordata; class Actinopteri; order Gobiiformes; family Gobiidae; genus Odontamblyopus; species Odontamblyopus rebecca. Next base: position 18,194,274 of record CM060656.1, on the reverse strand, counting down.
TTCTCACATATATACAGTAATAATAATAATAATAATAATAATAATAATAATAATAATAATAATAATAATAGTAGTAATAGTAGTAGTAGTAGTAGTAGTAGTAGTAGTAGTAGTATATGGATAACTTGAATGGAATACTGTGGAACATGCAATGACTCTCCTTCAGAAAAGTTACATCGCGCTCTTTAACAAACTTACAGAAGATTCTGGACTGCAATTCGAACAAGATTGAGCTCCACATCTGCCTCTGCTGAAATCTTTTGGATGTGTCTGAATCCATCAATATAAGGCAAAATCTGAAAAAGATTTTTATGCAATATATATATATATATATATATATATATATATATATATATATATATATATATATATATATATATATATATATATATATATATATATATATATATATATATATATCCTACAGTATATACACTAAAGACATTGAATGTCTTCTGACTTGTTGAGTCGTGAGATCCCATTGAGATTTGATGAAGTGGTCCTTGCACTGACTGAAAACAGGTACGTCATATTCTTGGACAATGGCAGGGTCTTTCCTTGGCTGAATTTCCTTCAGATGTATGGTATTGGATGTGTCTAGTAATATAACAACAAATCATACACAATACTGTTATGTGGTCAAAACTGGTATACAAGTAAAATGATATAACTTTGATTGACATTATGGACACAAAAAATGCTTCCTATATGTTACATCAGTCAAGACACTTCAATATTTTGATCATTAGCAAACTGCTAATTTCTAATGCTTGAATAATACCCACCAACCCTACCAAAAGGTACCATAACAATATGTTATTTCAGAAAACTTTACCAGAGCATTACCAACAGATATAAAGAAAATAGGATACACTAGAGACTATTTATCAAAATTGATGAAATATTTTTAAATGACTTTGAATAAAAATATATCACCAATAGGCAGTGTGCAAGCTCCTGTAGCATTCAGTTCTTCTAACAAAGTTGACATAATGGGCAATAATTTCTGTTTGCTTTCTTCATTGGATATAAAACCACTTTCAAGCTGCAAGAGAAACAAGAAATCATTTTGATAACAAGTAATATAGGAATATTCATAAGAATAGATAATTTCTGTTACCTCGAGTGTAGTGAGGTAGCCAGACAGTTTCTTAACAATGGGCTCCAGTGGACAGGTATTGGTCTGAGCATCGCATACAAGGCCTAGATTAAACAGGAGTGCGTTTCTGCTGTACTTTTTATGTTCAATGCACACGGGACATCCAATCAATTTCTTACCCATTGCAGTCCTGAAATAAAACAGACATAAACTGATTGCTGTGAAAGTCAATTGACAATAATGCATACATTTTCAGATTACATACACAGTTATCAGTTTGTTTTGCAGCTCTGGTTTGGTGATAATGTAAACCTGGACTGTGTCAAAGAGCTCACGAGAGATGTACTCCTCAGGAACCTGTTGAAAAAAAGCATAAAAGACAACAAATCATGATCAAAATAGAAATGAAATCCACATCATCACCACAAAAGTTATAGTAATAAAAACTATTATTTTACTGATTTGATATTCATATATTGTGATCTGTTGGTGGGTTGGTAAAACTGAATGCATGATCTTGGTATTGAAATGAATATTATGAATGAATTATTAATTAGAAAAAGGGGAAAAAACAGCTGGAAGCATGACATGCAGAGTCATGATGTATTGCTTTATAACATAAACACATATTCTTAACTTACCTGATAAGTGATTTTTGGTCCCAGTGTTGGGTGAAATTCACTAAAGAATATGCACTCTATGCGAGTATTTAACCCCATTATCACCGGTAAATTCTAAATCTAAAACAAATATTTATAAAAAGCAGTTCCGTCCAGTCAAAATGCATGACATTACCATCACTTTCAGGTTAAGGATTTGCAGCTAAAGAGGAAGCTAGCTAAAGTCGCCTGTTAGATCTGGATTTATGACAGCAATCTGAACGCTTTATGCAGAGCTAACACATTTCAAATTATTAGAAAATATACTCGACAAAGATACGAGAAATTATACTGTCCTTCTCTTTCTTTTTTTTAGAAAACTTTACAACAACTCTCCAAAAACACGTTCCACCAAAGATGAACAACAACGATGTGTTTAGAGACTGTTGTAAAGCATATACACAAGTTGTGGGGCTAATATAACTGGACCAGCTCATACAGAATCTCATTGTATTTATTAAAATAATTACTAAATACAGTATCACCTTTGTACTATTTCGATCAATCACCAAATACATTTTATGGACTCATTTAAATTTTCGCTGTATATTTGCTATTTGTATAGAAATTTCCTATGGTCCTAAATCAGCGCAGACTGCGCATGCGGATACGGTCACATGACAAAAACAGCAGCGAGGGAAGGAGGGGAGGACGTGCATGCTTCGAGATATGAACTTGAGTCTGCAAATACTTAAAAATATGGATTTCGCTTTAATAAAACCTCTACCTGAAGAGGACAAAGATTGTTACTGTCACGTTATCTAAATGCAAAGCTGAAATGAAAGGGGATTGTTTAGTTTTAATGCTATTTCAGAAGTATTAGCCTACCATGTGGATGTGGAGGAGGAGAGCCCTCAGTGAAGTGGTTTCTTTTATAGGATGCAAGAATAATAAATCACAGGTATAATATAATCAATTTATTTAAGTTAAAGCTAACTGAACAGCAAAGTTAGTCAATTTCTAATCTTACTGCGTGTACAATAATACCTTGTACATTTTGCTTTTCTTGGATTGACAAATAGTTCTGTTTTGTATTCATGCGGAATGGCCGATTATTTTTGAATGTTATGCGTCAATAAAAATATAATGAGTGAATACACGTCATCATCCCTTAATAAATCTTTGCAGTTGATCTGGGTGTACGCTGTGCGTGGCGGCAGTGGCCTGGCTCTCCCAGTGCAGAGAATAACAGCTCTGCAGGCAGCACATTCCTGGAGTCAACATTTCCAGGAGAAAGGTGTGAGTGAACCGGACCTGTCGAGTCGCCACATAACCGCTCATGTGCTCGGGGCTAAGACAGTAAGTAGCACCATTCACTGTACAGCGCATTTAATCATTTATTTAGAAACCTTGTTCAGTATTAGTCAATCAAAAATCAAAACACAACCTCAAAACACAACTATACAACAACTATTAACAGACAACACAGAAAGGAGGACATTTATGGAGTACAAAAGCTGTCAGAAGTATTTGTGTGCATAGGATAGAAATGTATATTTAGGAAGTCCGTGCATATTTGGCTGTAGTTGAGCATAAAATACATATTTGTAAACTCTTCAATGAGTCCAGTCGTAAATAAAATGTATTTTGTGTATTTTATCTATCAGAATACAAATTGAAAAGTTACGACATCAAGAATTACAATCACAAAATGAAAACTTTTGAATACGCTTTCTTCAGTATGAATACGAATTCACAGATGCAACTCTACTGTCAAAAATACATCATCACTTCACACGCTATGAACAGTAGATCTCGCATTCAGCCTCTTGGTACAGGCTTCCCTGGTCTAAGTGTCATTGATCGTCATTTGACCGAAGCTTTTTCACAGTATCAGTGAGCGGAGATGCTGGACTTTTGCCCCTCACGGACTGAACCAGGACTGAACCAGAACTGAACCAGGTCTAAACCAGGACTAAACCAGGACTAATCTTGGACTTGAGAGCAGGAGAGAGAACTCGAGTCTGCCGAGCAGGGTGTACACAAAGTGCAATCAGGTGATGGCTGCGCTTAGCTCCGTGGGGCACGGAGCTCTGCGCCAGTCCTTTCACCTGCGGTCACCCGACCCGTGGTCGGGCACACCTCCTGGTTTAGTTCTGGTTTGGTTCTGGTTTGGTTCTGGTTTGGTTTTGGTTTAGTTCTGGTTTAGTTCTGGTTTAGTTCTGGTTTAGTCTTGGTTCAGACCTGGGTAAGACCTGGTTTAGTCTTGGTTTATATGACCTATGCTGGTTGTTTTCACCTTTGCCAATAGCTCCGGTTTGACGTTTAAATTGTAGGCTATTTTATATTTGTTACTTTTTTATATCTCACGTTGGGAGAAGTGGGTGGATAGCGTACACCCATGTACCACGCCCACTACACCCCTGGTCCTGATAATAAGCTTTTTTTTACATTTTGGCCCAGAACTATTTAGATTGATAGTTATACAAAGTCATTTTGCAGTTTCTTTAAGAATGAATCAGTCTTTTAAGGAAATAATAATGTTTTCCCCATTATGGGACCAATAAAGGTTATTTTATTTTATCTTAAATATATTATAGATATATTAGGTGGCTGAGTGGCTAGCACTCATGCATCACAGCCCTCCCTAACTCTCCCTCTCTCTTCCTCTGGACGCTCAAGTTTCCCCCATTAACTCAAAACATGCACCATAGGTAAAATCCTCCAGCTAAGGTAGTCCTGCAACAAGATCATGGAGATGGGTTTCCAGGCACCTCAATGTGCTGCCCACTGCTCCTGAAAGGATGGATTGAAATACAGAGGACATTTCCCTACAGGAATAATAAAGTACTAACAAAACAAAACAAAAGATATGCACTTGTAAAGGTTGGAATTATTAGTAAACAGTAGTACCTTTTAATCAAATTAAGATCATGTGATGTCAGTAAAAACATCATGATGACCTTTTGCCATGCCTTTATCAAGAGCATTCTGCCCTTTTCTACTCTGTCCGTGTTCAAAACAGGTCACAATGATCACACTCACAAATGTTTGCTCCAAAATTATTGGCACGTAAATCAGAATCCTCCCTGCTTTGTTTGACCGGCAGGCTATGAGAGTGGCCCCCAGGATCCTCAGGGACCCCTCTCTTGTTCTGTACCCAGTGTTTGAGTGGTGGTCATCAGAGCATAGGCTGTGCTGTGTGCGCTGTAGGACACAAAGGAGGAAGGCCATCTTTGTCCCCTCAGTCATTCAGCTCCCCACCTCCCTTCCTCAGCACTGTAACATCTCAGCACTTTATTATGAACTCTACTGTATGGACATTATGATTGGTTTTATGTATACCTTTACTCTTTGTGCCTTTTAATTGCCTCTCTGGGATAAATAAAGTGATTGGACTGAAGCAGTTTCTTAAAACTTAAAAGTACTGATATTGGTAGAGATATAGATATGTGCATCCCTCGTCAGTTTGTATATGATTTCAAATTAGGCTCCTTTTTTTTTTTGTGAAAAATCAACAATCAACAGTTCCAATTCCATTTGACCTTCCAAGCAGTGACATCTTCATTTTAATAGATTTACATGCATACTTCTACAATATACATCCAGATGGTGGAGACATATGCTGCCCATATGCTCATACAAAACCACCATATTACCGTCCTTATTTACTGAACTCACAAATTGAAACCACATGCTCACATATGTGCTCAGTGCATTTTTTGCTCTTAGTATTATATATTTTGAGGTTTGGTCCCTAATGTCATTTTTATATAATTCATTGATTGTAGATTGAAAGTGTCAGTGCCAAGGTGCTAACTGAGCTTCTGAGCACCGAAAAAACACAGCATATATGGAAGCTCTGTGCCAAGCGACTTAAGAGGTAATTTATTTTATTTAACATGACATGATTGATCAACATTTCCTAATTAGACTTTTATTAGGTATGTGGGTGATACATATTTGTTTGTTTTTTTCCTTTTATTCTTTTCATGTTATATTTCATGATATTATAATCACATTGAAGTTGTTTAAAGGTTAATCTGTTTTTTTTCACTGTATAAAACTTTGTATCTTGTGTTGTGTAGGATGCCAGTACAGTATGTCATAGGGGAGTGGGACTTCAGGGACCTCACTCTGAAGATGAGACCACCTGTATTTATACCCAGACCTGAAACTGAGGTGTGTTTTGACACTCTAGAAATGGGCAGGTGTGTTTATGTGTAATGAGCTTCACATGCTCAGAATACACATGACAGGAACAAAACCATGAATCACACACAACAGCTTTGTAGTCTACTTTTTTATGTTATATTTTAGTGTGCTTTTATTTTTCAGCTCAATCTGGTATCTCAATTTTAATAAAAGTATGTATTAAAATCAGGGCTCTACAGTGCGCCCATTTCACTCGCATTTGCGAGCAAATATTTCGGCGTGCGAACGAGGAACACAAAACAGCCGCACCTGTGCGAGTGCTTCTGCAGCCACAAGAAGGAGAGCTGCGCACAGACGCAACGTGACGAGTTAAGAGTTCTAAATGTATCAAACATTAGGGGCGCACTCACACTAGGACTTCAGAATCGTGCCCAAGTCTGGATCGCCCCTAAAGCGCGGCACATGTGCCCCGCGCGAGCGCAACCGAACCGTGCCCGGGCACGACACCTCCGACCGTGCACGACTCCAGCATACAAGCTCCACATGTGCGCCGAAATCACTCATACAAACAAACTTTTTTCAAAGCACCCACGTCCACCTGTCCCACCACTCAGTAGACACCCCCACGCCGCTGAACTTCCTTCTCCGCCAAAGCGATCTTGTCTCGGACTCAAGCGCATTTGGACTCGGTCTTATCACGGGCTCGAGGTCTGAATGCTAAGTGCCATCATGTTTCATTACAGCCGTTGCGATCTGCAATACACTTGTACCGGTGTGCGGGACCCGCTGGAGCTCGCGGACACTGCGCGGCATCGCCTGTGCGCGGCTTGTCCGCCACAGCGCTGCGTTTGGTTTAGTAAATGTGCAGAAGTTAAATACCACTTTAAAACCAGTAAGAGAACGTAACTCCAATTTGAAAATACAGGTTTAAAAATCCTACACTCTTTTTTTCACTTTGAAGCAGTTTTGTGTAAAGTGCCAGTAGAGGTTCTCCTAAAGAAGAGATTCACAAACTGTGGGTGAGGGTCCAAAAAGGGGCACAGAGTGTTTAAGTGCAATACAGTTTGCTTGGCTTATTTTAAGTCTAAATGAATATTAATCAGATAAAATGGAGATGGATTTATAAAAAAAACATTGCGATCATGCTAGAAAAGTAGTCATAATCCTTTTGTTTTTTTGGATAAAATTCATTCAAGTTGGTGTGTGCAAGTTCTGCACTGTAATAAACGTTCAAAACAAAAACCTATTTGTGCCCCCATTTTTTTTCTGTGCTCCTAAATTTTTTAACTTAGGGGCACGTGTGCTCCTGAAAAAAAAAAGTTAGTGTAGAGCCCTGATTAAAATATTTAATATTATAAATATTTAACATTTATATTTATAGTTTTGATTAGAGTTTGATATTTAGGGCCAATTTTGATTCAGTTTATTGAAAACTCATCTAAAAACTTGTTTTACTACAAACTGGATAAGAGCTGTGCAGTCACGTTTTGTACAGTACTGTCTTGCACTTAATGCAAATTCTTTTGGAAGTCTGACATGCTAAAAAGTGCAAATATCTACTTGATACATTTGCCAACTAATATATCTGTCTATGTCTTCTATTCTACTGTTGTTCTTGTACTTTTCTGTTGCAACACTGAAATTTACCTGTTGGTGGGTTTTCCTAATGAAAACGTAGCCTTTTGCAATGAAATATCCATCCATCCATCCATCTTCTCCCGCTTAATCCAGCTGGGTCGCGGGGGCAGCGTGCTGCCCAATACTCATAGCACCTGACCCCCCCTATGAACCCCTCTGCAGGTGGTGAGCCCACAGGAGGGTGGACATCATGGTCCTTGATGTTAGTTCATAGGGGTGCGGGCATGTTTTGAGTTGATGGGGGGGAAACCGGAGTACCCGGAGGAAACCCATCCAGACACAGGGTGTCCCGGGGATCGAACCCGCAACCTTCTTGCTGTGAGGCCTGAGCCACTGTGCCGCCGCAATGAAATATCCAAATATGGATACTTTTTTTTTTTTTTTTGTGGCAATGAAATAACCAAAAAGTAAATTCACAGTTGATAACCTGGTCATTTCAATTATTAATTAAAAGCAACACCTCACAGTATTGCACCAAAAACTGTTATTTTAACCATATTAATTTTAACTACCTCCATCTGTAGTGAATAATATTGGTCAGTAGAATGTTGTGACGTCAGCTCATTCATACTTGTTTGTTGCTGCAGGAGTTGGTTGAGATTGTTCTCTCAGATCTCCAGAGGAAAACTGGGAGCTTGAGCACCGTAGAAGTGGGCTGTGGTTCTGGCGCAATCTCTTTAAGCCTGTTAAAGAGTCTCCACCAAGTGAGAGAAAGAGTTATAACAAGCAGTTATTTGTAAATTTGAATATTGCAAAAATATGAAAAGTAAAACACATATATATATTTTGGTGTAAGAACATCCTTTGCTATCACAAACTCAATGAATGCTAAATGAGAAAATGGAGCATTCACATTTTTCAGTGTTATGAAAGAGTCACTCCCATAGTCCAGTGCCCTTAGTTCTATAATAGGTCTCCTCCTGTGTATTTGATAAACATCCATTTGTGAAATTACACAACAGTTCTGCATTCACCCCCAACTGTAACTGTTCCACTAACATTTAAAGGTTTTATATGTAATCAGCACTTCTGGTTTAGTTTATTGCAATCACAAGTTAAAGGTGCACTATGTAACTTTTCTAGTGGGAGTCTGAGTCTGTTATTTAATTTAACTTGTCAGTCTTCATGGAGACAAACAGGACAGAAGACGTCACCAGGCCAAGTTACAAGTCAAGTCTGTGGAGAGGTGAACAGCTGCAAATGAATAAATGTTTATAAACTGTCAGCAGGTGACTGACCCCTCACCAGAAAAGTTACACCTTTAACCTGGGATGCCACGAGCAGACAACTATTGAGGACAAAAACAGACAAGATTTAGTTATAGGATCACACATATCACAGTTTTCCATTATTCACTACATTGGTGTATTATGTTTATTGTAGCTTCATTATATGCTGTTCATGGTGTATAAATGATTCTTGCTTGCACATGTGAAAACTATGCTTCTTGTTTGTAGCTCAGAGCAGTGGCCTTGGACCAAAGTGAGGATGCGGTACTTTTAACCAAAGAAAATGCTTTAAGGTACACTTTTATTTAAAAATGTATTGAATATATTGTATTTTAGGTTTAAAAACTTGTATTTTAAAAGATTTGTGTTTGTAAATTGTCTCACGTTGGTTTTTATTTTATAGCCTGGGACTTGACGACAGGTTACAACTTTATCATTTGGATATTTTAAAAGGTATCAATGACCAGTATTTTTATATGCAGAGTTTGGCTGTACAACTTAAACTATTGCTGTTATCCAAAGAAAAAACTTCCAAATTTCCAAATGTACAAAATGCAAGTTTTCAAATCATTAATAATAATAATATTATTATTACTCTGTCCAAGTATGTGTCTTAAGTATTTATCTTTCTTTTGTCTTTTGTGTTGTACTGGCCCAGTTAAGTGTTCATCCATTAATCTGAGGGTTGGTGGTCATATCCCCTCTTCCCATGTCCATTGTGTCAAAATGCTCATGGGCAAGACACTTCACCCCTATCCGTTTGCAATCTAGTATTGTCAAAAGAAGAAATTAAAATACTGAAACTTAAAGAACATACACAAATAGGACAAAATGTAACCTTTCCTTAATATTTGCCAAATAGTCTAGATGTATATAAGAGTTAGTACAGATGGTTGTGTCTGACAAGACGGCATTCACTGGTCCATGAATGAATGTAAAATGTAGAATACCAGTATAAAAAACAATATAAATGTGTCTGTATTTATGATGTTAATATCAGATGCAGAGACCATAGTGAACAGTTGTAGTGGAGTTTCAGCCGTGGTGAGTAACCCTCCGTACCTGTATACTGAGGACATGTCATCACTACAACCTGAAATACAGTGGTGAGTCATTTTCCAGGTTAAGTCCTATTTAGAACTCCAAGTAAATATACAGAAACTAGCATTGCCTGAAACCCTTTATTATCAAGCTGCTATTGGTTGGGTTATGTGTGCTTGCTTTGAGAAAATTAAATCAATCAATGTGATAAACATTTTCAACTATGAGTCGTACATTTGCAGTGGTTATTAGTAAGGTAGAAATTAATGCTCATTTTATAATGGTAAAAAGTTAAAACTCAAAGCTTGGCATAACAGTAATGTTGGGTATTTAAATGTGCACTATGGAACTTTTCATGTGTTTAGCATTAAACTTATGTAGTGTCTTGGGAAACACTATCAGTGGAGAGTTGACCCCACCAATAAAGCTGGATTTGTTTTTAGGTAAATATGAACAAAAAAGCAACTGACTGAATACATGCAAATTGGATGTTTAGTGTACTGTGAAACTCTCCAGGCAAAGCAATAACATCTCTATAGAGACAAGCAGAAATGTTATGTAGTGCGTGCATCTTCAAACACGTCTTAAATATTGAGAAACTGAGAAAAGATACTAGATTGTAACGGGTCAAGGGCAAATTATTCTTAAGAAAAAGGTTATGTCATGTCCATGCCTTTAAGTAAAAATATGTATTTCTTATATATTCTACATTATAAGTGGTATTTTTTTTTATTACAGAAGCATCTAGAGAATTCATTCAGCTAATAAAAACATTGTTAATATAAATGGCAATAGATTTGTCTGCTCAAAAGAAGACCTTAAAAAGATAACTCGAAATGGCTTAGATAAAAAAGCTACACTGAAAAGGAAATGTGCATTTTTATTGGCCAAGATATCAGTTATTGACAAATATTTATGAATCTTAACACTAGATTCCATACAGTGATAGTATTTTCTTGTGACATTTTCTGTGTTGTTGGAAAATATGCTGCCCATTTCATTTTATAGCTGTGTGCTAATCTAATAGAATTATTCTTTACATGTTGGATTTATACAACACATCATAAATTGGACCAACAACCTGGGCTACACCGGAACTAAACCAGAACTAGGACAGGACCTAAACAAGTTTACATCAGAACTAAACCAGGATCAAACTAGAAGTGTGAATTCAGCTTTTGGTTCAAACGTAACTGTTGTGGATCACAAATAAAACCAATATAGTAACATGGCACTTTCAAGGCTTTTTCATCAGTTGTGAATATTTTTCACCATTCAAGATCTAAGATTTTGTTTAATATTGTTAATTATTTACATTGATTTTAATCAGCCTAAAGCACATGGTTAGTTGAATTATCCTGACTGACTGAAAAAAGTACACCTGTAACTTGGCAGTAACATGATGTACTTAGAGAGTGTGTCCCTGATAAATTTAAATGTACATAGTGCGTACATGCTTGTATCAGGTTTCTAGGCTGTTATTCATGTCTTATGTGTATGCATTAGTTTCGAGGACCCTGCTGCTTTAGACGGAGGTGCAGACGGACTCACAGTGATCAGACAAGTCTTGTTTTTGGCTTCACAGATTCTCCTAAACCACGGGTAAGGAAAAGAAAAGATTAGAAGAAAAGATTACCGTACTCCCCTGGCCACCCTCAAACACAAAACAAGCACACACCAAAAGTTCCACCTGGGTTTAATTTGTAATCGCTTTTTCACAGAAACAGAAACAGCGTGTACCGGCAAACGTGTATTAAGTTGCTTTTTATGTTTTTTTTTGCTCTAGTTCCAATGATTTGACCTTTACACCATGTACTACCTCAGAAAATATTTGGCTTTCCAGGAACTGTCTTTAAAGGTCACAAAAATCTTCACAATCCCACAACTAAATCAGAAATAGACCAGGTCCATTCAAGCTGTATAGTTATTGTGCCAATCTGAAGCCTGGATAAAGGTGACAAAAACTCTGAAAATCAATGCACACTCCATTCACTAATCTAATGCAAAAGTCCCGTATATTCCTATATTTGTATGTTTTACTTCTGTATTGCCTAATTCTCTATCTCAGTAACATTACATCAACATTTCCCTATGATAAAATATAGGTTCTTTTTATAATATTTATTAAATTGTAGAATAAGCGTGAAATTTCTGGACTTTCTTGTTATTAACTGATTAGAATCACATTCAAACCTAAATCACATCATAATCATAATGCTTGTCAGAATAATCGCAATTAGCTATATTTCCCAGCCCCAGCCCTTTGTGCCTTCGCATTTCACCTTAAAATTGTTGAGTCTTAACTGATAAAACTCAGGAGATACTGTAGCTTTGACTCTAATATCCCTGGTGCATGCTGTGTTTCTACCTACAGCCGTGTGTATTTGGAGGTGGATCCCAGACACCCTCCTCTTATACAACAGTGGGTGGAGTCTCACCTTCAGGAGCTGCATTATGTTCAGACTAAACAAGATTTTAACAACAGGTTTGTCCACACAGTCTCAAAAGCAGTGTTACTTTCATTATACAACTGTCTAGAGTTTTAAACATGTCACGTTAAGTAATAAAAGATAGTATAAGTATATAGTATAATATATAAGTATAGTATAAGTAATAGTTCTATGTACCATCTTATGTTCAAACTTAGAACTTTACTAAAAGCCAATACAGGTAGAAACAGGGCCTCAACAGAATTAAAAATGGCACTAAACAAGATCTTACCCAGAACTATCAGTGGGTAAATTATGAAAATATACACTATATATTGTGAATGTTGTTTAGAAAATATGCAAATGTTTAAATATTAATTATACTGTTATAATAAAAATGTTGCCATAAGAGTTGATGAAAAGGAAAGAAACTTTGCAACTTAAAACTGAGCTAATACATCTAAAGACATTTAACACTGACTAGACATTTCTAGACATAATATTGTCTGAATATCATTATTATATTATTATACTTATCAAGATATTTGCTTTTGTCGATATTACCCTTCTTTAACCAGAATTAACGTGGTTTTATGAGGTCTAAATCTGATTTTAAAACTTGCTTTCTTGTTTGCTTTTCCACTTTGAATAAACAGGCCTAAAACTCTTGAGAATTAATGTTGACCTAAACTAAAACTATCCCTGGGTTTCAGAGTTTCAGAGGTGATTACAAATTAAAAACAAATGGAAACTTTGAATGGAAAAAACTCAAACCTCAGCATGTTGCATAGAACATGAAGCTGAAACCCCTGAATAATAATTGCATCTAAACCAGAACTAAATTGACCTTATTTCATGTTGAAACTTTTTTCTTTCTTAGAAAATATTTGAATTTCCACTAAACTAGGCCTAAAACAGGACTCAATTACCCTTTATTTATGTAATTATTGCACTTCTGAGTATCATGCCCTTTTAAAACCTGGTGCTATTTGTTGTTTAAGCATAATGTCACATCATGTATAATCAAAAACTCATAATTACGTCTTTACCAATTTACAGTTTAACCTTTGAACCAGAGGATTAATCCACACCTAAACCAGAACCAATATAGTACTAAACCAGGACTACATTAAAACTACACCAGGGCTAATCCAGGACTAAACCAGGATTTAACCATTATATTACCAATATATTTAACACCACTGTATAAAATTCAAATTCATCATGATGCAATTGTCATAACGGGTGTTTCAGCTTGCCTCATCGCAAACCGCTTTTTATTTTAATTACTGTTTTTTTATTTTTTTATTTTGTAGACCAAGATTTTGCATCCTTCAGAAAGAGGAGATAAACAAGAATCACAAGCAAGTTTGGGATTGAGAAACTGAAGATCCTATTACTTTGGCTTTAGCCCAGGTCATCTCATCTTTTAACTCTCCTTCCCCCGCTACCACACATAAAGGCACTTTCCCTAGATCAGTGATCACTACACATTTCCCTGTTTATGAGATTAAATCATTGGTTTGAAAACAATTTAATCCGTAAATATCTGTGTACTCTGCGTTGCGAATGAAAACGTGCGCTAGATGGCTCAGACACAGGCTCAAAGCTGAAGGTAATTATCAGAGCTTTTCTTAGAAGCCTGCGCTCTCCGAATCTCACCCTCCTCCCTGGAACCATTCACCAGTTCTATGAATCCAATGGAGACCGCAATCCACCCTTGCTTGTCCCTTTGCTGATTTATATACACGTAATTCATATTAGCAAGCAAAACTACCCAATCTGCATAGCATATTATAATGGAAACTGTCAGATAAAATAGACTTTTTTTTAACTAAATCAAAATTCACCTCCTTGCTTTGTTTGGTTACAAAGAACCGTACAGAAATATTAACAAAACACGTATATTATTTGATAAGTATTTCCACTACACAATGTATTTTGTATCTAGCAGTGCAACTTTACCAAAAAATGAACTTCTGTATTTGGATATTACCACAAAGTCAAAAGATGAAACCAATTCCAATGTTTAAGACTCGACTTCTCACTAACTGCTGCGTTATGTGGACATGTACACACAAGATTTGTAACAGGAAAGACTATGACGACAACAATGGACTCAATTAATTATTTTAATATAAAATGTACACATGTAAAAAGTAGAAAAATCAAATATTTACCAAGAAAAAATAAAATGTCAAAAAGTTTGTTGGTTTGATGTCGGTAAAGCAGGCATTTTCCACATCCATAAACCAAGATGTATTCAAAGCCTCACAAGTAATTATTTTTACATTACTGAGGTGGTGAGTAGTTTCTGTTTAAGAGTGCTTCACATAAATAAGGGGACCCTGTGTCCAGTACTGTGATGTCAAATGTTGCAGTATGTTTATTTTTAACAAGCAACAGTAAAATCCCCATTATCACAGTTTCTTTTGAAAGTTGGCTGAGATTTATATACTTGAATGCTCAGAGGGGGACATTTCTCATACCTTGAAGGGATAGTCCTGCACGTAGCGCAGAAGGGGCCCGGGGAGTGGTAGAGATTCGGGGCAGTCCGTGTGCCTGTTTATAACCAGACGCGTTAGATGCTGCAGTGTTGGTAGTCCTTGAGGTTTATACACTGCACATTTCAGTTTTAATACAATCGAAGAGTCTTGAATGCTCTTTGAATTCGTTTTGTCTTCCTCTTTCTTCTCCTCTGCTTGCTTTTCTGGTCTCATATAGTGTTGTACCAAACTGGGAATATTTGGGAACGTGGAGAGACTAGGGAGAGCCGGTGAGCTAGAGTCCAGTAAAAACCGTGATCCTTTGTATTGGATTCGTATACTGGTAGGACCCCGTGCTGTCCGGACTGATAGTGTAAGCATGTACATGGGGTGAGAGCTGTCCCGAATCAAAAACGCTCCTTCTGAGGCTTCCTGAAGTGCTGCGTGTGCCTGTGCTGCTGTTACGGCACCCCAATACCATCCTGTAAAAACATACAGTCAATTAGAAAGGGACAGACTGTTCACGCTATCACGCTCAACTACTAAACCACTACAATTAATGATTAATCAGAATTCCCCTTTAACACAAACAATGAATAACTCCCTAGAAGCGCACATCAGTGGGTCAATGTTGTGAAAGTACCTGAATTTTCTAGATAGCAGAAGTTACTGGTGATTGTCTGCAGGTCTTTCGCAGGGTCCCAGAAAAGAGCTGGATTTTGGAGGCAGGAGTTTGATTGTACGTTCTCTGTCCGCATGCCCAGCAGACTCTCAGGAGAAGCAGTAGCAGGCAGGAGAGCTCGAGGGCTACAACACAAAGCATATAAAACATAAACATGACTCACAGGGACAGTTTTGGGGGGAACGTGTTTTTTTCTCATTCACAAATAAGATCATCTAGCGTTTGATCTCACTGACCCAGGATAAGAAATGTCAATATGTTTATGGTGATTGATGTTAAAGAATTTGTATAAAACGGTTACTGATTTAATCACTGTTGTTCGATGAACATGTTTAATTAGTAGTTTATACTGTCTGTTATTAAGGGTTGGTAAGTGATCAAGGTTACACCCATGAACAATTTATCAAAATTACCATAATGGAGGCTATCATATCATAAGCTTCTTTTGACTGTAATGGCCCAGTGTTATAGAAAAGTACACAGAACAAATGTAACAAAAGAAGGGTCTTACCCAGGCACACAAAGAATCATACTACAGCGTTATCCTTGAAGTCCCACTTGGCTTGAATCCTGTTCGTAATGTTTCTTTTTTTTTTTTTAAATAAACAATAAATAGAAAAACCTATAATGTTTTTAAAATATAGTGTGGAAAATGAACTGGATCGCTGAGTCTTGATAGGAGTTGCTCTATAGAGCTCGGGACGCGGAAATAAGCAGGTCCAGGTCCGTGCGCGTTCCCCTCTTCACTATAAAGAACACGGAGTACGGCTTTTAAACTTAAAAAACATTCATCGAAATAATGCAGTTTTATAGTTTGTGCGTCCGTCGCGGCAGCTTGGAGTGTCTGGTCACTGGAATAAGATCCAAATGTGTGAAGGATGCTGTGTATAGACTCGGCTTTTAAAATTTACCATTTCCTAGAAGTCTATTCTGAGAACTGCCCCAGCGCCGAGGGCCTGACGTCAGCGCGGCAACGTCAAACCGCCAATGGGGCTCCTGCGCGCGCCGCTTCTCCGCTCTCCAGTCGCGGAACCTGCTCTTCTCGCAACATTTTAACCACCAGAAATGCGTCTTCGGAGCGCCGCGATTGCTTTGTCTGTTGCGCCGGCGTGTGCGCGGGTGTCACGGCGCGTTTTGGAGTCTTTCGCCCCGGTGCCGCTGTTACTACCCGGCGGTCGCTCTCTGACTGTTCCGCTGTAGTACCGCCCGCTCCCTGGAATCGCGCCGCGTCCGCTTCTCTTTATCCGCTTTCCAGGAACAGTGGTCGTGTTGACTCCTCCCACCGCCGCGCAGCCGTGACACAGCCTTCATTCTGGGAACTCACCGCCTCGACATTAAAGATAATAGGAATGCACATGGCTATTTCCAGTGAAGCAGATTTCCCTCGATCCTAGCGGTGGATGGACACGCGGCGAGAGTTTTTCCCGGAGTATAATAATTATGCTTCAGAAAACAACTTGTTATTGTGACAGTTTAACAGAAAAGCGTGTTGTTGTTTTTTTTTTTTTTTT
This sequence comes from Odontamblyopus rebecca, assembly GCA_030686955.1. Lineage (NCBI taxonomy): Eukaryota > Metazoa > Chordata > Actinopteri > Gobiiformes > Gobiidae > Odontamblyopus > Odontamblyopus rebecca. The sequence goes on along the minus strand of CM060656.1, from coordinate 18,177,405 downwards.
TAAACAAACCATAATCTCTTTTTACATAGTAGGACATTGTAAAACAGGTTTGCTGATAAACCAAGCCTTAAATCAGCCGTCTGAAAAAGGATGACTATCTTAGTAGAGCGTAGAGTGTAAAGCAGGTTATAGAGGAAAGGCTTCTTCTAGTAGACCTGTTTACCAAAATGGAAAACAAATGATTAGTTATGGTGATGATTTTATACCTTACTCATTACTTTGAGTTATGTTATGAGTATTCAGTTGGCCCTTGGTTTAGTCATTTCTCCATTTTTTAAAGCCTAATAAAATAGCCCATAACTAAACAATCTTAAACAAATGGATAAAAGCAAGTAAATATAGGCTGCTAATAGAATTATTGGGAATCTAATGTTATGTTAAGTTGCAAGAATTTTTCGCGTATCATGTTAATGACCTATTTATAGCCTATAGGTCTAGTTATGCATACCAGTGGGTTTTGTTTTTGTCATCTGAGAGGCCCCAGGATTTTTTGCGTTCCTAACTGGGGCTTCTATAATTACACAAATATGGATTTGCTATTCCTAGATTTTTAACAAGCAAATGATTTTTGAATTTGACAGTTTATTGTTAGCCCTTCTCCCACTGACTTTACATCATTTCCTATGTGTGAAACTGCAATAATAAAAAAGGAGAGCGAAGTTTTATAATACATTTTGTTGTATTTTTTCTGTAAGATTAAATGTGTATTAAGTATCAGTTAAACTTTAGTCAAATGCAGTGTTAAAATCTGTTTTAAATGAAAATGAAAACACGGCAAGTAACGGAGGAGTGGATGACAGAATTGCAAAAAGTGAACATCACAGAACCGCATGCATGACTTAAGTGATTTGTATTGAAAGGAGTCTTTTGTTTAACTAGCTTCAAACAGTTTTTCAAGTCTGAAAGAAAAAAGATTTAATCCACCGTTTAGACAAACTGAACCTCTGTATGTATCATGGCCATATTCACAGAGCGTGCTGATCCCAAATAGCTCAATCTCCTTCCTAGAAATCCCTAAATGAGCTTCTTTTCTAAGAAGTCTTGTGGACTTTATCTAGCCTGAATGTTGTTGATGAACCAATTTATTTCAGTGAAGGGAAAGTTTACACCCACAATTATCTGGTGTTTTCATTTGGATAAGTAGATTAGAACTGGCAGACATGCAAGAATGAAGATGCATTTATATTATTCATAAGAATGCTCTCTACTGGCCTTTAAAAATGCTTTTACCACATTTTGGGTTCAAATTTTAACAGCATAGGTGATAAGGAACATTTGAGACCTTACAAGTAAACCTAGACATCAGCTATAGCAGTGGTTGTAAAAGTAATAACAGTTTTATAGCCTAAGCATTTCAAGATAATAGGAATTACTGTTAGTATTAAGTAGGGTGCTGTGATTTAAAAGATGGAGCAAGAAGCATTTTGAGACTGAAATATCAACTGATAAACAAATACAAGAACCCCATGCCTTTCAGAACGTGTTTGTAGATGTTTGTAATATAAGTAATTTACCATTTAAACCGACAGAAGAGTTTCTTGTGTGCAAAGAACAATCTATTACCTAAATAATCGCAGCTTTCTGATTTTATAACCACGCCTTTTCAAATAGCTTTTTCCAGTAACTATACAAGTACAATATCTGACATCATCTTAAAACAGAAAACTAAACCAGTACAGACAATTTTGTCCAGAATTTGACAGTTAAATGTGTTTTCCAGACTGTGGCATAAGATGGGCGTGTATAGTTTATCCTGTTGTTTCTGCAGAGTACAAAGAAGAGTGAGAGTCTACCAAGAATGAAATGTGGTAAAAGTACATAAAGATGACTACTACGAATGACTTGACTTTTCCAGTATCTCGCCTGTGGTGTGGTTCAAAGTTAGTGGGGTTTTTGAGGGATTACCTAGAAAACAGCTGCATACGCTCACTTGATTCGGGAAAGACATAGATGAAGACTAATGCAGAACACAAAAGAATAACTTGAATGGTTCTTGCTTGAATTAACCTGACAGTTTCATATGTATTATATCTTTTCTTGCAAGTGTGCATAACAGCCACAAACTCACGCAAGATTGTGTAAATCTGTTTTCAAAAATGTTATTTACAGCTTTTACAGTAGAAGCAGTTGAATCTGTGGGAGTCATTGGGAAGAGTACTACAGTAATTAACAGTCCAAAATATTGTTTTTAAACTATATTTGTGGTTGCAGAAAGTCCAGTTCAGTTATAAATGAACTTTATCTTGTGCAACTGTGTCGATTTGATTAGACCAATCCCCGATTAAACAGTGATGCTTCTAGTCCACTAAACTCATTATCAAACTCACAAATCTGATTTAAGCAGCATTATCAATACTTGATATGACATTAGTAAATGAATAAATACTTTTGATAGCAGGATTAGTGTTTGTACAGCTTCCCTACTTGACCACTAAATGTTCTGTTCATTGCTTTGATGCTTTCACAGAAATTTCCTAGAAACCCTAAATTGTTGTATAGGAAACTCATTCGATTGAAATTCCTTAATCTTATTGTTTTATTTATGTTTGCACAATGACCAAGTTTGATTGCACTTAAGTTACTCAAGTAATCATTTGTCAACTCATAAAATCTGAAGTTGTCCATTAACAAGTCCATTGTGAGTTATGTCAGTATGGGTGGTTCAACATGCTTGCCAATAGCACTGAATGAATGCATTGTGTTTTAGACTTAGTGCACGCTCTTGGAATGTCACAAAAGAAACAAGATGAAACATACAGAGTTCCACTTATAGTAGGGGCACAGTGTGATGTCAAAAATGCATTATGTTATTATACAGAACATAATCATTATAATACCCGCAGAATGAAAGAGCATTATAATTCAGTACATCCACTTGAAAATAATTGTACTTTTTACTCCAAATAACTTCATGTAACTTAAATATTGTGCAATAATTATTCTCTTTAAAAGTTCTATATTAAACAAAAGTGACTCTTGTGAGCTTGAATGTAGACCTGTAATTGTGAATTGTTTTATTTATTAATCCTTTATTACCGGCCTGTCTACGTCTCCAAAGCTCAAAATGCTCTATTCCACCTTGTGATGTCATGAAGTGATAGTTTTCAAGTTGACAGCTACATTTTATCAATTGCGGGTCTGAAATTCTCCAAATGATTTCAGTGAAGGTGTGTGGAGTATAAAAATTCCTTCTCTATTGTGTCAGGTATAATCACATGACATCACAAGGGGGAACTAAATGTTTTCTGTTTGAGAGGAGCTTGAATATGTAGGGTTTGTGTGTTAAACGTGTGAATGAAACAAAACAACTCCAGGTATGTTTGTGGTGAGGAAATAACATTATAACAAAGCTAAGAAAAAGTGAAATATGGGGCCTTTAATTATTGAAACTACTGCTTAACCTGTTTGTTTTATTCGGATAACATTACTGTAGATGTGATTATTGCTTTAAACAACATTTAACCTGCTTTTCCCCATGGAGATGTTATTGCTTTGAGTGTTGTGCTGTGCAGTATGGTATTACAAAACATGTTTATTTAGCATTTATTCAGTTATAGAGGTTTTATTACCAAAAAAAAATGCATTCTTACTTTGTGTTGGCTCTTTTTCCACAGATCTGCCCTGTAACCTGATGACGTCACTATGACATCATATCTTTTATGTCCATGAAGATTGAGAAATCTTAAGTCATACTATGGAATAATCCTGGAAAAGCAATGACATTTCTATGGAGACGCCTTTCCTGAAAAGTTGCATACTGCACCTTTAATTGCGTCACATTTACAAATCATGTTGTTTTGTTAGATTTCTTTTTGCTGAATATAAACAAGCGAGAAACCATGTAATACCACATTAAAAATAATTTTATTTGTCATTTCATTTTTCAGTTTTTTACAAATATTAATAAAAAACTTTATGACTCTAAACATGAAATGAAAACAATTGTCTTTGCAACAAGTCAGTGCAAATGCATGAACAAAACAGCAGCTTTTTCATGCTCTGTCTAATTCTTCGATGAAAACAGATGAAATGAAGCACTAAGATTTGAGATAGAAGAAAAAGGATGACAGTTATGGCATAATAACATTATGCCATATTTCAAGTCTTTCCTGTGGTCTGTACAACGAGGAAATCAAATTAACTCAAGGTTTTGGGTCAGAGCTGGGACATGAGACGAGGTTGTGTTCATGTGACAGTGCAGCTTTCCATGAGGGAGGGAGGGCAGTAAAGTTAAAATTTTGTAATTAAATAAACTTGTCAATATTAAGATGTTTTGATCTGATTTACTGTTAATTTAATAAGCTGTAAATTTCAGCAACAGCGGCTTTTTGGCATACATTGAATCTAACAAAGTCTTCTCTGTCATCAAATATTAACTAAGGGATTGATTAATTAATATATTTGTTCTGTTTAATTTAAAGAAGTGGTGATATTCTTCAATACAAACATTCATTACCAGCCGTAGATTCGCTTCCTGTGCCTGTCCCTAACAAACAATAAGGTTATCTCCTATCCTACGTCCTATTACATATTTCAGTAACACTTAATAATAACTACACTTTAATAGCCTTAATAAACCATGAACAAAGACTAATTTCATAATTAAAACTAACAACAATTTACTAAAGGCACTGTATCTGATATTACACATTTTATTTAAAATGTTAAAAGCAGAACTAGTTTAAACCGTATGTAATGGTCCAGTTAATCCTCACTTACCTTACGCAATCCAAACATCTTAATTATTCACCGTAATAAGTTCATAAGTGCAACTTTCACAGACCAAGGTGTAGTTTTGCTGTCACAGTAAAGCTAACAACTAGCATACAAACATGCACTTCCTGATTATTGACTATTGAAAGGCTTTGTAATTCGATGCAGACAGCACACAGTCGGCTTGTGCAGACCTCAAGAGCCGCTTATGCAATATACTGTTTATGCACTGGGGCAAGGCAGAGAAGAAATGTGGTACAGGGCCTTTAAGAATTAATCAGGATTAGTAAGTACTTAATCTATTATTATGAAGGTCTTTGTTAATGTTTATTATTAGCTATTACAAAGCTGCACCCATATTTCTACACATTTGTCTAGACCACTTCGTACCATCAGGGATTTTTACGCAGCCTCCTCTGCACATGAACACAACCCATCTAAGCGGCTCTATCTTGTCTCTAGCTGTTTTGAATGGCATCTATCCCCCTGATGAGGCGTTTATGGCCCCGTTTTCCTGCAGGACCTCGGGGTTTGGCGAAGGCCTGTTTGTGGGTGTGTTGTTTGGGATGGACCTCGTCGTACAGGAACTCCTCTGTCAGCTCGTCGCCATCATCGATCTCCAGCTGCAGGTTCAGACAAGCACAATGTGTCTCAGCAACAAGAAGAAGTGAAATGTGGTTTGTCAAGGAAAAGCTTATGGCCAGGCAAAGTAATAAATAAGGATTATATAAGGTAAAGGTAATAAATAAATAAAAGGTAATAAATATAAGGATTTAGTCTCATATAGTGCTATAGTTGTTCCGGTATGCCTATAATCCCCAAACATTGCAAGTACTAGTAGATCTAGTTAAGTTTTATACTTGGGGTTGACCAGGATTTATTATTCTTTAATACAACAAGAACAGGTGAAATGTGGTTTGTCAAAGAAAAGGTTATGAATGGACAAAGGTAACAAATATAAGAATTTAGTCCTATATAGTGCTAAAGTTATTCTGGTATGCCTGATTCCCAAATACTGTAGTACTAGTAGGTCTAGTTGTGTTTATTTATTTATTTTACATAAGCTTAGGGTTGAATTAGTAGTTATCAAACTTTAATGTAAACAAGACAAAATATGGTTTATTAAAAAAACGTCAAGAAAAGGTCTTGGGTAAACAAAGTTACTAAGTATAACGCTTTGGTCTCATAAATGGTGCTTTTCTAGTCCCCAAAGTAGGACTGAACCAATTAGTACAACAAGATTATTGGAAAAACAATACCAAAATGACTCCTGATCCCTAAATATTGTAGTACTAGTACATTTAGTTTAGTGCACAAACATGGGGTTGAACGGTAATTATCATCCATGCACTTTGCAATAATACTATTAATCAATAGTTATTGGTAAATGCTAGCAACAATCTTAAGTAAAAGTATATATATCTCAACAATAGAATAATGTTGGACGTTGTTTCATAATTACATATACAGTATTGCTGGTATTTGAGTTATATTATTATTTACAATTTTATTAACCATTGGATTTATGTATTATGGTAAGCTAATACAACAACACCAACACCCACTCACACACCACATTCATACTTGCTAATATGGGTGAGGTGCTAATCAACCCTGGGCTTGTTTAGCTTCTGAGGCTGAAGCGTTGACATGTTGGTATGTAATAGTTGTAGGTGTAATCATGTAATCTGTTGGCCTATTCTTTTGACAAGTCATGATGAAACGTAACATTATTATTAAAGCTACCATCTGTACATTTAAAACATCTTTTAACCAGTAGACAGGTGTGAAACTTGTTCCCCCTTCGCCTGAACTTTGCAGAGTTATAAGACAGAAGTAGTGTAAATGGCATCTAACGGTGACACGTGAGAATAACAGGGACTGGGTGGCCAATTTAATTACAGATGTTGACTTTAAATGTACAGTGGTTAAAATGTGATGCTAAAAGATTGTGCTTGTACAGGTGACCTTCAAAGTACTAATTTCACTGATTCGTTAAATATTTTTGTACCTTTCTTGCTATTTCCAAACGATACTCTTTCTCCACATCTTCCAGTAGCCGACTCTTGCAGCTTGAGTACAGCATGCGCTCTTTGATGCTGCAACTGCACCCAGGCATTGAGTAAATAAACACTGCAGGAAAGAGGATATGAACTGTTAACATGGAAGCCAGTTTCTCATTGTCTGATTTGTGTAATCTGTAGTTGATGGAAAAGATTTGCGTACCAATGGAGTCAAGTTGGCCTCCTTCATGGCGGTGTTTGTAAAGGAAGAAGTGATATCTGGGAGTGTCTTTGGGAACTCTTCGGGGCAGGTCTCGTATTTCTGTTGGATTCGAGTGCACCAGTTCGATTGTCTCCTTTTCTATATCCAACCGCTGAAGTGGAAAAAAACCCAATATGAATTCCTAGAAAAACAGGGATTACATTCCGCGTATCCCTGACAAGTTAACAGAATTGAAGAATTGGAAAAGCAAAGTAAACATGCTGAATTGTTGCTATGGGTTTCCATCTATTGTCCTGCACATTCACACAAACACACACATTTCCAAGCTTTTTTTTTGGGTTTTGTGTTGACTTACAATTATTTCCTACAGACAGATCCCATCTTAACTGCAACTGTACTCGTTTAACCTTTACCTATACTGCAACTTTAAAGGTCCACTAAGGAATTTTCAGGTGGAGGCCCAGTCACCTGCTAGTCTCTATGGCGATGTTATTTGATGTTATATATGTTTATTTTTGTACTAATACTCTATATATCGCATTAAACCCGCAAGTGGCAGCACAAGGCAAAGCCACTGGTCAGATCTGTGGAGGGGCAAGCCAACACAGTAAGGATGCATGTTTAATTTTTTTGCAATAAAAAACAAGACCAATTGAATACCACATTGTGAAAAATTCAAGGCAATAACATTTCCATGGGCATTGATAGGCATAGATTTCAGTCCCTGCAATGTGTTAAATCCACTCTCAAACTTTTACTCATGAGCACACGAGACAGGGCAGGTGGCGTGTCTTGCACAAGGCCATTATGTACCAACCTCCAGTTTTGTGGGCGAATAATCTGAAATACTGAAACCAGCTCTGGCATATACTGGATGAGAGAGTAACATTTTGTCACAAAAGCTGTTTTCTTAGAAGCAGATAATTAGTGCTTGAGTGGGTGGAACAAAGGCCACATTGTGATGGCTAAACTACAAGAACAGGGAATATCTTAGAAAACAGCTTGAGTTTTAGTGAAGAGTGGTAAAAAGAATTGATCAAAAGTATATACTCATTTAAACAAGTTTCGATAGTGGAAATCACAGAAACAGAACAAAATTGGACAATTTCTGCATGGTTTTAGAATAGTCTGTTTTCAGAACTAGGATAAGGCCTGGTAATATTAAAAGAAACTGCTATTTTGTGCTGAAAAACCCCAAACCCAAAACATGCTACATAGGTCTCCAGGAAGAATAGCTGACAGCTAATGGAGATCAATTAAATACAATCAATCAGTTAAAATACTGGCCCACTTTAACTGTGTGCTTTTAACTGTATGTTTTAATAATATTTAACTTGTTTATGTTGTTGTAAGGCGACCTTGAGTGTCCAGTCTAATAAAAATATATTATTATTATTATTATTAAAATTATACTACTACGACTGTATAATGTATTTCTTAAAAAAAAAATCATGATAGTATTGAAATTGCTAACAAGTACTAAGCCTTAATATTGAGATTGAGTTTTAAAATGTTTAATTGTGGCAACACTACTTGTTTGTGGTCTTGTGGACAATGAGTATTGAAAATTGTCCAATGGAGGAAACAGTAAAAATATGTGATGTTAAAGTTCTTCTGATCCAAAAATCAAGCCATGAGAACTGCAAGTGGATGTCATTGGTAAAAATAAGATGTCTTTTATATTTGCTGGTATTGGATCCGGATTAGGTCAATTTCACCACTCTTATAATTCCCATAATTCATTGTTCTAGGTTAATCATTATTTTATCCCTTGACTTATAGTTGGCATTTGGATTAGTGTAGATTAATTTCCTAATAAAAACTACTCGGAAAAAACAAATATTCTAGGAAGTTGGACAATGAGCAGTTTTTAGCACACTCACCAACTGTATATAATTAATACGTTTTTGTGACAGAAGATGCAGGGCTCTCTTTGCGGACTCTTGCAGCGGGAAAGCCAATCCCTGAAGTGTCTGCTTTATGTCCATGCTGATCTCTGCTTTCACCTACGGAGGGCAGTAAGGAGACACAGAACGTTCAGTCAGACTGGTCTGGACTTTGGAGATTTCACTGAGTTCAAGAACACAATGTCCAAATGGGGTGGAAGTTTGTACATACAACACAAGGTTAAACCCATAGACCATATATATATTTTTATACGGCCTATGGTTAGACCATGTATATGTATATATATGTAGAGTCAATGGTTTGACCACACATGTGACCAAAGGCTTAGGAGATGAGTTGAAAAAAAATTAATGTACTGTATATATTCACATTACTGGTTACAATATTAATGTCATACAGGAGACGGTACTCTTTGTACACATTAAAGTGTAAAGGTCAGGAAACTTAAAAGCAAAATATAACATTAAAGGAAACGAAATGTGTGAAATTTTGCTCAGCAGCAGATTATCATAAATACACCATTTACACTGACTTTAATTTTGTGAGTGTCATCACTGTTTACTTCTGCTTGAGTAGCTAGATTCTTATTTCAGAGGAAGTTTTATTCATTCTGCCCACATCACATCTGCTTGAAAGATGTGCTGTTTTGCTGTGTAAATTCATAGTAAGTGGAAGAGAAAGAACAAGAAAAAAGATGCACTTCAACATACCTGTTTAACTTTGCCCTGAAAAAATAAAACAAATAGGAGATTAAAAGTACAGTAAAAACACATAGACAAAGGCCTAAGGCAGTGATGACCCCTGACCTCTGTGATTTTGATCCTCTGCAGTTCCTGTTCGGCCACAGTGAGAGGGGCGGGGCCAGAGCAGGACATCACATGGTGCTGGTATCCGAGCAAACACACATCATCCTGGACGTAAGGGTGGGGAAATATAAATACTTTACATATACTTTATACAAGCATGGTGTGATCAAAATACTTAGTGAAAAGGTGCAGAGATTTTTACTAGTACTTGAGGTCCTTTGTGTTGATTGTAGATGTGATTTAGACTGGTTGTAGTCCGGGTTTAAACCTGATCTAATCCAGGATTAGTTACGAAATTAATCCCAGTTTAGTCCCAATTTTGCTGTAATACTTGTGCATGCCTAACTTTTCTGGTGAGGGTTCTGCCACTTACTTGTAAGACATTTAGTGCAAATGAACGGTCAGTGGTATCTTAGTCCACCAAATTTTCAAATAAGCGGAAAAAGAAGTGAGATTCTAATCATTTTGATAATTTTTGCAAGTACCATGGCATGTCTTTGTCTATCTGATTTATCAATTGCCTAAAGCCTTTAGGTATTTGATGGATCTGCCTCTCATTTGGTCCTGGTTTGGTTTTGGTTTAGTCTGGGTTTAAACTGGTTTAGTCCTGGTTTGGTCCTTATGTAGTCCTGGTATAGTCCTGGTTTAGTTCTGATAAAGTGCAGAATGTGTGAAATGTGTATACCTCGGCTGTTCCAAAAATTTCATATTTCACGTGGCCTCCTCCAAACTCCTTCTTGACGGTGGCACGAGTGGCAGCGTACAGCATCTTCTGTTTGACCTGTAAACATCAGAGAGGGAACTGTGTTATGGAAACTGTTCCAAGTCAGAAACTCTCATGATGGGAAGAAGATAAAAGGATTAAGGAAACAGGAGTTCAGAGTAGCTGAATACTGGTACTACAGGAAACAAGAAATCTGTAAATATGTCTAAAACTGGAGCAAGTAACTCTATTAATCTGTAACATATTCTTTAATGTATAACTTTTACGTAATACACAATCTCTTCCTATAATTTTGTGAGGCACCAGTCACAAAAACTGCCGTGTCCTTAGACATGATACTTCACTTGATGATGGTGGTGGTCGGAGGGGCCGATGGCGCAGATTGGCAGCCTCGCTTCAGTCAGTCTGCCCCAGCGCCCCTAGGACAATAGTCTTACCATCACTGAGTGTGGAGAGAATGAACAATGAACTGTAAAGCGCTTTGGGTATCTTGAAAGGTGCTAAATGCAATGATTAACTAAAAATGTATTTATTAATATAATACAGAACCAAACACAGAAGCATGGTTTAATATTAAGTATGTTTATATTTGGCATTAACTTTATTTTCAATACATGACACAGCAGATTTAAAAGCCATTTGCCATTTTACCAAAACTGTACCTCAAAACTGAAAATCATTTGTATTCTTCATGGAATATTTCATTTCTGATCCTATGTAATGAGTGTTTGTAATGAGCTGCCTTAAATAATGGTTTTCCCTGGCATTATATTTGAATTGTACTAAGTAGGTGATAAATGTTATGCAGTAACAATCCGTGTGTAATTAATGTAATAATGCAGAACAATTAGCCTGTGTGTCATACTGGAGATTGATCCGGGGACCAGGAGATGAAGACCCATTCATAGCCCAGTGCATTTTGGGAGTCGAGGCGATATAGGAAGTAGCTAGGCTCTTGGTCGTCAAGGAGAGGAAGCAGGAAGTGGTCATAGTCCTGGTCCCAGCTCTGCTCCGGCTCTCTGTAAGCTCCAAGGATAAGCTGTTCTGAAATCAGACAGTACCAAATCAACATCAAGTTAAACAGAATTTCAGCAGAAGTGACAAGCAGTGTAATATAGTTTTATGGGAGATAGCAAAGAGAGAGTTAGAAAAGATTTATTGAATGGAATATTGGCCCTCAGACCCGTTGCAGTGATGTATGGGTAGACTGGATGACATTAGGAGATCTGTCTTCCTTTGAGGTCTGGACAGTGGTGTCGAGCAGAATAAAGGGGATGATGAGTCAATGAGATTTAAAGAATTAATTTTGTCTTTTTATATGCAAAGGTTGAGAAGATTAGATTCATATTGTGTGGACTTTAACATTTCCAGTAATGTCTGGGAGGCTGTGGTTGCTGCTACACAAAAAGTTGAAAACAGATCAAGAAACTGATAGACTCCATTAGGGTTATGACCAACATTCAGAAGAGCGGTGGCTATACTGGTCACTGATTTTTATTTATTTATTTATTTATTTTTAAATGTCAGAAATATTTAGTTGTAAATTTTGAGTTGTTTATCATTCTGACAGATAAAAATAAACTAGTGAGAATCATTTCATTTAGTTGCATAATCATTTTGCACATTAATAGTTGTGCATACATAGATTTTCTCCTAAGAAAGCCAAAACTTCACTTTTACTTTCTTAAATATTCAGGTTTGAGATTTATCAACATTTTGGATTGGTCAAAAGCACTATAACTGTTCAGTTATAAAAAATAATCCTCATAAATACATTTTAAAGGTGCCATTCTGAGGACTTTTCACCATTTAAGATTTACACATTGTGCAAATCTTGGTAAAAAGGTAAAAAAAAATGGTAAAAAGTCCTCAGAATGGCACCTCTAACAAAATCTGTGAAAATGGGTTGTGACTTGCCATTTAGTCCTTATCCACATTCTGCATTGGTTAAGTTCTGACATGTTTGACTAAGCATTTTTGTTTTAACTATTGCATTTTTTCACATATTGTGCAGTCCTATCTACTATCCACCATACAGAGTTAAGTGCTAAACACACTCTTCACATCTGAGTGTCCTATATGAGTGTCCTATATGAGTCCTGCCAGTGCAGCAGATTCAGTCTCTCAGCTGGAGCTCTGGGTTTATGTGTCATTGTAAACTACACAGGGACAACGCAAGCATACTGTCAATACACTTATATGTATGACCTAATTTAACACTTCAGGAGAGGTTTATCTAAATAATGTATAATAATTAGGTCAAGCATGTGCAATATGTGTTTTCAAAAATAGGTAGGTTTTCAACAAGAAACTCAAAAGCAGTTAAAAATAATATCAAAATGTTTTCTTTACTGTTTGCTTTACACTTACAACCAAATGAGGTGTCCTTATGTACATTATCACTTTGTCTTTGCTGACTCTCATTCTTTTACCTTACCAGAATAATAATATTTGACTTATTATGGGAAAATGGAAACATCAACAATAATTATGCAGACATGCTTTTGGACAAATACCGCACAAAGCCCCCAGTGTCCTTGTAGGGCCGGGGGATTTCCCAGTATACACCTCGGCCCTGCTGCTATTCTGGGCTCTGACACATTCCTCCTCTACCAGCTCACTCAGGCCATACTTTCCACTGGCCATTATTGTCAATATAAGTTATGACCCACTGTATTTCTCCATGTGAATAAACTGAATAAAAATAAAGTTCTTATAATGTTTTAAGAAAAAAATTCAATAGGTGCTAATCTGTTTATTGCAGTTCAAGTCCAATGTTGCTACTGTTTTAGTGATGGCTATGACCACATAAAATATTGGCCACCCACCTATGCTTACACCTGGCTTTGGTCAGATTTAGGCCTAATTTAGACCTTTAGTCTCAGTTTCGTTTGTGTTGAACCTGGCAGGGTCTTGTGTAGCCTTTAAATATGCCTTAGATGGTCATGGTTTAGTCTTGTTTTAGACTTGGTTACAATCATTTTAATCATGGTTTAGCCTTTTTTAGACCTGGTTACAATCATTTTTAGTCATAGTTTAATCTTGTTTTAAACCTTTTTTGTCCTTGGTTTGATCATGTCTTAGTCCTGGTTTAGCTTTGTTTTAGACCTGGTTTAGCCATACATAGATTTACATAGAAAACAGGGTGATTTTTTTTTCTCATGAAGAAATCAGGACATCTGGGGTGTACTGGCTTTCAAGATTGTGATATGTTGTCACCTATTGCTATTCCAGTCTCTCTCTCTCTGTGTTATGACTGAAAACCTAAAAATCATATGGTGTCATTGCATTTATTATCTATGAAAAATGAATGAAATTTCTCTAATTCATCCCTCCATGCCTAACCTCATTCAACAACATGCTCCACTTTTTTCAATTTGAGCTGGTCACCCTATACATTTATAGTGGTAATTATAAAGCCATTTATCCATTTTCTAGCCTTGCTCTTAGTGTGAAAGCACTCCAGACTACTGGGACCAAGCACAATGCTATGATAAGATTGAGACAGTAAACTGAGAGACCACAGCGGTGATGAAATCAACACTAGATCACGTTTCATTCTGACACTGAAAAGCAGCTCTCAATCACGTCTAGTCACATGTCACTGAAAATAGACAAGTGTCACCATCAGGGACAGTCCGACTCTGTCCCAACACGCCTGGCAAAACATCCAACAAATACCGGGCTGAATATTTAACTTGATGAGAGTATATGCTCCCTTATGTACCAACCAGAAAGGTTAAGTTGTTAATCTTATGGTGACTCATATGGATCAGGTCATAGTCTCATAGCCGAATGTAAACAGCCATTGAAACACCAGTCATCTTTCCTCAAACAAACACTGACTTACTGACCACTTCTAGGAGCAGTGACACACATCTAACGCTCATCATAACAGTTCATCTCTCTGTAGAAGTGCGGTGATTTGTAATATTTAGCACTGATTCTGATTCTGACATCTGCTGTCCTGTTTAATACAACCCCTATTGTATGCTTGTAATGCTAGAACTTACTTTGTTTATGGCGCCATGTTTTCATTTTTTATTATGGGTTTTGGATAGCTGGGTGTGCACAATATAATTTATGTTTGTATTTATTTTAAACAATGAATTTATCTTCATTGTACTGGCACTTAATTGTGACCTCTTCCATACTTAAGATGATGTAAAATGAAGTTGCCAGTTACTCAACTGTTTCTGATCAAGATTAAAGGTCCTATATTATGCAAATCTAACTCTCAAAACAGTAGATAGAGTTGTGTTTTGTTTCATTCAGACATGGTTGAGTAATGTGTCATGAGGCTGTAGTTTGTAAGTAAACAGTAAGTACTTTTTACCTTTTGTTCAGTAGAGGTTGGCAACTTCAGGGCTGAGATTTTCCTAATGATTCTAGTGAAAGAGTATGGAGTTTAAAAAGACAGTGGAGAGCTTCGTGTATTAGCACATAACATCACAAGGAAGGAACAGAGTATTTACTGTTTGAGAGATGTGCCGTGGTTGTGTGTTGAGCAAGTGTGAATGAAACAAAAACACAACTCCAGGTTTGTTTTTGACGAGGAAACAACAGTATAACAGATACGAAAACAGCTTAATAAGGACCCTGTCGTTAAAGCCAGTTTAGTGCCTTTAAGTTGTTTCTCATTTAGTTTTGTTTTGTGTTGTAATGCTGTTTTTAGACAAATGGGAGTCCTAAATGTAAAGATGTAATTTTTTCTGCCCTTTACATTGACCAATTGCTTATCTGGACATGGTTTACATGGTATACGCAGATTCAAATAAATATAAACTTTAACTTGTTGCTGTAGATGACTTGAATTAACCTCAATTTGAATGTGGCCACATGGGTGCGTTCACACTACACACTCAAATCACATATTTGGAAAAGACCAGGACTAAACCAGGACTAGAACACGACTAAACTGGGCTCAAACTTTAAGAAATCAACGACAAGTTTGAATGCGACCATAGAAAACACAATTTCCCCTTTGTAAGCAGGTATATGGGACCTGCCTTCTTAATGGGGACAAAAATTAGGCCCCCCATATTTTAACAGTATAGAGCATGATCAAAGTTCAGGTATGGGTTAAAATAAATAAATGTTAAAAAGTTAGGTGAGTGGCTGTGTGGTTAGGATCACTCTCCAGTCACTGTTGACATCCCCAAAGGCATGAAAAGCTAACATTTGTGTCCGGGCTCTGACTCACCGTCCTTGATGCACACTTTGATGAGGCGCACTGCTCCACCTCTGGCCCGGGCCAAGAACTGCCTCAATTCTGGCGTCACCACCAGCGCAAGGAACATGGTGGGACTGTGTCGGTCCCGCAACAACTAACACAAAAAGATATGACAGAAAAACAACCGCGATATCTAATTTATATATATATTAAAAAAGGCAACAGTTAAGTCCCAAGTAGAAATTTAATTAGGAAAGTTATGGCTAGGAGAAAGTAGGTTGTTCAGTCTGCTCGCTCTCTCTAGAACTGTATGACACTTCCAGGAGGGACATCATGCAAGTAACTGGGACAGGATCATATGCTCCGAGAGGCAACCTGATCACCTCCACCAAAATTAGCCCTCTCTGACTGTCCAGCCATGGGCACTGCCCCCCCCCAAACCACCATCCCATAACAACAAGTCCCATGCACCAGGAGAGGAGGGGACAGGCCTAAAGATGAGCCATGTAACAATGTCAGCTGCTGCTCAGTATTGTCCTCAGAAAGGAGTTCATGGTTGTTTTCATTCTGGATTCATTGTAAATTTCATGTAACAAAGAGTAATAATATAGACTATAAATACCAACCTCAAATCGCCTTTTGGAGCCTGTATTAAAAGTGACTATTCATCCATAGAAGGACTTCTATTTAGAAATCACTCTTGACCAAAATAACCAGATATGTAGGCCCTGTTTTTGTTTGTTTATTATGTCCCTTAACACCTGTAAACAAAAGGTTTAAAAGTAAATTTGACATTCCCAAATTGATATAGGCCTATACCACGTATATATTACAAAATATGTAATTTATGCACCAAGACACCAAGATACACATTCTTTTTATTTATCTGTAAATTTGTTTTTTACGTCATGGTTTAAAATGTGTTACCACTTCTTAACCATGTCCCCATGTAGCAATCCCTCCTGATAACACAAGGTTATTTTTTATAGCTCAAATCCATGATGACTTCAGCGTCACTAAAATAAATCTTATCCATTCTAATTGTATGTCACATGTAAATATAGCATCCTCACTAACCAGTCTATCAACCCATTACAATCATCTAAACCATATTCATTTAAACAAATCACGCCTCATCCACACAAAAATATCGGTTATGTACTCTACAACCAGTGTTCAACTGCTCAGACTGTGTGAACAGATATTGTAATTGCAAGTGTAAGATTTCCCTTTATGCTATTGGATATTACTGCCCAATGCTACAAATGTGTATAGATAGTGCTCAACTGTCAGGTTGACGTGTAGTCACTAAAAGATAACTCCTCTTCACAACTTCAAGGTCAAAGTGTTTACACACACTTGTCCCATGTACAGGCACTGAAAAACAAACATGACATCTAAATGGGTCAAAGCTAACATATTAAGACATGGCCGGAACGGGTCATTTTTCATTCATATTAATCTAAAGATAATCTTCCCTTGTAACCTCTCACTATTTCAACTCATTGTGTAATTTGTTTTTGAGAGGATTCTTTACATGTCAACCAAATCATTTTCATCACCAATATTTTGCAACTTGTGTGATAGATTTCAAAACGAGAACCCAAGGCTATAAATACACTGGCTTCACAAAAGTATAATCAATTAGGGGATATTGTACAAAGAATATAAAAGATACAAAATGCCCAACTATTTACAAAGACATTTAATGTTAAATAAAACTATAAAAAACAGACCAACATGAAAAAGTCCTTTGAGCGAACATATTTACAACAGGTTTGCACTGTGACATTGGCGACACTGCCACCTCCTGGTCACTTTAGGTTATATCAGGCCTCTGTAAAAATGTCAGTCTTCAGTCGTCAATGGTTGGAAGCCAAAACGCCTAAAAGCAATACAAACAAATATTCAAATTATTATCTACCCATTTTAGTGTCTGAAGAAAGTAACTATTTGTTCTGTATGTTTTTGATTCTCACCATGTTGGAGCAGGCACTTGCAAACGTCATGAACTTTGGATTGAACTGCAGACAAGTGATAGGCCCTGTGTGCTTCCCGTCTAAAAGAGCCACCTTCATCCCGCTCTCTGCATTCCACACATGGATCTTTCCATCCTCTGAACCTGGAAAATGACAAAAGATATATATTTGTGAATCAACTGGACATTATAAAAAACATTCTTGCAAATGATCAGCCTTTTTGCCTTTGGTCAAATCATCAAGTTTTAGAGACTCCATCTCATTGTCAACATGTGTATAAATCTTCCATTTCTTAGCATAATGTCAACATCAATTCATGATATATTCATAATTGGAATAAAATTATGAAAATAAATGCACAATACAGATCACAAGGTTTACTTTACGAATTGCCCAACCAATTCCGGAAAGTTTGTTTTAAAGCTTTGGTCAGTGATACCAATTTGAGAGTCAGTTTGCTTTCAGAGTTCGTTTAATTTGCATCCGCTTGTCTGTTTATCCTCTCTCTCCATAGTCAGGACACTGGATAACAAGCAAAAAGCAGTGTCCACTTACCAATCATAACAAACTGTGAATCTGGAGTGAAGGATGCTTCCAGTGTTACACCTTTACCGTTGTTGTAGCCCTACAGGTAGATGAGATGAGTTTAAAAGACAGTCACATAAAAGAGACAAATGACACAAGTAAACTCAGATATCTGTGTAATAAATGCACAATACATCAACAGATTATTCTTACCCCAAATGAATGTAGTACAGCGCCCTTGAAAGCGTCCAGGATGCGCAGGGCTCCTCCATTTGTGGAGAGAAGAATCAGTTTCCCATCATTACTGAACTTAAGCCCGGTCCACTCACATGTTCGCTCGTACTGAAGTTTAAAGGTAGCAAATGGACCCTGAAACAGATAACGGTATAGAATACAGCTCAAACACACACACACACATTGAGAAATCCTGTATTAAGCAATGTCTGTGTTGCAAAATACATTCTGGGGGTATTCACAAACGGAGCGAATGTGAAACGGACTGAACCAGGATCAGTCCTGCTGCCTGATCTTTTTGACGAAAACTATCCAAACATTTTACTGTATTCAACAAACATCTGAAAAGCCAAAAATGTACCTTGTCAAATGAACGAAGGTCATACAGCTTCACCATTTCAGAATTTATTCCTGCCGCAAAGATGAGGCCCTCTGGGTCAAAGGAACAAACCGGCTTCCCCTGTAGGTGCATAAGACCCTGACAACAGAAATGCAAATATGGTCAATGAGTTAATGTCTGCTGTATCTGAAAAATGTCATAGATTTGATTATAATGAAGGGTGTACCTGACAATTTGGAGAGCGCAGATCCCATAGTCTAATAGTCTTATCTAATGAACCGGATATAAAGGTGTCATCCACAGGAGACATGGATAAAGATGTTACTCTAGTTATAAAGAAGAAAATGTGTCAGGAAATGCCAAAAACTGCTTTAATATAGTTTGAAACCATCCTCACCTTTTATTATGCCCAGGAAAATATCTTATGTATTTGTTATCATGAAGTGACAGGTATCGGATTGTATCTTAAAAAACACAAAGGAAAATGTAAGCAATACTCACTCATTTAAACAAATAAGATGCCTAACAATTACATTATAATCACATTGGATGAATCCAGTTGGTGATTGCACTCATCCGTGGGCAAGGCAGTCACTTGTACAGTTAGCTCCTGTTTGGGGCAGAATCACAGACCCACCAAACTGTACAAACAACTACCTCAGTCCAAAGAGAGCTTTTCACTGCAAATTCACAATCATAGGAACAAAGGATTAGCGGCACACATGTACTATAAAAGGTACACAATCTTATCCAGCATACTATAACACGTAACAACCCTCCAAATCTTAACAATAGCCCAAGCTGGTCTCATTTATAACAAAGGAACAGAACATGGCATTGTTTAAAATGTTAGTGGACTTTATACCTTGAAAGAGGGTCAAATACAATGTAAGAAGGCTATATTGTCCACGACCACACCCTCTAATCAATAACCAAGCAATAGTTTAAAAAATAAATTAAACAAACTCACCATCAATTTTGTTAGAGCTGTAGACCACTGTGTTGGCTGCATGTGTGTACCTGATGAGATCTACCCCGTATTTTTTACTATAAAGTGTTCTTTTGGGTCTGCCATAATAGATTGAATGAAAAAACAAAAGGAAGAAGACAAATTAGCAATTCAACTCATTGGTACGCTTAATAGTCTAAAAATACGCGTATAGAATGCAAATATATGCATTGCATAAAAATCCGATGCCATTTCATTCATTGCTAGTGGACATACGCAGTTAGCACGGCCTAGCTAGTTAGCACCCACAAGCTAATAATAGAAACAAAAGGAGAAAAGGTCAAAATCAAATCTTACTTTCCCTCTTGGCAGTCGTACAGGACTAGAGAATCATCGTCGCTACTGGATATAATAGTTTCACCGTTTGAACTAAAATCAAAACAGTTAATTTTGTCGGAGTTTTCTCGGAACACTTTAGCTACCCTGAAACTCCGCAGCACATTGTCCGTTAGCTTCATGCTGGCCTCTGTTTGTAGCTGAGGCAAATGCTAATAAAACGCGTTTATGGAGGGTAATTTAAGTTGTTATGTCGTGATATGTGAACTAAGATTATGAATAACGGTATTTTGTCCGATTTATAATTGAAAAAAGCACTGAAAAGTCCGCTTTTACTACTTCTTATCCACGGATTTTCGAGAAAGTACCGCCTTCTCCACCAGAGGCGACGCACGTCTACGTCGCTCTCAAAAAACGCGAGAGCTGGAGATATCGCGTGACTGTGTTTGTTTACATGGAAATTAAGAACAAGATCCAAGGATTCATTTCACGGCTGAATAGAGAATTAAATTTTAGAACTACACAAACCAAATCAAATCCATTTTTTACTATTCTAAAATGCGAGTAATACTTCTACTAACATTCTAACGTCACTGGCATTACTCAGTGTTTTGTCTATTTTGAAAAAGAACTTTCTTTATTATTATGCGTGTTTCAATGTTTTGTTGATCTGTGTTTTGCCCCAGCTGACAGTGAACATGTCTAAAGGAGAAGTGAAGAAGACACGAGTGGTGCTTTTATATTTACAGGTAGGTCTATCTACTAAAATGTTTCTGCTTTTCTTACTAACTAGACCTGAAGTTATTACATTTGTTGCATAATATCTGAACATTGCAACATCTATCTGTAGCAAGCCAACTTAATAATTTACTTACTATTATTAATTGCAATGTGTCATTTGTAAACTCATGCTATTAATGTACATTGCTCTTTACTTGTACAAAGTGAAAATTCTCAACCTCTAATACCTCTAGTCCTTTGGCCTGTGTTAGTCAATTATTACACACACAGCACACAGCTCAAGTGAATCTCTAGTCAGATTTTCGCCCTCACTGCCGAGCTGCTGTGGTGGTGGACACAGTGGTTATTAGTTTCCATATTCTTTTTGCAGTCTTCACAGGTAGGCTGTAGAACTGGCTGTATATTTTCACAGTAATCTTATCATGATACTTTCGTGATATTATATCCCACTGAACCAGATTTTACTTTATTGCAAGCCACTGCAGGTTGTGCAATTACGAAAACATTTCAAATACTTGATACTTGAAATGTCAAATTATTTTTTTCAATAATCAAGCTTATAGTTTTACCCTTAATTAAAAATATAAACTTTGTAAACTTAAATGTGATATCTGACAAGAAAAATGAAATCAGTTAATATAATGATATTGTATGTTATTTTGTAGGCAGCTCCAGCTCAACCCACCAACTTCTGATGGCACGTGCTCTGTCCTTTTTCCGGCCTAAGCCACTACTTGCTCTTGCTGAAAGGAGAAAACCTCTGTTCTCCAAAATGTCACTTGACTCTAGAGCAAGAGAGGTGTTTGGAACAGCTGTAAGGGCTGTCCAACCAGACACTGTGGTGCGCCAGAGTATAGCGCGTAAAGACGATGTAATTACTATTGATGGACACACACTAACTCTGAAAAACAATCTGCACTTAGTGGGGTTTGGTAAAGCTGTACTGGGAATGGCTGCCGAGGTTGAGAGGATTTTGTCAGATCAATTAGTCAAAGGAGTCATAAGTGTTCCTCATGGCATCCAGGACAGTCTACGACAGCATGGGAAAAAGTAAGTTCCATTAATGTGATTTTCCCCTTGCATATTGTATTAAATGCGCTTTCTCCCATAACAGCCATCTATTGTTAAAAGAAAAGAGTTGTATTGAAATAATAGAAGGAGCCAAACACAACTTGCCTGATAGTGATGCCCTAAAAGCAGCTGAGAAGATCAAGCAACTTGCGTCTGGATTATCAGAGAAGGACCTGCTGCTCGTACTTATTTCAGGTATTTCTGAGGTTTTAATTTATAACCCATTTGATTTAAAACCAATTCCAATATTGTTTGTCATCTCAAACTTATACTTCACTACTATCATCACTATATAGGTGGTGGTTCTGCTCTGTTGCCTTCACCTGTTCCGCCAATTTCCTTGCAAGAGAAACTAGATGTTACTCGAAGACTGGCAGGCGCTGGAGCCACTATACAAGAACTGAACACTGTACGAAGGGCCCTTTCTCTTTTAAAAGGTGGAGGGCTTGCTTATTTTGCTCACCCAGCCCAGGTAATTAAAATCGAATCTAAATACAGCTTTTGTGTACTAAACTGATGAGGTCTTCTCTTTGCAGGTGGTGGCTCTTATATTATCTGACGTAATTGGTGATCCACTAGATTTGATAGCCAGTGGACCAACAGTACAGACAGAAATATGGCATGAAGAAGTATTGTCAATTTTTGAACGTTATAATTTGTTAGACTCTGTACCAGTCTCAGTAAGGGAGGTTCTTGGGAAACTGGGCCCTAGATGGCAAAAGAAACAACCTGAAGGTGCACAAGAAGCACCTGTTATTAATGCTGTGATTGGTTCAAACAGCATTGCCCTCAAGTTGGCTGGGCTGCGGGCTAGAGAGTTAGGATTTCGCCCTGTTGTCCTGTCTCTAGGAGTGAGTGGGGATGTGAAACTTGTCTCTCACCTTTACAGTCTCTTGGCTCAGTTTGCCTGCAGCAGAGAAGAGCCTCCTCCAGAGATAGCTGCAGAATTACTAAGACTAGGGCCTGAAGTTGGTGTTGAGACCTGGGACTTATGCCGTACGATGAAGGTATTGGATGACAGTAGATCAGATGGATGGGGGGCCACGTGTCTTTTAGCTGGAGGTGAGCCTACAGTAGAACTAAAAGGCAAAGGAAAAGGAGGACGAAACCAGGAGTTGGCTTTGCGAGTGGCTGTGGAATTACAAGGCATGGATCTCCCACCAAAAGGCCCTGTATTTTTGAGTGGTGGGACTGATGGCCAGGATGGACCAACTGAAGCAGCAGGAGCAGTGATTGATGCGGGCTTATGTGAGGAGGCCAAGAGACAGGGGCTGGATATTAGTGGTTTTCTTGACAACAATGATTCCTTCACTTTCTTCTCAAAACTGTCATCTGGACAGCGCTTATTAGTGCCAGGACTAACTTGTACTAATGTAATGGATGTACATGTATTACTTATTCCATCACCTCCAATTAACATAATATAAAAACTTACTTTAAGTCACTATACTATACTGCATTGGAATCACAGCCTATGATAAATATGACTCATATTTCATGTAAAATAAACACTTTCATACAAAAATGTAACTGAGAACTATGTTGTTTGGAAATGTAATAAATAGGCTGATACCACAGATATCATTATGTACATTCATTGTATATATTATATAAAGACGTTGCATACTGGAGAACAGAATTCATAATAGAGTAATTTCTTTTATTTAAACAGTTATTTTGCAGTGTCTTTAGAGATCCATACTTGTTCAGTTTGGAATGTACAGAAATTATATTCCTGTGGAAAACCATGAAAGTCCATTTAGAATTCAAACAAAATGTATGCATCCTCAGTTATGGATCAGTTATGGTTGGCTCATGAATGACAAATTGAATTTATTGTCATCTTATTCCCGATGAACCTTTGGTGTATCCCCAGCAGCACTGTCCCTACAAGATAAAATTGCGTGCATAAATTGAGATGTCACATGAACACAAATACAGTCCTTTCATCCTTTATGTAACTGTTTTGTAGCACTACAAGCACAATACTGCTTTTTTATAGAACAAACAATAGATAGGCTATTCAGACACCTACCATCCGCCCAGGTGAGGGGCTGTGTCAGGTGTTCCTCCGTTCTGGCCGGTTCCTGTTGAGTAAGCATAATATAACAGATCAATAAATGCAGTCTATGGTATTTACACAGTAAGAACGACATTCATAATAAGATAGCTTTCGCCCTAACATAGTCTGGAAAACGACAAAAACTTACCCTGTCGGTAATACATGTCGTTCACTGTATTCCCGTAGACTTTCCAAGCAAAATGGATAGCAATCAGGCTAAATATTAGCCAGCTAAGAAGAATTTTAAATATAGATACGCGCATGTCGTTAGCAAGCCAGTCCTCCACAAACTCCGAGAGAAAAGATAAACAGCTGTCTGCTATCCGCGACAGAAACTCAAAATCCCACGTATCGTCCATAGTTGCTTTATGTTTTCAGCACTAATCTTGCGGTCTGATCTAGGTTAGAGATGGTAGCGAAGGCATTTCACGGAGTTTATCCATCATCTCTGCTGTGTTTTGGCCATGGTTGTTTTACGCACAGCAGCGGATTGAGAAGCCGGATATGACGTTGACAATTTAAAGCTACGTCCGCGTGCCCCTTTTTTTCTTATTATCTTTTTTTTTTTTTACTAAAGATAAAAAATATTGTATATATCAATAAATTTCTTTGACAAATAATACTTAAGAAGTAAACATTTATATATATATACAACATAACATACATATACAGAAGGCCCATTTTATTGGCGGCTGAGATGGTCTTATTATTTTATTTATAAACCAATGCAATATATATCTGCCTCACATGTTTCATTAAAATAAGGATTTTGCTGTAAAAGGTGTAAGGGTAGATGTTCTGGTTAGCATACCTTTGGGGGCGGGACTTAATGTGACCGTCAGCGATTCTGATTGGCTGAGCTAGTGTGTCATCAGAGATTCCGGATGTCTGTTGCCGCTGCTATTGCGGTCAGGCAAAATTTGTTTTCTGTTTTGCATTCTTCTCGTCTTGCCATTTGTTCTCTACAAAGCTGCAAATGAATACCTAGCAATTTAGAGTTTCTCCCCAACGTTTCGACGAAAGAAGAAGCGTAAGTTTCATTCCTGATTTTGTTTATTTTTTATCTCAAACGGGTGCTTCACTATGCAGCTCGGGCCGTGAAATTGATCTGTATGCGTTACGCTCGCTAGCAGACTGTGCTAACGACCCGATAAACAACATTTGCAAGTAGTATCTGCATTTTTGAACGCTTATTAAGTGATGCTGTCCTCTGAAATAAATGATCGTGGTTTGGCTTTAGCATCTCAACACAGCAAACTAATTAGTCACGCATGCTTAACCAACAACTATAACTACCCATCCTCTGTCCTTGTCTAATGCTTTTAACCTGTTTCGTTTATGCTGCTGACATGTTTAAAATTCCTTAGTTCGTTTGATATCGGAGTTATTGTCCTTTGAAAACCAGTTTTCCCCTATCATGTGATCTTTCCACTGGCCCAGTATAAGTGCTGCTATTCAGAAGTTAAATCTGTGCTGACTTAGTGTTTGAAGGCACAACTACTACAGTAAATATTATAACCCGTGGTATTTTATTGTTTCGTTTTATTTAGGTTCCTGGGATGGTAGTATGGAGGGAGACGGTCACCAAGAAGAAGATGGCTTAACCATCAATGTCCAGCCTTCTGCAAGTGACTCAGGTAGATTAATATCCATTTAATTGAATTCGCATGCATGCTTTTCCTTTTGTAATTTGATTTTCTTAATTTTTAGCCCAAAACCTGGCAACATCCCTATCCCTTTTGGGAAATCACATGTTTCCTGAGGCAGTGGAGAAAAGTGAAAGCAATGGAATCAACATGGAGGGTGCTGTGGATTCAGACACATCAAGTATTGCAACAGAAGAGCCTCAAACTGAAGCAAAACCAAGCTCAGACCAGGTAACAAATGCAGAAACGGACAGCATATCAAACACTGAGGATGTTGCTACAGACAATAGCCAAAGTGACTCAGGGGAGTTTGTTGTAACGATGCTGGCTAAGGCGAAACTTGAAGAGCAGGGTTTAGGGGTGAAAGGTCGGTCGTCTCCCCTTTTGGAGGCAGGGAACCAAGACATCCCAGCCTATATGTCCCATCGTGAAGAGGATGTGACGGCAGAGAGCTGGAGACAGCACAGAAAGCATGTTTTTGTGCTGAGCGAGGCGGGGAAACCAATCTACTCTCGGTATGGAAGTGAAGAGGCACTCTCGTCTACAATGGGAGTCATGATGGCCTTGGTGTCTTTTGTGCAAACCAGTGACAACATCATTCGCTCTGTTTATTCAGGTAAGAGCCTCATACTGCATACTAATTATGTTAGTAATTCTTATGCTTGCATTTGTGATTTAATTTGTGATGGTGTAGGCATTTTATAACTGAAAAAAATCAACACAAAATGTAATTTAACATAATTGTTTCCACACACATTTATTTGACAAGAAGAGCTGTGTCAGTAAATGGTCATGTTCTTGAAATCTGGTATAAGCACATACCTAAATACCTATTTTGTATTTCAAGCCATTACATTGGTTAAATATTAAAATGATTATTATAATTAAATACATATGTTTATTAATTATTTTGATACAATACTGGTTACCATAGTGTAGTGAATGTTATAGTATAGTGAATCTTGCATTGTGAATTACTTTGATGAGATTTTTAAAAGGGATTCCTGTTATTGGTTAACACATTTTGCCTTAAGCCATGTAAATCCCCCTATATTTGAATCGCCACGAGTACAGTTGTTTATCTCACCTTTCAATAATTCTAGTGTTAGTGTTTATATTACATCACAAAGCAAATAGCATAGTTTGCCTATCCATTTAAAAAGTAAAACCTCTACTGTGTGAATATTGCATCATATTTAATCCATTATGTTTGCTTTTGTTCATTTCAGATGAGCACACTGTGGTATTCCTACAAAAGGGGCCATTAGTTCTGGTCTGTGTCTCCTGCACTCGTCAATCTGAACAACAGCTTCGGGGAGAACTCATGTACGTCTACTATCAGATCATTAGCATGCTCACCCAGGCCAGCATCTCACGCATTTTTGAGCACAAGAAGAACTACGACCTACGGAGACTCTTAGCTGGTTCTGAGAAGATCCTGGATGGTCTTCTCAATCTAGTGGACTCTGACCCCAGTTTTTTGCTGGGAGCAGTGCACTGTTTGCCCCTTGCTGCCTCTCTCAGGGACTCTTTAAGCCAGATCTTGCAGAAAGCTATTACATCTAACCTCGTCTTCTCCATTCTCATCGCAAAGAATCAGTTGCTAACTATTGTCCAAGAAAAAACTGTGATTGAAGATGCCAGACTAGAGCCAGCTGATGTTCACCTTTTGTTAAATCTCATTGGGGCATCTTCTGCTTTCCAGGCTGGAGAAATATGGACTCCAATTTGCCTCCCATTATTTAACCCAGACTGTTATTTTTATGCATACATTTCCTACCTGGACCCTCCCGAATGCACTGTTTGCCTATTGCTGCTCTCGACAGACAAGGAAGCTTTCTATGCTGTAGCAGAGTGTAAGAGGAAGATTGAGGAAGCCATGACGGCTCAGAACTCACTGAGCCTCATAGACAAAGCGCAGTCCTACAGCGTGAGCCAGGTGGGAGTTTCAGACCTCAGACACTTCATGTACAAGCCCTTTGATGTGCCAGACAACTACCGCCAGCTCTCTCAGTTCACCAGGTATGTTTATTTTTGTACTTTTACTGCAGATGTCAAAATATGCAGTAAAAATACCCATAATATCAGATTTAGATTTATATTCTTAATTCAGATATCCATATTTTCAAAGCGTGAAAGCATAAATCTAACTTGTTCCAAGCTCTCACATGAGTAAACTGTTACATTACTGAACAGCATGGTTTGCACATGTAGCTACATGTAGTTTCTGCTTTCAAGTTTGCTATAGATACATTGCTTTATAATTTAATGCCAACAGGGTGTAGTGCTCTGATTTGACACAAAAAGACACTTTCTGTAGATCTAATTTTATCATCTGTCTTCTAGTTCCCTGTTCACCAAATGTTGTTCTTCCGCTAAGCATAAAAAGTTAAATCAGTTGAGAGTATACATTCTCTTCCATCCTCCTAACAGTTTTTAGGAACCAAGATCCAAATGACAGGAATGCCATAACCACTTCAATTAAATTTATCTTAAGTAATGCAGATAAAACAAGTTATTTGGAGCCATCTTAAACATCTGCTAGAGTTGACTTATTTGCTAATCCTGCTTTTCTTTCTAATTTCAGCCCAGAGATGGAGGCCCCATACAGCAGTGAAGAGGAGAAGACCAGACTGCTGGACCTTTACCGATACATGCACAGCCGCATCCACAGCACCTCGAGACCCCTCAAACTCATTTACCATGTGGCAGAGAAGGAGACCATGCTCGCCTGGGTATGTGGCCTCCCCTACACTGATTTGAATGATGATATTGTTGGCTCAAGACTAGGAACGGCACTAGAATTTTAGAATTTTTAATAGACAAACTGCATGTAGTTCAGTGATTATGTGCGTGTTTGGTTTTGCAATTCTATAAGCTCTCAAGCTGGGGTGAATTTAGTTTAGTAGTTAAAGTCACAGAACCTGTTTTTCAAATTGTGAAAAATTATGTATGTATTTAAATGCTTTCACAAACCTCTTGGCACATCACTAAATTCGCAGGCAAGAAATATTGTGCTCATGGTTCCACTTTATAATAAGTAAAATATTTTATAATTAGATGAAGGCCATGTCTACTTTTTTCACAAAGTACACTTGTGGGGTAATTTACTCATTACACTTGTGGGATAATTTACTTATGAGGAAAAAATGATGGGCTTTAATATGCTGGAAAATAAAAGTGACTAAAACAAGGTTTTTTATTTTCTACCATATATTATAGAACTAGTAAAACCATTAATCAAATTAGGACCTAGGAATAACCAAGCATATGTATATATATGTGTGTGTGTGTGTGTGTATGTGTGTATATATATATATATATAAAAAATATATATATATAAAAATATATATAAAAATATAAATATATATATATATATATATATATATATATATATATATATATATATATAAATATATATATATATATTTATATATATATATAAAAAATATATATATATAAAAATATATATAAAAATATAAATATAAATGAATTAAGGTATCTTAACTTGTAGAAGTCTTGTATTACCTTGCCAGTGAATGGCTGGTTTTGTGTGCACTTTAAATGAGTAATGTCTTTCTTTTCCCTCTTTAGGTCACAAGTAAATTTGAGCTCTACACTTGCTTCAGTCCTCTGGTGACAAAGGCCTGTGCCATTACTGCAATCACCAAACTTTTACGGTGGATCAAAAAAGAAGAGGACCGCCTCTTCATTCGTTACCCCCCAAAATATTCAACCACTCCCAACCCCAGCAAGAGCTCTCGAAGCAGCAAATCAGACCAGCAAGACTCCACAGACAATGGCTTCCTATCTCTCCTATGAAAGTCTTATTCTGATGCCCATTGGACTTTGCAGATGACAGCAATCAAACACTAATTTTAACTATTTAAGAAACAAAGTATCTAGTGTTGTAATTTAATATGAAGGCATGCTAAACCATCATGGCTTTCAATTTAAAATGGTCAGGCAAAAGTAGGATTGCAAGTAAATAGTTTGTTTTAAATTGAATTGTGGTAGAGACATCACAATAGTATTTAAAGTTTTTATAATGTTTTATTACTGCAACTAGACATTTTCTTACAAATGACGAATGTATTAAGAGGATTTAAGACTTTTGATGCAATTCATTGTTTCTTTGTGGAAAAAAATGTGAAGAAACAATATTAGATGAAGCAAAACCACTACTTTCCATTAACTTTGTCTTTTGTCTGCTATTCAGAATCTATGGACCACTAGTGTCCTAGGACTTTATAAAGTGTTTCTTTGTTTGACATATCCGGAAAAACAACTGGAACTGACAGAGCAGACATGTGTCATGTGCTTACATACTCTTGCCCAATATTTGAACAAGATGGTTTGCTCATCGCTCATTCTCTTTGGATAGACTGGGTGTGTACACAAATTGGGTTAAAAATGAGAGGAAATACAGTTATCTAAATGTGGTCATTGTTATTTGTCAAAATACTATCACTTCATACAGTGAATACAAGTACAATTGCCATATGACTTGTAGCATATAAAGTCATACCTTTGGGAAACTAGTTTTGCAAAAATTGTCTATAAGATGTGATATGAAGAAAATCTAAGTATTAAGGATATGTCTACAGTATGAATAAAACAATCCTGGTTGCAGACATCCCCATTTTATTTCTTGTGTTTCGTGTTTATGCAGAAGCAGCACTCAGCCCTTCATGACTGTGCATGTTTTTGTTGATCTGGTACGAAATCCTTTGCCAAAGTGAGAAGCTGATTTTTTACTGACTTTTCTGATCACAAGCAAAATTACAAGTTACACTTTTCAACAGGGTCATTGTAAAGAAAACTAGGAGTGAAAAGTAACTTATCACAAATGCTGATATAGTAATGACAGTAATGTAGTGGATTTTTAAACCACCAGGAGCTTGTAATTGATTATAACTGTAGCACATGATTGTAATTAACATTTAAAATCATGAGATTACTGAATACAGCTTCATTCCCCATGGTCCCATTCCACTGCTGTATCTGCTCTGTTTGGTTTGAGTTTTGAAAAAAGTGGTTCCTCTTTTAAACCATTTAATTAATCCAGGTTGTATAAGACTGGTATAAATACTTAAACTATAGAGTAAAAATAACTAGTAACTTCTTTACATACATTATAAGCCTTGTAGCTGCACTTGACTACTGAACACAACACGCAGTTCAGGTTCAAACAGAATTTATTTTTTGAGAGAAAAATCTCCTTGGTCTCCTTGATAGATCTTAATTAATTATGGCAATATCGAAACCTCCTTAAAACACCCAAAAACAAGTCAATACAGTTGTGAGTTTGGTCACTTTGGCCTGCAGTGCTCCAGTCTGATCTCACATAACGGTGCGTACACTTCCACTATTACAAAGTTTTACTTTAGTGTCGTACATAAATCTTCTCAATATCTTTTAAATAACACTCTTTAACTGCCACAAATCATAAATTAAAATCTAAATTTGATTTGCATTCCTTAAATTATTTCATAGGTTGATAAAAACATACATTTACATATTTACAAAACTATACACATGCACCTTTACTACATTGACTTTTTACATATATGTATATTATATAAACACGTACTGCCACTTAGATATGGCCCTAGAGAATACAGTTTAACAGATTGTGCTTCTTCTCAAATTTGCACAAACCGTTTTCAGTGAGAGACAGAAAAAAGTAATAAGCGTTTTTCTAGTGGCTTAACATCACACTAACCACAAACTGTAGCTGCACCAAGAGTCTAGGATACAGTTTCACAATATGGAAAAACAATCGACCTCCATGTCATACCTGGACTGATATGTAGCCAAAAGTAATGATATCTTTTTGTCTTCAAAAGTAGATTATCTGATTTATGACCTTTCAAAATCTCTAAAATATTTTGCAAAAATATTTGTAGAAAGCCATAGAATAAGAGGATAACTTTAGATAAGCCATAAGCATTAATGGCTTTCTATTTCACTATAATAAATATTAAGAGCCAAAAATATTACACTGTGTCCAGGTATGACATGCATTCATAAATGACATGTCCCGATGCATTCCTTGACACAAGGAGACAGTTCAATGGCCAACACAATATAAATACATTTGGATTCAGACAATGACATTTAGATATTTACAGTCAACCCTCCCATGCCTAAAAAGAAACAAACACTAAAACAGTGGTATTAAGACATGTGGGACACAAGAACGGACAAATAAATTCATGACAATGTCATCAAGCTTCAATTCAATAAAATCTTCTCAAATAAGGCAATCCTTTTTCTATATAAAACCATCAAAAATTATTTTTCATAATCACCGTTTGGAAAAATTCCCCAAGAGTCTGATACAAACTGAAGTCATATAAAATTGGAGGGAGTGAAGTTGAGATTTTCTCTCACGTGGTTCAGATGCTTCATGGCGCGGTCGTAGGCTGTGTGCACAGACTTACGAACACTGGGCTTCTTTCCCTCCATTAATCTCAGTTTGTCCAGTGTGTCGTCTGCCCCGAGTGGGACCAGCTTGTTTCGCGGGAGCCACTGCCTGAAAATCACCACGAAACTTTTAGACAAAGGGCAGCCATGATGCAAAGTTTCAGCCTGATTAAGTCTGTCTGTCTGGACTCACCACGTCCTTTTGG
Source organism: Odontamblyopus rebecca (assembly GCA_030686955.1). NCBI lineage: Eukaryota > Metazoa > Chordata > Actinopteri > Gobiiformes > Gobiidae > Odontamblyopus > Odontamblyopus rebecca. The sequence goes on along the minus strand of CM060656.1, from coordinate 18,145,337 downwards.
CATCAAAGAACAGCACCAGGAAGAGCCTTTCCTCTCCTTCCGTCTCTCGGCCCTCTCCGAGTTTGAGCACCTCCACAGGAGGCACGGGAATAGGGATCCCATTGTGGAGCAGCCCTTCCTGGGGCATGTCTGGGTCAACAATCTGCAACAAAAACTCATGTCAGTGAATTACTGCCTTGAGAAAAAGGCCACATCACTCTTTTCCCTTCATGTCAACTGCACGACATGAAAAATGTACAGCCCATATCAAACCAGTTCTCACCATCGCTGGATATGAAGGATACCCTCTGGTTTTGGCCCAAACTAAGTCCAGAGGTGTCAGCTCCGTATCAGTGTCCTCTGACAGGGAAGAACTGCCTGTGAAAGTGACAATGTAGCAAATGTTCAGTCTAAATTCATGTTATCCTTTTCAATACAATGCACCAGATCAACCTACTAAATATTATGATACCTACCAGCAGAGATTTCTCCATTTTCACTCTCAGGAACTTTGGCCAGAGCTGGTTTTCCCCGACTGCGTTTTGGAGGAGGACTGCAGCTGCTGCATCACCCACAGATAAGAGTTCAGTCAGCTCATGTAAATGTTTATTTTATGTTAATGTTAAGTAAAACTCACTCTTGCTCTTCATCATCTTCAGCATCAGTCAATGTGTGCTTCCCATTGGTCAGACCTGACAAACATTTCAATATAATTACTCAAAGATGTTCGTTAACCAATCTATCAAGTGATTTATTGTCATACCTTCTTTATTGAGTGTTGGAGGTTTCTCTGCTTCATTGTACAAGCTGTGTGCTCTCGACCTCAGGTGGTGTGATGGAGAGGGTGGAGTGGGGGATGGGGTAGGGGGTAGGATCATGTTGGTCACACCTGGAGACTTGGGGCTGACAGGAGCGATATCTAGTCCATTTGCTTTGCCTTCAGATTCTTTCCCATTTTGTTGCATCTTGTTTTTCGCCATTCGCACTCCGTTTTTGGCTTTTTTAAAGAGCACAGATGTCCGACGCCCTACTCCGACCACAGGCTGAGGCGGAGGCGTACCCAGGGGTGTGGCTTCATGCTCTGCCTCCTGTTGGGATGATCGTGTTTCGGCTACCTCTGCCTCATCCTCCCCTTGACTCTTGCTGCGGGACGATCTCTGGCGTTTGTAGGAGCGACCTGGTGACCTCCGACCCCCAGAAACGATGCTGAGGTCGGGGGGCTCAAGTGGGGCATCTCCAGGTAGAGGGGATGACACAGGGCAAGTGACTTCAAGTACTGGAGGGACGTCATCAACTGCAAAGAAAGCCAAACGATGAGATCACTGACCATTAGCACATTTATAGGAGATAAAGTACAAAATTATTTAGCAGAAATATTGTCACCGACTTTTGATTTTTTTGCTTTGAAAAATAGTGATCATGATTTTACACACTGCTAAATGCAACATAATGCTTAGCCAATAATATTTAATACAGATAGGGGTCATTTTTCATATCCATTTTTAATATATCTCCCACTTCTAACCAGATCAATACAAACTTCTTTTACTATAATCAGAATTTCCAGCAAAATGAATATCACCATTTAACTGATAAAAAACTTACATAAAACTACAATATGCAACTACAATAGATCTGTGATCTAACAATGTAAACTACCTGTGTTTGTAATATCTTTCTCCTCAGTTTGCTCTTTCTTCTTCCTCCTCCCTCGCTCCTTCACTGGCTCCTCCTCTTCCTCTTCCTCCTCTTCTTTTTTGTCATTCCCGTTGACTGTGTGCTGGTGGCTCATCTTCTGTCTGAGCGAGTTGATCTCTCTGCGCAGTAACCGAATACGTTTGGTTCGACCGCCGCTGGTTTTCATGGACGTTACCATGTCTAATTTATCCAGTAAAGCCTTTAGCTGCTCCTCTGTCGTTAGGTGCAGTCTGTTCTCTGGATCCAGCAGTGAGTCCACTAAACAAATAGAAATAAATTAGGATGGACTTAATGATGAAAATAAACACCACTCGAAGTTAATGGTACTCCTTTACTAGTGCTACAGCAGATAATTTCTTTATAACGATGCTATATATATATATGTATATATATATATCAAACCCATGCAAAGACAATGGGTTTTGTTCTATAAAAACTAACTGGCTGTTGGTAATGGTTCTTAATACTCTCTGTTAAACATACACTAAAAGGGAATGCAACTTGGCGCTGGCAAAACCACTCAATATTTATATGTTCTTGTGCAAAAATTACTATGTATACAAAGAAGTAGAACCTTTCAAAGCAAAAAGGCGAATTAAACTGTCCAGTTACTCACAAAACTCCAGCTAACTCACTCCATGTATTATTTTATCTGTGCTGTGTAAGTAAAATTAATAGTCAACTAATAATAAATCTAGATAAAGACACCATCGGCCAATTGATTGTCTAAATAAACAACTACTACCTATTCTCAAACACATCAAAAATGGTCTCCAAAATGAGGAAGGTCATTGGCATGATTTGACAGTAATTATGCAGTAAATTAAAAAGAACACTTACCATCATCCCATGTACAGTTGTAGAAGCCATGTTTGTTGGTCTCTTCTGGTAGATGCATCCCAGTGCCAGGGTCCAAACCAATGCTCTGAAACTGTCTTTGAGCTTGTCTGATGATAGCGCCCCCTACGTCTTTCATCTGTAATGCCGTTTTATGAAACATGGTGTCCTTGGAGTTGTACTTGAGGCAGTTGGAGATCATGAGTTCAAAGTCCTTCTGCAGTTCTGAGATGGTCGCGTACCCGTGGGCCTCCAGCTTGGTTCTCATCGTGGCTAAATCCATGGGCTGGGAAACAAACTCCAAGTAATCTGGGACCTCAATTAATCATAGAAAATTATCTTAGCTTATCGTTAAGTAGCCATAGTAATTCTAAAATGTAGATAGATATATATAGAAAATGTCTTAACTAACCTCGGAAAGATTGACGGGTTGTGAGAATATTTTACTTGTGTCCTTCTCTTGTAGTTGGTCTAATGTGGTTCGAAGGAGCACCAGTGCTGGGGTTAGCTTTAGCTCAAGAGCAGCCTGTTGGATTTTCATCTGAGAAGAAGAGAAATTTGTATCCGTTAACATCATTTATTTCCTCATGTTCTGCACTTCTTTTTAGAATAGTTAGTGAAAAGACACACTACTACCCCAAACACATTATAATTACAATATGTCTTTAATTGTAATGCTTCCTCTATTATGTTTACTCTAATTACAAATAAAGATAACATTAATAAATTAATCAAATAACATTTTTCTTCCTGTATCTGCAACGCTGTGCTTATTGAGCCAAAGCAGCATTGTACTATGAGGCCTGTGTTGAACAATTCACGATTATATTGAATATTGTACCTAGGTAATATTTACTATATTGATACTATGTTTTGTGTACATTTTCTTTTTTATAGTACAATTACATTCAAATAGGAGACTGAAAGCCTACAAACTAAGTACTTAAGTGTTTAATTAATTTATTGTAGCTCATGTTTTTTTACGATATACATTAAGAACTAGGTTTACTGTGATTACAAGGTAGTTTTCAGTTTATTATTATTAGTATCTGATTATCAGTCCTTTTGACAACCCCAGCAGGCACCCACCTGCTCCCTCTTTAGCCGCTCTCTCTTTCGGATGAGCTCGATCAGGAGCCGGGCTCTCTCCAGATCCTGCCTCAGTTTCTGCCAGTATCTCAGCTCCTCTCTGGCTGCACACAGCTTCTCATCAGGCTCCTTCTGTTAGACACAAACCACAAACGCTCAACACATTACAAGGAAATTGATGTTTTTCATTGCTCCTAGAAAGCTTCTTAATAGCTTGTGTTCACATGATATTACAGCTTTCTGAAGGACAAGTCAGAATTTTATGGTAGAATTTAATTTTTATAGTCAGATTTCAGATTTGTTGACCTGATTTGTGGTTAATTTCTCTGTAATTACCAGTTCTAGCCACATGAAACAAAAACTGGTTCAATATCATATTTGTCATAATAAATAAACAAAGGGGAAATTATTCATAGTTTCATAATTCAGAAAAGGGTGGCATTATTCAATAGCAAAGACCTTTTGTCAGTTGAAAGGGCTTGAAGCCATAATGGTTAGCCAACATGTGACAACATTTGTGGATAATACGTTTGTTTGTATTTCTTTTAAAAACTGTGAATCCCCCATAGCTACACATACATCTAGAATCGTTCCATGTCTGCTTATGAATCTTTACCTGCTCAGTGGTTTTGTGAGTTTGCATATGGGAGTGTAGGCGTCGTATTAAAGGCATCCCATTTCTAGACTGACGTTTCAGTAACCAGTAGTTATGGAGTCTCTGCATGAACTGATTTTTCCTCTGGACGTTTACTCCTGTGCAGATCTTATTCAGCCTGTAAATGTAGACATCAATGGATTACGGCCAATACATATGTTTAGTTGCCATACATACCCTTATAAGACATACTGGGTTTTAGATTACATTATAACATTCTCAGGGCCTAGGATTTCATTGGAAAAAAGAAAAATGTCTATTGTCAATTACGGGTGGCCATTCACTCCAACTGGTCAACCTCTGTCAAGCTGGGGGTGAGTGAAAAGCCAGAAGTGAAGAGTGAACTTTCAGAAGTAGCAGGGGGCTTGGGTACCTACTAAAGGCAATATAACAATACTAAATGTGCAAAATTAAGTAAATTGTGCCTGTGGATTTCCCTGATTGTTTTATATTAATTGATACTGAAATGTGAACTCTACTGATGCCTATATATGTGTAATCTAGAAAATGAAAGTGGCCTATAAACCTTTCTTTAAATTTTTACCTGTGAGAGGGTATCTGAGGCACGAGCAGCAGAGGCACATTGGACCGACGCGTCCCTCCTCTCGTCCCCTTCTTCTTCTGCCCTTTCGTACCTTTTTTATTCTGTGGCGAAGGTGGGCTCTGGGTGTATGACCTCTGCCCCCTGTTGCCCCGCCCTCCCACCAGCCTGCCCTCCACAGACTCATCTCCTGACCCATCCCGCCTCTCGCCGACTGGAGAATGGTGCTCACAAAACGCAGTCTTTTTTACTGAGAAAGTTGTTCCATTTACCCCCGTTTCCCTGACTGGGTCGATCTTCATGAACAAACCCGCTTTCTGGGCGCATGTTACATGGAAAGCTCTATAGCAGTTCGCTTTGTGGCACTGTATTGATGCGCCTCTGCCCTTCTGCTTACAGAGATAGCACGTTAACTTCCATCGGGCAGGGGGAATGTTCTTTATCCCTTCAACTGGCTCCAGAAACACAGTATTGGCAAAGCAGACTTCTGGTATCCATATGGCACAAACTACATGAGCCCAGCGCCCATCACTTGTTTGCTTGAAGGCACCTCCTCGATTTGGACAGAGTACGCAGTCTACAGGGCGGGAGGGGGATTGCAAGCAGCAACGGCATAACCACTGGCCTTCTGGGACATAGGGTACACCATAGCACTCCTGATGAACAGCTAAATTACAGATATCGCAAAACAAAATGACGTTGCTATTTAGGCATTCATCATCCAGGCAAACACAGCAAAAGGCATCCTCGTCCACAGCACACTGGGCCAAAGCTTGACTGCGGGATTCTAATATGGACTCCCTTTCCAATCGATCAATAAGTAGTTCAAAAGTGTCTGGAGGTACTGAAGCTACACCATCGTGCACTCGTTTTTGGTTAACCATTTCTAACCAGGCTAAATCCTCCTCATCCATATCGTACTCTGCTACATTGTCCTGTTCCTCCCCCGTTTTGTCTATGAAGCGATAATAAGCTGATGGCAGAGATGGTGCTTCAGATAGACTCACTGATTTCAACAAGCGAAATTTCGGTTCAGGTAAAGGCGACTGGTGCTGTGTTGAGTTTGTATTTCCATTCTGCTGATGCGACCGTTGTTGATTCTTCCCACTCTTTTTACTTTTGTTATTCGCTACTTTTCGACTAGACCTTGTTTTGCTTTGGGTCTTTTCCTCACTGTTCTCCTTGTTACTGTTGCACTCTACAATATCCTGTGCCGTCATCTCATCGTCTGTTATAATGGGCAGCAGGTCAGATATGTTGATGCGGTGGATTCTTCCCTCTAGGTCAACTTCCACAATTTTCTGAGCCTGTGCGTAGGTGAGCGTCTCTCGGGATGGAGAGAGCTGCAGTTTGTAAGGAGAGGCCGGTCGCTGGGTGCCAGAGCTGCCCCGGCCTCGACCTCTGCCGCGACCTCGACCCCGGCCCATGTTGGCGCTCCTGTGGGCGTTTCACATTCCCGCCTCTGTGTGTGTGTGGTACATACACCAGCTTCCTTTAAATCAGAAGAGAAGTAATCTATTAGGTCAACATCAGTTACCTGGTTACTGAATAATAACTAATGCTTACTTCACATTTAACAAATTGTAGATCTTTTGTTTTGCTTTGTTGTTGTTGTTTTTTTGTAATGTCTGACCTGGTAGAAGTAGACTAGGCCTGAAAAAATGTTTGGTATAACCATATTGCAAATCATTACTGAATCTAATTTAGGATATTTATCTTTAGATTATTATAAAATGAATAATCCTAAATGTATTCAGTTCTTGTGTGGCCCTGCATAAATAAGTGTTTATGGGTTTTAAGTAGACTGCTTCATTTTGTCAGTGTGTGGACTGAAGTATGGAACAAAACAGTGGTCAGTCACACTGTTGAACTAAAAACAAATTATGTTACCTCAAGTACTCTCTGCACAAACCGTGAGTTACGGCCTTGTTCCTGTGCTGTTACACCATTGGTCTAAACCAGAGCTCGTAACAGGTCTGTCCAATCAAAAAGTGTCTCCATCTATTTTTTTCTTCGTTGCTCGACATAGTTTGGTTGCGCTGCGCTAAATACCAACCCGAGTATCTAACATCTGTCAGCCATTTTAAGCGAAGAACAGCGGAGACAACATTTGTATTGCACGTTGATTAGGATCCCAATTACGCAGGGCAGCAGCCGCCAGTGCACCGATGCACGGTCTGCGCCGGTTCTGCGTGTCTAAATGCACTGCATGCAAAAACACGAGCGCGACATTACAGTGCGCAACGCCTCGGCTTTGGCTCAAATTCAGAGGCTGCAGAAGCTGCTGATGTGATAAGGTTTCGGTCGGACAGGACACAGAAGTCGTATAACAAAACCAGTGAATGTCTGCGACTGACACAAACAGTGAAAACACGAGAGACATTACCTCGTGCGGCTGTCCTCCGCGGAGAGGTGTCACGTACAATAAGCAGCAGGCTAAATGAGAGCTGCTGACAGACCACAGCAGACCTCCGCCGAGGCGGACATGCTCATGTTAGCTTAGCTAGCCGGTAATTCTGGAGCGACAGTGTCATCTTCAGCCCTGCAGTTTTCCGCCCAGAGCGCAGTGAGACACGACAGCTGGACCCGGGTCCATAGCAGAGGGATGGACCTTGTGAACAATATCGGTTATTATCACAAAAATGTTCAAATCACGAAGATATAAAATTAATGCGCCCTGGATGAGGCTAAATATTCAGTCAAGATGGCTTGAAAATACGCCCCTTTGGAAAAAAGCACACAGCCAGTCATAGGCCGTCACTTTACCTCGCGCACAACGCGCACCGATCTTTGATTGGTCAGAGCTCAAACCCGAGTCTGTGCATAAAACCAGAGGCTCTGCGCTGCTGCCAAAGCGTAAGAGATAAACAAGGGCCGTGAGCGCACCACTGCCTCGTCTGCATATTCACCTGTATACCTGCTTTAGGTCCATTTAAATACATAGGCTTATTAAGCCATGCATTTTCAATCGTTTCAGTGTATTAGGTTAAATAAACCTCATTATATTTGGCTTTATTCGCCTAAATGCTATTTGTGCTGATACTTTGACCTTGGCTATTGTCCTTTTCCCACAAATTACTTTCATCACCATGAAATTCTTAATTTGCATTGTGAATATTCATATCATTGATGAAACCTTTTCATCTTTTTATCTTGCATATCCATAAAAATAACATAAGCTCTTATTTCCTCGGACTGGAACTTTTTTTTCTACTTGTAGTTCTGAAGTTTGGGGTCACTCCCACTAAAGACATGTTTCCCCTCTCTCCTCCCACAATCCTCTGCCATGTCTCCGAACATTTTAATGATCATAACTGTCTCTGGATCACTGCTGAGAGCTCACTGAACCAACAGAACCAAAAGAACCTTCAACACTACAGGTCCTACAGCTTTTGTCTTTTGTCAGTCTTTCTTTGTATCTCCACTTAGATGATTTGTCTCTGTCCTTGTGTTATAGCCTAATTCAGGATGTTTTTTCCCTTTTTTCAGGATACGAACCAGGATGCTAAGCCTTGTTGTGCTCTTTTGGGCCTTTCTATTTGACGTGAGAATATGTCATGCGGGTAAGATGCCATTTTCTATAGGTTTACTTGTTTTTAGTAAAATTCACCACTAGCCTTTTGCAGTTTAGTTCAGTAATGCATTGGGTTAATCAAAGCTGGTCATATTTTAAGCTAATAATTTCTTTCTAATTTTATTTTTATTTATTGTTTGTTTGTTTTGGGGAGAATCTTTCCCCATTTAAAGATAATAAATAATGTAATTTGCTTGTATGGTGACATAGGACCATTCCTGTAGTTTGAAATCCATGAGAAATGTTTTACTAGCTCATTCTTGTTTTCTTTAGAATAGATTGAGTTAGGTAACTTGACAGAAAAAAAACATACTTAAGCATTCATATTTTGTAATAATATGGCTCGCTGCCTGATCATTTACTTTGGCAAAAGTTTCTTGTCTTTTCACTGCTGGATTTGATACAAAATCAGTCACAAATAAGATTTATTCATTATCAAAGGGTAGTGCTACTTCCTTTCCAACTCACAAACCCAAAATAGGAAACAAGTCAGTCAAAGTGGTAATAAATCAAGTCTGAAGTAAAACAAAGGTCCAGTGTTGTAGGCTTTCTGAATAGGAGGATGTGGTGGTTGTCCAAACTCACCCATGGAGATCCAGACCCGGATTTGTTTTTTGATGGATTCTGACTGGCCCCCATCTCACAGCGGCACAGCTTTGAGATTTTGAATTAAAATGTAGCTTTGAAATCGTGCCATAACACAAGCTGTTTCAAATAATAGACAAGAAGTTATATCAGCAGAATTGGGCCAGTGAGAAGTATATGACCATTACAGTGAATAATGATTTGGCTTTGATTTGACAAAATACAAGGTCTAATTTTTACAGATGGTTCAATGCAATTACTCAGTAACTAAAGTTCATAAATATGACTTAGCTTTATAGTTTGTGATTAATTAATACGTTCTCTTTCAGATGTAGTATCTAGTTCTCACGGTCCAATTGGAAAAAACAATCTTGCATTTATATAGACTAAGTACTGAGCTTTCAACAGCTGGTTTGAATCATTTACACATGTGCCACAAAACAATGCAAGGCTAAAATATTGCATAATACCACAGAGGAAACTTTATTTTTATTCCAAGAACTGTATAAACTGACTTGCTTTAAAAAAGCATTATGCTTTTTTAAAGCATAATAAATTTAAAAAAGCAGATGACAGCGCTGTCATCTGCTTGTCTCCATAAGGACGTTAATGAAATGTTCCACTGTATAGCATTAAACTTGTCTATCTTACATTAAGAGTGATTGTATTGCTCAAAAAGACACTGAAAAGCATACATCCTTAAATGGTTACCTATCCACAGATCTGACCTGTAACTTGGCCTAATGACCTGCTTGTCTCCATGGAGACAGATAAGTTTAAAGCCATACAGAAAAATCACAGACAAAACATTTCCATAAAGACATCCAGGTGACAAATGCTCTATCAGAAAAAATAGGCTAATTCACCTTGACTTTTCTGTCTTTCAGTGGGAACAGAACTGAGAATCACTACAATAAAGGTATAATGAAATACAAACTAAGTCTAAGTCTAAATTAAACATCAAGCATACAGAGGTCTACTTAACGTGTTCTTTTCTTTATTGCAGCAAGAGCCATACACTGTGTCGAAAGGCTCGGAGCTGGAGGGCTTCTGCATGGACCTCCTCTTTGAATTAGCCAAGAAAGTGGGCTTCACATACAAAGTACACCTGGTGAAAGACGGCCTCTACGGCCGAGTGGACGAAAGTGGGCACTGGAAGGGGATGATCGGAGAGGTCGTCCGAGGGGTGAGGCTATAAATCACTATTGTGCAAAGTAGTGATTGGTATTGTATTCACGTATTCTTTTTCAGGCATAAATATATAGCTCAAACTGTTTTTATATGAAGTACTTTCTCTATAACGCTGTAGCTGATGCACAAAGTTTAGCATAGTGGTATTATTAGAGGTATTTCTTGTACCAGGGCTCTGTCAAGAAGAACATATGCCATGCTGTATATATGCTGTATATATGCTGTATATATGCTGTCTAAACCAACCATCGCACAAGGAAAGGGGAGGCCTCAGCTTGATTGGTAGATCCCTGTTGTTGAAACTGTTGTTGTATCCTTGAGCAAGACATTTCACTCACACACCTCTGAATGTGCGATTGAGTGGCCATTGGTGCATATTGGAGACAGCATTTCTGTCAGTATGTGAATGAATAATGCAATGTAAAGCACTTTGAATATGAAAATGTGCTATTCATATATGTTGTCATAGTAATTAATCATTTAAACTAAATATATCTTTTGAATTGATAGATGATCCTTTATTGTAAGCTTTAATCCTTGCTATAACATTGTTACCTCATCAGAAACATACCCAATGTCTTGTGTTTCATTCATACATGTTTGAGTAATCAAGCAGTATTGTTGCTCCATTCATCTTGTGATGTCATTTAGTGATGGTTTTCAGGTCAACGGCTACATTTTACCTTTAGTTCAGTAGAGATTGGCAATTCCAGGGCTGAAATTATCTGAATCTTTCTAGTGAAGTTTTTAAGCATTAGTTGTTGTTAAGTTGTTCCTGTATTACCACATTCTGTTTAAGAAAAAAACTCCTAAGAAAGCCTAAATATGTGCTGTGTGAAATAAAACACAACTGTTTTTGATGCGGAAACAGCATAACATAAATCAGAAAATAGTGCAATATGCCCTTTAAAATTGATAATTATTTTTTACTACATTCTCTATCACTTTGGTGTAGGAGGCAGATCTGGCCATAGCTCCTCTCACTCTGACAGCAGCTCGAGAGAAGGCCGTAGAGATGACCAAACCGTTCATGCAGACGGGAATCAGCATCCTGCTCCGAAGAGACCAATCAGAAAACCAAGGATCCTTCACCTTCCTCACCCCATTCACCACTCAGACTTGGGTCGGCCTACTAGTGGCCTATTTGGGAACTGCAGCCTGCATGTTTTTAATTGCTCGGTCAGCAACATACAACTTACAAACATTTTTAAACAACCTCATATCTGATTGCAGGTATAACATTACATCGATATCATTTGCAGGTTGAGTCCGTGTGAATGGGTTCCTGAGAGTGATCAGAACAGGTTCAGTATTGTGCACAGTTTGTGGTATACAGTTGGAGGTCTGACTTTACAAGGTGAGAAGAAGCATACAACATATTTATATTAAATTAGTTGCAGAATGTAAAGACATTTACTTAACCCTAGTCGCATATGAAATTAGCTAGGGTAATGAAGAGCAATTATTTGAGATTTAAAAAAAAAACATGCCCTGGTTAACCCATTGACTGTACATATCTATTATCTGTCTAGCCAAAATATATTAGAACTAAAAAATGTCACACAGCCAAAATATGTCTACAGATGTTCAGAATGTCATGTGAAAAGTTTCAAATATGATTTCACCCATTAATAACATAGATATACTACTTGATGTTTCTCTTTTGTCACGTAGGGGCCGGGCCTCACCCCAAGTCTGTCTCTGGGCGTGTGGTCAGCTGCTGTTGGTGGTTATTCACTCTGTTCCTTTTGGCCCATTATTTTATAAACCTGAGCTCTTCCAGTTCCACACAGTCCTCTTCATTAACAGTGAAAGGATTTGAAGATCTGGCCAATCAGGACAAGATGGAGTATGGGTGCATGGCGGGGTCTTCTACTCTTGCATTCTTCAAGGTGGGTTAAAATATTTGGTACAGGATCAAGTATCTTTCCATTTGTCTCAAAGTCATCAACATTTTCAGTACTTTTAAGCTACTGTATCTTCTTATTCATTGGATATGACTGTCCAAGCTGGTTTTCACTTCCCATGTGCATGACCTGTGCCGTCACTGTACCTTTTTAGCCATATTTATGACAGATACTAGAACATGTGCAAGATTATGGCTGTAGAGCATAGTGGTTGTATAGAAAATCAGCTTGCATGGTCATATCCAATGAAAAATAGTGCAATAACTCAACTACTAAGCAAATTAGTAGTATAGTTATTACATTTGTTATAATAAGAAAATCAAGGGAAAAATATCAAGAAATTATTATTATCTTCTGGATGATGTGTCTGTACTTGTGTCCTTTATTTATTTATTCACTGAAGGAATGATGATACAAAATGAATGATACAAAATATGTAGGAAGCTAATTACAGGCAAGTCAAATGCACAACAAACTTAGCCATCTTCCTGTTATTTTGGTGCCCATTATGTGATATATTTAACAACTTTTTTAGCCCTGTTTTCAGTTGTCACTGGTCATAATGCATATGCTATGTCAGTTTTTAAGCATCCATTGTTTTTATTGCAGAATTCCAATAACATGATCTATCGGAGGATGTATGAGCACATGGAAAGGAGTAAGAGTTTAGTGTCTTCAATGGACGAGGGGGTGCGCAGGGCCAAAGAGGGGAACTACGCCTTCATCGGAGAGTCTGTGTCTCTGGATCTGGCTGTGGCGCGTCACTGTGAACTTGTCCGGACTCATGAGGTCGTCGGGATGAGAGGATACAGTATTGCAGCACCTATTGGTAGTGTACAGATTTAAGATGAATAAGAAAGTACCTGTTTTGTCAGTGAAAGTAAGAGGTTTACATAGAGCCGAGGAGTCTTTTGCATTGCGCTTGTGCATTGCGCTTTTAGATTAGACACTACAACCAGGAAATTAAACTTGGGCTTCCTCATATCGTATCATAATGATTCATGGAAAATGTGAAAAGCGACTTGACAACTTTAAAATGCCTAAGATCCATGGTCGCACTACCAATTTCTAATTACCTTGTAAACCTTGATTTTTGTATTGCTAATTCAGGGACAGTGATTAGAGATGTTGATAAAGATATTAGTGATTTCTGAAATAATGAATATGCAAAAAAATTTTCTTTCCTCCCACACTGAAAAGATGAGGAACACTGTACAGGAATGCTATTGGGAAAACAGATTTCAGTTTGACAGCCTTATTGGTAGACTGCTGCTGCTGCTATTGGTATTTTTGATTTGAGAACAACATTTTTAACAGCTTAATGATGTAGTAACTTAAGGAACTCTTGATAATAGTTAGCCTTGTTTGCTTTGATAATTAGCCTTAATAAACTATGAAAAACATGAAAAGCTACTATAACAAACAGTTTATCAAAAAGTATTCAGGCTTAGTTCCAACTCTGAATTAAGAATAAAGTATTTCTTCCTGCTTTATTAAGGCTAATTAAGGTGTAGTTACTATAAAGTGTGACCCAACTCTTTTCCAGGCTCCCCTCTCACAAAGAACTTGAGCGTGGCAATCCTGCAGCTGAGTGAGGAGGGGGAGCTGGCGTACCTGCGCACTAAGTGGTGGGCCAGTCACTGCTTGGACCTGGACCAGACCGGGACCACAGAGGGACCCCCACACAAGCTTAAAGGGCTGTTCCTGCTCCTGGCTCTGGGCTTAGGCCTGGGGCTCCTGCTGGCCCTCCTGGAGCTCACCACACACAGCCGAACCAAAGCAGCAGAGCAGAAGGTACAGTATGCAATATATTATCTGTTTTATACAATATCACATTTTAGTGTTTAGTGTGTTTAGCGTTATCATGAGACGTCAATTTTACTATTAGTCACAATTATTGCTGGCTAAGCAACAGAGTTCCATAATTTACTTTCATTCACATTGTCTCACAGATGACAACTTCTCTAGTCTAGTGCATCACTAGCTTTTTGAAATAAAACTTTCCAAATGATAAGGCAATATTAAATTGGCATATACAGACAGATAACAAAAAATGTAAACTTAAAATTTAGTTTGTCTTTTTTGAAGTATTGAATTTAAATTACTTTTTGCGTCAAAGGTTATCTTTCTTATTCTTCCAATTATATTATGAGCTTAATCATTATCCATAAACCAAACCGCTATTAATAAATGCTGAGACTACTTTTAAATACATAGCAATTTGCCTCCCATCCCAGAATACTTATACATTTTGACGATGGAGCATACTGATGTAATATGCCTTAATCTTAAACTTTTTCTGACTAAACAAATTTCGGTAGGATAGAATTCACATGATTTTATATTTATGCATTGTATTCTATTTTCCCCCAAAGAAATCTTGTTGCTCCGTGCTGGTTGAACAGCTAAGTCTGCGCTTCATGGCCAACAAGGCGATGCCACAGGAAACTAATGATAATAACAAGGACAAAGCATAAAATCCAATGTCAAATTTTTATAACATGACTGGACATTTTTACTAACAAAATATTTACAGAGATTACAGAGATCTACATGTGTGACTTAATATAGTTCAATAATAAACTATTATTTTCGACTTATAGTGCACATTTTCTGATATTTTATGTGCAGTTGGTAATGACATAAATGAATTTGATTCTGTAAGCATTCCCAACAGAGTGTATGCCACAGTGATTCATGTAAACAATGTAGCTGGTGAATAAAACTGCCTTGTACTTTTTCACTACCAAATTGATGGCTCTATTATTTAAACAAACACAATCTTCTTTTTTACACACCACAGTAAAATGAAGGATACATCCACACTTCTTGGTTTGATCAATGTTGAGTCCTAATTTAGACTTGGTTTGGTCTTGTTTGTGTCCTGGTTTAGGCGCTGTTCACACTAGCTCATTCGCCACAACTGACTTAACTGGGACTAACCTCAGAAATAAACTAGGAATGGGCAAAATATTGTCTCAAGTATCTGTATTGGTGTTCTGAGAGGGTTTGTCAAATATTATAATAATAATTTTTAAAAACAAAACATTTCAACACAGATTTTTATCATTTTAAGGACTAATCTCCATGGAGTGAAGTGTTATTACTTAATTTGCACTGTGTTCATGTGTCATTTCCAGTTTGTCCTCAGTGCATCTGATTTGATTAAATTAAAGTTAATAAGACCATGACTAAATCAGGAGTAGAACAGGACCAAAGAAAGTCCAGATTTATTTCTGGGTTTAGTCTGCAAGTGGAAATGCGATCTAAATCCACCAAAAGTCGGTTGGCAGCATCATAAAAAAATTATGTGCCTATCACTATCCTGACTCGTCTTCAAAAATCAGAGGTGACTTGCAGCGAATTTCTCTCATCTTCTGTTCAAAAAGCGCCTTCATTTCTCGTTGCAAAGTGCCGTCATCTTGTCCCGCTCCGACTGGGACACTTGAAGCCACAAACTCCAGACTGTCCGTGCTGCCACTGCTAATGGAGGAACTCTCAGACAGACACACACCATTGGGGATAGGCCTCAACGGACTACTAAAACTCCCAGGTCTTTTCTGGAAATCAGTTTTACGGTTTACCATGGGCGTCTGGGAAGATAACCGTTTTGGCGGGCAACTTTGCGAGCGGTGTTTGGTCCTTATTGGTGAGGAGGGTCTTGGGGTAATTGGGGTTTCTAATGTGCGGCGGATTCGGGGGGGAGATGGCGGCGGGATGAGAGGTCGCGGAATGTCCAGAGGGAGGGACTGACGGTCAGAGGCAATGTCAATTTGTGTGTCCGTTTCATTGTTTTCCTCTAGTTCTTGTGGTGAATCTTCCAATATTTCAGGTTGCTCAAATTCACAAGTTTGAATTTCTTCCTCTTCTGCAAAATCAGAAAGAGGCGCAGGTTGTGACTCGACTTCTATTAAACTGTTATTCTCAGCACCAGAGATGTCAGAATAATCTTGGGACACAATGTCAGAACTGTCCGGTGAAACGAAGGGAGCAGGGGTCAAAGGAGGAGACTCAATAGAAGCCATTCGCGTCAAAATCCCTCTCTTTGGTTTCTTGGGAGGCTCTTGGATTTTGACCCTATGGGCGCGCCGCACTGGCTCGCTCATCGCCCCTTTGTGGATAGATGCCAAAGCTGTAGGGCCAGGGACATAGGGAAATATGTCCCCGTTTTTACTGTCCTGAGATAATGAGTCCATGTCTCTACGAAAAACTGGGCGACCGTCATCTGAAGACTGAATGGAGAAGTCCAAAGACGCCTGCTGTGGCTGTCCCTTTATGTGCTTCTTAGCTGCCTTCTGGATGTGCTTCTTGGCCACTTTAACCGCGTTGGTGGGCTTGGCCTGTCAGATGAAAATGTTACAGTTACATGCTAAAATTAGTTGGCAGTAGGTGGGAATTTGGTTGGAAAATGAAGGCATCAGGATCAAAAATACAATAAAATCATATCTCCCATTTTCTTATTTATTAATTCATTTTTAAAAATTCAAATTTAGTATTCTTTTTATTCAAGTACGAAGCCGTAGTACTTGTAGCCCCAGAGCTATGCTGTACTTGCCCATACCACATATGTTTTTTCGTACAGTTCATAAAATGCATGAACTAAACTTTTAAAATTTTACCTTTCCAGTACTGTCAGTGATGGCAACATGAACAAAGATGGAGGATTCTGCCATGCCTTCCAAGTACACATGCCGATACCCTGCATCACATTAAAATCAATCACGTTAAAATATATTTTAATCTATGACACGAATAGTGCCGTTAATACAGATGCTTGTGTACCTGGAAGCATACTCCTTAAAGCTATAGTCCTTTGTCCGATGAAGTCTCGTCCAATCGGATCATGGTCCCAGACTTCAAAACGCACCAGTGCTATTTGAGGCATTTTAATATTGAATACAAGAGTCTCCTCCCACATAGGGTTAAAGCCTTTGCAACAGAACACATTTTTAAGAACATAGACAGACTATTATGAGTATTATTCACAGTTATTTTAATGTTTTACCATTGTCATCCACCACTCTTGTTTGTTGCTTTTTGCAGTCAATAGGTAGACCAATAATTTCCACCTCAACATAGGGATCAATAATCTGGAAGCGAAAAACAAATATGTAATATATGTAAGATATACTACATATATATTTTAGTGAGTATTCATACATTATAATGAAAACCTACCTCTCCTCTGTCTCCCAACATTGAATCTTTTGGTTTTGGAAGCTGCTGTCCACTAATAATTTTCAGAACTAACTGGGTTTTTCTGTATCCTGGCAGAGGATCATCTAACATGGGATTAAAGGCACCTATAGAGAAAAAAAACAACACATATTCTCTATGTAATATGATATATATGAAGCAGTTAAAACACAAAATACCCACCTTTATTTAAGCACTTGGGCCTCAGAATGTATCCACTGTTCCCATTACTGGCAAACTTGGCTCGGTTCAGTTCAAGCATTCGACCTTCAGTCTGATAATTCATTGCAACTGAAAGATTCACATTGAAGTTCACAATCAAAAATGTTATGTGTGATCAACTATGCTGTCTTTATCAACATATTGTACAAGACTAGATTTTCTATAGAAGAGAAAAGTATAAAAATGCAAAACATTGTTGCCTAAGGTTTTACTCTGAATAACTGCGACACATGCATTGTGGTAGGAAGAGCTGGATAATGATTAGTACCAGTATGTAGAATAATTTAGGTCACTGTTTTAGCATTTCAAAATATGGGTCCCATGAATGAAAAAATATACATCTGAAACAGGGCTGAACAATTATATATTGTAATTTATCACACAAATGTAATGATAACATTTGGTATTTATATTTCAAATATGGTACATATTCAGCTCAGTGTACATTTTAGGAGACTGATATAAAAACGACTAAACTAACACAATAATCATATTTATTACAGAACATGATATATATTTTGAATGGCAAAATGTCTTTAAAAGGTCGCATATAACAGGAAGCTGTAATAGCTCATTTAAGTCTTACCCATGTGGCAGCCTGTGTTCCAGTACGGCTGAGGGTTGAAGTTGCTGGAGTCCACTCTGTAGTTGGAGGGATAAACTCTGAGGAGCTGCCTCTGGTTAAAACGCACCAACTCTCCGGGCTTTAGCAGCAAGATCTGGTTCATAACTGTCTCATTCAGGGAAGAGACCTGCCAACTGTTTGTACAAGCTAAGAGACAAATGAATAAGTGGGATTCAAAGTTAATTGTAATAAAAAATAGTGTGTAAAAATAATTATGCAAACTTAATTACCTTGTGTTTCTATGTCGTGCACTCGGACTGATTTAGTGTATTTGACCAGATCAGACAGAGCTCGGGATAGCCTCATAGTTTTTCTCTTTCTACAAGAAAACATGGCAAATAACAAACAGTACTTTAGTAATACATTTTGTATTGTGGGAAGCAAATTATTATACACACAGTATTTCTATACAAAATAAACATAAAACAAAAACAAACATGAAGGTTATTGTAAATCAATAAATCTGACAACACACATTTTATTGTATATATAGTATGTTTACTTTTTATGTAAATGCAGAAGATCTAGCACTAGATTCACCTGTTGCTGAATGTCTGTCATTAGTTTGAGCTTTACTCACTTTGGATGGTAGACGATCTGAGCCCTGTTTCTGCTGCCACTATAGTCCGACTCTCCATCTGACACAGATTTGTTTTTGGGGCGCAGTCTCTTTTTTCTCTAAAACACAAATCCATTATACTCATCACTTCAGTCAAGGGGAATCAAGAAGCCACTCCTAGCTACTACGGGCCTTAAGCAGCGTCTGTGGCGCCAAATCACAACTAAAGTGATATTCAAGGACTTTTACATGCATAAAAGCCTACATGTAATATACAAAAAAGTAATTAAAAATTACCTTTCGTTTGAAACTTCTCATAATCGACCTTCCAAAGCGCTTTGGCTTTTTGGGCTGGTTGGTAGACGCTGCATTGTTCCCATCCTGTTAAATTAGATTCACCACATTATTTCAATCATCAGCAGCCATGTTACAAACTTTAAATAAACTGATAAAATTATTCACCCGAGGATTGTCATCTTCATCTGATTCCTCCTCAAAGTCCTCATTTTCAGTGTCTTCGTCTGACACATCTCCCTCCTCCGCATCAGGGTCAAGGTTAGCGGGCAGCTTTTTACCCTAAAAAACAAATAGTTCATGCAGTTAAAACCTGTATGCCTTTATTTTAAAGGTGTCCTATGTAACTTTTCATGCCACCTGCTTATCTCCATGCATATTAGTATTATCTCTTTCCTGTAATGGCCTTCAACATGCATTCTTACAGTGAGCTGGGTCCACTCCCCATAGATCTGACCTGTGCCTTGGCTTGGTGGCATCACCTGCTTGTCTCCATGGAAACAGGTAAGCTTAATGCCATATTGTAAAACATTCCAGAGCAGGCACCAACATTTCCACAGAAACAAGCAAGTAGTGGCACCAGAAAAGTTACACAGGGCACCTTTAAACATTATGCAGCCTGTGACCTCTTCATCTGCAAACATACTAGTCAATCTATGTATTCTTTTATCTAACTTCTAGCTATTACTGTTTGCATGTTTGTGAGCTAGAAGCACTCTTTATTTGCCAGTGCTGGTGTTGGAGTGCATTTCTGATTCACCTAACTATTGATAAGGTGTAGGCTAGGCCCTACTGGTCATTCAGTGCAAGCAACAAACCTGTAAAAGGCTGTTGCAAATTAAAGGTAAATGCTACGTTTTCTGTCATAAACCTGAAATAAAACCAATCGATCAAACCTTGATGAGGACTTTTCCCTTGAGAAGCTCAGGAGAGGGCAGCTTCCTAAACTCTGGCACGTTGACACAGGACAGGTCCAGTTTGTCCTGGAGCACCTCTTTCAGATACTCCGCCATTTTCTTCTGCTGAGGCACAGTACAGTGGTTTTCTATGGACAAGATCACCGGGAACCTGGGGAGGAGGCAACTAGGTCAAGGTAAAGTACATAACATGTTCAAAATTCATTCTTACTTTGTTTTTTAATTATTATTTTGTTTGTTGTGTAGTTTATTGAGTTGAAAACTGAACAAGATAGTCAGAAAAAAAGCAAATGTGCTATGCTAATGCTAATGCTACAAATACTATACCATTGAAGAGGAAGTATAACAATAGCATTTTATCTTGATATTTTTTCATTCAAAGGCCAGTTTGTTGAAAAAAATTATTTAGAAACAAAATGACAAAGAAAATTACGATTATTGAGGTACTCTGTGAGTGATTAGGATATGCTCCCACACGCTAAATACCTGACAGTACCTTCGCATATCGATGTAAATGTACCAATGCTTTCTTGGCAGCTAAAGCTCTATGAATAATATATTCCTTATGTGTGTCAAAAAAGGAAACCGAAATCCACTATTGGAAATAAGAAGCAATGCCAAAATATTTTATGGGAATTTCACACAAGTTCTGCTCAACTTAAGGCTGTACATTTGAGCTTTGGAAACACTGATGTACTCACGGTGATTTAGTGAAGGCATATTTGTTAATTGTTTCTATCACATCTCTGAAGAGGATCTTGGACGTCAGAGTGTAACCATGGTGTATAATGGGCTCTCCATCAGGACCATCCCAGCAGTCCACTGGCAAGGCAAGAAGTCAAGAAAAGTATGTTACTACATCAACTATGGCTGAGCAATTTTGGCATTTAACATATTTCTGATAGATGTTGGATCTATTTAAATATCTCTATCTCAGAGGAGCAATAATACTTAAGAAAAAAATTACATCCTGCTGATCATACCTCTGGGTTGGGTTTGATGCATAAGCTCCCATGATGATTTGTTTGTTTTCCTCACACCAAAGAAATTGTAAAAGCCAAACTGCAGTGGTTGGTTTAATTTATTTAATTCTTAGTTCTTACTGTAAGATCTGACCTGTGACTTTGCCTGGTGGTGTGTCCATAGAAATAGACAGCCTAAGTTTAATGCCATGCTATGAAACATTCCAGGCAAAGCAAATAACATCTCCATGCAGACAAACAGGTGACAGGCCCTCCACCAGAAAAGTTACATAGTACAGGCCTACCTGTATTTCTTTAGGATGTCTATGCCATCTGAAACAGCTAACTCAGAGTTGTGCAGATTATAACTTGTGCCTCACCCTCCACACAGCGGCAGCCGTCCTGCAGCACATAGGAGTACATCTCCACTCTGGACTGGGACAGCAGTTGGTCACCGGTCAGGTACGTGTTGTGAGATGTGGCGATGTAATAGTTATTCAGAGGCTGGCTCATGTCCTGGTTCACCTGATTGTGCTCAGGGTTAAAGATATCCCCTGCTGGACTTCGCATGTAGTTTGTAAAGCCTGAGAAAGAAACAATTGTATAGTATAGTTAAAAAGCTCAGAAGTTCTTAAAGGTATCATAATACTAAAAACAGAATTACCATCAATGCCCAGTACTAAACATTGCAGATTTTCAGGACAAGGCTCAAATTTGTGCACAATATCTACGAGATAGTCTCTTGCTAAGCCGCGCATCTAAAAAAAAGGAATTGTAATTATTTATGATTTTCACATAAATAGCCCATTTAAACTGATCAAAATTGACAATATGATTGTACCTTCTGTTCAGTCTCCAAAAAGCATGCCAGGTCTTGTAAGTCCATTACTTCTTTCTGGTTGCTGTATGAGATCATGATGAGGTAGAGGTCTCTTCTCGTTGAAATCATTTTATAAAATGAACAAAACTCTTCAAAGGCCAGAGATCCCTGGTTTTCATCTGTGTCCGCTTCCTGTGAGTAGAGAGTAGCAAAGTAAAGAAATGGCAGCTAGAATTAATAAAGCATATCATCTTTTTTGTTTGACATTTTGGTGCGTATTTAAGGTCCACAATGATAAGATTTCATTAAAGTGATAATTGAAGTTTTGATGGAAAATATTTTTTTAAATTGTTAATGTCATCCTAAAACCTGACTAAATGGTCCAGTCTAGATTGAGGCTCCATTTTATCCAACTAAAAATCTAAATCTAAGGAATAAATTGAATTGACTTTTTAATGTGTATAAACAAGGCACATTTGTTTACCTTTTTAGTCGTTCACCAGGCATTAAACTGTTGGCAATCATTAAACACATACAACCATAATATATGTGTGCGTGCTTACAGAAGGGAAATTTATCCTCAATTGCAGTGGTAGTAACTGAGCTAAATGTGCTTGCTTGGTCCCCTATAAAGCCAAAGTCATTTGTATTATTTTCATGGCCAGTTCCCCTGAATTCCTTGCCTCCCTTAATATTCACATCCTTCTTTCATTCCATTGGAACACAATATCCTACATATGTTTTTCACTTTTGGAGCATATTGTGAAAAACTGGTCGGCCAAAGTGTTTTTCATGATCCCTCCCAAAAGCCACATTTTGGATGGGAGGACAGAGACACCAAACTAATGCACTATTGCAGCTTAAACTGAGGCCATCTGGTCCTCTCAGTGGGGGCTAGCTCACTCCTGCAGGACTGTACTGCTGCAGTGCCAAAAAACTACACACTGCATATTTGTCCACTGGTGCTTTGTCCAGCATTAGTCCTGGAGCTGTGTGTGTCTATGTACAACCTTACTAGTATTACCCATTCTTGCCTTCAGAACCTTTTTTCCTTTCTACTTGGGTTGCCATAGTAAATCATCTGCAGTGTTGCATAATGTTATTTGTCTCTCTCTCTCCTTGCGCTGTCTCTGCTTGTAGTAATTTGTTTAGGTTGGTTTGCTTGGCTTTACAGGGAGATACTACATTTACATTCCCTTGAGTTAAATAGTGCCGATGGCTGATTATGAGACAAATGTATGATTTTGTTAATTAATGTGATGTGGCAGATTTTTAAGACATGCCCTTCCTCTCATAACTGTAATTACTGTGATCATTCTAAGGTAAAAAGTGTTACCTTATTTAGTCTTCTATATGTGGTTCCCTGCTGCTACCCAGTCTATTTATCTACACTTGCTGATTAGATGATTTTAAAACCATATGACCTACTGCATACCTAAGGGTCTGTATTATCTGTGCAGGACACCTCACCTGAAACATCTCCTTGACTTTCTGCCTTGGGAGATTAACATTGAGTTTGTGGAGCAGCTGGTGAACTTCTCCAATACTCAGAGTCCCATCGCCGTTTTTATCAGCCTCCGAGAAAGTCTGCTGCAACCATTTGAGCTGGAGTAAAGGATCAGCCACAAAGGTAAGATTTCCATTGCAGTGATTATTGAACTGTTAACGACTACAGAAAATATTTGATTAAACGTGTTTTATCAGCCTAAATCATTACTAGACAGTAGACAGTTAGACTAGTGGCCCCCTATAGTCTGACAATACAAATACAAATTATACTTTATGTGCATATAGGAGTATTTATTTTATCTGTAATAAGTTGTTTTTTGATCAGTGCAAGCAATAAGTGGCACTTATACACCAAAAAATTATATGATTAAAATATGGATTTCTTGTGCCATCATGGTCACCAAATCCATAGGAAACTCTAAATCTTAATTGGGTCAAATCCAGACATGAATTAGGACAAAATCTGGACAATTTGGAATTAAAGACCAGAAATATCAATTATAACACTTCTAAGCACCATCAGAGTCTTTATAGCAACAATGATAGCCGGGAGATATTATGTGATTTGTTACCAAATAGTTAACAAAAGGATATTGGTCTCGTGTTCGCTGCCTGCGGGCCAGGCTGTCCTCATCGCTGATCCCGGCCATGAGGTACTTGAGTCCATGGATCCATGTCCGGGCCTGTTCTGCATTAGTGGTCACCAGGTCCAAGGACTTGACCCGAGCCCCAAAGTAAATACTGAAACAACAGTTGGGGTCGAAACGATTGTCAGCGTATCTGCGGAACATCTCAGACTTCTTCCCCTCGCGGACTTCATGGATGGAGTCAATGGTTACTGCAACAGAACATCCAGTAAGTGTAAGTTCAAGTTTATTTTCTGACTAAAATACCTTTCTTTTTTGGACTTGAAGCTAGTTATGAATGACATTGCAACAGAAAACAAATTACAAAGATGTCTCATGTTAAGCCATGAGATTTTTCCAATACAAAAGTAAACAAGATGCAGGGAAATTGTATAAATGTTTGTAAACTACAATGCAGTTTGTCATGTGTTGATAGGGTCATTAATATTTTATACACTAAATGTGAATAGATTTTATACCCAAAGTTGTGGATTTACATTTTACCAAGCGGTGACAAAAACCTGTAGTTTTTCAATATGCACTTTCAGATATTCCAATTAATATAACTAAACTCAGCTACAACATTTGAGTGCTATTTTGTTCATTTGTTAAGTTGATTTCTCACTGTTGTCAAGTAATCCCAATGAGACTTTATGGACTTGCTGAAATAAGGTATGTTTATACTATATTCAGGCAGCACGGTGGCTGAGTGGCAACACTCAGGCCTCACAGCAAGAAGGTTGCGGGTTTGATCCCCGGGTTGCCCGGGCCTTTCTGTGTGGAGTTTGCATGTTCCTCCCCGTGTCTGGATGGGTTTCCTCCGGGTACTCCGGTTTCCCCCATCAACCCAAAACATGCAGCACCCCTATGAACTAACATCAAGGATGTTAGTCCACCCTCCTGTGGGCTCACCACCTGCAGAGGGGTTCATAGGGGGGCTCAGGTGCTATGAGGATTGGGCAGTGAACTGCCCCCGCGACCCAGCTGGATTAAGCGGGAGAAGATGGATGGATGGATATACTATATTCATTATTGTATTTAAATCCTCACTCTTGGCTTTGTCGTGTTTCCGTGACGGTCTCCAGCGGATACAGGACTTGTGCTCGTCCAGGTAAAAGAAGCGTACCAGCCCCTTCTTCTTCCCCTTCAGTTTGCTCATCTGTGTCCCCGTCTGCATGGTGCAAATACATCTCTCAACTGCAAGAAAAATAACAACTTTATTATGATTCTCAAGAACATTGTATTTACTACAGCAAGTATCACCAAATACCTAAAAAACATTGTACAGTTATTGTTTTATGTGCCTTCAATTCTACTGTTATTAACGAATCAAAATCATCCTCCTGAAACTGAATCATTTGCTAAAGCCTAAGACCTTTTCAGGTAACATTTTGAGCAAAACTAATTGTAACTAATAGAAAAATGCATGCGAAAAAGGTCTAAAACCAAGAGACCAGTTAGTGCTATTTTAAAAAATATCACCTTAAAGTCATTACCTGACAATAGAGATCACCTTAAATAGACACCTAACTCAATTTAATCGTTTAGTTTTGACTAAACTGACCACATATCCAGATTGTAAATTTAATTATGTAGCGTGAAGTTGCTAAAATTTGTTTTGTCTCCTGTGTGAGGTTGTTTGTGATCTACAGCTAAGATGGACGTGACGCACCCCTGAACATCATTGAGGCTAATCCCATGGGATTGTCTGCTGTCCATATGCCCATTATCTGCTGCTTCACTCTGCAACGCTGTGTCAGGGCCAAGGGTTTCCACAGAAATGTAATTGTTTTCAAAACACTGTTAAAGTCTTAATATGTCCAGCATGTTACATTTATTCTATCTCTAGGAGTGGTTATCGCAGAGCATACTTAGAATGACTTCTTGTTACCAAATGTTTGTTGATACATCACTGATACTTAGAATTCTATGTGTGGTATTTAGATAGCAGATTATTCAGTTTTGGGTTACTGCATTTGTGTCTCTTAGACCTTTTATTACAAAAGCAACAGCATTATTAAATCAAAATGTCAAAAAAGAATAAACAATTTGTGGTGTTAATCAATAATACTATTTATGAAAATTATAAATCTTAAATTGAAAAAATGATCGCTTACTAGTTGTAGCCATAATCTATACATTTGTTTACACTAGACTGAAGATTTTAGAAATGTTCTTTGTAGGAAGAAATAATATTTTATACATTTTATAATACTGCCATTTATATTATATTGCAACTACAAAATTCTGCGCTTTGTTTTTCTGATGGCAATAATTAACAATAAGATGTGTTCATTTCACCAGATACATAAAGTTGAATAATTATTTCAGATGAACATTATGAAATGACTTGACTCACTTATCTGCCCCAGTCTCCATTTGGGCTGTGCCACCACACTCCCTCCGATCCAGAAGAACTCTTCTGCCAGTCTGCATATGGACTTCTTATGCCATAATTTTGGGGAGCTCATGATTGAATGAGTGGGTGAGTTGGCCACACTTGAAGATGGTTGTGCTTCCTCATTGGAGTTTGCTCTAGCCATAGCAGGGGACAGCATTCCCGGAGATAAAGATCCCAGA
This sequence comes from Odontamblyopus rebecca, assembly GCA_030686955.1. Classification (NCBI taxonomy): domain Eukaryota; kingdom Metazoa; phylum Chordata; class Actinopteri; order Gobiiformes; family Gobiidae; genus Odontamblyopus; species Odontamblyopus rebecca. The sequence goes on along the minus strand of CM060656.1, from coordinate 18,118,971 downwards.
CTTTGAATTGAAGATTTCTTGGGAGAAGTTGGAGTTTGTGGGCTGCCACTCAGGCCTGGAGACAGAGGAGCCATAGCTGCAGCTGCGTTGCTCATTTCCAAGTTGTTCATTTAAGCAAAGGAACTAACATTCACTAAATCACCTTTTCCCTCTGTTGTTGTTTCCTTGTTTAGAAAATCATTCTCCAGTCTCCATTTTATCTTCTTTTGTCCAGTACAACTCCATATTTCAAAATATTGTCTGTCATCCATTTTATCTTGTAGTTTGCAGGTAGTAAGTGTGCAACATGTGTCATTCCTTAAGTCTCTTTGAGGCAGTAATCCTGTAGTGAGGCTTGCTTTCATGGAGGGATTTTACACGCAACTTGTAAGCCTCTGAAGTAGAGGCAATACAGAGACAATACATAATAATATAATATAATACAACATACAACTGGTCAGGGTTAATTCAGAAGAGACAGAGGAATGCAAAGTAAGTTTTCTTTTGATAGAGTTTATTTATTTGATTATATACTCTGTGGTACTGGTGGTTTTGGCAATACATTGTATGAGCACCAGGTGTAGCTGCAGCCCTGTGACAACAACTGTGTGCTGCGAGTCCCTCTAGAGGTGGTTACTGTGCATGACACAAAATCAGAGAAAATGCATGAATACCAATGAAAGAAAGCTGTGATGTGCAATGTAAGGGCTTTATAATTTATGCTGTTGGCTTTTCAATACTGCACATAGAAGACTATATTTTTCAAATGTGAGAAAACATTTACTGCAGGCTGTCTAAAACTGATTTATTATTAGGAAAAACTGGAAGCAGAACACAGCCAAGCCAGTAGTGTTCCGCCCTGAATATGGGCAGTGATTCAAACCCATGGCGGAACAGAATAGGGGCAGATACAAAGATAAATCACAATTTTGTAGTGTTGAATAAAAGAAATAATTTCTCACTCTGAAATACATCAATACATAATCATCAAAGCTGCCATTATCTTACAAAATCAAGGCTGTTCCCAGTGGTGGTCGTGAGCTCTGTTCCAAACAATTGTATTTCTGTATCACTTAGTTTACCTTGACATTTTTTTTACACCTCGTACAAAGTGTAATAATGCTTACACAATGCCAAATCATTATAAATTGTGAAATCAAGCCCAACCACAATCAGTATTGAAAGAAAAAAAATCCTTTTTACTATTAAAAAAGGAATAAATCAAAACATAACCACGGACACTTAGGTCAAGGTTGCATACTTTTTGAAGACTACTAAGATTTCAACTTGAAAAATAAAATAGTTTGTTACTTCATACAAGCCCCTTCAGTAAGTATGTTTTTTATGTAGAAGTCACATTGTATTAAACTAATTATTGCTCTGCGGGGATGTGTCTTTCCTGATTAGCCTGTTGGATTTTTGGTTATTTACGAGGAGCGTAGGGATAATAATGGTTCACGGGAAAAGCAGGTGGGCTATTAGGCTGTGATTATGGTTAGGATTATTGCCAAAAATGTCATGACATCGTTTCCAGGTGCACAGAGGCAGAATGCGCCATGATGTAACTTTACAACTATGTTCTCAGTCTGTCAAGAGTCAAACAGCCGTGACCAGGAGGAGGAACGTCTGTGCTTTACAAGCTGTTATACAGAGACGTTATCAAAACAGAGCTAAAAGCTATGTAAGCGCTTTCTTTTTTCTAAGTACACGAGTCTTAAATTTGCTTTGTTAAGCTCTATAACTCCTTTTATTAAGTCATATTACATCATACAAGTACTACCCTCACTATTCTGGTTTAATACAAATAGGCCTACCATTCCTGTATAGAATTTCTTGTTTATATTTATTGAAATATATTAATCCCACTGTTGATTTTATAATACTACCATTAATTAAAATGATAGGAAATAAGATTAGACAACAGAATGGGCTCTGTATTTGTTTAATTGTCGTCACAGGTATTTTAGCTTGGATCTTATAAGAGAACATGGACAAATTTGTTCAAAATGCTGCAAAAGTAATAAATACAAAGTACCAAGTTTTGTTGTTATTGTAATATACTTTGAAAGTGTATACGGATTGCAAAACATAAACAACCCCCCTAATCAAATTCTGAAATTGTTTTGTTATTATCAGAGCTTCAGGAAATGTTACTCTTACACCTCCAGGGGTGTGAACATACTGCTGAAAAGTGCACTGAATTGGAACATTGTAATAAGACGCGATGGGTCAAGGGTTTTTGTTTTGGATGAGACACAAGTTGACCCTTGTGCCTTGTTGAATGTGTGTACACTGGGAGTTTTTCGTTCAAATTGTGTTTCGTTTTTTTTTTTTTTTTAACTGCCATAACATTATCAAACATTAATATTTTTCCAAGATTTTTTTTTTCTCTTCAAAATTATATCTGGGGATTATAGATTACTATAATTTATTAACTCCTTGGATGCCAGTATTTACAACATACCACCTACTGCCAATTTGAAGATTAATATGTTTCTGAAGGAGTTCTCTTTCTATTGACATATTAATTCCACACATTACCATAAATAACTAACCCTTTAAATGCCAGTTTGTGCCTATTACCACAGACAGGAAATTTCAATTATATGCAATAATTCAATACTTTTATATATGTATATGGTGTGGAACAACTAGGAATGCCTTCAGAAATGGAAGGCTTAATCATTTATTTTCATCAATCAACAAAATGCAGTGAATGAACAAAAGAGAAATCTAAATCAAATCAATATCTGGTGTGACCTTTGCCTTCAAAAGAGCATCAGTTCTTCTAGGTAAACTTGCATACAGTTTGTGCAGGAACTCAGCTGGTAGGTTGTTCCTACATCTTGAAGAACTAAGCACAGATCCTGTGTGGATGGAACTTCCTCACATCCTTCTGTCTCTTCATGGAATCCCAGACACACTCCATGATGTTGAGGTCAGGGCTCTGTGGGGCCAGACCATCACTTCTACTCCTTCTTTATGCTGATGATAGTTCTTAATGACTGAATTTCTTTTGGCTACTCTAACTCTGGCTATTTTCAGTCTGACTGGATTATCAGTATGGATAATTGTTGTCTTTCTTTTGTCATAAAATGAGTTCATAATGGAAGTCAGTGGATACACAAATTTCAGAAACATGCGCAGTGTATACAAAACTTCTCACGTCGCCAAAATTGGTCCGATCGGGATGAAACTCACATGTCTAAAATCCTGTAAAAACACACGTCTGTTTGAATTTTCATGATAATTGAACAACCACAGCCAAAGTTGTTGCAATAAATGTACCTTCAGATACACATTTCCCATAACAAGGCACAAGGGTTAATGGTTGTGTCACACAGTTGACTTGACAGATTTAGTTTCTTATTCCTTTTGCAATAGCTTTCTTCATTTGTGACTGTAGTGGGCAATGTGGGTGATGTGCTGTGTCCAGAAAGGATGGAAGAAAATATATGCTTGTAGGAGGCTTGAACTGGGCGTCATCTGGTTGGTGGGTGAACATAGAATCTTCTGAGCCACTGCATTTGCTGGTCTCAGATCCTGTTTAGTCCCTAACCCTAACCCTAAGTCAGTTTAGTTTCAGACATTTGAGAGTTATGGGAAAGTTTTTGTAGAAGAATTTAGCAGTAAAACATTTCCACTCATGACAGGTCTGCTGCTACTGTTATTGTTTACACTGTGTTTACGCACCTTGCGTACATGCTATCAGTATAACATTGAGAGAATGACACTAATTACTGTTTTAGATTTATGTGTGTCACCCTAAGGCAGGCATGTCCAAACTATGGCCCGGGGGCCAAATGTGGCCCTAAGACCAATTGTTTTTGGCCCTCAGGCTTCCAGGTGAATTAGCCCATATTACCACAAGTAGTACTTTTTACTGCATGTTTTTGAAATCTACCTTGATCAAGCAAATGTAGTGTGTCCTGTTGAGGGTCTAAGCCTGAACAAAGGTCTGGAGGGTCATTCAAACCTGTTATAAATGCACAGATTTGAATTACTCACCGGTTTGATCATCAGTCTATGACCCCCGATCGGCCCTCACGCTGGTCTGTGTTTTAATATGTGACCCTAGATGAAAAAAGTTTGGGCACCCCTGCACTAAGGTGTAGACCTGATAAACCTGATCAACTTTCACTTTATGAGCTTCACGGAACTGCTTAGAATGGTGTTTGTTAACAACATCTTACAAATAAATTCATATTATTCTTTGGTTACCTAATCACTTTCCTGAAACCAAAGCTAATTTTAATTTTTAGTAATAGGCTCAGGAACTATCTATAGCCTTTAATCACACACCAAGATCAGAAGCCAGTTTTTTTGTAAGAATAATACTTTTGACAAACATTGACAGTCATTTTCTGCTGGCATTCAGTCATGTGAGGTAAATCTTTCTTGCATGTTTTGGTATGATTATTCCCTCGGGGTTAATCAATATATAACACAATAGTAGTTCAACTTATTGCTAATTCTCATATTCCTCTTTAAGATGTTAGAGGTGTCTGGAGTGAGGGTAGTAGATCTGCTCACACTGCTTCCAATTTCTTGTATCTTTAGAGATTTGTACTTGAGCTACTTTCATTCAATAATTTAGTGGGTTATCCTTGAAAAGTGTGGCATTTCGATTCGTTACACCAAAAAGACTGGGTCAAACAACACTATAGCATTGAATAAACTTTTAATGGGCAGTATACAAGTTTTCTGAAGGTAAAAGAAAACATTGAAACAAGAGTCAAGTGAAATCCCACTTCCAAACCAAAACTACAACAGCATCATCTATCAATATGAATATTGCTATTACACTGTACCCAACAAATACTGAATGAGGGCTTTTTATAATGATAAGACATAGAAGTTAATAGGACAGCACCTAAACCAGCTGTGGGTGCACCTCTGAATGATTTTGGTCTGTGGTCTTACAGATATACTCCATACGCAGCAAATAATACATACATATTCTCAAATAAACAAATAGGGGAATTGTATAATATTACATTGGTGGTGTGGTAACATTTCTTTTCTCTTCTGTGCATTCAGCAACTATCCACTTTGCCAAATGCTCTGTGATTGCAAATCCTAATATACTCTCTTCTTTTTGGTTTCAAGTAAAAAGCGAAAAATAATAATCAGTTTTGGAGCAAGCAAACATAATGACAAGAATCTTATTTACATTGTATTTACAGGAGAGGAAGTGTGTTCAATTTCAAAGTCTGTGTGGTTTGAAAATGTAACAGTTTTACAATGCGCTATGCAAGGTTTTGTTTTTGTTAAAAAGTGCAATTCCTTTTTCTTTTTTAAGTACAAAAATATATCCATATTTTTTATATAGTATGTAGAAATGTTGTTCTTATAAACAGCATTTGTTGATTTAAGAGCTCTACAACCAGTGACTAAAAATGAATGCTTTCTGTTGATAGGCAGCAATTATATTATAGTATATAAATTATCTTACAATACTCGTTACAAAATCAGAAGTACCACATTGCAACAAAAGATTTTTGTTTTTTGTCTTTTTTTAAGGGCATCTGTAGTCTGGCCAGCCATCTTGTATCTTCAACCAATTAGATGGACATTACATTCATTTACTGTCATTGTACCAGTCACCAATCACGTTTCTTCCCCCTGAACATCTAACTCAAGGGACCATACACAATTTTTGCATAGGCCGTGAAGTGCTTTTAGACCTTAGGTGAACTGCAATAGGGTCAAAGATACAACCTCACAATCCTTAATAAACTTCATTCATGAACAGTTTTCTTCACTCTTACTTTGCCCTGGCATGTCATTAACCAATTATTTATAAAAGTCAACAGTAAACTTGCTAACGGCCTTAAAACAACTAACAATCAAATACAAGCAACAGTTATTTGACAAATGTAATTGGGATGGCTGACCGGGCTAAGGCTTGACAAATCTGTGGGCAGGAATAATTGCTATTCATACATGTTAACATTTGGTTGCAAATAACTGGGAAACAAACCACAAACTAAAGTTGCATAAGAAGAATATTAAAAAGTAACACTTCCGTTAAAATACCTAAAAGCATAAAACGGTGGTGGACTTGAACGCAGCCCACTACAAACTCCAATACTTCAGGTTGATACAATACAAAAAGTACAAGCTGGTATACATGCATACAATATGAATGTCTTCTCTTGCCTTTTGTGGAATAATGGTGCAAGCGATAATTCTTAATACGTCCATCCTCAACGCAATCATAAAAAGCAAGCGGTTATTAAAAGTAAATAGTGGCAAACTGGTGTCTCTGGTTTCCAGTGGTGTGTACCAGTTAATTGTTGTGGCACCAAAAACATTTCATCATGGTTGACTTGGTTTCTTCTTCCCTTCATTTTCAAGTAGTGTTATGTGGCTGTATTTGCACATTTTTAAAAATAGCTTATATTATACCGAAATAATAAAAGAGAGTCCTTGGACAGGGTTTTGTAACGGAGTTAGATGTGAAAAAGTTCAGTAACATCATGCTCAGAAATCATGCATTCCAGTTTATAAAACCTATATAGCGTCATAATAATATCCATTTGTATCATTTTATATTATATGTGACAGTTCGCTTCTCTACCAAATGTTGCATTTATTTAGCTGATCTTTCATTCCTTACAGAGAAATATTCAGCGCAGTCCTTGGTAAATCTCATTGGATTTGAGTCTGTAAATGAATGATTGTGAAGTATTAGGATTTGCAGGTGTTCTGTGAGCTCTGAACCTCCCTGGTAGCCTCTTTAGCATCTGGAGAAGCGCAGTTGTTGATATTGTTAATGTTGTGGTGGATGTTGTTTTTGATTTGCAGGGACAGTTGGCTCTGTAGCTCTTTGACTACGCTCTCCAAACTCTGACGCGCCTCTCTCTCCTGCTGCAGCTCCTGCCTCAGCTGCTCACGATCAGCCTCGGCCTGTTGCAGTTGCATGTGCAGATCCTTGATCTATAACACCACAGGGGAGAATGAAAGGAGATGTTATTGTAGGAGTGCTGCATGAATTTGGAAAAAAAATTTAAATAGCATTTTTTCGGACCAGTTTTGCCATGAGATTTGTCATTCATGTCGAGTTTCATCTTACAGTCCATGAGCATTAACATTTGAGAGGGGATGAATTAAGAACTTTTAAAATGATGCAAGAATCATGCATTTCAAAATGTGTCAAATTTGTGTGTCAAATAGTATTATATATTATCAATTAAAATGCGTGAGTTGGACCTGGTGAATGATGATGGGTTAATTGAAATTAGGACTGTGCTATTAATTTAATATCATATATTTTTAAATTTTAAATTATCCGTAGTATTATTTTTATTTATTTTTTTATCAACAGGTCAGACAACACTTTGTAAAATAGATTGTAATTTTTGTGTTAAATTAGCTACTTCTTTTATAAAATAAAGATCGAATCAAATGTGATCAACCAAAGAGAAAATAATGTAATTGTTTTTTTTGTATTATACTTCTCAGCCCTAGTTGAGACAAGTAGAGAGTTACAAGTAGAGAGAAACAGTATTTTCCCTCTCTCTTTCTCACCTGAGTGGAGTACTTGGCCCTCATCCTCTCGGCCTCGCAGCCTTTGTCACACACTCGGAGTTGCCTCTCCTGCTCCAGCTCTCGTCTGAGGCGCCCGCACGACTCTTCCGCCTCCCTCATCTTTCTGTCCCAGTCCACACGCAGACGTTCGATCTCTTTACGCAGATTACGCTTGGCTTCAATGGCCTCACGAAGACGACCCTTCTTAGCCACTCGCACAAACTCTAGCTCCTGTAATGTACATAAAGTATTGTATCTTTATAATGTTTACTGATAGCTACAACTTAAATTTCAAATTAGATAAAACAGACAGAGAGGAAACAATCTCACCTTAAAGTGACCAATTACAGCTGAAAATTCTATATATTTCAATTCAAGTTTTTAAAAAGTTCAATGTGAAATTTGTTTGCCATTTCAAAATGTAGGCTGCTTTTATATTTATTATCAAATTAGTATGTTAAAATATGTGTGCTCAAATTAGTTATTTCATTAATATTTAGCTAACACTATCAAATATCTAGTTGAAATTACTACTATTAGCCAATATCATACCTGCTGTAGACTGCGTTTTGCCTGCACCGCGGCAGCCAGCTTCTCCTCCTGCTTCACCCTCATCCGGACAATCTCCTGGAGGAGTTTTTCTCTGGACTCTTTGGTTTCCAGACCTCCGTAGAGCATCTGCCTCAAACTGTCCATCTCCGGACTGATGCTGCCTGGTAACCACACAGGGCAATCCTGGGACCGAGGGGTGGTCTGGGGGGTCATGGTCTGGGACACACTGTTGCAGGCTGATGGCGGAGAGGGCAGGGACGAAGAGGTGACTGGGTCTGGAGGAGAGGACATTTAAATTTAGTACATTTCACTCCTCTGTATAAACATACTAAATCAGAAATGGCCCAAAACAACTTAAAACATTGAAATAATAACAAATCTGAAGGTTAAAACAACTGATACTAAAACTAGTACCTAAACTAGACTCATTTGAACGATCATTACAAAAACTGAATACAAAACCTTTACTAAATAATTTTAGAGTGGTTTTGATCTATCTATATTGGAACTATATTATTACAAATATTAAAAAAAACAATATTTTATTTTAAAAAAAGGAAAATTATATGATGTAGTCTAACATTATTATTATTATTATTATTATTATTATTATTATTATTATTATTATTATTATTATTATTATTATTACTACCGAGTATGGAGTATTTAACTTTATTTTTCACTGATAGTTTTCAATTGTGGTGACATACATATTTACTTAAATTTGTCATATCTTCATATTAAAGTAGCTGAACTAAGTAAAGTGTACTATCACCACTTAACAGTTCAACAAAATACAATACATAAACTCCCTGTAGTTCCTCCTTTGACCAGGTGATGGTGCAGTTGTACTGGAATCCCCCTGCCTCATATTTTTCCAGCTCTTCCAACATTTTTCCACAAGCTTCTCTGCACCTTTTCCATGTTCTATGTAGATTCTCTTCAAAATGGCTGCTACGGCTGTACTCACGCTCATTGCAGTCGTCCACGTCTATCTCTCCATCTGTGTCCATGTCTTCTCCTCTGCTGTTATTCAGACTGGAGGCTGGTGCTGGTTTGAGCTTGGGTTTGGCGTCCCCATTTTGCAGCTCGTGTGGGGGCTTGGAAATGGCATTGGGCCCCCTGCCTGGAGCATGGCTGTCTCTGGGATGGACTGGAGGGACCATAGGAGCCATGTTGGGTACTGCTCCGTTTTCCTCATTTCTGGAGTAGGGCCTGGATTAGAGCAAAGTGAATTGCTGTTAATATTTGTAACCGTTTTCAAAGTAAAAGTGCATGTGTTTTTGCTTCACTTACTTCTCTTCTTTCTGAATGGGTGGTTTCTCTTTTTCCACTGCTTTGGGAGACCAGGGCCGGAAAGCAGAAGGTCTCTGTTTCAGTTGGACCTGTTTAAGATCCTGCAGAGCAAAGAAAACAACAGAACAATGTCAATGTCAAAACCTGCATTACCCAAAAGCTAACAACGTGCCTGTTATAAATCACACACATACAGCAGTACATCTTACGAGTAGAACAAGCATCAATACATAAATTCAAGAAAACTATAAATAAATAGACTTTTCCTTTAATTTCATTATCAGCTGCAAACCAAGTTATATTCTAATGATACTCTTTTTAAAGGGTATGAAAAAATAGGAGTTGGACCTCCCCTAAATAGTTTTACAGTGTTTGGTTTCAACATCATAACTAGTAAAACATCACATGTGAATGGTATTATTTCAAATTTACATTTTAGTGTGACCAATACTGTTGATAAGAAAGCCTTATAATTGCAAATCGTGCATGTTACAATAAATATACACACAGTGTTTCTCGAACACTAGTTATAATGCATACATTAAGTACAGTAACCATAACTACAACACTGTAGGAGCACTTCCGCTGCAGAGGTCACACAGAGACGCCAGTGTGATGATTCAAGACGACAGCAGCCTTTGCGTCACCCCTTTGACCTTTACGCTTAAAGTCAAATCCTGTTTCACACTGACAACATCTTCAACACACTCACGACTAACCTTATGAGCAGACTTCGAAAGAGACTGCAGCCACTCGGGTTTACGGTCTTTTTCAGCCGAAGATGAGAGTAACTTGTCAAGTTTGGACCTCTTTGCCGGGATGGGGCTCGGAGACTGTGGAGGATCAGAGAAAGAAATAGGTGGTTAATCATTGGTACAGTGATATGTTATATCATGCACAGGAGATGAGAGGCGCAGTGGATATTTCAGGAGCCCAAAACCAAAATACCTACGGTAGTATTAATCATGCATTGGTCATAATGTGAGGGACGTTTGTGCAGTTCACTTATACGTTTTGTAATTTTGTATATAAAGGTTTAGCTTTATCTTCTAATTTAAATTATTTTATATTGTTTTATCAACTATGATGTTTTTGTGTAGTATCATAAATTCCATGTTGACTTTTCATTCCCCTATCCTTGAATGGGCACTGTGTGATTTGTGTGAAATAAACAGTCTTGTTAGCTTGTGCAATGAACAAAAAGGAAGTCAGTGCATCTGTTGAGAAGACAAAGGCAATGGAGAACAAAATGGCAGCGATCTTTGTAAGCTTTGTAATATTTTTTGAGCCAGGCTAACATGTGAGTGGTGTGTGCATTTTGAGTCTGGCTTTGAGCTAAGCAGACATTGTAGCCGGTCTGGATGGCAGCCAGACGGGCTACATTGCTCCCTGGCAGCCAGAGGAGGCGCCGTCAGGTGGAGCACATCGACTGGGCCCGACCACAGAAATATTGCAATGCACCGACAGGGCCAGACAGACAGGGAGATTGTAGTCAAGTAATATAGCACTCGGATCTGACAAGACACTTGATCTGAACAAGTGCTTCAAAGAGTAGTATGTTAATCCAGGATACGCTGTAGTGAAATATTTAAAGGTAGGTTAGATTTTCTATGTCAAGTGCTACATGTAGTTAATGCTGTGGTAAAGTACAAGCTAGAGGACAATGCTTAAGGGGAAAATTGTTAAATCGATTTGCTTTAAAATTACTTCTTTATATTTATTTATTTTTATTTTTTATTTTTTTATTTTTTATTTTTTGCTTATACATAATAAATTATAAGTTATTGCTTCCATTGGCTGGTTCTACACTGGCTTGACATAACTTATACCACAGTCTGGTGCTGGCAAATAACAGAACAGGGAGCAAAGAGATTCACAAGAGATTGTGTTGATTATGGTACTGAAGGTTTATATTAACTGCTTTGTTCAATGTTGCAGTAAAGCCAATAGACCAACTCATAAAAATGAATTAATAGGACCTCAAAAGTAGACTCATGGCAGACTATTGTACTTTGGAAAAGCACACTTAGGTTTAATAATAATAATAATCCATTAGTTATATATAGGCGCTCAATGTTGCTTTACAGTTTTGTGTAGGATTGTTCATTCATTCCATAATGTGTAATATTAAAATATGGCCACAGCTGCCCCAGGGTAGACTGACGGTTGTGAGGCTGCCAGTTTCTGTCATGACCAATCAATCACTCACACACTCACCACATTCATTCTGACTGAATGCTTTTAATATTATGCCTTTAATATTGAGAAAATGCAAACTTTTCACCTTCACTTTCTTTGTCAACTTGTAACATATTCTCAAAGCAGCGGTATCCCTTTGAAACACGCCTTTGTCCCGTGGGTAAGTGCATGTGTGGTAGGACAGCTCACCTCCTCAACCCTCCCTCAGGTTTGCACTTGTCAGACACAGGATATTGTTTACCTAGGAGAGCTCGCCGACCGGCACGGACCTGTCTGCCGCTCACTTACTCACTACTATGACATTTCGCCTCTGGGAAACGGCAAACACTCCCAGATCTGCTCTCTGTCTGTGTGTACAATTCAAATGATTACTATGTGTCTACTGAACCTTTAGTGCTCAATGGAAAATGCGCCAGGTGGGTTTGGCCGTACTCGTAAAATTGCATTAGCATTTACTACATTTTGCCTGAATGCTCTGCACAACAATGAGCTCCTCCATCACAACAAGCTAACATGAACTTGTGTGTATTTGTAAGTAGCAATACTAAGTAGCACTGCTGAATTATTGGCTTGATTTCTATGTTAACAGAAAGAGTTCATTTGTAATTTTTCTTTGTTTCATGTTGTGTGGTTTAGAATTGACATTAATAAAATTCAGGTCATGTTACTTCACGTGGAAATCACCAATTTTGCTATGACCTGGGACAAACTCTTTACTCTTGACTTGATAAATCTGCTCTAAAACATACCTATCAGATTTTATCTCCAGACAGATGAGGGTGTTGCATATTTTTACTTTACTTGAGATTGAGAACAACAAATCGTCTAGAAGATACTCTCACTTAAGTGTAAGTTTGGCTGCACCTCTGCTTAATAGGCGCTTGCTGTAATCACCTCAAGATGGGAATTAACGACGGCGCTCATTTAGTATAAAGTGAGAAGAAAGACTGCTCTGTAATGAATCACGTCTCACGGCTGTGCTGAGAGGCCAGACGCTCGCCGCATATGTGTGGACCACGTGTGGGACGGAGGGGGGCGGAGGAGACATTTGTGTGTGGGACCGTGTGCGAGGGTGGCAACATACCTCCACTGCACGACTAATGGGTACAGTCAACTAAACAGTAACGCTAAAATCAAACCAGGACCTAAACTATCACCGCTTTCTATTGTTACAATAACATCTACATCTACATCTACAGTAACTCCCATTTTGATTTGAATTTGGATCTACGTATAGTATACCACATTCTCTTCTTGTCATTTCTCTATGCATTCAGGTTTTGGATTGACACAAAACTTGTAACTTTTCTAACTAATAATTAAAAAAGATATAGATCAAACATATTTTAATCTTGACACATAAGTTGTGTGTCAACTTTTTGTCAACCATGACCAAAATTTTTCATTACACAAATGATTAACAGTAATTGGCAACAAATTATGACAATGTTTGCTGCTTAAGTCAGTACCTTGATAGAGAACAATAACCTTGTCTTGATATGCAGCCAATATGTAATTATGTACTGGGTATTAGGTGTTGCAATTAGTAGGAGATAAGCTAAAGGCAACACGCAAGGTGATTGAATTCCTAGTTCAGACAGGTTTACAGATCCATTTGGAGACCTCAATTATATGGCAATACTTGTACGGTTTGTTCATCAAAGAGCAATCTTACTTTAATGAGTTATGTAAATAGTATTGTTTTATCACCATTATCCACATCACAGATATTTTCATCATGTTTGTTTTGGATAGGAGCACCTACATGTGCACCTTGTTCTTTTCCGGACCTGCTTTATTGGCCTATATTACACCCAACTGCATGACTACAATACCCATTATGTAAGTGTAGATCATAGCCGCCTCTATTGTGTTAGCGGCTCTAGTTTCTGAAGGCTTAGGTATCCGTGACACTTGTCTGGACACTCCTCTCATGTCTCCTGTACCTGTCTAACCAGAAACCGCATTACTACAGTGCTGCGGCAGACAGGCGGCACAGCGGGAGTTTCACTATTGTAGGTTAAGTCTTTTAACCTCCTCCTGCTGACACTGACCCCTCTGACTGACTGCTATGGACTGTGGTTGGCTTCTGTTGTAATCAGACGCTGTAATTATGGTCTGTAGTGTTCCCAGGCAACAATAAGGATGTGATGTGTACTTGTCTGGTGACTATTTCTATAGCCTGAGGTTTTTGTCCACTCCTAGAAGGCTTGACTAAAACAGGACTAACCCATGACAAAAGAGACTAGCACTGAATTTGATTGAACTTGGACTTAATACAAATGAACTACATATAGCAATTATCTTAAATTTACACCAGTTATCTGACCATCATCTAAATATAAAATTCTGTTGTGAATAATCTGATTCAATTCTGATATGAAATGCAATGTCTCTGATATTTTAAGAGCATTGTAAATGTATACAATGTCAAAGTTAGTAAAAAAAAACTGGCGATTTACTGGAATATTAACCCAAGACTAACACCAAAATCAGGAAAAAAAACAACATTCAACTCAAACAACTAAACTTAAAACTAAACCAGTCAACACTAACCAGGGAATATAGTGCAAAATACTTGATTTAGCTAGATCTAACCAACATTATTGAGAACAAGTTACGACTATCCAATCCAAGTTCAAACCTGCACCAAACCAATGCAAAATTTGCATTACACTATGACTAAACCAGTAATCAGCCTCCTTAATTACTGTTGTTTTGCCCTTTCAACAATAGAGGATGTGTGCTTGTCTGGTGACTATTTCTACCCTGAGGTTTTCGCGAGCTCCAGGAAGGCTACGCTTGCTAGACATAATAGCAAGTCAAGAATAAAACAGACACTCCCAGGCAGACACCACAAGGGACCTGCTGGCTAAATCTGACACTGACCTCATAGGCAGGAGAGCAGAGGGAGTCGCAGCTCCATAGACATAGCATAGGCCTCCGCGAGACATAACACCAGCCCCCTTAACCGCTCTGGCCCTCCCTTCTCCAAATAGGTCCAACTGCACGTCCGACTGTACTGAGATATGTATGGGCAAGGCTGGGTACTGCATTTAATAGGCTCACATATAACCTACATTATTGAATGAAGTTGAAAGAAAAATAACAACTTTTCTTTTTGAACAACTATTCCAAAAATGTGGAAAGTGTTATGTCTGTCAAAACTGAAACACGCCATATTTTTATTTTCACCTAATTACTTCCTTACTTGATTATTTTGAACAATACTCTTACTTGAGTACATTTTGGCTACCACGTTTGGCAATAGCACAGTCTTCTTCCTCCTCTCTTTCTCTCTTTTCTCTCTCTGCCTTCAAGACTTCCTCAGAGGAGTTTGCTTGCTTTGGCCCGGTCCCCTGTGGGAACTGCAAGTCGTGAGTGGGGGGGGCGGAGAGAGGGCTTGGAGAGGACTTGGAGAGGAGAGGGGGGTTGGGGGAGGAGGGGAGAGGGGAGGGGGGTAGGCGGTACGGGCCAGGGACCACAGAGGAAGCAGTGAGCCGAAGGAATGTATACTCGAAGGCCAAGTACAACCTCCTACTTTAAGGCCTTCCATTCAGGCATTGCCCTTTTCAACCCAGCCATTGTATGATAGTTCTTTGAGGCGCAGTAATGAGGGGAGTGTTTCAAAGCAAACCTGTAGGCTAGACAAGGCCTAACAGCAAACGCAGGCAGGAATAGACTTGCATTATTTTGTAAAAATTAATGGCATGGTAATAACAGAAACCTGCAACTGTTAGAAGGCACGGCAGATCACAGAAAAGTGCCAACCAAATCAAAAACATATCAATATTTATTCACAGTAGCACAGAGCCTGACCTGCTTGAAAGAATAAGTTGTCAATATTGTGCTAACTGGAGCGTGATAAGAACCAGACTGGTATTTCAATGCAACATAATGAGCAGTAGTTTTGCATTGACTGGGGTTGAATGTGTGCGAGTAAATCAGGACTATACTTTATTCTTAAAGCAAAACAAAATCATGTTTATTTTATGAACTGGGTGGTACGTTTTAAAAGTTCTTTCATGTGTTCGGAATCATTGTTTTTTAATAAGATGCAACAAATGGATATCATTATATATAAAGACCAGTGCTACAGTGTTACGAAAACAGCAATTGAAACTAAATTAACACTTTACATCCTGAAAATTAAGTACTTAAGTCTATTTGCAAATGTCTTTCAAACTCAGACAAAAAGAAAATCACCATTCAGTGTTGTAATATGACGTCAGAGCTGTCCATAGTAACAGTGGCAACAAACATACAGCTGCCTATCATGTATTATTAATGTTATTAGGTTATATGTTTGCTTGGTACATTTAGACCTATTATTAGTAATGACAGGTTTGCAGGTGAACTTGGCCGATTATTCTGCTGTGTCTCTGACATACTTTTGGCTGCCACCATGAACACAAAGAGCCTGTTTTGAAATACTGTTGTTATTTTGCCAGCTGCTTTGATGTGAACTAATATTTTTAATGGAGGGTGTAGGTAAAAGTATAAACTAATCCAGGTTTAAAGTTGGGAAAGTTTCCTATCCATTGATTGCTCCAACAAAAACCTGCCTCAGCTTGCAACGATTTGCATATCAATTTGGCATACACTGTAGTAAACTAGATGCCCTCACTCTTCATTCATCAGGTATGGAAATTAGAGAGTGCACTAGCCTGTAACACCAGGCAGGATGAAAGTATAAATATTAGAAAGTAGAATTTGTAGAAATATGCCAATCTATTTGCATTTGCACACTCTTTCAGGTCAAAATAAATGTATTAGCATAAATAAAAAAAAACATATTAATATATGTATATAGATGAATCAAAAAGTACAAAAATGACAAATGCACAGCTGTATCAAGCTTTTGTCAAACAATAAAGACTTAAAATGACAACCACTGCCATCTGTTGCAGCTTTAGAAGGAGAAAAAAAAATCAAATGAAATTATCTCCAAACAAAAAACATGGCATCGTCTCATCTGAACTGTTTCCCCAGATGAACCTCCTCTTTGGCCCAGCAGACGTGCAACATGACATGATAGTGAAGACAAGACAAGAGTTTCAGATTTCAAATTCCTTTTTTCCTAAACCCTGTTTGTAATCCATAGATCGACATGTACCTTGTCTCACTATCTCACTCAAGGGCACACCAACTGGCACTGGTCACTACTTGGGATCCCAAATTTGGACATGGGGGCATCCTAGTTTTTGTAACGCGATCTTTGCACTTTGCTATCAATTGTCACTACATCAACTCCTCTAGATGTTTATATATAAAGGCTTGTGGTCACCTCTTATAACAGCTGAAGAGGGAAATTACTTGTCCCCTCTTGGACTATCTCTCCAAACTTGTCCCACTCAATCTCCAATTTCCTCTCTCCTAATGCTAGACTTAATATATCAGTTTACCCCTCTCGCTTGTCCTGTTAGTCGCGGGGTATCTACTGTTTATTTAGCCCAAGTTAGCCACAGTGGTGTAGGTATACAGGGAGAGCGGCAGGCATGGGTTGAAGGTGCGTATTACACTGGAGCTTATTGGATTGTCCTAATTGTCTTTGGGATTGAGATTTCATAAGGTGGACTCAACTTGAGCCGCCGTTACTAAGGTGGAAAAACTCTTGGCAGCTTTAGTGAGTTGACACATATAGCGTTTGCATGCGATTTGGAGTGCACTGGAAATACACTTTTTATTAACTAAACAAAATTCTGCAAATAACATAAATGAAAAATGTAAAACAGAAGTTACGATGGGGCTTTTGCTGATTGGTGATGCGTAATATTTTTGCAGTTATCAGTATACGTTATAGGCAAATGCAGAATGCCCAGAATCTATATAAATGTATTAATAATGTTCATGCTTTGTTTCATCAATCTCATTCTTTTTCACTTTAGTCTTACATAAGGCATTCTTTCAGTCTGATTTTGTCAAAAATATAATGATAAAACTGTAACATTCGCTAAAGTAAACATAGAATTTTTTAAATAAAAAAATAAAAGCCATAATGTGTATTGTTGAATTGGTAGTAGCTTGTATGGCCTTTGGCTCTAATATTTGAGAGTGTGGGAGTTTTTAGAAATACAGCTTATGACAAATCCTAATCATTCTGTTCTCTCATGCCATGTTTCTTAATCATGATCTTTTGAATACACAGAGGACACCTGCATGTGGGTGAGCGGCGCATCTCAGCGGTGGCAGCAAACAAAGCAGAAGATTACTGTTACTATTGCATTTGTTAAAAAAATGAATTCCTTTTCAGGTCCAAACATGGCGACCATAACAACAGGCTTGCCAGATTTTCTCACAGAGCACACACTGGCTGTTGACATTGGTGTCCAAAATCAGAGCCTCCTTCATCTCATGTAAAAAGAGCTTCCACATTGTTCCGACCCTGAGCCAGAAGACATGTAAGAGATAGGAGCACGGATTAGTCGTCATTACAAAGGGCATGTATGGTATGGTCTGAGTTATCTTAGGATATGAAACGTGCTCAGTGCCCCTGCTGTATTTATAGAATGGCATAGCGACACTTGTGCTGGATAGCTTGTCCTGCCTCAACCCACTGTAGACTGTGCTGTACCTCACTGAAAGGCCATAGTAACTAGGATTAGTCTCAGTCACCCACAACCTCAAAGTTCAAGAGCATTTATGTATGAGTGATTATTATGAATCTTAATAGTAGTAATAAAATCTGAATCTATATTTTAAATATATTTAGTGAAATACTTTTATGCAGTCAGTAAAAAGTTCCTTGAAATTATTTTGGAGACTTTCCATATCTACTGAAATGACTTATCTGCTTAAGGTTATTAGAGTCAATTAAAGTCTTTGGAGCAACTTTACAGTAGAATTGATCATGACAGGCACATGTTGCTTTAGAGGTGTGAGATATATGAAAAAATGTTTAAGAGATATGCAAAATATGGTCTATATGGAGTATATGGTCTACAAAATTATTTTAAAGGTCTGCAAACCGAGAAAATAACAATCAAACTTGCAGTCTAACCTTCCAAATAGTGATATGTATGCGCTTTTGTGTTTTACTTTACAGTAGACCTACAGTACAGTTTTTTTGCACTTGAACCTTTAAGCATGATTTCAATGGACTACCATGATATCGTCTGAATATCAGCACTGGAATAAGCATTTTTTGTCAATCGCCGTCCCCTAAGCACCTTATTTTTATTAGAAAGCGATACGCTCAAGCTAATGACTAAGTAGCTTGTTTTTAGCATATAAATTGTTACATTTTTTGCCAAACAGACAATTGAGTCCTTTTTTGGTATTTTAAAGACAATTGAAACTGCTTGATCACTGTTTTATGCGACACACAATGGCCTTCTGCTTGTGCTCACATTTAGCACAGTTGTACCACCGCAGCAGCTGGAGCAGAGCAGAGAGCTGCAGGGGAGGAAGGTCAAGGCAGAGAAGGCAGGATGAGGAAGAAGAGGAGGAGAGGCGGAGGAAACAAAGACTCTGCTTGACCCCAGGATCGTGAAATTTAATTTAGCGCTTACGGGGAAAAATGAATACAAACTCGAGACATTCTCATACACAACTTTTAGGAATGAATAAAACAAGAGCTGCTAAAGATTTTTGCTACAGCCTTTAGCGCTGGTCAAAACAAAACGGCTCATTGTTCAAAGCTAAGAAAAACATTTAGTGGGTGAGTATTTTTGATTACCCTTTGACTTAATCTGGTGCAGGGAAAAATAATTAGAAATTGTTGAAGCATGAAAACAGTTTTGTTCATAGTTGGCACAATTATTTATTTATAATTGTCTATAGAAAGACCAAAGCAGAGTCAATTGAATATTTTTTGCACAAGTTCATGTATGGTCATAACATGTCACAAAAGCAAATCCACTGCCTCTTATGCAGTGATACAGATTTCGATTTAAAGTATTACCTCCGATGTCGTCCCAGAGGAAAAAAGAAAAGTACACTGTCATAGAATTATATTGTGGGTTCTGATTGATGGGACCAAAAATCAAATCCCCATAAGGTAAATTGTTCACTATTAGATCAATGCCATGGATTCATGTTAAGATATAATTTAATTTAAAGTAATTATTAGTAATTATTGTTAAGGTTAGGATCAGTTTCCAGGAAATAATTTTAAAACAATGTATTGTACCTATTAACAGAACATTTGCGTGTGTATGTGACGTCAAACCTATGATTAAGTCAGCAGTTTTTAATTCCAAATTTCCTTTTCTTGATTTAATCCTGCACAGTGCATGACAACGCAGTAGTAAATCCTTTATATTCCCACTGTAAATTTACTTTGGACAGCATTTCCGCCCCTGTCTTGTGTGCGTGCCTTGACTGAACCTGATCTTTGTGTGCAGCAGTGCCAGGCCCGTTTCTGCCGTGCAAGCTTAATCTTCTGGCATTGCTCTGACCCCCATGCGCCACTCTCCACAACTCACTGTTTAAACTGTCTGAGCGCTTATCTGTGCTATGTGTCATCGTTTACAAGGTGAGAAGTGATTGCTTGTAATACTGTTTTATGCCACAATTTAGTCTGGGCTTTAGTCTGTTTATGGCAGGTATAAGAACCATCCTGGTGTGTAAAATGCCTGTAGATATACAACTATTTTGGGACAGGTAATTGTTTACACAGAAAAGACATTATTTTTAATGGTTAGTAAGATTATTTTGTATTTATAATAATGTAAACTTTTCAATTAACTTTTAATTAAATGTTAATTTTATAGAACGCTAAGTGACCAATAATTTTGAATGGAGAGCATTTTTTATTTATTATTATTTTTTTCTAATTTCACATGAATTAATCAGTATAATTTTATGTGATGGGGACCAATTCCTTCCTTTGTGTAATATTGAAACTGTAGTACTAAGGCTGGCCAGACTTAGAAACATGTATACATCTGTGGTGAGCTTCTAGCTGCTGTTCCGTCTGCTAGCCCCGCTCCCCACCGCCGCTACAACAAGACACTCTGAGCAGTATGTGACTGACCGGTTTTAATCCCACAGATTATTACTAATACCGGGGCAAAGAAGGCAGAAAGACGATTAAAATGTCACTGGATAACCTCCAAGCAACCCAAACAGTAACAGCTCCAAATACACAGACCATTATATCACTAGCTGTACCAGGTACAGCACTCACTAAGGGCAGGAAACGGTTAGTAAGCCACAGGACAGGAGCAGGTCAGAGAGAGGGGAGAGAGATAGAGGAAGGGGGAGGGGGAGTTGAAAGGGGAGAGGGGTGTTCATCCCGACAAGTTACTATGGGCTCAGCAGTCAGGGTCTAGACTTTCAGCGTCTGAAAGATTGACAGGCCAGATGGACAGTCAGAAATTAATATGATAGACTACAAGCAAAATATATAAAACATAGGACAAAATAAATAAACCTTGTTAAACAAATCATATAATGTGTGCATATAGGTATATGATTTTAATGCGGTTGTCTGTTCTATATGTTTTAATTGATGTTTTGATTCTGAAGTTGACTGAGGTAAGAAGTTATACTTTTAGTTTGAGTAATTACCTTAATAAATTCAAAATTACCAAACAAACAAATCACAAACTCTTTCTCCATAGGGGCTAATGGTACGTCAGTGAATTTAGTAAGGAATATACCAGTCACTCTTGTCAGCTGAGCTCCATGACCGTGTGCCCTCTCTGTGGCAGCCCTGGTCGGAGCAGGGCAGGGCAGGTGGCAGGTTTATTTGGAAAGATGGAATTGGGATGAATGGCTGAGGTTAAGAGGTGTGAGGGGGTTTGGGTGGCGGGGGGCATGGGGGCCATAAAAGCTGTGGGAGCCTGGGGTTACGATGGGGTCAGCACTCACTGCTAGTCCAGTCCATGTGATGTCACTTGACCAGTATTTCTCAAGTCCTGAGAATGACCTGGGATCTAATTAGCTGATGCTAGAGTAATAAATCCTGTTGAAATTTATGGACAGCATTCAGTTGAGACGCTGCTGCCTCTGTGGTCAGCAGGTTGGAGAGGGGATAATCTGTGCCGCGCCGCTCTTGTCTCCGAGGCAATTTAACACATGAAATACTGCGCTCAATGTGGGCCTTACATTTGCAACTTTCACTTTGATTAGCTTTGAACTTCAACCATAAGTGAAGCAGTTCAATGACTTTCTGTTGCAACTTGCTTAAGGGACATTGCAACTTACTGTACACTGTGTGATTTTGAAAGGGCATGAATTAAAATTAGCTCATAGGATTTTGTTTTTATATTATATATTTGCTAAAAGTGCATTTCACAAAAGTATTTTTTATGTTTAGAAGGTTCTGAGTTCTTGGTTTCAGTAACAATAGTTAATAGAGATAGGAGTATATTTTTGTGTAAGAAATTGTGTTTTTTGCTGTGGGTTATTTGTACATAAAGTTGTTTGTCATATTGTTGTATTTCTGGAGGAAAATGGTTGCTAGTATACACTTTTTATTTAACTTAAAAAGGCTAATTCATTTGTTTCTGTTGTGTCTGTGTTCCAGGGTTAAGTGTTGTGTCTTTGGATGTTGAGGAATTATGTCAAAGTGGTTTCTATTTTTACACTACAAAGCCAATAGAAATAAACTAGCTCTTTTTGCTAACATTGAGTTCTCTCTTTGGATTGGATAAAAGTAGAAAGGATACCAGGAAATGCTTTATCTGTTTTTTGCCAAGCTGAATGACTGGGACCTCCACGTCTGAACTATTTTGAGACGTAGATGTTTGGGTTTCTTTACCAGAAATCGCAGTTATATAAGTTACTTTTTAAAGACTTCAGTATGTCCACATTTAGAGTTGAGTGGCAATGACAACCTTCACATAAAACAAGAAGCCTTAACATAACAGCAAAAACAGAAATGGGAGAGTAACTGGTTTTCAAAAATGGCTCAAGGGCTTTGATGGTCATTGAAAAGACAGAGGAGCATAAAATACTTGTCTTCTTATATCAAAAATGAAAAGAAAGTTTTTATTAAGTTTAGTGTTGGAACCGTGTTGACTCCTGGCTAAACTCCCACCCAAGTACCATTAGTACTTTTACTTGTGCAACTTCTACATTTCTACCTTCACCTGCTATTACATTACTACTAAAATACTTAAGCACTGAAAAGGGACCAAAACACGCATAATAGGTACTCTTAACCAAGTCTAGCTCACGATCTAGAGATGGGTCCCTGAGCTCTGTGGTCGCCCACTGCTCCTGACAGTGGTATTGAAGGATGGGTTTAGCTAATATTCAAGTACATTACAACCACCACTATTCCTAACTACTAAGATTTGCAGATAACTATAACTGCAACTGCACAAACATTACCAATACTAATAGCACTACTGCTCCAACTCTAACCCCCAGACATTTTCCACTCAAGGCTTTGAGTGCCTTCTGCTCTGAAGCTGGGGGCCCGCACAGTCACTCCAGTGTATACAGTAATATTTGACAGAGATCAAATGGCGGTTCACTTGTTCCCACTTGTTGGAGGAATTGTCTGTAAGGGAAATAGGGGATAAAACACCCACAACATCCGCTGCTAGGATCACACATTCCAGCCTTAAACACTGGTTCTGGTTCCTTTGCCGTTCATAGCAAAAACATATCTGCTTACACAAGTAATTAGGCAAGAGGGCTCCACAGCTTTCTATAAAAACCAAAATGGAGGCCAGAGAGGGGCAGACTACAGTAAATTGCAGTCTTGGTGTAGTCTAGGCTTAGAACTGGCATATGCCTGTTTCTTTTTGTTTGGCTTTTGTCTTGATCTGGACCTGCCCAAGAACTAGAGGCCAATATAGTATTCAGCTGAGCCTTGTTTAGTCATGGGTTGATTATGGATCAGACTTGGCTAAATCCTGGTTTCAGGTCTGGGATTTGGAAAGTCAATTATTTACTTGATGGAAATGTTTAAGAACCACTAGATCATGTTGAGTCGTGGTTTATGATTTAGCTCAAGTTTATTGTTGCTTCAGTCTTGCATGAACTCTGGTTTAGACCTGATTTAGTCCTGGTTTGCTGTAGTTTTCCCCTTGTTCAGTCCTGGCCCTGCCTTCTGAAGTAATTAGGTGAGAGTGCTTGCGTCTTGCAGCTTCCTATAAAAACCAAATACCAAAATGGAGGCCAGTGAGGGGCGGACTGCAGCACCTCGTGAATTCAGCAATTTGGCGTCTGTTTCTGGGCTCCGAAAAATTCTTGGAAATGTCTTTTTTTCCTGGATGATTTTATTGCACAAGAGTCTATGTTTTTCTCTATGGCAACGGCACAACACTGGAGCCCAAGTAAGGTCTGACTCAACAAACAGAGATCCACAAAATAGCGCTTTTTCTGCCAGGGTTTTCCCCCTTCGCCAAGCACTGGTCCAGGAGAGCTGTTAAAAGTGATGGTAATGATCATACAGGGAGACACATAGATGGAGTAATCATTGCACATGTGCGACATACGTATGGCTGGAGGTATGCGTGGACAATGGCCTCAGGTGGCGGCTGTGGTTTGGTCGCAGTCATGGAGAGTTCACTATTGACCAGATCTGCTTAGACTGACGGGTACAGTGAGGGCTAGGGCAGTAAAATGCAGTTTCCATTACCAAATGAAAGAAAGAGGTGCCATAATACTTTGGTAATGCTTTGGTCCCTGGTTCCAACAATGTGGTCAGCCTTAGAAAAGGATCTTTTTTAGACATTAGGGTAGTTCAGTGACACTTTGCATGTTAGAAAAATAGAAGGATATCATATAACAAAAATGTGCCCTTTAAAAATTTACAACCATGATGTCACAGAAATATGTAAAAACAAACTTAGCAAGAGTAATGCAATAGCCCACCATGCAATTTTTCCAAAGACAGTAAAGTGTTTTAACTAGTTTTAATTATGATGTATTTAAGTGTATTTTCAAACAGGAGGGTCAAAATAGTATTCATTGGTACTATGGGAGGTTAATAGGCCTAATTTCCCATCTAAAAAACTAGAAGCTATTGTCAATTAACATTATTACTAAACTTGTATAAACAGGTTTGAATAGCAGCACAATGTCTAGTGAAATACATTTGGGATCCTAGTATGTTTGCAGAGGAGGCTCTTGTGAAATTCTTGTAGAATTCAAAGGCTGCCGCTTTAGCTAACAGGCCTGAAGCTAACTCTAGTGCACTGCGGTTAATGTCACAGTTTAGCAGATCTGCACTGCATTAGCCTATAGCGATGGTCTTAACCAGTCAGGACAAGGAGATTGGCGGATCACGCAGAAGAAAGCGGTAAACTACTGTAAATCCTC
Organism: Odontamblyopus rebecca; assembly: GCA_030686955.1. Lineage (NCBI taxonomy): Eukaryota > Metazoa > Chordata > Actinopteri > Gobiiformes > Gobiidae > Odontamblyopus > Odontamblyopus rebecca. The sequence continues at coordinate 18,094,188 of CM060656.1, read as the reverse complement.
TGCTGTCGTGCCAACTCATGAGTCTGATCAAAGGACAGGTGGGAGGAGGAACTGCAGTCTCCTTCAGGTAACTTTGGATGGCACAGTCTGCGACAATTTTCAAAACCTGCAGAACTTATGTTGGTCTTTAAATAAAACAAAATAAGTTGTATTAGTAGTTGTTTTTTATCATGTGAATTACAACCCTACAACCAAAATCAGGACCAACTCTGACCTAAAACAGTGGTAAAATAAACTGACATGGGCTAAAACTAAGGACAAAACCAGGTATACCCACAAAAGGTATACCCATAAAACAACAGAAATGACGTCAAAATTAAATTTAAGAACCCCTTCAATAACTTGTGTACCAGCAGCAGGACCTCAGTTTGAGAAACATAGGGTTATCTTTTGGGTCCACACTTTGTACATTTGGGGGATTTTGCTGAGTGGCAGAAAGTCACAATTGCACAGTTCCCTCCCTATGGGCCTGTGCCTGCCTGCTGCTCTAATCCCTGGTGGTTTTAGCTTCAGCGGACTCCACCACCATCGCTGCTGCTGCATGAGACAGACTTTTATGTAATATTTCATGCAACATACAGTATGTGTGTGGGCCCTCAGCTGTTCTGTCCTACTGTAAGAATACTGGAGTGGTTCAGGACAGATAGGTTGAAGTGATAAATGTGCTGCATATATTTTCTAATTATTGGTGGATTTAGATATAGCACCGATTCAATGTTATTTCTTCTTCACAAATTATGCTATGGTTGCACAATTGTGTAAAAAAATGCTACTTTGGAAATTGTTGCTTAAATATATTTTTTCATTCATTCTTTCATCGACAAACTTAGCACTTGAACCAAACACCTTGACCTAGTTCAGTTAGGATCAATACAGAAAATGCTGATTGTAACATAATATGTCATGAGTTTCAATTTACTTAGGTCTGTATTGCAATCACATCATTCATATATTGTTGTAGTCTAATACAAGCTGAATCCTATGATTCAGCTGTGTTGAGGTCCTAGGTCAGGGCACAGGGGCACGTGTGCTGCCAGCCTCTCCCCTCTACGTCCTCAGCACTGTCTGCCTGTGAGTGCACAGGCTGCCACAGGGAGGGGAGGCCCTACACAGGAACTCAATAATAACTTTCAGCAGTCTAGCCAGGAGGCTGGAAGCCCAGACTGCGGCTGTTCCCAGCAGTGCTCGGCCCTCCCTCCGCTGGGCCCGGCTCCTCCCCCTCCTGCTGGCCTGTGTCTGCTCCACAGGACTGATGCATTCTGCAGACAGGCCAACGCTCTTAAAGGGACACACGCCACATTTCTATCCCCTGAATCACTGCAGTGAACCTGAAGTCAGGGCTAGTCACCAAATATTAACTCTTCAATCATTTGAACTTGAGCCTATAATGGCCAAATTGTCTTATCTTTAGCTTATACAAGATCTAATAAGATTTAAATTGCGTACATAATTTAGAGCTTATAAACTTGTCAGTCTGAGTTCAGGTTCAGACTTGTATATTAGAATTTAAACATTGTGTTCGCCCAATGATAAATCCATCCAGAATTTTGTCTATTTTACATTTTAAAGGAGATGTAGCTAGTCCTAGAATCGCAGTTTTCCATTTTGATTTTTTACCCCAATTTTATGCAAGTTTTGAAGACGAGCGCTATTATACATCATTTTAATATAACCATTTCAATTGCATGCAAATGTGACAGTGAGAAACAAAAACATTATATAATTTACTGATATAATAACACACAAATTGTTAATTACGATATGCATTCCCTCCTATGTATTACAGAAAAATACGTGCTGTCCCTTTAAGGCCTGGTGCAGTATGGAAGTGGATGAACGAGACCAACTATGCAAGAGGCTCTCAGCGAATCTGGGTGCTGGATTCTTTCACTGCGGCTGTCTTTTGAAGGTGCCTTTGATGCTTTCACTAAACTTCGTCAAGTACAATAACCTCTCTTGGCTTAGGTTCTGTATTTAAAACATTGTAATGATAATTTCTGGATGTGCTCCAATATGAAGTTAATAATAAGAGCTTGGAAATAACACAGCCACCACTGTGCTGGCTATAGAAATGGCCTGGAGTGTAACTTGACCCTGTACTGTAGTGTCTGCCCAAGTGTGAGAGAGGCACATGGCACTGGGTTTTCATATACTACTTTAGTCCTGGCCTGGGTGGACCTCCTTTAGATCTGGGATAGTCTTGGTTTAGTCCTGGTTTGGATATAGCTCAACCCCACTTAAACGCCTATTGAAGTTTAGGTAGCGGTAGGAAGGAAGCATCAAGTGCAAATGCAAATTTGCAAAATTTGAATGTTGAGTATGATTTATATCAAAATGCTAAAAAAAAGAACTAATTTGGTTGTAAAAAATCCAAATAAGGGTCTGAAGCAATATTTCTGTACATTGTGTGATACTCAACTAACACATTTAATAATATGCTTTAGCACATTTCTGGAGGATTAATATTCATACAAAAATAAATATATTTTTAAATGTTGCTCACCTCTAGGCTGAGGACTTATTTTGTCTGGGTTGTGTTTAATGCTTTGCAGGTGATGGTTAGGTTAAAACACGGTATAGTTGGAGCTGAATCTTAGGTCAGTCCTGGTTCAGCCCTGGTTCAGTCACTGCTTTGAACTGGTATAGCCTTCCTCCCCATCACTTTAGTTTAACATCTTCTTTATTTGCATCAGTAAAAAGTCAAAGGTTGTGTAAAATGGCGTCGGCGGCTGAGGTAAATGGACGCTGGGACGTGCGTAAAAAGCCATGTTAACTGGTCTGACTCTGTGTGTGTGTGACTGGCGAGCCCTATACCACAGCGAGGAAACGATTAAAAATTTAATAGAGCTGAGTGACACAGAAACCTACAAGGGCGTGCCTGCCAAACACACTCTCATTCTTCGGCTGTCAGCACTTTTCCTCCCTTCATACACCAGCCACAGCCAGAGTGGCGAGGGGCTACTGAAGCAGTGCAAAAGCTCAAATATTCTGATAATTATTCACCACTACTAAAATGGTCTTTAATAGATTCTATAGCGTATTATAGCCAACTAATCAAATATATATGCTTTTATGCAGTCTTCCACTGATTAGCATTTATTCATGGTTTCTGTGCCATATTTAGGACTTTTTTCCATTCTAAATATATAATATTATGTCAAAAATCAGCACTTTGAAACCCATAGTTCCAAAGAGCATCCAAAAAATCCCACCATTCTGTGTTATATTATAATGATAGTCTTGCTGCTTGAATGTTGTATTAGTGCTGATACAGTTTTGTGTGGAAAAACAAACAAAAACGCAAGGAATAATGAACATGGAATAATGGTGTTTCCATTATTGAAAAAAAGGAAATTAAAATATGAGGGTTGCTTGCCATTATTTCTAACAATGAATATCTTTTCCATTTCCAAATTAATATAACTATTTGGGTTTCAGCAATTCCATGAATTATACATGAATGTAGGTCACAATTCAACCTATTTTGTCTTTAGAGACCTGGAGACTGTATCCACTAGTTTGGGCTGCAGACGGGCAACATGCTGGACTTTTGTTTATTGTAGGTCTAATTTTCATAACAATTCATATTTATTCATTACCATGGCAATTTAAATTCAATATTTTATCCACCCATGTATACATTGTTCTTCATTTGATCTTTTCCTCATACATTTTCCATCCTAAACAAACAGTGCTGTATATTAACTAGCAGCATCTAAAGGGTTAAGATATCAAGTCTGCAGCATAACAAAAGATGAAATCTCTATGGGAGGTATCAGTGCCAGAGTCAGCAGAGCAGTCCAGGCCTCTGCAACGATGATAACCCCATTCTGAAAAACCTATAAGCTGAGCATCTAATTTCAGATGGACAGGCCAGGCTCTGAACACTGGGAAAGACATCCAACTCAACATATCTTTGACTCTCCGGAGTGCATTCATGGCTTCGCTGTGCTCTGAATTTGGTATTTTCACGGCTTAGCGGCACTGCTATTCCCACGCAAATGTGATTCACAAACAAAATGGAGCCTCCTGACACCCAAAGACTCAAAAGACGGACTGGTTTTCTAGTCTCTCAAAAAACAACTTAATGCTCATTGCTGTGCAGTGAGTGGGGAGCTTGGAGATGGTGACACATACCCAAACAACACCAAGCCATTGAATCATAAGTGTTTACACAGCCACAACTCAGCACCATCTGCAAGGCCCTCTCTCTCTGATCTTCAAAACGGCTCCAGGGACACCACAGACTCATCTAATCAGTAAATCAATGGTGGGAAGTCTGCTGTCTGCTATATAGTCTTTATACATTCAGTGCTAAAGGTCAGTACAGCTTGGTTTGTGGCACACTTCCTGCACAACTGAAAGTAGTAGTACTGTAGTAGACTAATCGATCGAATTATTTTAGACATTTGTACATTCACTCTATCATGCTGTAAGCTCCGCCAATATGTTGCGGTAGGTTTGTCAAAATAATTAAATATTAATACATTTATCAATTGCCACTTGATATTGTGATTTAAGTGCTTCTTTCATGTTTAAGGTTTCTGAGACCCCTTGGAATCTTGTCTAATCCTATCGCAGCCATTCCACCTGACCTTCAAAATGTCTTGTGCGAACACTTCAACTCTAATCAGTAAATCAATCGTAAACTTCACTGTGTCGTATCTCTATCTATATACCCTTATCTTCATTTGTGAGAGCAGCCTTCGTCCCTCTCTCGCCCTCTCCTTTGACCCCGTGGCCTGAACTAGCCGTCACCTCCCTCACCTTACAAGGCAGATGCGGGATGAAAAAAGGCAATGAACTTCTGACCTGTCATTCAGAACAGCGGAGGAAGCATTTCAGCTACGGGGGCAAGCAGAGTCCACCAACCTCCCTGTCTCTCAACGTCGCGCCCCACCAGCCAATAAACCCCCACTAAAGAGCTCCGGCTTCCCCTTTTTATGGCTGCCAGATGGTGGGGTAGGCCTCTGGACTTGCCTCTCTGGTCTAGTAAAAACCAGTTGACCTCAGCAAACATAAAAACTGCTATTTATGAAAAGGGTCCTGGAACAAAACGTGCAAACATCCTGCCACCAAGACAATCAAAGTCAATCTCATCTCCCAAAGAGCACTTTTACAAGATGGAAACGAGAGGAGAAACAGCAGTGTGGACAGAGAGGTCATATTATAAGCTACACCTGTTCTAATGAGGCTAAATGTAGGTAGCTAATAATGAAATGGTATGTTTAAGAGACGGCCTGCCTAAGTTCACACTGAACATCTGAACTGAGAAAGGTGAATGACGTGACTTTGAACATGGCAGATTGACAGACACGTGTTTATCTCTATGGTGAATACAATAAGAAAAACTATTCAGCACTGTTTTATGGGAGTGGCAATAATGCAAAAAAAAAAAAAAAAAATCTGCCAGATCAATAGTTGCTGTAGTGACCCCTGACAAAAAAGTTTCTCAGTTTTCTTCCTTCTTGTACATAGCTGTAACTTGAGCTTGTCATATTCAATGTATCTTGATGCTTAACTTGTACTTTAGAACAGGTGAACCTAATATTGTGCTTCTATCTCCCACTGCAGACATGTGGAGCTGCTACACCCTGGTACATTACTATTTAATAGGGGAGGATTTGGGGCTCTCATTTGCGTGCTTTGGGTCTGAGCGCAGGACTTTGGCAGAGCCTGCGCTTCTCCTGAGAAACAGAGAGGCAAAAACAAACATGGCCGTCTGTCCCTGGTCCCACCACAGTCTGCGGTTCACTACACTGTCCCAGCTCTGACTGCACCTAAAACAAGTCCACTCTGGGTCCACTTTTTGTCCACTAGGTCCTGGGATATCGAATTTACACCTCAACACCTAAAGAGCCACTATTTTTACTAGTATTCTCTTTTAGGACATATACATCGTTTGATGTGCAATGTCCCTTTGCACATAAATAAACACTAAATATTTTTTTGTTTTATCTGACCCATGCTTTATTTTTTACAAATGATTTCAGTGCAATGCCTATGTGTTTAAATTTTTTATTACTTCAAAATATGGTTAAAAGTAATATTTCTCAATAAATTATGGTTTTACATGATTTTTGTAAACATTTTTACAGTAGTCTACATAAAGAGGTTTCTATACGTGATCTCAACTTAATGTCAACATACTGAAATAAGGTCATTTTAACTGTGTATTGCTTATTTATTTATTAATGACCACAATGTATTGACATTTCTACAGCTATTTGATTAAACCCTTTTCCTCAACACAAATTAATAGATCTTTTGCTCAGCTTCAACACAGCTAGCTAGCACCGGCCAACCTCTGTGTCGTGTGTAGGAGTTGTGCCCTTTGGGGTCCTGCTATGCATGGAGACTTGTGGGAACCACGGGTTAAATGCACATAGTCTGTCTCATTATAAAAGAGCAGTCCAATCAATGGTCGCGTTTTACTGCAAATCAATTCAAGCGATTATATGCTCGCCCAATAACAATAATTTCTACCACCTCTATATACTCAAACCCCCCTTTTCCTTTTTCCCTTTCCTTTATTTGTTCTTTCAGCCCAGGATCTTGCCATTTATGTCCTGCAATTCAACCTGACCCCTAGCTAACCCCTGGTGTGGCTGTCTAAGTCATTAGGTAGCAGGGACTAGCGGGTTATTAGCGTGATAAAAGTTTACTGTCCCTCCAGCCGATCCGTTCTGCCGCTGCCACTACTGCTGCTGTTTTACGCCTATGTGGAGCGTACAGACTGTGGGGGCATGTGGTGATTAGGCCGTCGCAGTAACAATACTAACATTGTTCACATAATAGAGTTAGAGTGTTTATCCAGACTTAGTAACATGTAGTAATGGCCACCGGAGCTGGTGTGGGAATAAAAGAAATGTACAGTGGCCCCAGATGGACAAATCACAGCTGCAAATAATAAATACAGGAAATAAGTAAAAAAAAAAAAAAAAGTAGTAGTCGTAGTTTTATAATGGAAATAGACCTAATTGCACATTTTCTCATCATATATAATGTTGAGTTTACATTTTACTGCACTAAATTCAGTTATCTATTATTATGTTTTGCTTTTCAGCTACTTTCAATAGTTATTAGTTTCTATAGCTATTGTCCTTCCGTGACTAACAAACTTTATTTTTGTGAAATTGTACAGTAGATACTTGCAGACTAAGTAGTTCTTCCGTAATAGTTAAATATGGTAGATTTTGCCATGAATTTTTGTTTTGATTAAGCTTTTGCAAGTTTTGCCAATTACAAAGCGTCTCTTGCCTAAGCCCAGAACTACCAGAACTAGCATCTGCAGTTAATAGTCTATAGTAGGAAGTGCACCAAAGCGAAGCCACATCCAAGCACTGTACTCCAGATGATGATGAATCAAAAGTGGAGCGCCCCCTTTGTGGAAATATGTAGACGATGAGAGGGGCGCGCTGAAGGAGGGGGTTGGCGGGTGGGGGGTTGGCGGGTGGTAGTAGCGGTAGTGCTAGCGGTTGTCTGTGTAATGTTTTCTCCTGTGCAGCATAAGTTGTGGGCAGCCGAAGCTAAGTTGCAGCATCAGCACTTCTGCAGATATTCTCTAGTTTCAAGCCAAGAGACGGAGAGAGAGAGACAGAGAGAACAAAGAGCTGGCGCTTTACTGCAGAGGTAATGAGGACATAGAGTGTGGTGCCCTCAATAACGAGTTGCTGCAGTCTGCTATGATAGAGTTGGACAGTGAAAATCCATGCAGCTGTCCCCTATATAGTCTCACACAGTGTCTGTATGTATGTTCCAGGCACATGCGGACAGTACACCAGAGTACCCGCCCCTTTTAGCACTGCAGACCGGTCTACCACAAAATGGAAACCACAGTGTCACTGGAATTTGCTCAGAGACACTTTGGGAGACTGTAAAAAGCTAAAAGAAAAGTTTGTATGGCTGGATAAATTATATAATGCCGTACAATGTTTTGGGAAGCTAAACAGTCACTGATTGTTTTGTTTTGTAATACAGAAGGGAAATAAAATGCCTAATAAAAATGTTAATCAAGTCAAAAACAAGAATATGTGAAATTTAAACCCACACTAAGTTTTAGCCAAAAATGTGCGTGTTGATTGTAGAAAAACATGCATCCTGCATCTCCTCAAACCTGACTCTTATTCGGCCTGAAGGAGGGCCGCCTACTGCTTATTTCCATGGAATTGTTCCTTTGGCTATAATCTTCCACTGTATGGCATACAACTTATCTATCGCTATGGAGAAGGTCCCAAAGTATGGTTTTAACCCTCTGTTTCCATGGAATCATCCTGAAAGTTACACACTGTACCGTTAAGCAAAATAAAAATGCTAATTACTGCATACAAGGAGGCAGATTATTTGAACAAGGGAAAGATAATTAACATAGCATATCATGGTAGGATACAAGAGTCAGTGCTGTGAGAGAACCAATAATAGAAAACGACTTTTCCAGAGCTCCAATAGGGAAAAAATTGTGCAATTGACATAAATATTGGCATTGCGTTTTAGCGCGTACTTAACTGCCCACTGTCCCAGATTCATGTTAAAGACTAACACCAACAATACATAATTTATTTAAGGACTAACTAACTATAACTCATTAAAGAAATATATTTTAGATTTAGTTCGATTTGATGAATTGGTCCTCATGTTCTTTTTCCTTGAAACATACGCAGGCAATTCTTGAGTTGTTGAAGAGGGACAATATTAGGTAATGCAACTTTAACCACTTAAGCCATCCAAAATGTGCTCATGTCTAATAAAACTCAAGTGGGCCCTTTGAGTGGAAATGCCCATATAAAGTATTGGAAATATTTATGTATTCAAACTAATAATAATTCATTGTCAGGATACCAAATGTTGTGTGTCAGATGGCAGTGCTGACTTTTTGCCGATGACACAAACTAAAGTTTTGCCGAGAACAGAACGGCATGCGTGGTTGGTGCGAGGCGTTTGGAAATACTTGCACATAATTGAGGAAATCCACATTATTATTGCAAATGGAGAATCCCTGTTTAATTTGAAGACACACCCATTTTATCCACAACATGTGCCAGAGTCTACCACTTCAACTAACGCGATTACGAGGGGCAGAGCGAGAAGAGGGAAGGAGTTCAAAAATAAACTTGGAAAGACAGAGAGGAAAAAACACATCTTTCGAGGGTTGGTTTTCATTACGCACTTGTGTAAGGCCAAACAATGCTCGCGCCTTTTTGCAATTTCAGAGAGCTGTAAATTCAGGCCTGGTTTTGCAAGAAGTCTTAAAAAAAAAACAAGAATACACTAAATTAAATTCTAACAGTTGCCATGTAGAACAATACAGAACATGGATAAAAACAGTAAGATACAATTGTAGTTTAAAAAAGTAAAACCAAAAAAAACTACAATAGGATTTACAACACGATCATTGCGAGCCATAGGGATCAGAATGAAGAAATGTTAACACCGTTGTCATAGAAACAAAATAGATCTTAAAACTACACCAAGTAAGCTGAAATTCATGAACAGGAATTAAAACTGTTGTCAAAAGTACATGAATACATTTTGTGAATACATTTTGCAGGCCACTATCCAGCAGATGCAAGGAATTGATGCAATGTGTGTATACCGTACATTACTGAAACTGTCTGCTTAAATTAAAATCAAACATAAAATGCTAACATGCATTTCTAAACTTCAATAACAATAAGCCAATATCTCAAATTCCACTGTTTTTGAATGACGCCATGACATACACATCTGGTTAAACATCCAAAACTACTTTAATTTTGACATGTGACGTTTTTAACATCGACTTGGCAAGAATTAACTGTATTAAAAAAACTGTTGTGTATGTGTTTGGGAGTCTGTCCATGCCAGCCCCACCCCATTACAGACCCAAACCCTCTACTTCATATGTTTCCACTTAGGGATCGGGTGGAAATGACCTCAACGCAGTAAAAAGATGACAGGGGTGCGAGCGCTGTTCTCCAGATGTTGAACGAGAAGCAAAAGTGGGAGAGAGGAGGGAAAAGCATTGGCCTGAAGAATTTACTGCTAACCCCGAAGGAGGCTTGTGATTGAGGGTTTGAGAGGATCCTGGTCTTTCTCAGTGGCACGTCCAGCCATCCATACTGAAAAACACCATAGACCCGCGCGCAACAAGCTAACATGCTGCTTAGCGTAGTGTCAAATTCACTCAGTATATCTGGCGCAGAAATAAAACTGGGGTCATCTGTGAAGCAATACATTCTTAAAAACAAAACTGCATGGTGTGATGAAATACTGTAATGAAATATGAGATGGTGAATTTGCTCAAAGAAAATATGGCATGTGATGTTTCATTCCACATAGTAAAAGCTAGCATCCATTGTATTGCTGTTTAATTCTGTGGAAATGCTACATTGCTGCTTTTGGCTAATGGCCAAGACTGTGTTAAAGGCTGCTAATAATAGAGGGAAGATTTCAATTGTACAGCTGTACACTTGAGTTAGAAATTTAACTCAACCCGTCTGTTTGGGGGATCTACATGTTTTTCTTTTAAGAAAATTGTCTCAGAATCTTTAAGAAAGGACATTATATGGTCTATAATAACTATTTCTTACTACTGTCAAACCTGAATCTGTTTTACATGCTAAACCTCTCCAAAACACAGCTACTCTAAACAACAATCTAATGATAAGTAAACTGCAATGCCCTATTTGTAATAATGCAGTAACAGATTCTTCATATAGTGTATAGTTATTGCAAATTAAACTGAACCATTCACACTAGATCTCTTGCACATAAGTAGCGTCTTACACAAAAAGGAGTGCAACTGTAATACAGCATTACAGTAAAAACACAATATTTGTACATATTTTGTGCAGCCCATACTTCGAAGATCTCCAAGCAGAATTCTTGCCTGTAGCATCTTGTTAGAAAAAGGCGATCTCAGTACGACGCAGAATGCCCCCTGTCATTCCACTGCACCTGCCATGCACACAAAGCCACTTCCTCCAAATGCATCCCTCATGCAGCCCAGCCGGCACAGCCACAACAAAGAGCCAAAAATGAGAGCGCTGCGTTGATGATAGAGCGGCTAATCTCTGTGGAGCTGCTCTTTATCCCGGGACGGCTGTGTACAGTGGGGTCCCTGAAAGCCCTGAATTAAATATGGACATGCAGCAATGAGCATCTTTGTAGAGATGAGTGCACCTACAATGGGCCTGCGATTACCTCTGGAATAATTCATACATTCCACATGGGACAGATGCAGCCGGGACAGTGCATGACCCATTGACTGTCTTAAAGGAGCGGGTCTGGTGTCAGGTCCCTTCAGAGAAAAGACAATCGAAGCGTTTTAGATTTTGCATGTGCCAGTGTCTGTTTGTGCAGCACGGAGGGGGTTAAAAGTCTAAATAGAAGTTTGAAGAAAATTGTTTTGACTTGTTTTTGCATTCTTCATTTAAAACGACTCACAGAAATATATATTATTGTTAGGGTTATTCTCTAATATTGCATTTGCGCCAAAACTTTTCTTATTTTACAGGGGGTTGATATTATTAAAGGTGCACTATAGCTTTTTTGCTGGAGGACATGCTACCTGTTTCATGGAGCCAAGAAGATTATTGTTTTGCCTAGAATATTCCACAGTGGCTTTAAACAATTATTGTGCAGCTGCAGAGCATTTCAAGTTGTGTTGGGACCACCTGTATTGGAGGAAGGCCAAATATACATCTCAGACGATCTTATGAGTCTATAGCACTTACACACTAAGAGGAAATTAAATATATTGTTGCCTGTTTGATAATTGGTTGAAAGTCTGTTTGCATCTAACTAGAATGACAAGCTAATTACTTGTATAGAAAAGAAACAATTTTGAATAGCCATCCAAGTTAGGACAGATGGCCCGGTCACATTACCATCTTCCTCTGCACACATTTGACAAATACAAGGTTATGAGTGAATCAATTGTCCCTAAAATATGTATTTGTTTACTGTTATGGACAGACTCTCCACACAAGCTGTCATGTAAGTGTCATAAGGCTACGCGTCACTGCTCGTCCACAGCCCAACCGCATAGAGGTCAAGACCTTGGAGTAAAACTTTGTGGTTAAGAAGGTGCGATTACCACGTTTTTGATGATAATCTCCAAAGCAGCTTGCTGGTTTTAAAGATGTGCAGGCCGAAATCTTCACCTGACAGCCACCATACAACATCGAAGACACAAGAGGACTTATAATAGTCTGCTCATTATCGGATAAATGGAGGGTCTGCTCTATTTCAAGCTGTGGCTGTCTCTGTCTGCACTTGTTGACTGGCTGCAAATAACACCAGATGCTCTACAACGCCACCAGGGAAGCGGATCGCGGGATTCACCTTTGTCAATATAAGACACCTGCATAAAAGGGCCAAGGGGACACAATGGTATGGAAAATACATAGATTTGCTATGGTTCACTGGGACAAGTATCTTCAGATGTGCAGACAGCTCTAGAGATAGAGAGAGAGCAGCATGAAGAGCAGGGTGGGGCAAGAAGCAAACCCACCACTCTGTACTGTGGTGGGCTATGTTCTTCTAACATGAATTTTCCCTGAAATTTTTGTAGATCAACTACAATTTTTCTTTATTTGTATTCTTGCTCAAAAGTTAGACGCTAATTCTTGGCTGTTTGTAAACTTCAATGTGAACAGATTTCTATATGGGGTCTCAGTATGTTGATAACACACATTTGCGACTACATTTCCGGTCTTTCTTTCCCCCATTTGTGTGACTCTACATCCCTACATCTGTGCTAAAAATTGGAAAAAAGAAAAGTTTTACCTCATGGGCTAGCAAGTTGAAGTGTATGCATTTATTGTTCTATGAATATTTACATGTGCAAGTGAGCTTTGTTGCACTTACAACAGAACTGTAATGCCGTTATTCCTAGACATGTTAATAGAGCCGTCCAAGTTAACTATTTTATATCAGTATGATTGCATTTGTGGCAACAATTTCTCAATTTCCAACAGCAAACTTTTAAATTAGGCTAGATAATCTATACCATAGCAAAGCCCGTAGGGAGAGGGGCCCTAACCTGCCCAGATGATGCTGTGTGCAGCATGCATAGAGTGGCCATGACAGTTCCTGGAGTGACTGTAACTCTGAATAAATAACTTACTGCAACAGACAGTGTGCTAGGACAGCTGTGTTGAATCCATTTGATACGGGTGCCTCGCTGACAATGCTGCATTGCTCTGTCTCCGCAAGGAACCATGTCGAGAGAGCACTCTGAGAGCACAAGAGGGGACTGGGCTATTTTTTTTTTCAAAAAGAATAATTGTTCGGCTACAACCCAAAGCTATGACCCTTGCACACTAAAAAAGAGAGAAATCTTTGCAAGCTGAAACTGATAACTGGAAAGTGTGATATTTTTTGTCAAATAAATTACTATATGTTGTGCTTTATAAACGACTACATTTCTGTACTAAATTGTATTTTCTGGGACGTGGTTTAAATGTTATGAAGTGCATTAAAAGATACTGTGTTGTTTGCATGTAAGTATCAATGTAAAATCCAGCCTCCAGAGCAGAGCAATCAGAGCTGGAACAGCACATAATAGCAATATTCTTGTTACAAAAATAGGAGCAAAATGTGCACCCCACTCTAGTACAAAAAGATGATAGATGGTAGGTATTAGGTCATCTTGACAAAATATCTACATCCTCATGTGAGTTCAAATTGTGTTGGCAAATTACATCCACTCCAGATGGGGTCCACCTAAAAAAATACTGATTTATTTCAATTATAGTGTGCATTTTTTAATTCAAGAAATGTACAAACTGTTCCTGAGCACAGATTTTAGTAATCATACTGAATGCAGGAGGAAAATCAAAAACATCAACAAAATACTTTGTTATAAAAAAAAATTCACATTTGTTACTTTGCCTGAAATTTATAGTTCACCAAGTGAAAGTGTGTTGTGCTCCACTAAACTACACTGTTACAGAAAAAAAAGGTTGTTGTGAATTTGATGCTCCCTACAAACAATTAAATATAGAAGGTAAAATTTTGACACCTAGGCAATTTCAGTATTAGTCTTGATTCTATTGAGTTACACCCTTAACCTAATTTGATTAGCAGTGCATAATAGTGGAGCTGTCTGGTTCTATTGAGTTCAAAGAATGGTGTGTGAATTGTATTGGATAATAAAAATATATATGAATCAATAGTTAAATTTCCAATTCAACAGCATACTTTTTACTTGCTCTTTAAAATATACTAGCATCTAGCAATGGTCGCTACTTCATGAACCTTATTTTTTTTCCCTCACAAATTCCTGATCATTTAATACTCTTGATAAATTGTCACTCAATGTTTTTGAAAAAACTGTGAATAGATCACAGCTGAATAGTGTATTAAATACATTTACAGTAGAGTTTTATTACAAGGTGGCATTTTACAGACATTTTTAAAAATTCAATTCAAGGTTATTTCTATATTCCAGATCACAACACGTATTATTATCTGCTGAAGGCCTGTTACCCGTGTTTTTCATGTGTTTAAAAGAGCCTGAGCCCTGGCAGCCCTGGCAGAAGAGTGGAGTGTGTGGTGTATGTAGGCCAGTCTGTGTGCTCACTGAGTGGAGGTGGAGATCTAAGTATACTGCATCGTGACTGGGGAGTGCTCTAGGACATCTCAGTGGAGGAGAGCTTCTCTGTGCCAGCGCATACTGTACCATCACTAACTATGGGCTAGAAAGGGCTTGCCAAAAAGTGGAATAATAGCAGTGGGCAAGATGTGAAGAGAGTTACAAATGACAGAGAAGTGGTGAAGTTGAGTAGTGTGCAAAAAATGTTCACATGTCAGAAAATGTTATATACCAAACTAAAATGAGGCTAATTTAGGACTAACCCTAAAGCAAGAGATTAACACAGAAAAATGCATAGCTAATTAAGGATGAGGCTATAACATGGTTGAATGCATACTGAACCAGGACTAAAGCGAGACAAAACAGGGCTAAACTGATAGAAAACCAGACCAAACCCAGGACTAGACCTTATCTATATGGATTCAATTAAATATAAACCAAGAATTTCATATTATAGAGTTCATCATATCAAAATATCTCGAAATTAGCCAAAATCTAGAAATCTAAAAATATGAGAAGAAGCGTACCTATTGTTTACTGTACTCATATCAGTTTGGGAACTGTTGCCCTAAGAAAATAGTAGAATAAATTGTACTAAAACTGGAAATATTTGGCCACCCTGATTTCCAACTCCACACAGACAGTTCCTAGAGCGAGAAGCCTGCGTACCACGACTAGTTCCAGTACCGCAGTTTGAGAACCACTCCTCTCGCCACAACATAAAGCTCAGAGACTATGGCCACCAGTGAATAGATAAGGACTGCAGGAGAGCCCCATACAAATGTGTGTGTCAAGCCTGTCTGTTCTGGCATTTTCTTTGAGCCCACCAAGAGTTCTGATTTAGCACAGGAAGAAGAGCTCTGCTTAGCAACCACCGCGGCCCTCCAATCACAGCCGGGAGTTTCGGCGCACACTCCGACCGGCTTTTTGAGCGTGGCCTCCAAATGTTTAGGTACCTGCCCACGCTACCCCAAACATCTTGAAAAAACATCGACAAAAGACGCCCAAAGCTCTCAACGGTTAAGATCTACTGCCCAGACAAGGCGGAAAGTTGGACAATTGTCTAGTTCATGGATAAATGCTCAATCCGACGAGCCCTAAAATGATATCTCGTAATGTTGCTGATTCGACTCAAAGTAATAATTTGTTGAGTGAAGTTCTTCAGCGATAACTCAAAAAAAAAAAAAAATCCTTACACCAACCTAAACAGTGGTCTATATCCACACACAAAAACTTAAAAATAAAAGGAAATGTCTAAGAAAATGTAAGTGGTTAAAATCATCCGTATAACATTTGTTGTAAAAAAAATATTTGTTTTTATTCCGTTTCCAATTGCTGCAGCACTTGCCCACGCATCTACCAAATAAAAGACAGAGACAAAAAGTCAATTCTGCGTTTGAAGCTTGTCTCTTCTTCACCGTCTCGTGAACTCGGGAAGTGAATTTAAAAAAGTTAATCTAAATCGTGCTAATCCTAAAATAAATTATGCATATCCCAAAGAGCAAGCCAGCCACATAAATCCCTTAAAACATTTCCCTTTTCTTTTTACAGTACAGCCACTCAACAAGCCCTTTTTCACATGATTAAATGATACTGGCTCAGATTGTGATCTACAAAACATGTCAGATATTCTGTCTAAATTGATATACTGTATTAGAAGTAACCGAAAATTCCTAACTGTTGACAGATAGATGAAATTTGTATTTTACTTTGTACTGTCCTAATCTGTTCTTTGACGTCCTGCTCGCTTAGTTCTATAGGTGCAGTTTAAGCTGTGATGCTACTTGGAATGCCGCATATTTCTAATGGTGGTGCGAAAAGTTCGACCACAGCCGGACTACACCCTTTCATCTCATTTCAAGTAATCATTTTTACAAGCAGCTCTAATTGTGGTATGCAATTCATCATAACAGGAGGCGACGGACATGTTTGGACCCAGTTTTATTCTGAAGCTGCGTGTTTGGCGTTAGTGGCGTTAGCGTGTTAGCTAATGCCCCTGATAGCTCCGGAGGTGGTCGTGGGCGGACTGGAGGCGAGAGCAGCATGCCGGTCTGTCATATGGCACCAGCAGGGCACTGTATGCTGTGGCTGGAGCACCATTAGCACCAGAGCCAATGTGGTCTAACAGTTCGGCTGCAAAGAACTGCCAGGCAGAGACGAGAGATAGACTTTAAAATATCTCACGGTGTAAAAAAAAACTAGAATGAAACTAGAAAGTAGGGCTGAACTATTTTGTGAAAATATCTTGCAATTACAGTTCAATTCAATAAGCAATTTATGTTTTAATAGTAGGATTTAATTTAGGATTAGGAGAAAACAAACTGTGGAACTGCTTAACTAATTGAATTGCAACTTGGATTTGAATGCAAAATATCTTGCAGCCCTACTAGAAAGACATTTATATGACTAATAAACCTGTTGAGTTGTATTAATCCACTAATAGCGAAATGTCTTTGCAACTATCCTACTGTACTATAATAGAAAGAGAGATCAGACGAAAACAAAAAACACTGTTGAACGATTATTAAAAATGATTCCGATCAATAATAATAATAAGATGATAAAGTTGGCAAGCAAAATATTGTGTAATTAAATAGTCATAAACTAGAAACTGCAGTACATTTGGCGCACATTCAATATAACTTTTCAAGATGTTAAACTTGCATGAAATTTACATTACAAAATCGCTCTAACCTCACATAAGGCTTTCGATGTCTTGTTTTCCATAGTGAGAAAGAGTCAGCCATCTTTGACAGTAGCTTAGCGTATTTTTGACAGATTAATTACTACAGTGTTCTTGTTTTGTTTTTCTATGGAGGTCTCACCAGAAACACTGCTGGCTTGATTGCATTGTTCATATAATACATTTCCCCCTAAGATATCTTATTCATGCTCTAATTAGAAAATTCCAGAGGGACTGGTTATAAATTGTGAAGACGGTCTCTGAATGGGCTTTGAAATCTTTGAGATGTACAGTGGAATACAGTGTTGCACAATAGTTTTAGTCTTGGATGTACTTTTTATAGGAAGTAGAAGTGTACCAATGTAGAGTATACGAGGAACTGTTTTGAAGAATTGGAAATAGTTTAACTCCATTTGAATAATCTAAAAAACATAAACTTATATTGACTGAGGCGTCAGACCAGTTTTGTTCCTCTACTTTCTACAGCAGAAAACTGTTATTTCACAATGTTTTTGGTAATTTTTGTACAAAAAAAAGCTAGTATTTATTACACTGTAATTTCTATAGTTAGTATATTTTCTAGATTTTCTGGATCAGGCTAGACAGTATGGAGCCAAAATAAAATGTAAAATCGACTGATCTCGTGTTTTTGGTTTTTTTTGTCTTGTTGAAAATAATAACGTTCATGAACACAGACATGAGACTTTCCACACTTCACACATACCACAGTCTGCAACAAATAACACACTTTTCAAACATCAATTAAAATAGTTTTCATTGTGCAGCAGTAGAATCGTATTTGTGTCCTATTTTTACAGTTGGTACAGACACAGACTGTTTTTCTATGGTCTCTTTACATTCTTGTGTAGGATTACGGCGCTGCTGCAGCTTATGGCCTCTGCCCACAGCGGATACAGTCTCCAGGATTTCCTGTATGCAGTGGCTGCATGTGAACCAGATGGGCCTGACTCTTAATCACAAAGACCCAAATGAGGAGGTGATCGAGGAGGAACTGATGATGATTGTGGAATAGCACTAACCCAATACAAGGCATCTGCTGCAATACAAGCCAACCCAGCAACAGCCGACCTGCCCCGACCACAACGCCAGAGCGCTCATCACCTCCCAGCAGCTCCATAATCTGCCTTATCACTTATGACTTATACAAGACCAAAATCACACCACGCTTTTTCAGCCAGGGTCAGACAAAAATACGAATACAACACTGATAAAAATGATGTACGAAGGAAATAAAATCTAGAAATGACATTAGTTTGATAATCTTACATAAAAGCAATCATAATAAGACCTAAAAGGAGTGTTGTGTCTTCTGACTAATTTCCTAAAAAAAAAACATTCAATATACACTTATGCTATAATATATTATCTTATTTCAGTATATCGACAATTCACTCCAGGCGTCATTGTGATGTATTATTGATTATAACAAATGCTAAGCTAAAATTAACAAACATGCTGAACACATTTTGAAATATTTCAGAAAAATAGTTTCACTTCTAATTTCCAATTAAATGAGCAGGTTTGTTAGATGCTAAATTTAGTGAGTTCATACACTGCATACAATACTATATAATGTGTACATTAAATTGTCTACATTGGTGTGCATAAATATTTAAAATTCCTCACAATGAATTCATGATGCATTATTTTTAATAGAAACATTACCTCTATACCATTAATTTGAACCATGTCCTTTTGTATATCCACAATGATATTATCTCATTATGTTCGTCTATAAAGTCTATTGAATTTAGGCCGAGCTCTGCCTCCATCAGACATGCAGACACCACTCCAGGCTCCAATCTGTCTTTGGGCCTACAACCAGGAAACCAATGACACGGCAAACTCACACACTCTGATATCGCGCCCCGGGATTGGCAGGAGGTTACGGACTTATTTCGCCAATGCACAACCCCAAAAAAGACAAAGAAACTCGCCGCACTTCACAGCCTCCATCAAACAAAGGAGGCGGCAGGTCGCGAGCACCCATCACCCGCGACACAAACCCAGCTGACACCCTTTTAACACGGGGTCATCGCTGTAAGGACAGAGGGCCCATGGGACATCCTGACAACCCCCTTTGCCTTGACACTATAAGCCAGACCCCTCCCACCCTCCCCATAATTTGGACTGCGCTTTGTCCAGAGGTGGCTGCATCTTTTGGGGGTGGTCAGTCAGGGGGGACTTGACTGCTGGGGTTAGGGGGCAGGGTTGACCAATGGCTCTCCTGAGGGACACTAGCCAATTTTGGGAAAGGATTTGGAGAGGGGTATTAACTAATAGCATTTTGTGATTGAGTTCATTTGTCAAAAATAGCTTGATTTTAGATGCTATTGACGATCCATATCATTCATGCTAATAGACAAGAATAGGACTGAATGTCAATCTATCCATAGCTGAAATTAGGGCTGGTGCTGGAGTGAATTTAAAACAAAATATTGGACCTTTTGAATGGGAAAAAGTCTTCAAAATGTTGCATATAACGGGAAGCTAGGGCCATGAATGCCAACAGGTTTATGGCAATCAAATGTTTACACTGCATGGTCTGCACTTGTATTAACTGTATAATCTAAAGTGGTTATTTTAGAACAAAATAGTTCTGCAAATTCTTTTTTTTTCAATAGTGTTGTCCCATATAATTGTTATGGTAAAAGAAATGAAACCTACCAGTGCTACAGAATATTTTACTGAGTATGTGAAAGATAAAATGCATCCAGTTATGTGTCAAACTGAATAGTTTGCGTGCATGTTGTGCTAATTTACTGGAATAACTTTTACATAGCTCTGAAGCAATGTCATATTATTTGTGGAGTTTTTTCAGAATGCAGTCAAAGTATGCAGGTCCGGGTGCTTTTGTGGATGGTGGAAGAGACAGGCTGCTAAATTGAAAAGTTAAAATTTGGAAACCCATAAACAGTGGACTTAAAACCCGGCAAGTGTTGTGTTAAACTCTTGTGTTCTGTGTAGACATGTGGGTGGGTTGGGCTGGTGTTGGCTGGGTCAGTGCTGAGCAGACAAGCCCCATGGTGCAGCCCGGAGAGGTGGCTCTGTCAGCTCCCGGGACGTCCCAGAGGTCAGCAGACAGATGGGGATGGAAATGAGCCGCCAGTGAGCTCATTTTAATCTGGCCCACGCAGCTGATGCAGTCATTACACTGGGCTGTTTACATGCAAACACACTTGTATATCTGCTCCAAATATACGTGCACAGACAACGGAGAGGGCAATATGGTGCTGAGATGTCAGTTTTTATTGTAAATTGGTGTTTTTCTGCTTTGAACTTGCATAAAATTTACAATATTCGAATGGTGAACTTACACTTGTATATTTCCACTGCTTTATAAAACCTTATTATTTGCACGCCTTTAGTTTATTTTAGCATAGCTTATATTTACTAAAATTATTCATTGTTTTATGTTGCACCATATCCACAAAGCACTTTCCTGGTCTGTGAATTTTGCTCACTGACAATGGCAATAAAACGTATTCTGAAGGTATTAATGGTTGAAGCGTGGTACTAGGCACTATACTATATAAAACCTGGATGACTATAAGTAACAGGTATATATTTCACTGATTGTATTATGTTTTTAAGTGTTCTTTTGTGCTATGGTTAAGTTAAAGTGATTATAGACCTAGACTCCAGTTTGAGGGTGAATGCTCTTTGGCACTGTAATACAATACACACAAAACAAATCTATGTCCTCTTATAGTGAGTAATGAGTAATCCTTGTTCTGTCTCTCCACTGCTGCTTCCAAACATGTTTATTCTTGGTCCATTGCTGACATTTCCAGCATAAAATTTGTTATTACTAAGGATACACAAGAGGGGGAGCATTTGGCATATTTTTGTGTTCAGTTGTAACTAAACACTTTCTACTCTTGAGCACACAGTTGATTGGTCTGCTGCAGATTTGAGGCTAATTTCATAGAGTGAACAGAACAATGGGGACGAGAAATGGCATAAATTGGCTTCAGCTGAATGGCTTTAATAACCATCCCATTAAGAGGGTCCAGGCTGTCCTCCTGCGCCGCGCTTACTCAGTCAGATGATAGATCACACTGCTTTGCTGCTAATGCTAACAACTATTTGATTTGGGATTGGAAAGAAAAACATGCTTTTGCAAATCTACAATTCGCTTTGTTGACTATTTTGTGCAATGGAAAAAGTTAGCCTATGGGAATTTTCCTTGCAAATTTTACATTTTAATATAGGTAACTTTTCATTTGTCATAGGTGTTTGCACATTTCAAAAAAAGGATGCTCAGACTGGCTGTTGACACTCCAAAGTATAAATTACCTACATATAATTTCAGAATGAGGCCAACTATGAACATAAAACTATAACTCTACAGTATAATCTTTAATATTTTGTTGAGGTTGATTTGTGCAAATCTAAATCAAGGAAGTGTGATGACAAATTGTCCTAAATCTCTAACCAAGCAGAGGATAATACCACTACTCAGAATAAATAAAAGGAAAAAGCATTAAAAAGTGTAATTTGTACACTCCAAACACATCACCACAGAACGCTTTTCCATTTTAATCTCATTTCTGGTCTGTGTCTGTTATCTGTGTATATCCTTGTATCCCTTTATCAGACGGCCATCTGGTGAGTGGTCAGTCGGGACAGCGGGGCGTGCAATTGGCCGCAGTGAAAAGGGGGAGGGAGGAGGCGAGGGTCAGTGTCTTTGGGTGAGGGTCAAAGGTCGCGGCCCATTGACAATACGTGTCAAGGCCTGGCTCGCAGACCACGGATCTCCTGAATGAGAGTCTGCAGCCTGCTTTCTTGCAATCTGCCCCGGCTGCACATTCGGAATAAAGCCCCGGTGACCGAGCGCCTGGACATGATGAGGAGCAGACACAATGCTTCACAGAGCTGCGTTGCCATGTTGAGACTAAATCCAGCTTTTCAACATTTTCAAACTTTAAACAACAAAAACTATAGAGCAAAGATGGAGAAAAGCGGCATTACTCCCAGAGACTACCTTCATCATAGACCCAACCCCCACAGTAACATCCTGCCTCTCATTGTTTAGTCCATATGAAACGTTTTATCATCTTTAGTCATTTAATCAGTTTATATAGTTTTGTGCTTACTTCAAAGTTGTGTTATTGGCATCAAATTATATCTTCTAAATCGGGACTTACACCTATCAACATGACCCTTCACTACCTTAGCAACATTTTTCTTTTGTGCTCACATAGCTATGTTTTCTTGTAGCTTTTTTGTATTCAGAATCGTTTGGTCTTTTTTTTTCCTTGATAAACTAAAACTTTGAGTTCAAGGATATGTTTTGCTTGATTTGTGTTTTGTGCTGGAATAGCAATTGCCATAATTATTCCCTGGCAGTAATTCTATGTTGTCAGGTCATGTAGACTGACAACCAATAGGAGCCCCCATAACTTGAAACCATCTTGTTTTGTAAGCAAGCGTGTGATTAACCAAAGCTTACCAATACTTTATGGAGTCACCAATTTCATTCTTTTTTTTTTTCAATTTTGCAAACATTTTCTTATTTGTTTACATATTCACTTCTTACTTCTAGACTTCAGACTGACATCAGATAATAAAATAATTTGTTAAAGTAAGGGAAAGTTCTCAAAGGCACAATATATCACTGACAAGCTGTCCATTATAGAGCTTGTCGAAGCACATTTTTGCCCCTTCTGTCCAGTGCCATTGCGAGATAGGAGTCTAGACAGATGACAGTGCTGTCTCTTATTAACAACACACAGTGACATCATTGGCAGGCTGAGGCAAGCTGATAACATTGAGTTTTCATTTCAGGGGTCCGGCCACTACCACTGCACTGTCCCAGGCCATTTGAGCAGCCTGCCCTGTCAGCCTGATGTATGGTGGGAGTGCGCTGGTGTACCTATACCCCCAGAGAGGACTGTGGCCTGTCTGCTAACTGGGACACAACCGACGGTGAACCAAGCGCGGCGCTAACCCCTCCCTTCCCGGCTAACCCAGTGAAGATTACAAACGCTCCGAGGTCTGTCAGACTCTATGAAGTATATGGGAGATATATAACTTTGGTGATACATGGAGACCTCCTGGCTGCAGAAATTGGCTACAGGTGTCTTTGGTTCAGGGAAATATGAGATAAATCATAAGTCCATCCATAAGCAAGCATATAAATCAGAATTCTAGGCATTTCAGCATAGATCTGCTGCACCTCATCTGGCCGTATAACTGAAGTTCGAGACCTCTTTGTCCTCCTTGGTAATATGCCTATAGATTTTCCACTTGTATTTTTTGCCTTGTTTTTAATCTATATTTTTTATTTATATTCACATGTTTGCTTTCTTCCAAGAATTCCATGTTTCTTTAGTCCTTTTTCTTTATTCCCTTGTTCAGGGTTCCTACACACCACCCTCACATTCTTCCTTCTTGGGCTGACCTTGATTTTTTTCCAATGCTTTCTTACCTAACCTTAATATATTTCTTTTTCTTAACTCTCCATCATATTGCTTCCACATTGCTCCCTGCTTAAATCCTCCTTCCTTATCGTTCATATAATCTAATCTCAAATTCCTTCTTTCACTCTTCCTTTTCCTAATGCTGCCTGTGTCCATTCTCATCTCCATCTTCAACTTTTTTTTACTCTCTTGCTTAAATTTTAAACAAATTATTCTATCTTTTTACAAACATTACTTCCTGTCTTCATTCTGGTGCACCCCTTCATAAGATTTTATAGTTTCCTTATACACAATGTATCCTAGTATATGACATTGCATATATAGTTTCTTCTATTAGAGCAATATTATACTCAGTAACTCCCTATTGCTGTTGTCACAATAGTAGACTTTTAAATTTTGATTTTGAGTATTTCTTTTGTACATTAAAATTGTTGAAATACATTTTGATTTAATAATGCCACTGGATTAGTCATAAAAATGTCTCCTGGCATGTCTTTTAAAGTCTAGTTTAACAATTATGATAATCAAAATATGTTGATGATTTTTAATAGTCGACTAGACATTGAAGTACTACGTTGACAAATACTAGTTCTGATATAGGTCAATGCCATTCTAAACTATCAAATGAGTAACTAGACCTGATAATAGCTTTAGTATTGAATAGCATCTGTGAATCAATTTTTTGGCAGCCCTACTTCCTATTATCCCATATCCGGAGCATTTTGGTTCCTTGTGTTGGAGCGCTCCTCTCTCACGTCACCAGCCCAGGCTGCTCCAGCACAGATGACTTGTCCAGTCATTAGCAGAGTCCTACACACCAGCTGCCGTGTGACGGAGGAACAGCCACCATCGCCTCTGTCCCTTTGTCCAGCTCCAAACCCCTCTGACCCAACTGAGTGTCCCAGGACCACTCACCCCCCACAGCCAACGCATCACAACCCACCAACATCCAACCCACATTTCATTTGCATACAACAAACCAAAGTAGCACAATAGAAGTTATACAGATACAAGCTAGAGCAGCATTTATATCACAAGTAACACTGTCTGAAACAGTAATCTATTGAGACCTAGTGGAAAAAGTGTTTAAATTAAAACAATGGCCATTTTAACTACTGAAAATGAATTTAATCTCCATCTTAGTTAATATTGTCAGCACCAAGAAGCAGTAATTGACTAAAGGGAATTCAGTGATGTTTTTCAAGACTGTCAATATAATTAGTCTGTGTTTAAATCGATCTAGTATATTGCAATAGTCTAAAATGTTCCTTGTTTCTATATCCCACAACACATCCCATCCCAGCTAGCGTCCATTTCCATATCCCAAACCTCATTAAAGCTTATCCAGAGTCCCACCTTGAGTCCCTGCCCCCTCCATGCGCACACACCAATAAAACATATCATCAGGATTCATTTATCATGGGACCGATGCCCTTGGGTAACCCCGGGGGGCAGGGGCTGATGGGAACTCAGAGAGGATAGACAGATATGGGGTGAGTGTGAGAGTGTGACAGGAGCAGAGCCAGGGCATATGATTAGCATTATGACACTGGGAGCGCCTAATGTAAATAAAAACACTGGCAAGACATACAAACTCCATCCCTCAGACTGTGGCGCGGCTAATGAGAGGGAAATGCACTGAAATGAGAGATAATGAATGTGGATCCTGTAGCAGAGGCCTGGGGCTGGTGAAATATCCACAGCACAAACAAACAGTGCTCACAGACAATGACTGATAGGTAATAAGAGGTTAAGAGAGCTCACTTACTCTGCACGATTTATTGGACAGTTTGCCACTCAGATCATATCTTCCCTTTAACTCTTTGAGCAGCTGCTCCAGGTGGCTCTTCTCCTCCTTGTCTGTGTAGTCCAGGTCCAGGAGTACATAGGCCCGCCAGTTGGCCGAGTCGAACCCCCAGTGCACTGTCCGGTTCTCCAGCCGCTTGTGGCTGTGAACCACAAACTTGTGAGGAGGGAACATGAGTCTGCAGTCCAAGCACTGGATACAGGCGGCGCTCGGCCCGCTGTACAGCTCTGGTACAAAAAGTCCTTTGCAGCGACCGAAACACTCGTGGTACACTTTGAAGCTCTTCTCGGTCCGCTCCAGCTCCAGAGAGCCCAGCTCCTTGTTGCAGTGCGGCGGGTACGAGCCGCCGTAGATGAGCGCGTTGCAAAGGCGCTCCGCGTCGGTCTGCGTGATGAGCCCACAGGACGGAGCGGAGAAGGGCAGAATGCCCACCACTTTGAGGATCTCCAGCTGGTCCGCGGTGCACCGGGAGCAGTAGATGTGCAGGTCGTCACACACGGAGTTGATCTGCTGCAGGGAGAAGTCTCTCAGGACGCTGTTGAGGATCTGCGGGAGGCACAGGCGCTTCTCTCCCCCGACCACGAAGCACGAGATGGGCTCACGCTCTAGCACCGTCTCGCAGCGCTCCGTGGAGCGGTCGGACGGGATGAAAAGTGGCCCGGACATTACCGGGGGTGTCTGCGCGGGCAGAGCGAGCACCAGCTCGGCGGGTTTTCCGTCTTTCTTGTAGAGAGCGTCCTGGTTCCAGCGCGCAGAGAAGGCGGCCGGTCCGCCCAAGGAGCGCATGGAGCTCAGGTGGAACTGCTGCAGAGTTTGTTGAAGTCCGGGATGAGGCTGGAAGCTGGCGGCCTCCATGTTTGTTTCGCTAGCTCGAAGAACTAGAGTTGAAAAGTCAAAACGAAGGCAGAAATTGACTGATCGGATCGGTCGTCCTCAGCATCCGGCCACACGCTCAATAACGCACATTTCCATGTCACTGGAGAAGCTTCCCAGCGCGTCCATTCAGAAAACGGAAGGCTCCCAGAATCAGGGCTGTTCTTGTTCGCGAAAGAAAATAAAGTCGACAACTGCCGTTTCCAAAGTCGCCTTATCCAAAGCACAATCGCCTGGTTGTGTGTGGTTTTACGCACTCCAAAGTGCGCCTGAAATACGGCTTATCTGCGCCGTCTGGCTCGGTCTGTCTCCCACTCAGTGTGTGAGCCTCTCTCTCTCCCTGTTTGTTTGTGTCTGGTTCAGTCATTGAATCCCAGCCAGGAATGTGACTGACTCCCCGGGCTGGCTCTTCCCTGCGCGAGCTGCTCCTCCCTCTGCTCCATGGCAGCTGCACATTAAAAAAGCTAAATCCATCCGAAGCGAGCGAAGGGTGGAGCTAAAGAAAATACAGACTAGCCTTAGCCTACTAAAACACAGAAAATAGCAACTTTCTGCGTTTGTTCTGAAGAAGTTGTTTTAACTCGAGTCGAGACTTGGAGAAAAGTTTAATCCACAGCCAAACTTTGAGCGTTTACAGTAGGTCCAGGAGCCTCGTATTGTCAGGGTATGTTCGGTCATAGCGAGACGATTTATGTAACTTAGCCAAACATATTTAGAAATTAAAAAAATAAATGCAACATAGAAGGGTTTTAACATAGCCTATTTATTGCTGCTGTAAATGCATGTAGCTACTACATTGGTAAATAATTAGATATAGAATAATTCACTGTTTATGTATTATTCCGGCGAATTCAGCTTTACAAAAAGTCAACCGAAGTTGGGAGCTCTAACTTCACGAAGTGCGCTCAAAGTTTTTTAACCACTAGGGGGAGCCAAACATCAACAAAAACATCTTTGGTCTGAAGAGCTCAGACTTGATTCTCGATTCTGTTGGTTTAAATATTTGATGTAAGAATAGTGCATTTTACAATTGGGCCATTTATTTTTTCAAACAACACACAACTTTAGACACAAGAAACTCACAACACCCTATTAAAATATAAACATATAAAATCATATTTAATCATTTAGTTTTCTTCTGAAGCATTTCAGTAGGATTTCAAACATGTTTTTAATGGTCCAGTGTAGGCTCCAGATAATAGCCTACTAAAACATCCTTTAAAAACACTATAATAATGGCAATTTCACACAGACCCATCAAAGTACATAAAAAGTACAATAGGTATATTGTCTTTTTACCACAATCCTACATTTAGAACAATAACAGACAGTACACAGCAAAATGCACAAAACATGTAGTTACCATATTATATGGCAATGTTACATCAAAATATGTTGTCTGCACGATTAAGTTGTATTTGTTGAGGAATATTTATAAAATATTTGCTATTATTTATTGATTTGTATTCCTAATAAAATATACACATTTAAAAACATAAGGCCTCCTCATTCCAAACACATAAGAGCTAGTGGTTGGCAGAGTGGTTAACACAATGAATTTATAACAGGAGGAAGTACCGCTTTGTAATAACTACTTCTTCATTTGCTTTAATAAAGCGGGAACCAATCCTAACCCTAATGATTCAGGTTTAGTAACTAACTTTAATACCCTTTAATACCCCAACCCCTAACCCTAACCTCTTATTCTGTAGTTACTAAACTATTTGTTCATTACTAATTAAGTTGCTTTAAGTTAATGTTTCATTAAGGTATTAAGTCCAGTTGTCTTAGTTGAACTCGCTGATATCTTATCCCTGGATGTGTTAAAATTTGTATCTATTAATGTTTTATTAAGGCTAAAGAATAGTTAATTATAAAGTGTTACCCAGGAAGGTCCTGTTTCCAAACTGTGGTCCATGTGGGACTCTTTGCTGTGGAAGAATATTTGCTCCCTGTACCCTGTCTTCAATGCCAAACCTGGATTTTGACCCTGTGCAGCTCAAGGTTTGGAGAAGGTTCCCCTGGCACTGCACCCCTTATCAGGTGAGATTCATCATAGCACCAAACTAGATGCCTCTTTTTATATGCCATTCACAAAATAAATAGATGAACATACACAAAGAACACGAGTTTTACTTGAAATAGTTTCCTTTTGGGAGCAACTGCAACCTCCCAACCGCATTTAACCAACACAATACCAACCTTGAAATGGGTCTTTTAAAATGTCCATCTATTTTCTTCGCTACTGACTCAACTCTGGTTCAGTTCAGGCATCTTGTTTTCATATCCCGGTGGAGGGGTGATGGGCTCGATGGTGACTGGATTTGTGGTGGGATTGCGGATTTGGAGGCGGAAGTCCTTTAGGTGCAGTTTGTCTGATTTTATCCTTCTGACTCGGAGAGGCTGGAGTAGTCGGCTGACCCTGCTGCTGCTGCGAGTGGGCAGGGAGGGGTTCCTTTCGGGAGCGCTGGCCTCATCTTGGGGCTCTGAGGTGTTCTGGGGTGGGGCGGGGGTTTGGCCGTTCAGGGGGGTCTCCTCTGTGGGGGGGTCGTTGGTTGTAGGTTCAGATCCTTCATTTTCAACTGCAGCAATAATGTCCTCATAAGAAGGGAGGTGGGTCATGCTGTTGCGGAGGTTGCTCTGGCGGACTGGGTAGTTACCGCTGCCTACGGCCTCCTCGTAACTTGGGACATTGTAGGCAGCAGGGTCTGGAACTCTGCAAACACAAATATATAGTCAGGTTTACTAGACTGAACAGCGTAGAAATGATTTTTGTTACATTTTTGTTTACAGAATACAACTGTTCCACTATAACAAAATGCACAGGCTTTGGTTATAATGTGTAGAGACTGTGGTAAATGCAATTTATCAAAATGCTGGTCTTGGAGTTAATGAGGCAGTCAAATGTGATATTCTCATATTATAAATATACATTATATTCTAGTATTATTAAATATCAACTAATAAACTAATATATCAACTAATGATTCTTTTGTTCTACACTTGGATTACCTGGATTCACCTGGATTACATACGTTACATTCTCTTTCAGTCACTGGTACATGAATGAAACATTAGTACATTGATCGCTAACTAGGACAATGAACAATAATTTAGTTTATTGTGGATAAAAGGAGTAAATTTCAATCGTTTATGGTACATTTTGCAGGCCCGTAGCCAGACTTCCAAGGGGGGTGGGTCGTTTTTTAAGCCAAAAGTGACCTTTTTATACGGGTGCCTTTGCGACCCAGTGATTGTACTTTAAGTACACTCATTTCAGACTCAATTATTTGTTTGTTTTGGTTAATATTCATTTACTTCACTTGTTATCTATTACATTATCTATTGTAATTATGCATATATTGTTAAATTATTATAAAAATACAACCAATTATATAAAGTTATTTGCTTATAAGAACTGGAATTTATTAAATATGAAACAAATCTTTATTAGCATTTTAGAAATGGTTTACAGTATATCGCATTTACAGCACTATTTTAAAAAAAAATATTTTTTGGAAAAAGGTGACCCCAGTCTCGTCTATATCAGTCGTCCGACCCCCTCGACCCCCCCCTGGCTACGGGCCTGTTTTGTATAATTGTGATAATCATCGACAGAGATAACTGCCATTAAAACACTAGATTGTGCAGAAAGAAGCTACTTATCCATGTTCTCTTTTGTGTCATTTTTGTTGACACTACAATACTATAAAAGCTGTTTAAACATAGAACTTATTCATAATATTATAATTCTACATTTCCCTAACATTTAAAACTGTCAGCAATTTGAATAATTATTATCATTATATAATTCATGGCAATTATTTTGGCCATGATCATGGTGCACCATCGTGTCACAGCATCTCAGTACCTGTCCTATACATGTGCCTGGTAACAGGGTGGTCTGCCGGGTCTAAATAAGTCTTGAGCAGAAGGCAGTGACTCACGGTTCTTCCTGCTCTCCGGCTCCATGCTCCATGAAGGGGACACCTGTCTGGGCTGGCTGGTTGCTTTGGCTCCTGGCTCTCCTCTTGCTCCTCACTCCCAGGCAGATGGACAGAAGCAGCATGGCGCCCCCTACCCCCACCAGCACCATTGCCACAGACGAAGACTTTGTCCGGTCCTCCTTCTCCTTCTCCTCCTCGTCTATGGGCACTGTGGAGTTGTCAGCTGCGGCGGTTGGAGGATCGCCTGTGTTCTCTCCGTCCATTGGTATGACGGTCCACACGATCATGACGATGCCCAGAGCGATGAGACCCACGCCCAGGGCACACAGGGCGTAGTGGGCCCCGGAACCAGTGGCCGCCGAGTTGGAAGGGCGGGAGCAGCTCCCACAGATACCCGCACTGGAGCACATCCTGCTGCAGAGACAAGACATAGACTGTGTCTTTGTTGAACATTTAATTGCAAAAATATAGAAAGAAAACACAAACCAAACCAGGGTATTACATTTTAAACAGGGACTTGAAATGTTGTGACTGGATAAAGGACAACTGTATTCAAACAAAAATAAATATATTGTGATCTGGGGTGTGAGATCACAATTGGTATTCTAACTTTTCTCCAAAATAACAAGTACCGTATATTGTCTAGCATTAAAACAATAAAAAAAATTACCTCAAAAACGAACATCATGTGTAATCTTCCAAACAAGGTATTAAGTGATATTTCTGCACTTTTGTGGTTAATTGTGTGGTCCATTCATGTTTTGTGCCATACCTGAAACTGAAATTTATTGGTACATTTTAGCACATTCCTTCAATACTTTACGAAGATGTGAGTCTGGTTAGCGGTGAATCTCCCTGTTTTCAAATGGCTGTGATTGACAGGTGGATAAGTCAATCAGGGGCACACACGGTCCTCCATATCAGACAAAATAAAGGAACAAAATATCACATGGGACTGAAAAACATCGCAGATTTCTGCAGAATCAATGAGCAAACCATTAAACTCTAAACTTAAATTAGTCTCACATGCATCACTGAAAAAGCAAATCTGATTGAACAATCACATTTGTCCAGGTTTGACTTTTGTTTGAGGGTGTGGGGACCAGACTCATATTGATTTAAATAAAAAAAGAAAACAGAGCAATACCATTCTGGATTTTCAGACAAGCACATTCCTGATGCATTATTAAAATATCATCTGAATTTTATGATTGAGAATCAGTATTAAAAAAACGAGCAGCACTGTGCAGCACTACACTGATGCTGCATATTTTTCATGTGGCTCATGAAAGCAAACCCAGAAATCACTCAGCCAATGGCAGCACGGACAGGCAAAACTCAGAACAGACTTCCCTACAGGTAAAATGGTTTGAGCGCTCCCCCGTCTCTCGTCCTCTGGGTTTCCAAAATGTAAAGTTTCAAACTAAAGCATAAGCTCACAACTCAATACCGATCACAATACCATAAAGAAAATAAAAATATTCTTATTATAAGAGTAATACTCTATTTAAACAATTGAAGGTCAATTCCAGCATTAAATAATAGTACTTTTTATATTACCATGTGCTCTTACATCTGTGTAATCCCTCAGTCGTCCTTGTAGGTTCGTAGTGGTCCGTGGGCGTAGACTATGTGCTCTTTCTTGTTCTGATACAGCTCAAGATCTAAAGCTATTCAGGAAAGGTTCATTTTTGTCCTGCGAATGTGACTCTTATAGTACCTATGCCTGCTCATATTAGTATGAAGTATCAAGTTTGAAATAATACTAGTTTGAAATAATCGGTTCAATTTTGATTTCCAATACTTGTGACGATCCTACAGGCACAATAGGTAAAGTCCTCCAGCCAGAGCCGTCCTGACTCAGAAATGGATCTCTCAGCACTGCACTGGGGCTGGGATGGGTCGAATGCAGAGGACAAATTACCCTGTGAGGACAATATCATATATCTTAACCTTAACAAACTAGCCAGTCTTCCAATTCTCATATCATTTTTGAGTAGACTCTCCTTGCAGCATCTGATTAAACACTGTACTTGTGGCAGCTACGACTTTAGTGACCTGCACTTCCTGTTTTCTTTATGACTACGTTGATTTGTTTTAGATTATTAAACCGACAGATGCTGTCAACTCTAAAATAAACAAAACTATAATAACAACACATGTGATATTAATAATGCAAGCCATTTTTGCTTGAGGACAAAATGAGGAAACGACAGGCTAAATGAGACCAGAGTGAAGGTAACAGACAATTAAAAAGAGCAAAGACCGGTTTAAACATGTACACCTCAACAGTCAGTCGCACTCATGAGTCATTCAAAAAGAAGAGACAGAAATGCTCCCCTGTCGCTTCATTCAACACCAACGTACCGCCCGCTACAACACAACGTGCTGTTAAACTGTAGAAGTTACCAAAAGTACAGAACAGTCATTGTAGTGTTATAGTGGGGAGGCTCACAGTGTTACAAAATATATTTAATTCGATCTGAACCCTTAACGCAGCCACAACTGTATCAGGATTTGCATGTGATCAGTAATATATGATGTATTTTTATATTATTATTTTGTACCCGTAAAAATGTGCAGTTTTATGTATAATATTCTGCACTTGGAAACCAATAGCACTTTTAAAACGTGAACATGAAATCTTTGTTGTGTTCCGTTATGTTTGTCTAATCAACAGTTACAACCACACCTCAGTTTTCATCATTTCCTATAATAAAAGCTTTTATTTTTCATTATCATATTTTATTATGATTTTATTGTAGTTTTATGGTTTTATCGAGCTCAGTGTTGGTAACTACGTCGGAAATTGTCATCGCGTCTTCCTGGCTTGTGATGTAAGCGTGAATAGAGCCTGTTTCAATACATGAGGCTCATACATGGTTCTCTTTGCCTTATTAAGACGTGAAAACAAACAAAAAACACTATTTTAAAAGCTCACCCTTTGACAGACGTTATTTATGCTCTACAGGATGAGATGCTCTTACATTCTACTATTATTTTGACTGGAATTTAGATTATGTTTCAAAGCCGTCGAAAGGGTGAAAGAGAGGTCAAATTCAGACTAAAAAAACAAAAATATGCAAACCTGTTAGGCCAGTCCACAAATAACAACTTTTTGATGAATACTTTGTTTTGCATTTGGTGGTACCATGTCAGGCAAAATGTTAAATGTATAAATTTTAGGAGCTCTCAGGTGAAAATGAGTTTACTACATTTTTATTATGAAACAACCAATACTATATACTAATATGTCTAGCATGATTTAGGTTTACTACAAATGTATTTGAGTGAACCGTGTGCCATGCTGTCCACAAGACTGTTTCATTATTTGTCATAAATTAAGTTTGTCGCTGTGCAAATAAGAAAGCATTTGTGATCACACGTAAAATTTGAGCGCTCGAAAGAGACAATTAAAAACACGGGATGGATAAATGGATAAAAGAAACAAAGCAAAAAAACAAAGCTTTCAGAATTATTATTAAAATTATGTAAGGCAATAACCTCCGTAATCCATTAGTAATTACAAAGGCACATTTAGAGAACAGTGTGTAGGTAAATTTCAACTGACAAGAGGAAGCAATAGCCAAGAACACAATGCTGCAAGTACAAATATTACAGCGAGTAACAATGACTATGAATTTTAAAAAGCAAAAATAGGGCAAATTTTAGATTTTACCTTTTGAAATAACAAAATCAGTACAAACACATTTGTTCTGTTTTTGCGTCAAATGTCTGTAAATGAAAACAAATGACCGTAAATAATATGAAACTGAAGTAGTAAAAGCAGGACCAGTCCACTTGCCATTTGCTGTTTTTTATTTGACAAACTACATTAACCATCTGCTTGTCTCCATGGAGATGTCTATGAGTTGCCTATAATGTTACACAGTAAAGCATTAAACTTATCCATCTCTGTGAAATCAAAAGTTGAAGTTACAAGTCAGGTCTGTGGAGAAGCAAGCCCGCCGACAGTAAAAAAGCATTTGATTTAATGAAAGATTGATCGTTCATAACAATACTGTGGAAATCTTTAGAAAAGTTACATAGAATTTAAGAACCCAGTGTATCAGCGATCACCAATGTTTTAATTGTGGTCCACTCATCCGCTCTTAATTGTTTTTGTGGACCTCTAAAGTACCCGTTGTCATGGCAACGCGGTGGTGATTTTGATGTCGTTTTTGATGTGGGCAGAGTCTCTTCAGATAAAAGCTTGTTTCAGAACAATGAGCTCACCAAATATTGATGAGAGTGGGCTAAACTCTCCTGGCTTCTCTCACCATTTCAACATTATTAGTCAAACATATTAAAATATTACGTTAAGATACCGCAGATAAGCAATCACCGTTCATATTTGCTGTAGCTGATTTGCACTGGGCAAAGCTGCTCAAAATGTACCCAAGAAAGAGTAAAGTTGCGTTAAAATAATATTACTCAAGAACAAAGGAAATTATTCGAGTAATGTACAATATTTTGAGAAAGTACTAGCCGTGACTAAATAAGAATAATAATAGTATTTTTTGGTATATATGTATGTGTATAC
Organism: Odontamblyopus rebecca; assembly: GCA_030686955.1. Classification (NCBI taxonomy): domain Eukaryota; kingdom Metazoa; phylum Chordata; class Actinopteri; order Gobiiformes; family Gobiidae; genus Odontamblyopus; species Odontamblyopus rebecca. The sequence goes on along the minus strand of CM060656.1, from coordinate 18,059,311 downwards.
ATTTGTTTTCTGAGGAGGAGTGGGGGGGAGGTGTGGGGTGAAAGGGAGGACTGGGTGAGAGGGCAATGTCACTATATTAATGTTTCTGTAAAAACGTAACATGGAACATATAATAAAAATGTATCACAAAAAAATCTGATTTATAACTATAATTACAATGTCATTGGAAGGAAACACATTAAAAAAAACACATTATAATGGATAAAATCTGGTATTCAAAGGTCATAACGCAAAAATGTAATAAACCAAAACATATCTGAAGGAGCGGTGCAAAAAACACAAACATTCAAATCGCTTATTATCATTTATAGACTTAGCCACAGCGGGAAGAGCAAGATGAGAGTAGTATGAGTATGAGCATATGTTTGATTGTAAAAGAGACAAAATATTCAACAATTCAACTGCTCATTCTGACAACACGCATGCCTATAATATGGAATAATCATTAAAATATAGTTGTATTTGTGATTTTAGCATATTCATTTTATACAGAATGATCATTTATATCTGATATGCTGTATATGAATGGTTCCTTGTATAAAATAAGCACTATCTAATCTATAGGCCGCATACAGCGTTGTCAAACTGGAAGATCTAAAACACTGCCAATGATTTAATAGTACGTAATGATCTTAATGGTCATATGGGCGGTCTACACTGGAATGCACTGGTGAATAGGTTCTATCCACTTGCCTTTCTCATATTTAGGTGTATTAAGTGAGTCACAACAGAAAGCACAAGCACAGCGTAGCCTCTGGAGCTATGGCACATATGGGTGTGTCTGCGTGCCCTGGAAAAACACCTGTCAGAAACATGGCCAAAACTGTGCAATCCTTTTCAAATATGTATTATAAAAGTGCTGATCTTAAATTGTAAACTTCACTTCACAAATTGAGAAGGTGAAATTGCGGTTAACACGTCCTTGCGCTGCTAAATTTTGGTTGTTAGGAAAGAGGCGAAGGAAGGAGAGGCAGAAACGTCCTTGGATGCGTCAAGCACATTTTAACCTTGGCCACTCAATTCTTAAAACGTTGGTGCAGCCACAGGCCAATATTTCAGTTTGGAGAGAGCCTTGGACGCCATGAACAGAAGATTTATAAAGTTTATAAAGTATTACCGAGGCCTTACCTTTCACTCAAGGACTTCCCTCTTCATGGGCGAGTTACCTGAATTACGCAGGTGTGTTCGGTGAAGTTTACGCACAAAAACAACACAAAAACTACACGTGGCCAGCGCTGTGGTGTCTACGGATAAAACTACAGCGTAAAAAATAAAAAGGTGTGTTTGTTTTGGCGAGGTCTTAGGCTTATAAAGTAGTAAAGTGTGGAGAACTTTGGCCAAACTGTCCGCAGTTGCACCTTTCCTGTGTTGCGCGCAGAGAGAGACGCGCCTCTGGGTCCTAGCGCCACCGCCGCGCCTTGTCCAGTGAAAACAGAGCGAAACTGCACGATTTTACTCACACGAACAACAGAGAAGAGTCAAGAACCTCTTACATGTTAATGTTAAACATTTAAACATAATGCATGATTTTATTTTGTGCTACTTTTGCAGATTTGCCTTGTAATGGAGGTGCGGTGTTTTTGGCAAATGACACAAGGATCAAATGGATTATTCAGTGCTTTCTTTATATTACTACAAAATAAATCATTTCTAACTAAAATATTCCATGCTGCTTTGTAAGGCATCACTCCAGTAAGCTTGTCGTTACGTATAAAATAATATACTACTTTTTATTTTGTAAATGACTAAATAAAATGGAAATTAAAAGAACATTTTGAAATAAAAATGCCACTTTCTCTCATGTAAGAGAAGGACATTATCACATTTTAATCTACAATATCTAATTTAAACACTACACAGGTATATTTGGCTGGAATGCAAACATAATCTGGTGTATGTATATGTTATTTAAGAAATGTAACAACACCATACATGACCAAATAATACCAGCCATATTACAGTAACATTCATTTAGTCCAGTTATATTCACCTAGTTTTTATTTATTTATACATTTCATTGCAGTTCTTTCTATCCACTGAGAATAAGTTGCAGACATGTCAACAATAAACAATTTCCAGAGATGAAAAAACACCAAAACAGACACAAAATTACAACACTGATTATTATATATATATTTTTACAATCGTATTTAATCATATACAAGATTTACACACACTTGCTCAACGCACTTTACACTTCGTGAAAAAATAACAGGCTCTTTTCTAGCTACGAGTCAATAAGCTGTTTAGATGAAAACATCAGGTGTATGCACATAGCTCGGATGCCTGCAGTACAGACCGCGGACTGGCACAAGTTTCAACTAGTTTTATTCTCACTTTTAAATCCCACCAAACCAGTTTCTGTTTGGCTTCACCTCAGGGTCCCCCCAACTGACACTTCATAGTAGTTTATAAATGACTGTACACTCTGTCTTTACATTCATTCAATACATGTGCAAGCGTTTGGACGTCCGACATTACGTCTATATACATTTCTTAGTGGTGCATTCATTGTAAGAAGGATTTATAAACAGGTGGAACTGGCGGATTTTTGGATCTTTGTGACTTTAGATACATTTTCCCCTATGCACTTTTATTGTTGTGTTAAAACATAATGAAAGTGTCATGGATTATCACACAAACTAAGCAGGGTTGGGCCCGGTTAGTACTTGGATAGAAGAATACCAGGTTCTGCAGTGAGGTGGCAGTGGCTCTAGTGCACAAGCAAGAGACTCCACCCCCCGGGCCTAATATGAATGTGGTGTGTGCATTTGTAATGGTTAAAATGTCCGTAAAAGCGCTATCTGATACAAATGCAATATTATTAGCCTATTATAAATAACATAACATGGGGTTAGTTGAGATTTCAATTTTGAGAAGTAATGAGATTTTAAGTTCACCTAATTTATAATCTTTCAACATGTAGAAAAAGATTAAAAAAAAAAAAATCAGTATAAAAATGTACAATTCATTTCAACACCGACTTTTATAAGGCAATGATGGATTCCAATAAGTTAAACACTCTCCAAAGTTACACTAAATAAACATTAAGTCACTTTTCTGTTGAAGGATCTGTCATTTGCTTGTCTCTATGGAGATTCTGTGCCTGTCTATCTCCATGGAGACAAGCACCAGGCAGAAATACAAGTGAGATCTGTGGAGAAGCGAGCCTGCTCATAGTAACAGTGTCTGTGAGCAAAAATCGAGAAATTTAATACTATATTGTGGAACATTCCTGGCAAAGCTATAACATCTTCATGGAAACAAACAAGTGATGGACCCTCCACTGGAAAAGTTACATAATGCACCTTTAAACTTCTAACCGTGTTGTTTTCTTATAATAAAGTCCTTCTTTATCAAACCTGTTAAGATAATTTCTGTGCTTGCATTTCCCACACTACAAATCTATCTGTAAGTGTTATTTGACCAGTATCCGTGCTGCTAATTACTATTTTAATTGTCTTTAGTGCCCTAAATTACCAGCAGAGGGCAATAAACACCTAATCCAAGCATTCAAACGGAAAGAGCAAGTGCTGCAAAAGTCTGAGTCCCTTTGAGTGCATGGGAAAGCACATATCCTCTCAGTAGTAAACAGTTTGTAAACAGTAGTGCATATTGGTTGTTGTTTCAGACATTAGTGATCTCTACGCTGGTGTAGGTGTGCATGGGACTGCCCCGGCCCCTCGACCCCGCCTGCGCCCTCCCCTCTCTGGGTAAAGATCCGCAGGAGCTGGGGCTGGTCTGGTGGAGGCCCCGGGCGCGCTCTGCAGAATGACTACTGGCTCGCAACCTCAGTGGACTCTGCAAAAGTAGAAAAGAATTTTAAAACCAAAGCTCTGACAGGACGCAGGCTGTGTTTTATTTATCGTATTCTCGCAGGCGTTAGGTGAAAGAGCAGGCGCCCCAAAGGTAAAATTCCTCTTTTGAGATTAACTGCATTTTTAGTGTCAGGAAGGTTCAAGTGTTTTGATATGTTTGTGGTGCTTGACCTGAGAACGCGAAAGGTAAAACGCAAACATCTACTTGTACATAAGGAAACTTTTGGAGACAGAATTTATTTTAGTCATTGCCATAATCTCCTCAGATACTTGGCCAAAAGCACTAGAGCTTCTCCAGTTCTTTCTTTCAGTCAGACAGTTTAGTGATATGTACAGTATTCACCTTGAAATGTTTCATTTCCTACCTGCCAGTTATTCTCACAACAATGTTATTAACTTATTCTTGGCAGTCAAAACAATGAAATGGTGTGCTACATTTATTTATTTATTTTTGAGGAAAGGTTATTATTATAGACAACATCTGGTCAAATATGAGCCATATGGTTGTTGCCTTGTTATTGTCGATGTGGGTTAACTTCATAAGAATGTAGAATTACAGTTTATACTTTATTAACAGGACAGTTTGTCGATCTGTGTGTGTAGATATGATGTGTGTTTAAAAGCACAATGGGCATCATAATCCTAATACCAGTAGTGCTATTCTAATTTGAAACCCAAAGTGCATGTACCTTCCCAGATCTTCTCATAGACTTCCTCTCATCTGCAAATCGGTTCATGATGACTGGTGAAGAGGAGGCACTTCCAGGTTCAAAAGTGCTGCTAAAGATCATAAAAAACAAGAGATTGAGAGAGCTCAAAGTGAACAAGATGAATATTTAGTTATGTTTAGTAGCTGTACCAGTGTGGGGCGGTGAGGGCCTTCATCTCCTCGTACAGATGTCGGTGCAGCATGTGTCGGTTGGTGGGGATGCACAGGGCTTTGGACATGGCCTCTGGGTCAAAGGACGGGTCCAGAACCAGCACAGCTCCATGGACACCTTTACCCTGGAGGTTATCTGCAAACTCCTGAAGAGCAATGAGCGGTTATGGACTTTGACACAAGATCAGTGTGTGCTCAAGTCTGAAAATACTCAAAGCAATAAGATCTGTTATTCGTTCTCTCTTTTTTCATTTTCTCAAAACGTTTCAGTGCTCATTGGGAATATTTTCAGTAAAAAAATAGAACAAAATCCATAATAATATATATTTTTTTAGTACTTACTATAACAAGATACTAGTGATACTACTACGACTAAAACTAGTAATGAAACTTGATTAAAAATCACATAAATATGACACAAATGGACATTTCCTGAAAAGTCTTGACCTATATTACATCTTGTATAAAGCTATATTAAAATACTATTATTATTTTATGTTGAAAATTACATTCTATTGTCTAAAAATGTTCATAGGAGAAATTACAGAGTATCAAGCATTTTCCTTCCAAATCAAATTACTATATGACTAGATTCTACTGACAGAATCAAAACCTGAAGTATCAAAACTAGAGCCTCGTTCAAGCAAGTATCAATTCCATAAAACATAAAACAGAATTTGATCTTTCTGTAATAGTTTAAGAGCAGCTCAAATCACTGCAACGAAAACCATAACCATGTGTCGTGGCACTTCATCATCAGCCTTTTAGTGGTAGTTTTGTCAACACAAAGAAGTCATTGTCTCCAGTGCTTCCTCTGAACACGTGCGCTATCTGTTTCCAATCTGTCTCAGAAACCTCCTGATGCCCCCCTCTCAGCCACTATACCCCCCCTCCCCAAACCCAAACGTACCTTGAGGTCGATGTCCCGGGCCCACTTCATTATGCGCTGACACGTCCACACAATGGGGTCGCGGTCGAGCTGTTCACATTTGGAGCGTCGAGCCTGTAGGGCCTGAGGGACACAAGGTCAAACTGTGTAAACTGAGCACACGAGGGAAGGTAGAGATCCACTTGAGTACTTTCCCGTTAAGAGTTATTTAAGTTAAACTAGTTTTATCACATCATACTTTTGTCTTCTGCTTAAATTATGTTTTGGGTACTATCTGGCAGGCACCTCACCCCTGTAAACCTAAGAGTTATAAGTTTTTTTGTTAGAAAATTTGAGTTTGATGATGATTATTTTGTACTTAACAAACAATTAGCTTTACTCTTATACTGTAAACTAAGTAATTGTACTACAGGCCTGCATAGGGTGACCAGACGTCCCTATTTACCTGGGACAGTCCCAGTTTTGAACCCTCCCCTGTCCCAGCAGATTTATACAAAACCACTGATTTGTCCCAGTTTTATGCATGAAATTACCCAGGTGTCCATATTTTTGACCTATTTGATCTAAACCAGGACTAAACTAAGATCAAACCAGGACTAAAACAGGACTATCACAATTTTTTACTAATCTGATCCCTGCCAATAGTAAAAAGGAGCATAAATTGTCATTTGTTTCATCAAAATACCTAAAACAGTGTTTGCGAATGACCATAAACAAAAGAATGCAGCGTCAGAAGTCCCTGAGATTATGAGAATTACGAGAATGCACAATGTTATGGGCTCTTTTCATAATTTTATTTATACCAACCATCCAAACCGAACTGTGACCCAGTTTAGAATTGTGAAAATCTGATCACCCCAGGCCTGCATGTTGTGTTTTAGTGTTGTGTTTACATGTAATCTCTTTATAATAAAATATTCTTTATTGTTTATTCTCCAGAACCACCAACATTATTTATACTTTATACTTTACTTTTCAGAATCTGATAATTTATTAATCAATGTGGTGGAATTTTAAACAATCAGCATTTCAAAAATAAGCTCACATCAATTGTACTAAACTAACAAAACATTAAAGATGTCCGACATGCTCTGAAACATAAGTAGCCTATTATGAGCCTAATTCCTCCCAGTTTCCCCACTCCACTCGTACAGACAGACTAATTAGAGTGACAGACAGAGGTCAAAGAGGAGACTGTGGAGATTTGCCTTGAGCCGGAGTCAATTATCACAGAAATCACGTGCAGATGATGAAAAGTGAAATGAGATTCGTAAGTAAATTCTGCCCTGACCTCTTTGTCAAAGCCGAGCATCTGCAGCAGCTGTACGCCCAGGAGGAGGCTGGTCTGGTGGAAGGGCTCACTGATGTTGAGGTATCGCTCTAAGTCTCTGCGGCTGAGAGAGTTTAACACCCGTGCGTCGATCAGGTGAGTGAGGAAGACCTGGGAGTACTGAGGAAGGCCCACCTCACAGAGCCAGGAGGAGCAGACCCAGTGGTGGTCCAGGTCTGAGGCTTTAGACAGGCCGAGGCTGGAGCATAAACAGACAGTGATGATTTATGTAGCTATTACATATTGTTTTGTATCTGGTGGAGGATCTGCGACCTGCTCGTCATCGTGAAGTAGTTATTGCTTTGCCTGCAGTGTTCTGGATGGCATCAAATGATTTCTATGGAGTCTTTGTAGTTTTACGGAGACGAGCAGGTGAGACGACCAGTGAAGTTACAGATTTGTGGAATAATACATGTTTTTCAAGTACTTTTGAGAAAAAATTATTGAATGAATGTAATAAATTCCACCATAGACAAGTTTAATGTCATATTGTGGAACAACTAGGTGCTGGCAACAAGAGTTTACAATCAGTTCTAGCGTGTTAAATGGCAGTAATATGTCTTACCCATGCTCCCCCTCAGCCCTCCTGTAGTCCTCTATGGCCAGACGGAGCTTCCTGCGGTGGAGAGGGTTACTGATGCCCAGACCATGCTCCAGGTCATCATCTGTCAAACCCAGCAGCACCTGACCACAACAAAACACTATTAAAGCAGGTCTACACTGCCACTCCCAGGAAGGACTCAGTGTTTGTTTATTTTTGCCTTTTTGGTGGGTTTTATTTATTTCAATCCAACTGCCATTATTAGAGGACCCTGTATGTGCATGTCCCAAACTAAATCCACGCGTACCTTTCCACTCTTGACGTTTTCTGCGCAGGCGCGTGCGTACATGGGCATCCCCAGCACCAGGTCGAGCCAGGCCTGCACCGCTCCCGCCCTCCACTGGGACATGCAGGTGCTGCGGGTGAGCTCCACCTGCTGCTGCCGCTCCTGCTCCTCCCCGTCCGACAGGCTCTGCGTCAGGCTGTCACAGTCTGCAGGGGGCGCCCCAGAGTAAGTGAGGAGGTGAGGAGGGATATAGACAAGAATGAAGCATCATGTTCATACTTTTCTACAACAATATTATTCACCTGTTGCGCATATAGTTCAGTTGTTTGTCAAAAATTAGGGATCAGACTACAATATTTACATTTAAAGGCATCTTAGGATCTAGTTTTAGATCAAAATCAGAATTTATGTGAATAGTGGTCTATTGGGAATTGTAAAATACTTAAAATTATAACGCACAGTTGAAAAAACAATGCCCCCTTTGGCTTTGGTGAACAACTGAACTGTACTTTTGTTTCATTCACACATGTTTCACACACAAACCCTGCATATTTAGACTGAGTTCCTCTCTCAAACACTCCACCTTCTGATGTTGTGTGGTAATACTCCTGTATTGTAGTGCTCCACTCTGTTTTAAAACTCCACACACATTCACTCGAATCATTTGGATTTGAAGCCCTGGAATTGCCTATTTCTACTAAACTAAAGGTAAAAAAATAACTGTTAACATGAAAACTACTGTGTCATTACATCACAAGGTGGAACAATACATTTTGAGCTCTGGAGCTGTAGATTAACAGATTAATAATAAAGACACTCAGGCATGTGTGAATGAAACAAAACGCTACTCTGGTATGTTTTTGAGGAGGTAACAGTTTTAACATGGCTAAAATCTCCCAGGAGTAAATTCTGAGTAATATTAATTAGTGGTGGTTTCATTTTCTACACCACTAGATGGTAGCATTTGTATTAGGATAGTATTACAAAAACTTATATCTGTGTCATTGTTGTGTACTGTATTACACAAGGGACATGTTTAATCAGTTAAAAGTGATGTTTGGGAAAGGTTAAAGGTTAAATGCTCACACGCTGTCAGTTGAGAGGAACTGTTAGGGGCATGTATTAGGGACATAGGGATTATTCATAGAGTTGTATTCATGCTGTTGTTACATTTACCATCATGAGACCATCATAGAGGAGTAGAGAAACACAGATTGATCCTGATGGACTCCAGGATAAAGTCTGTGTCATTACCTGGTCATGCCGACAGAGGGAGACAAACTGCATGCAAGTGACCACATTGGCTTTTCAAATGGCCGTCTCGTCTCCTGTGTTTTCTATTCGCTCTTGTTGTTATGAATAATCCCTTGCACAGACAGCTGGTAGTCACAGATGCGGTTACTCACCAGCAGGAGGCAGGAGAGACACGTTAGACACAAAACAAGATTATTTTTATGTATGATAGAGAGAAAGAGAGAGGCACAGAATGGAGTTTAGTTACTTCTTTTATTTTAAAATATGATTTCTTTCAATTATAGTAATTTCTGGAAATTTTAAAATTCGTACATCTTGCTGCAACAACCGCAGCAGATAAATATGTTTAGTTACCTCTTATTTTATCTTTTAAATAAAATACTTCAATAGCTTTTCATTTTTTATGCAACATCTTCTAAATTACAAATCTGATATTATTAGAGCCATGATTTGTAAAAGATGAGGTGGGATGACACAAACATGAACAGAATATTCGCAATGCAAGGAAAACATTTAGTTAAAGGAAAGGTGGTTTTGGAGGGGATTATTTTGTTTGACGATGAATGGATTTGAAGACATAGGAGATCATGCAGGATTCAATGCACATTCCCTTTAAAACTATTGGCACTTGTTAAACAGCTCTCAGTCAGTAGTAACGGTCAGACACAAGTGTGACAGAATTGGACACAGATTCTTAAAACTTTGGCACTCACAGCCAGATGTGCATTTTCAGATCTTACTATGGTGGTGTTTAGCCATAGAGCAGGTCATTTGTTTACATAAGGCTCATGTTTACCGTTGGGTTTGCCATTTATGTCTATTTTCAGTCTGTAATAGAAATAGGCCTCTAGGACTGTCCCTTTGATGGCTCAGAAGGATCACAGCAACACTAGAATAGAAATGCATACAAATAATGTACATCCAGCAATAATTCTGGTTACTAGCAATGGTAAAAATGTGAAGTTTTTATAAAGGTGTTTTGACAGAAGCTACAGGTTGTATCATAAAGTTTTGCCTTCTATCTAAAATAAGCAGTTATACTTGTGGACACACTATTTACCAACTACAAACACTATCCTACCAAATTGTACTAATTAAACTGGCAATAGCAGACCCCCTTTCAACACTGATTACATTTTAGTATTGGTGTGAACTTCCGAGGCCACCGTACTGTCCGCATTCTGATATGTTTCAGTGAAAAGAGTGAGGCAGTTCTTAACATCAAAAGCGCTGAAGTTGCAATATTTAGTAAAAAATACAAATTTAGCCTATAAATAACAATCAAAGCGAATCAGATCCCCATTTAAATGACTGGTAATAATGAAAAACTCAAAAAGAGCATGATAAAAGCAACTCTAACAAATCCAAATGACATTTACAGTAGAAACACTAGTTTCACAATAACTTATTTACATATAAACAGTCCTTCAAGTCTCCAGATTTATAAAAAACATGAAACATTAGACATTTGAAGATAACACAGCATAGAGGCATCTACACATGATATCCCCAAGTATATATTTATATGTACATATGCATACATGTACAGCTATAAATATATATCTGATTTACAAACATACATTGGGTCTGTACAGTGGAGATTAGCAGTCTCTGAGGCCTCTGTACACATTCACTCTCACACATGCATCACCAGTCTGCGTCCTCCTCTATGTAATAGTCAGGGGTGGCTGTACCATCAAACAGACCCGGGTCCAGGGACTTCCTCTGTTTGCTCCGAGTGAAGACCCGCGACAAGGAGCCTAACGTCATTTTCTCCTTCTTCTTCTTACGCTTCTGGTCCTCCAAATCCTCCATAGACTAGAGCCACCAAACAAAGGCATTATTATTACAAATGTGCATACATATTTAAATGCCAGAAAAACAATGTTAGCAAAGGGATGCACAATAATGTCCTTTGACACACGCTGGAGGCTGTGCACTTTTCCAAATAGCGGTAAATAAAGAAGTATTTTTATGATGATTAAATGGTTACATTTTCTCTTTTAAAATTCTTGTTTCTTTTCTATTTTAAAAATCAAAATGCAAGTCTTTTCATCCCCTCCTTGAACTGCCACCTTAATGTGGTGGAGGGGTTTGAGTGTCCGAATGATCCCAGGAGCTGTTGCTGACCCCTGGTGGATCATCCAAGGCAAACAGGTCCTGGGGACGACTCGGACTAAGAGCGGTTCAGAAGCCCTTTATGATGGGTAACAAAGCAAGGCCAGCATCTGGGGCCGGGCCTTCCCCTTCGAGGCCAGGCACAGCCCGGAGGAGCGACATGGAACCGTTCTCCCATGGACCCAGCACCTGCAGGAGGATCCATAAGGGGCTGGTGCAAGGAGATGTGGGCGGCGGTCGAAGGCGGGGGCCTCAATGACCAGATCTCCAGATAGGGAGACTAGCTCTGGGGACATCACTCTCGGGCACCTGTTCCAGATGCCTCCTGGACGCCTCCCTCAGGAGGTGTTCTAGGCATGTCCCACCTGAAGGAGACCCCAGGGAAGACCCAGGACACGTTAGAGGGACTATGTCTCTGGGCTGGCCTGGGAATGCCTTGGGGTCACCCTGGAGGAGCTGGAGGAAGTGTCTGGGGTAAAGGAAGTCGGGGAGACCCTGCTTAGACTGCTGCCCCCACAGAATAAAATGGATGGATGGAGTCTTTTCTTTTTGCAATAATTTTATGGCTGTTATAAATGATCTCGTATGGTCCTTTCATTTTCAAAATGTAAATGTGTGTGTGTATGTATGTATAGTAAACTATTGTGCATCCCTGTTGTACAAAAAATACCACCACCAAAGGCAGCTGGCACCCACAAGCCAAAGGACAGAGGAACACACATGTGAATATGGGGTGTGATTATTTGGGCTGGACGTGTCAATCCCCAATTTGAGTCATGGCTTGGCTGTTCTTACATTGCAGAGCGAGTGCGTCCGGTGTCGTGGAGAGTTGATGTCGCTCGGAGTGGACGACCGGTCGCCATCAGCAACAGAGGCGTCCGAAATGACGGAGGGTTGTCTGGAGTGTCCCGGGCTGATCCTCACCACAGCTGGAGTCATGTGAGCCATTTACAGCAGAAACACCACACACACACACACACACACACACACACACACAAGTCCCAAAGTTAGTATGAGATCCCTTTAGCGCAGTGTTTCCAGCCTGAGGTACGTGGACTAGTATCAAGCTTTAAGCACTGAAATGAGGGGCAGTTTAATTCTAAATAAAGATTCATTGGCCATGTTTTATAGTCAACTATGAGATTTTATCAGTTACCCAAACTGGACTTAATTTTCATTGGTCAATGAAACTACAAGAGGATATTATATTATGGTTGTTCTAAAATATATTTTAAAAACATGTCCTATTCATATTTTTCAGTAATAATAATAAAGACATTTACAGGACAGTGGGCATTCAAGCATTCAGCTGGAGGATAATGTCATCTAACAGGCATGAACCCATCCAACTCTGAATAAACTGACTATGAGGGAAGACTGTTCTAACACAGCTTAAGGGATATAAAAGTAAACTTTGCATGAGTCTCTTTTAAATCTCGATGCTTTGACATGAATGGACGATATAACTAAAAGGAGTAAGACAAACAGGTTGGGAGCCACTGCTTTGAGAAACCAGGGTTAGTTTTGCACCAGTAGCACAGACACCTGAGGGAGCAGAGGTGGGAGAGTGTTCGTACCAGGTCGGTCTGTGGTGTGGCTGTGGTACAGGGTCTGTTGACTCTGGCGGATGGCGGCGGTGAGGGGCAGGTCTGGATGCATGACCCACTCCTGACTCCCGTTCACCACTGGCTCCATGGGCATCGCCAGAGAGTGACGCTTCGGGACGTCCTTAGTCAGAGTGGCCAGGGATTGTTTCGCCTGGAATTAGAAGAAGTGAGATGTAATAATGGTCATTGTATAATATCAGTGGCTCTGTTTATGTTATACAATTTAATGCTTTACAAATTTCTCTTATATTAGTTTATTCTATTAATGCATTCAGCTTCTTTGTGGACACAATTTTGAAGACTATTTTGAACTGTTAATTTCTTATGTATGGGACTGTTATGGGACGACTGTACTTTTTGTGGATATAATAGAATTCAAGCCAATTCAGCAGCATTATGACCAATGAACCTTCTCCAATGCATAGAGCATTTTTAAAATTACATTAAAACAATAAATTTATCTCTAGATTATAAATTGGATTTACATAAATTATATAAAAAAGAAAAATCTGTTTACTCATATAATTAGGAATACAAATAAAATGCTTAAATGCTCATTCCTGTTCAAATATAGTTACTGATAGCATTTAGTGCAAACCTGTTTCTGTCCCCTAAAGTATCTTTAATTCATGCGGAGGTTCGGAGAAAGTCGTTATTTGTGCTGTTTGTGTCTGTCCGTCTATGTTGGACCTAAACACCCTGATGATGTAATAGAGAATAATCCCATTTCTCTGAGGTGGTAGTAAAAAAGGTGTAATCTTATCTATTTGTGCCTATAAATTACCCTTAAACTTGCATGATGAACCGTTAATTCAAATCTGATGCCAAGTTAAACATATGCAAATTGTGTGGTTAATCCCTTCAGTGCCAAGAGGCAGCAAAGCATTCCTGCTGATTGCTTCAAAGTGTTTATTTGCATAAAGACTGACTACAAATATAAATGGGAACTATGTGTGTGATAAAAGTGTAAAGGAAAATGCTTTGAATACCTCTGTCTGTAGTCGTATGTGAGGTGTTTGTGTTAGAAAATATAACGAGAATATTTGTGACATCTGACATTGAAAAAGACATAAAATCTTAATCTGAATAAAGCAGAGGAAATGAAGGCTGTTCTGTACGGCCTCAGAGTCAGACATGTTGTAGTCATTGCAATTATTTAGATACATTAAATAATAATACATAACTTAATTGCAATTCATTATCGTGCTCAATTGTAAACACAAACTCATGTTTCACTTCATGTTACATTATGTAATGTGTTCTTGTGTACTTATGTCCATGAAAATGTTGGAATGTTCCACACTATGGCATCTTCATGGTGACAGCTCACAGAACGCATGCTTTTGGTGTTACTGATTTATTTATTCAATATTTCATCAGGTGAGTTAATTGAGAACGGCTTCTTATTTACGATGACGACCTGTAGCATGTTTTGGGTTGATGGGAGAAACCGGAATGACCAGAGGAAACCCATCCAGACACGAGGAAACTCCACACACTCCACCGGGCGACGTGGGGATCAATCCCGGAACCTTCTTACAGTGAAGCATGCGTGTGCCCTGAATTACTTTAAAGAAGACCTATTGTGCTTGAACCTGCTATATTATAAAATATGATCTATAACATGTGTGGATTGTTGTTATATGTTATCATTCGCACACTTTAATTCATAAAATTAATTTTAAATGGCTTAATAAAAGAAACATTCCTGACTTCTGAAAAACTGCGGTGCCCAGTGGGAGCCAATGTTGGCATGAACATCATCACAACATAGAGCTGTAAAGTTGACAACACTTGTGATGGAAAGCTGCACAGCATGCTACGGACTACACTGCTGAATCCTACGCGCATAAACTGATTAAGAAAATCTTTTGGAGAATGAAGTGCAGAACAGTGGGCGTTTGCTGGTGGCTGTGAAAATGAGGCTTGATCTTGAAAATGAGAGAAAATGAATGATGACTCAAAAATGCACAAATGACTTCAGATACAATTTGAGTAAGTGATGAGGGGAAACAACTATAGCATCATTAAAAGCTCTGAAAAGTTGATTTTGCTTTAAGTTATAGTGTTGTACTGGACCCATTTAAATTCTGGTGTTGCCCATCTTATTTTGAAAGCGAATTATACCAACAGCAACCACTATACGGGGTTTTAAAAAAATATTAAAGATATGTTTCAGTAATCTTTTGCAGTTAATACAGATCTAGACCATAGGCAGCGCTAGCATACTGAAGTAGCTGTGGGTCCATTAGCGTTAGTACCATGGTGAGTTCTGCCTCCAGTTCTTTGATGCGGTTTTCCTTGAGGTCGATCTGAGAGCGCAGAGACACTGCTGTTTCTGTAGCCTCTTTGGTCTGTCTCCTTAAGTCCCACTTCTCCCGCTCCAGCAGGTCCTTCTCTTTGGCCAGCACCTTCACTGCATCCTCACTCTCCTAAACAAACAAAAAAAATCACCATTTCAGAACAAAGAAAGAGGAAAGATGTATTAAAGAATGTCTCTAGTCATTTCAAGATATTTTTATATGACCAGGAAACCTCTGATACAAAAACCCCAATAATCAGAAAACCCAATAATTCATCAAAACCACCAGGAGACATGTGTCATTGTCAGTAAACTGTTGGATTTGACAAATACAATGAGTTTTAAAATAACAATCCTCATTTGGTCCTTCAGATTTTCTTTAGTTTGCCTTTTTGTCAAATTCTGCACAGATGTGAACAATCAGAAAAAAATCCGATTACGCAAATCAGATTTAACTGTTTACGTGACATTTCAATAATCTGATACCACCAGAAATCAGATAACGATCACATTTCTGGTGTGCATATAGGCATAGCCACTGTAAACAATGTCATGTAACAACAAAAACTACGCTTGAATTAGCTTGAATAAAAGCAGGTCAGAAGTTTTGTTAAGACTATTTGTATAACCTTAATGTTGCAGTCAGCATGTTATTTTCCACTTGGTTGAAGTGTTCTACGTGCCGGGTTATGTAAGAAGATAATTGAACGTTTCAGCAAGATGCCACCCATAACAATATTGAGGTATTTTAATACTTGTGTTGTGCAATGTGAAGCAGTCTAATAAATGAAACTTTGTAATTAATAGTCTGGTGTTACAGCCTATTACATAATATATTTTTACATGTACAGTTGTTAGTGTATTATTATTGTAAAGCCCTGATTAAAGGTCCAATATTACACAGTTTTATGATCTATGTTATAATGTTGTTTCCTCATCACAAACATGCATGGAAGTGGCAACTGTGTTTTAAAAATCTACAGTATACACTTTCACTAGAACCATTTGGACAATTTCAGCCGTGGAATGGCCCATTTCTAATGAACAACAAAGGCAAAGGGAGATGTTAACTTAAAACTAACACTACATGACATCACAAGGTGGAACAGAGCATTGCTTTGGAGATATAGACAGACATGTGTGAATGAAACAAAACACAACCCCAGGTATGTTTTTGATGAGGCAACACCATTATAACGTGACTAAAAGCTCACAGCAGTCAATTTAGCGTAATTTAGGACCTTTACTTGTATGTTAATGTACTGTGTGTATGGAAGATTGGGAAAATTGTATAAATGAAGTGACACAGGCTGCAATTTTAAATGCACTGTAAATATTACACTTTGACCCCTCCCCCAGAGGACTACAGATGGAAATTAGCTGTTAGCTAGAATCTGATACAAGCATCTCTGCCTTAGTGCTTAATGTAACTGTACATTGTCCTTATAAATAAATAGATGAAATGAAATTTAAGGCAGTACTGATAGCAAAACATATCTTATATTCCTGTAAATGTGTAACTTTTTGTGTTATATTATAGTTTATTGTTTTCTACTTTATTTTATTCGATTTTATTTGTTGCATGTTTAGTGTTTGTCTACATTCCACTCCAAGCACCACAGCAATTTCCTAATGTTGTGAGCCTGTTCACTCATATGGCAATAAAACCTTTGTGATTTTGATTCTGATTCTGAAACCAACAACAGAACAGTCTGTGGCCATGATGGGTACACTGGGGTGAACTGGATTTAAATAGTCTATATGTAAGCGGCGCTAAAACAGTATAAATGTGTGTTCAAATTCTCATCTGAGCTCAGTTAAGGCCCAGTTCTTCTCATTATATCCATCTCTTTGTGCCTGGTACCTTCTTGTGCTGGTCGTAGTTGCGGATGAACTCGCGGAGCTGCTCCTCTCTGCTCTCCAGTGTGCTGTACAGCTGCTGCATCTGGCTCACCAGGTCCGACTTCTCCACCTTCAGACGCTTACGGTCGGCTTTCATCGCTATGGAGACGATGAAGAAGAAAAATACAAAGGGTAAGTTTAGCCTCATGGTTTGAGACCTGGTTAAGCCACGCATCACAACATATGATAATAACAAAGAGTAAAAATAGAACTGGTAATAATGAAGTCAAAATAAGTAGCAAAAATAGCAAGAGACTGGTGTCAAATAGGGCAGAATTATACAAATGTATATGTTTGGGGTTAAGGTTAAGATTTACTTTAGTCTTTTTTAAACCTTTACCATAGTTTAGACTCACAATAAGAAATAAGAAACAAGTGCACGCCACAGTGAACGCACCACAATGTAACAGTAATAAAGACTCAAACTAAAGGCTTCTGGTCATAAACTCAAACTCTTTTCCTGCACTCTACAAACACAAATATCTGGTGTCTCTTGGGCTTCTGAACTCCGACGTTTATTTTATTTTATTTTATTAACCCAACAAACCAAATGTACTTTTCTTTATAACAAATCCCCCTGGTTCTGCCCTCATGCTCAAGTCCATAGCTTGTCTTTCTCTCACGGCATTCAAAGTCTGATGCTCTTAAGGTCCCTGAACGCACCACCTGCTGCTGTGACCTCTGCATGTTTTTCAATGTATTTTAGTAGAAAACTAAGTATAATTCAATGAATGCAAGAGTACGTTTAATGCCACACTCTGGAGCATTTCAGGCTAAGCAATAACATATCCATGCTAACAAGCAAATGGCAGAAAAGTTACAATGTACATGATAAATGAATCCAGGTGAAATTCTTATATAACCTCCGGGGACCGAAGAAAAAGTGTGTTGCAATATATATATTTTTTGTAATTTTCTATCTATTTGGAGGTAAATTAACACCGTAGCATTTAGATTGAGTTCATTTTATTTTTGTATTTATAATTTTGTAACATGTCCACTGTAATGGACTTGGGCGACATCTCTGACAAGCTTCTACAGTTGGCTCAAAACGTTTTTAGACTCACTTTTCATTTCTTCTTCTTTTTTTTATCACAGTATTTTTTTAAATCCTGGACATGATATTACCCAATAATCCCTCATAGTCTATTTCAAAGCACTTTAACTAAACATCCACTACAAAGGACTGGAGGATAAACCCGCTTTGGTCTTGACTTGTAGTTTTGTCCCTGAGAGTGAGTCTCATGATAATATCAGCAGAACCGTAGGCAGCCAGTAGGGGGCAGTCTGTCTTCTGCGTTTGGACTTTAGCTCGTGCAGGTTGCTCTTGGGGAAAATGATGTAACCATTTTTAAAGACAAGTGGGACAGTGTCAGATATGTGTGTGTCCAGCTATTTGTTTTGACTGGACTCTGGTCACCAGGGCTATCGGATTTCCACTGTACACAACACGCTGCAGAAACGATAGAAGTGTGTCACAGCAGTGCAACAGTGATGGAGGGAGGGAGGGAGGGAGGGAGAGAGAGGGATGGAGGGAGGGGGAGAGAAAGATTGATAAGGGAAGAGTGAAAGAGAGACATAAGGGGAGGCGAGACGGTAAGAAGAACAGTGAGAGAGAACAAGGAGGGAACAGAGGGAGAAGTGAAGGAAAGAAATAAAGAGGGAGAGAGAAAGAGGAGGGGGCAAAGACAGAGGAGAGGAGAAGAGAGAGAGGCAGGCATGGGAAGTGATGAGAGAAACAGTGAGATGGAGAAGGGAGAGAAAAAGAAAAAGAGGGAGAAAGAGGATTTGACACAGATAAAGGAAGAGTTGACGAGGAGAAGAGGCAAGTGAGAGATGGAGAGGGGGCCAGAGAAAGGGAGATGGAGATGGATAGAGAAAGAGAGAGAGAGTGAGAGAGAGAGAGGACCACGTGTCATTCAGAAAGCATTGCTGTTTTCAAGGGAGAGGGAGAGAGAAGGGAAAGACACCACACACAGAGAAAGACAGAGAAAGAGCAAAAGTGTGAGTAAAAGAGGGGAGGCGGCAGGGGGAGAGAGAGAAGCAGGGTTTGGGAGCGATAACGAGAGAGGTGAAGAGGAGAAGGAGTGAAAGAGAGGACGTGTGTCATTCAGAAAGCATTCCTGTCTTCAAGAGAGAGAGAGAGAAAGAGTGAGTGAAAAAGGGGAGTTGGTGGGGGAGAAAAAGATAAATAGAGATGAAGGGAAAAAGGGAAAGGTGAAGAGGAGACACAGAAATAGAGGAAGAGACTGAGAGAAGGAGAGAAGACATGTGTCATTCAGAAAACATTTGTGTCTTTAACATTCGTCCATGGAGCCTGACATTGAAACCTGTTCAGCAGCAGTTGCACAACATTTTCTGAGCGTGCAACACTAAACGACAAGTGACAGGCACCAATCCACAACTGTCTTATTCACTTTGCTGGCCTCATATTAGTGAAAAACAACTGTACAAGTATTATTTTAAATCTGCAAAGAACCTTTAAGTTCTGTTTAGTCTTAGTGTTATTAACCTGCTTCAGTTTAAGTGGTTTAGTTAATCTCCGGTTTACATTTTGTGTTACTTTGTTTAGTTGAGTAGATCTGCTTCTTGATCCTTGTTTAGTTCTAGTTTTGACCATATATGCCTTAAAAACAGGTGGTCCAATACCAAATATCGCCATAACTATAGTGACTGAGAAAAAAAAATGCAATTTTTTGACATTTTTAATTCAGTTTGTATTTTACTTTATCTGCAGATATATTAAATATTTAGGCGTCACTGGTAAAACTCTATAGTAAAGTAGTTTCTGTATAGTTTCAATAATCAGTATCAGTATCTTAGACCTGATAAGAACCCGGTTTAATCATGATAACAAATTTAAAGGACGATATATTCAAACTACTTCGGATATAATAACAATAAATCTGGATACTCCCAGTAAACCCATTTTTAAATAAACTGGATCATTAAAAGGCCTGAGCAGTAACAAGTAACAACAAAATCTGCTAGTTTTTACTGAAAAATGATATGCAATAGAAATATTGAGCCTCAAAATATACTGTTCCAGCTTTCATGTATTGAAATACTATCTTATTTTTACATTGTGGACATCAGCTGAATATTTCGTTTGTACTTCAGCTGTACCACATCCTATTTGGATGGCTTTTTTATTGTGTGTCTGACATTTACTGTAAACTCAGGGATAAAGTGCCTAATGACCTCACGGGACATAAAATCAACAGTGAGTAGCTTCAAGTACTACATGAGTATTTGAGAGAAGTAGTGATAGACCATAATTAAAGTGAGGTGAGGAGCTGGAGTCTGGCTGTAGCAGACACACATGAAGCCTCATGTTGAAACCAAAGCTCCAAAAGTGATCTGATCAAACTGAGGAACTGTTGGCACTTGTCTGACAATGCGAGCCGATCTAAAAGAGCGGATTAGCCCCAAACCATTAGCAAAGCGTCTGCAATATGTTGCTTCATTTCACTCCATCTAATCATTTTAATGAAGTCATAAACAAAGTAAAAAAAAAACAAAACATTGAAATGAATCTCTGTCTTAGCTGAAACTCCATAACTCATGAAGTATAACTCTGAAATACAAAAAACACAGATTTGAAATGTATTTAATAGAAAACTAAATTAACGACTGCTTATTTTACATAATCAAAGGTAAGAAAATAGGAAAAAGGCTATTTGTTTTTGTCATTCTTTGTTCTCCCAAACAATAAGAGCTCTCCACGCTCCCTCGGGCTTGAATCTCATACTGGATGAAAAGTTTGGTTTTGAATATGTAACTAAAGAGCCTGTAGCTCCTGATATCTCCAAATGTTAATCTGTAGCACCATTTGTCCCCAGTACCCAATAATAATTTACCCTCTATTCAAAAGGACATGTAGAGTAAACTAATCTATGTTTAAAGGTGCACAGTGTCACTTTTCTGGTGAATTGCTTACCTGAAATGTTCCTGTGTGACATTAAACATATGCTAGCATTAGTGGTTGTTCTTACATATCTGAACCGTATCTAGTGTCTCCATGGTGATAGATTGCATACTGTGGAACATTTTGGATTCAAGCATATGGCAAAACATCATCTTTAAAGGTTGACTGTAACTTTTCAGCAGTGAGTCCATCACATTCTTGTTTCTTGTTGGAAATATCACTTTTCCGCTTGGAATATTCTACAGTATTGGACATTAAACAGCTCTAACTTACATTTACTCAGTTCAAGGTGGATTTATAGCTCAAAATACCTAGAAAAACAGGCATTCTGACTGTGAGCGGGGTTGCCTCTCCACAGATCTGACCTGTAAGTTGGTCTGGTTTGGTCTGCATAATGATAGAACGCTTTAATTCCCTATTGTGAAACATTCTAGACAAAACAATAAGATCTCCATGGAGAAAAGCAGGTTAGACAGTGCACCTTTCACACTGAGGGGGTAAATTTAAACCCCACTGACTTGTTGGTGCTTGTATCTGTATGTTTGGGACTGTCTGACCTTGTAGCGCCTCCTTGGTGCGCTCCAGCTCCTGCTCTTTATCCCCGAGCTGGGTGCGGAGTTCAGACGCAGACAGGCCGTTGGCAGAGCCCCGAGCGTTTGTGGAGCCTCGAGCGTCTGCCATGTCCTGACTCAGCACCTCCTTCATCTGACGCAGCAGCTGCACCTCCTCCTGCAGCTGCACCACCTCCTCACGCAGCAGCACTGAAGAGACACAGGGGAAGAGGTTATTATCACCCGTGTCGAGACAGTGGGGATGAGACACTATTCACACGAGACAAGAAGAGACAAGACTTTGACATAGTGGACGACCTGCCCTCCGGTTCTGGAAAACAATTTCTCATTCATTTTTCCCATAGACTATCTGAAAAAAATATTATTAAGACTCTGAAAACTTGCTCAGGGCTAATCAGCTCTGTGGTAACTAATGACCTATCATTTTATCATCTGTATAGAGATGTAGGGATGGGACACTATTCACATGACACAAGACAAGAGATTGGGTCCAAGAGAATGGCAAGAGACAAGACTCTGACATAATGGAACTCAACAGTGTCCACCAACCTGGTTCTGGAGCTAAAGTTATCATTAATTTTTCTTATAGACTGAAAAAATATATATTAATGAGATGATGATGATGATGATTATTATTATTATTATTATAGCATTTTGCAGAGTATTACATTTCAACTGTGCTTTTTGGCTTTAAAACAACCGTGTGGTGGATATTAGATGCCAAGTAGTTGATGTCTTTGGAATTTTAATATCTGAATTTTTTTGGAAAAATCTATGGAATAAATGCAAATTTTACTTCCAGAGCAGGCGGTCACTGTTGAGCTCCATACATCATAAAATTGTGTGGTTTAGTTCACAACTTTGGCCACAACTAATAGACTGTGACCAACCTCCCAACGACATCACTAGAGCAGTGTTGATTCAATTGTGTGTAGGATGTGCTCGTGCTGGTATTAAAAGAGAACTTTTTGCCAGTGCCTTAACCTGGATATAAAGGACACATACATGTTTTCTCAGTTCTTGGACAGGAAATGCCTCCTATGAAAGCTCATGACTGCAGGTGCTTTGGTTTAATGAGAGCTCAGATCAGAGGGAGGATTATTTTAGTCGTAGAAACTGGTAACCCAAATATGAGGCCAATCATACCAACGTATTTAACATATTTGTTGAGTGAATGTACAATAGGGAACCAGCTGAATAGTTCTGATCTGACTGAACAGGGCTCAACATCCATTACACAATTGACTTTTGATGATTTCCAAAGATTGAAGGTGGCAGAGGCGCAGTTAGCCCACTCAAACTGTGAAAATAAGAAACCCACCAAATGTGTGATCAAAACATTTGCCTCTCAACCACAGCACTGTCCGTCTAAATCGGAAAGATACACAGCAAAAGTAAATTCTAGGTAAACTGATTTGAGTAGACAAGTAAAATGATCTACTAATGGAATACGTTTTTTTTCTTGATTCAAGTAACACAAGATTTAGTTTTTTTTATTTTAAGTGCAGAGTTAATCATGCTTTTTATATTACAGTACAAAACAATTATTTTATGGCGGCATGGTGGCAACACTCAGGCCTCACAGCAAGAAGGTTGCGGGTTCGATCCCCGGGTCGCCCGGGCCGTTCTGTGTGGAGTTTGCATGTTCTCCCCATGTCTGGATGGGTTTCCTCCGGGTACTCCGGTTTCCCCCATCAACTCAAAACATGCAGCACCCCTATGAACTAACATCAAGGACCATGTTGTCCACCCTCCTGTGGGCTCACCACCTGCAGAGGGGTTCATAGGGGAAGGTCAGGTGCTATGAGGATTGGGCAGCAAGCTGCCCCAGCCAGATTAAGCGGGAGAAGATGGATGGATGGACAATTATTTTATTTGTCATGAGAATATTAATTGAATCAAGATTCCCTTAGCTTAATTTAAATTATTTGAATTTGGCATTTTAGTGTATGAAAATATCAAATCTAAAGAGTCGTCAGGATTAAGATATTTTACAATGAATCGCGATTACCAATGGATTTCCGAAGGCACCACAACATTGTATGGGCCTGTAATATTTAATACAGAATGAATAACAAAAATGCTGATTTTTTTGTTGAAAATTTAGTTCAAGGGTCTAGTCACTAGAAATAGAAATAAGTAGCTTCAGCATGCATGATTTTTTTCTTATGAGGATACCATACAGTCAATAAGGAAAAGTGAGTATGACATCACATTGTAGACTATAAAAGCAATAATAAAAAAGACAGTCAAGTGGATTTATTACAAAACACAAAAAGAACAAAACAAAATATGACTGAAGTTAAATTTTCCGAACATTTGTCTAAATGCCATAAATCAGGCTTGTGTGTGAAGCAGTACATTGGCTGGAGGGTCTTGTGTGGATCTCAGAGACAAATGAGCAGAAGCAGCAGACAGAGGAGACACAGCAGGCTCCTCTCACATTTGTAACGCTCAGAAAAACCTCTGATTCCTCTGTACCACCACCACTGCACAGACACACGCACTTTAAATGGTAATGAAATGACTAAATATATCTTTGTATTTTTAAATATGGTTGGAATTCAATACTAAAGGTTTAATACACAAAACTGACTCTTGTGAGCTTTAAATCATGTTTTTATGTTGTCACTTGCTTGTCTCCATTGTGATACATCAGTTTAACTGCGCAACATTTTAGGAGAAGCAATAACATCACCATGGAAACAGGTGGTTGACCCTCCTTAAGTTACATAGAGCACCTTTAATCACAATCAAATCAAAGCCCCAACAAAATACAATGATAATATTTTGGTGGTCAGTATTTATTGTGAGTAATTTTTCTTTGTAGTAGGAGGAAGGTTTTAGTTATTTTGCAGTACTACAATGAGATTTGAATGGGTGAAATAATAACTTCTGTCACTTACTAATTAAGTGTTTCATTCTGCTATTTACTCACTGCAGCTCATGTTTTTTAATTGATTTTAATATTCAACAAAACAAAAATAGGCAATAAATAAATTAAATCAAATAAAACCCTCCCATACCCCACCTCTCTCTCCATACAGCTCATGTTTTTAAAAAGTTTTTGGGTGCACAATCCTACTTTAGAGTCATTATATCAGACCCTACATTATCAATATTATCATTTATCTATATTTCTTTTGCAGTACATCACACTTGAAAATGTATTATGACAACAGTCCTACTCATGACTGTTTGTGCATTCATAATCAGTCAAAGTGAAAAGGTGAGCACACGCCTGTAGCAGTCCCAGCTCTGCCTCTGCTCGATAAGAAGCCCCTGTCCTCCTCGTGTCCATTTGGCCCGAGGTAAACGCTTTTCTCGGCTACATGTTCCAACATCGGTGGAGATTTTTTACCACCTCCTCTGCTCCCAAATCCGATTATTCATGCGTTTTACCTGCAGGCTGCCTCTGTCTGCGCCCCTCTCCGTACACGTGGGGCGCGTGGACGTAAGACGGGGTATTTCTGTGGGGTTTTGTCGAGCTAAGCGGTAATCCTTGGACAGGCTGTTGAGAAGACGGATCGTGTTTGTAATTGAAGTGATGTGGAGGTTGATCTGCGCGTGTTATTAGCTATTACAGTGATTTAGTGCTACTGCAAATAAATTAAATCCTATAATGTGTTGATGGAGCTATTTTTGGAGCACTACAAAGTTAAAATGTCAAGGCAAATAGATGGCTGCATTGCTCCTTCACAGATTCAATTAAACCTGTTCCCACTGCCTACACTTCCAACCTCCAACACTCTTACCCACCACCAACACCCTTTACCTTGTTTAGTCAAAGTGGCTAAAATGGATTATGGAGTTCTGAGTAGCAATATATAACTTTTGGTAATGACTTTATACCATAGATGTCCTGTATAAAGAAGTGGACTAAGTGAGTGTGACGTCGCCCAAGTCAAATGAAGCTCACGAGGAGCAGGGGCGGATTTGGAGCCAGTTCCATATTAGAAAAGGGAATTTATTTACGGGAAAAATAGAGAAATAAGAACACCAGGATTATGTAGAGTGGGTTATATGAACATTTTAAGATCAAAATGGCGAAACTCACTGTGGTTATAGAGTTTTTCAGTGTAAAGTCAATTAAAAACGGAGTCAATGGAGCTGGAATCGTGCCCATGAACACTTCCTGTTTAGAAAGTGGTGGCTACTGAATTAGCTGTGTTCATGGTTTATGGCTTTATACTGTGTAATACTGACAGCCTGTTTACTTTTTAGCCACCATTAAAGACTGATTGAGTAACTTTTCTGGAACATGGTATAAATGCCACTTGCTCGTCACTATGGAGATGCAATATGTTATTGGTTTGCCTGGAATGTTCAACAATAAGGCATTAGGCATTAAAAGGAGTAGGCGGAGTAACAGGCATGCCACTCCTTGCTAATAGCTGATTTTATGAGTCCTTAACATTTTGAAACATCATAATGATAGTTCTTTAAAAGGCTCTAAGTATAATCATGTAATTTGTCACATATTATTTTTACATAAAATACTGTTTAACAATAAAGTCGTTTTATACGAACACGCAACCTGACTTTAAAATCCTGGAAGTAGTAATAAAACAAAAAAATGAAAGAAAAAAGGAAAAAAGATGGGGCAATTATTTTATATACATTTTTATAAATCAAAAACAAAAGCAAAAAAAAAACAACATTCATTGTTGCAGCGCAAATGCAAAATGTAAGCCTGCTCCACTAGCACAAGGCTCCCAGCAGCACATAGAGATAATGCAGGTCCACTCTCTGCGCTGAGCGTCCATAAGAGCTGCTCAAATGGGAGAAGCCACATAAATGATAGAGAGAGTGCTGCAGTTATGCACAGGTCTTTGGACACTTCTCTGACCCCTGAGTGCTCGAGCAGCGAGTGGTGGTCCGTGCTGTAAAAGCACCACCCACACTCAGAGAAAGCATCGTCCGATCAATTTAGAAGCTCGTCCCAGAGCTACATTAAAACGTTCATCAAGACAACGCCATTAGTCTCTTATACAACCTGAGGGACGTCATAACATGAAGGACAGGGACAGGAGGAGGAGGACTGACAAGGTGCAAAGGTAAAACCAATACTAAAACTATTACTAAAACTAGAAACAAATGTAGATATGAACACCAGGTGCCAAAGTGGGACAGAAGTGGCAAATCTGGTATTGTGTCCTTAGGCAAGACACTTACCTAGTATGAATGTGGTGTGTGTTAAGGCCTAAGGCCTAGACATAAGAACTTTGTTCTTGCACCCTGAGCTGGCTGAACAAAATTATGTCATTTTGTTCAGCTCCTGTTGGGCAGTTCTTGTGGCTTGTTCTCAACACCTTAGCTGAGCAGAACTTTGTTCAGCATTTCGGCTGCTCTGATTGGTTAGTTTTTATGTGGGCATGGTTTATCTGCTGGAGCCAACGTGCATGGAGATACCGTGTTGGCGTAAAAGTGAGGAGCGGGGTGTGGGTCATGACAACTGTAGCTTTGCGAGGATTCACATGGTTCGGAGGGACGTAGTCAAGGCAGGGACAATGGGCGCAGTGATACCGTGCCAGAAAATGAGGAGCAGGGCATGACAACCATAGTTGGGGCAATTGTTGTCAAAGCAGTTTAACTATAAAGCGCTGCGGGAAACACTGCTCACTATATATCTCCCTACAGTGGCTGGACTCCTTCATAAACCACAGGGCAACATCCATCAATATGAATCTTCAGGTTCAAACATAATTTTCTCTTCTTCCTCCTCCTTCAATAGTTCATAAAGTACAATTTCTGCTATTGTCACATTAATATTACCAAAGCTGTGTTGCTGCTGTATTGTTGCATAGCAATAGCACAGTGAGGGGACGGGGCAGAGTAAGGGAATGGGGTAGTTTGGCAGCAGAACATCTTATAAAGTATAAAACATCAGAGCCCAAACAAACTTTGTTCTTGTTCTTATCACCTCAAGAACAAGAACAAAGTTCTTATGTCTTATGGAGTATGAAGAGGCCTTTAGTGAAGGTTGGATGTCATTCTGTCTCAGGGCAGCTGTGGCTATAGTATCAGATGAATGCATTATTACCACCTTTCATTTTGTCCTTTTGTATAAATTGTTCCTTATTACTAGAACCAACAAATGATACTAATAATAATAATGACCCAATGCTTGCAGGTCAACAGAATGAACCTGTTGTCATGTGTCCTCAAATAGAGTTTCCACACTGAGGAGAGCGTGCATAAACCTGAACACACTGAAGCCCGAGGAGGTGAAGAGGTCAGTCACTCCTTTGTACACACAAGGCACCTGCTCAGACCTATTCAACTCAAAACCACAAACCACAACAGTCCTCCTCTTTATGTCCATAACAACACAAAGCCAGGAGTACATTTTTCAGGTATTAGTCTGTAGTACTATACTAATATTATAACATGAGTATTTTCAGAAGAAGAGGGGCAGAGTCTGTTACTGCACAAATCCCAACACGTTCTATTCTGCTGTGCACTGTGTAAGCAAGTACACAAAAAGTACCTCAAATATGATTCTACAGCAAGTATTTTCCTAAAAACATGAATATACTTTAATTGCATGTCTAATGCTGCTTCTTTAGTGGAGGGCTGCCATGTGCATGCATCTACAGAGATATTACCGCACATGAAATGTTTCACAGAATGGTATTAAACATATCTATCTCTATAAATGGCATCAAGTTACAGGCCATATCTGTGGAGAGGTGACCCCATTCACACTAATAATGTATGAGTGGTAAAAACAGTCCTAATGCTATGGGTAGGTTTAAATTTATGCTGTGAAACTTTCTAAGAAAAGTAATAATATCCCCATGGAGACAAGCACGTACCAAACATGTACCTCCCATCAGAAAAGTTACATAGTGCACCTTTATAATGTTAGGTCCTAATTCACTGTCACATATCTCCTATTTTTCTAACATTACTGCTATTATAAAACCTCCAGGAAACATTTATGACAAACTATCAAAGCCTCATGGAAAGTCACTCAATTCTTTCTGTCAAAACAATCCACGCACCAAACTATAAATCATCACACGCTCTAGTTTCAGAGCATAAAATGTTGCGAGGAAGACTTATTGTTGACTCAAAGTACGGTCTCTCCCTGGGGACAAACTGCCACAGGACTGAGTATCTCTAGTGCCATTGTGCCGTTAAACTATACGAGAACCACACATCACCGTAACACCTGCAGAAGTATAAATCAAAGCTCATTGTCTTATATGATGTTAGAATAATGTAAAGGCTATAATATTATTGTGTCTATTGTGGTATAAAAAATAGTTGAATCGGACATTTTGGATATCAGTGCCAAGAATGACCTCACTGGAGAGATGTATGCATGTAAATGTGTAAATGTATTGACACTTTGCAACTGATGTGATTACTGTTCCCTGCGGGTGTGACGCTAACTGGAAGCACTGAGGCCTGTTAGACTTTAATATAAACATTAGTTATAGTCTGACCAGAAAGACCTGGTTTAATTGGAACTACAACAGATGAACTGATTTGTGCTGTTAAACAAGAAAATCAAACATGTAAACAGATCCATGAACGCTGGTAATGATCATAGGCTGCTGAAAATGTGCTTTTTATATCATTTTTTCTTGAGTTTCAGACTATTTTAAAACTTTTTTGGCTGTGTTGCTAATGTGTCTGTTGTGTCACCATGGTAACTGTTGAGCATTTCGCCATATACACACAGATAGAACCCCCCCCCCCCCCAGTGTCATGTCACTGCAAAGTATCAGTAGAAGTGTTGGCACTTAAAGGGACAGTTCGGAGTTTTGGACATAGAGCCTCATTTCCTAGTGAGTGTTGGAGATGTGTGGATAGGGCTGTCGCAATAACTGCAAAATGAATCATTGCGGTACTAAGAGGCCCACCGCGGTGCATGTTGGGCCACCACCACCACCGCACATGAAGGTTTTGCTATTGTACTGTGAGCTAATTCATGTTTACGTGGCTCTGAGTAAATGGGTTCAAACATGGGGACCATAGACAGTATAAAGAATATAAAGTCTATGATCGGAACTCGACCCGAACCCACGCACATTAAAGCTCACTTGTTGCGCTCCACTGCAGCTGGCCGTAGTATCTGCAGAGGCGCGCCTAGCGAACACACGGTTATTAGCATAATGAATCACCCTTCGTTTTGCTATTTACACTCAAGTGCACTGTTTGGGACCTGTCTGAAATGACCCACGCTCTCACAGGATATACTGCACATAGAAGCTTGCAGTGGAGTTTGAGACTAAAGCTCCTGGATGTATAGAGCGAGGAGCACCTGACGCAGCACGTAGGTTTTCATTCATCATTCATCCATTCATACAAACAAGGTCTTTCTGGATTATTTCCCCACATGGAATTATTTTATGGAAAAAAACAACTGGATATTCTTTTTCTGTGCATTGTTATGGACTAACTGAGCACAGCTATTCCTGGACTGGACCCGTTTTGGACCGACAGAACCGGCTCAAAGGTAAGAAATGTGTAGTCGGTTTGATTATTTTCTGGAATTATAAGTTATGGCACTTTGGGCTCGCTGTGCAACATAAAATGAATGATATGGTCGTTTTACTGAGGAATTAAGCTTTCAGATGATGTATCACATGTCAATAGTGGAAAAACAATTAAGGTGAATATCTGGCTTGACTTTTTAATGTTGTGTAATCGCCCACGGGAGGGCGGGTGGGTGGTATGAGGTTAATACAAAGGACCTAATAAGAATTCAGTACATAAAAGAAAAGTTTGATATGCAATAATGATCATATTTTCCAATCCTGTCCTATTGATAGTCCTATTTGATTACTTGTTTATTTTAAACAGTTTCTGTAGTTATTTGTTTATTTTAAATGATGGTTTTGTGCAGCACTTTGGAAACGCTTTCAGTTTATGAAATGTGCTATATAAATAAAGTGGATTGGATTGGATTGGATTATTGATTACATTTTCATTTCAATAACGATACTTATTCCAATGAGTAGTAGTACTATCTAGTCTCAGTACTAGTTTTATTATCAATCAATCTGTGTATTCATTATTTCTGACAGGTATATCCATTCTCTCTACACAGCACACTACATGAACAGACTAAAATATGGGCAAAGTGGTGATGACGAGGTGTGAAGCTGCAATCCCTTAGTGAGTGGGTGAACACTACGCCACTACACCACTACACCACTATCTGGTGAAATAAGGAGCTGAATATTACTGTACTCAATTTGAGACTAAATTCCAAACCTGGTACTGAGTGTTTTATACTGAGGCAGTTATTTCTATGCCATGTAATTGGAAAACCTAAAGAAGCAGTTGCTATTAGTCACCACCATATTTTAGCAAAGCATTTATAAATGTGTATTCCTCTGGTGAGCTCCTATGGCTTATCACAAAAAACAAGTCTTCAACATAAATTATAGCTCGTTTCTATGGTTACGCTTCATCATGTTTTCAATCTCAGCAAAAAGGTGCACTATGTAACTTTTCTAGAGGAAGGTCAGATGTAAGTGCTAGCTCCATTAAGTTACATAATGAATACCTGCATTAAAATGTATTTTGTACCATATTTAATCAGAGTACTGTATTCTAATAATACTTTCACATTGAGTTGCATTTATTTTAGTGGAAAAAACATGGGACTAGGATTGAAAACTGGTTTATCTTAGTTGCACTGTTAGATTTTACTAATTAGAGAAGAATACAGAGAATATAAAGTTATACTGTACAGTTTGAAGCCTAAATAACACAATGAAGTACTGCCATGTATTTCTTAGATTTTTATAAAGTTACTGTTATATGAATAGCATCAAATGAAAGAGAGTACAGGTCCTGGTTAGTGGGTCAGTAGAGATGAATGGAGCTGACAGTGTACACCTGTCACTCTGCCAGGGTACACCTGTCACTCTGACAGTGTACACCTGTCACTCTGACAGTGTACACCTGTCACTCTGACAGTGTACACCTGTCACTCTGACAGGGTACACCTGTCACTCTGACAGTGTACACCTGTCACTCTGACATTGTACACCTGTCACTCTGACAGGGTATACCTGTCACTCTGACAGTGTACACCTGTCACTCTGACAGTGTACACCTGTCACTCTGACAGTGTACACCTGTCACTCTGACAGGGTACACCTGTCACTCTGACAGTGTACACCTGTCACTCTGACAGGGTACACCTGTCACTCTGACAGTGTACACCTGTCACTCTGACAGTGTACACCTGTCACGCCACGCACCCCTCATCTCCTCCCCACGCCGCTCACACCGCGCGTGGATCGTGTCTTGTCACGTATGCTGCGTGGACCGCGCTTCCTCCTGTGCGCCTCTAAACCAGAACTAACACCAGGACTAAAACCAGGTCTAAACCAGGTCTAAACCAGGTCTAAGACATGTCTAAAGAAGGTCTAAACCAGGTGTAAACCAGATCTAAAACCAGGACGAATCCAGGTCTAAAACCAAACAAAAATTTGCAGGAGTTGGTTGCTACATTCATGTAGTTTTAAAAATCATGACAATATCAAGTAATCCAAAGTATTCAGATTACATTACTTTAAGTAATTTAATGGATTACGTTACAAACTACATTTTGGGGTATGTAATCTGTAATCTGTAGGGGATTCCATTTTAAAAGTCACCTTCTCAACACTGACGCTACAACATCTAAACAGCAAGCATCGTACATTACGTCAAGTGGAAAAGAAACCGCGAGGTAAGTCAACCTTAGCCTAGCGATAATTACGTTTTTCATGTCCAAAACATGTGTATCTGTCAATACACGTGGTGTGTACTTAACGTGTGCAAAGTAGACGCGACAATAACAAACGATTACTCGATTATTCGAACAAAATAATCGATAGAATAATCGATTACTGTAATAATCGATAGCTGCAGCCCTAGTGCAAAGCTCATCAGCTAAATGAACAATACAACTGACCAGCGTTAAATCTAAAAAGTGTCAGTCTGGTTAGCAGTCCTACCCGATAACGAAAAGGTCACTGGTTCAAATTCTGGATTAGGTGGGAGCAATAAAATGTATTTAACCTTAAAGCTGATATAGGCTCAGGTTAGCATTCACATTTTTAACATTTTTTTAAACCCTTAAATGTTTTGTACATTAATCTACCCCAATTCAATTTCTATTTATGTTCAACATTATATGTTGTCACATACATATGCACAAGTATATATTGTACAATTAGCGTACTTATGTATGTCAGTATATGTGACACTGTGAAAAACATGAACACCCTTGGAAGCCATGTAAGCTTATAGAATGGAGTCCACCAATGGATCAAGTCATTTGCCAGGACCGAGAATCTGTGATATATACTATACTTAAAATATAATATTAATAATATAGTTTTAAGTACTATATTGTAGTAATAATGACTTATTTACATTACAAATGGAATGTAACCAACAACAATTTCAGATTATACTACAAATTACAAATACACTAAATAAATAATCATACACTACCAATTTACAACAAGAGGATTCCCTCACACACTCCTGGATTCATTTATTTTAACCAACACAACCACTATAATCTCAAATATTTTATGCATTTTTGACCAAACATACTCCACAAAATCAGCTCTTCTTTGAGGCATGCAGACAACAGGAAATATTGGGTGATAGTTGATAATTGTGTGATTGTGTGAGACTAGAGTCCATGAAGAGCCCTAGATTCAAATGTGAAGGTTTAACATTTACACAAAGGCTTAGAAAACAAAGAGTGCGGTGAACTGAGATAGGCCTCCAAATATAGTATTGACCAGTGTGTTATAACAGTAAAGGGCGCTCAATACGAGTGGTAGCCGAGGTGCCTTTCTCTCTCACAGAGGATAAAGTTTACAACCTACATCTATTTTAAAATATGTTCCCGCTTAAGTTTATTCCTAAAGCCAGAGTTCAGACCAAGACAATAAACTCTGCAATATCATAATGCAAGATTTAACACTGTTAGCATGAGTGCAATCGCATCAAAAATATTAGTATTAATAAGATTGGAAAAATTCAAAATGTTTTCTATAAAGTATTCAGCTCTACTGCAATTTCATATCATATACAAGTGCTGCTTTCATTACCAAACAATGGGCCACTCAAATGACAAAAAATAAGTATTATGAAGCTTAAAATGATGAGAGGATGTGGGCAGATGAGAAAGGAACATCCGGTTGGAGGCAGAGAGGAGGTAGGAGGTGATTAGTGTCTTATATAGACCTATACTTAGCCCTGTTAATATGCACTTGAAACACTGGAGCAGCAGACTGTCCCTATTACTTTACATTGAGATCACCTAGAGCAGCTCTATATCGGGTAGGCCATGGTTTTTTCCTCTGTACAAGATGAAAAGTGCATGATGTGTAAACTGTAACTGTGTTAAGTATTGTGGGTGATTTCCAACTTGAATAAATAGACAATACTTTGAGCTGTTCTCATCATGTAAATAAGAAATACAATTCACCAGGGTCAACTCTAAAAGATGCTAGTCTGGCCCATAGTAAAAAGGCTCCTGGTTCAAATCCTGTGTGAGGCAGGAGCAGTAACATGTATTTTAAAAGGGCGCATGTTACTTATTTTCTGATCTATGTTATAATGTTGTTGACTCACCAACCTTCTGGGAGTTGTATTTTGTTTCATTCGCCATGTTTAACACACAAAGTTCTTCTCTCAGACAACTGAGATTTTGTAATTTGTAATTTCTATTACAAGTTCCAACCATGTTCCAGCCAAATTAACTTGTATATAAACAGCAGAACTAATGGCTAAACTAATATGAATGTGTACAGATGTTACTTCACATTAGTTATTATGAAGCAGACTATGTTAAAGGGTCTATATTAGGCTAAATTGATTCTCGTTAAAATGTTAAAATGTTGGTACCTCATCAAAAACGTACTTCATACATGTTTGCATAATCCTTTATTATTAGTCTGTCTACATCTCTAATGCTCTGTTCCACCTTGTGATGTCATGAGGAAGTAGTTTTCAAGTGAACAGCCGCCTTTACCTTTAGTTCAGTAGATAAAGGCAATTCCAGATCTTAAATCAGTGGAAAGATTCTAGTGAAAGTGCATGAAGTTTAAAAACACAGTGAAGCACGTGTATTACCACATGACATCACAAGGTGGAACAAAGTGTTTTCTGTTTGAGAGAATTCAGGGTTTTTGTGTTAAACATGGGCGAAGAAATTATTGATATGTGTCCTGTAAGAATATAGGTTACAGCACAGTAGGTTGTAACTAATACAAAAATAAATTAACGTTACATTACTCAGAAACACTACTGCTGTTATACATCATGACTGAACTTGTTTTTAAGAATTGGAGTTCCTCAGTGTCTGAGTTTGTGTGACCAAATCAAGCTATATTTGTTCTCAGTGCAATATAGCATAAAGACAGAAGAGAATGAGGGAATGTGAATGAGAGACCGAATCACTTAGTAGAAATAAATGTATTCTAACATATTGTAGCATCTTTTCATCTCAGGGACAACTGTCAAATCAACAAAAGCATTTATTGTGAAATGTCTCCAAATATCATGAGTTCAAAATCAAAGTTTTAAAACAAAGCAATTTCATCTAAAACCGTAATCCCAGTGGAGAATAATGAAACATGTAGAACACCACCGCAAAGTATTAACAATATATTCAAGCATCTGTTCACTCTGACTGTCAAACATAAATGAATAAGATGTATAATAGCACTAGGAATCTCCATTGAGCTTGTATTGCACTGGCCCACAGTTTATAGCAGTGACTCCAGCACTAATCTGATGCTGATAGCTGTAATTGATCTGTTCATTTATAATGTGTGGATTAGGCTGTGTGCCAGAGATGTGCCGGGGTGATGGCGCAGGGGAAGTTTATAGCAACAAAAGAATATTAATTTTCAACACTTGGCTGCAGCGAAATAAGGCTGTGGAAAGATCGTATTTTAGTAGTCAACGTTTATCCCTCCATTGTGTCTTGAAGATTAAAAAAAGGCCAAATGTAATCAGTTTAAGACATGTAGCCAAATGGAAGATAGGCATTATTAAAGGTGCATTGTGTAACTTTTCTGGTGGAGGGTCCATTAAATGTTTTTCTTCATGTAGATGCTATTGCTTTGTCTGGAATGTTTCACAGTGTGGCATTAATAAATCTTTCTATCTTCATGGACTCCCCTCACAGTTAGAATGCATGTTTTTTTTATATATATATTTGAGCCATAAAACCACCTGTAATTTAATAAGTGTAAGGCAGAGCTGTTTAATGTTACACTGTGGAACATTCCAACAAGAGCAATGTCATATGAAGCCAGTGCAAAGAGTTTAATACATGCTTCTATTATAAACCGTGTTGACTACTGTGATGCTCTCCTTTCTGGTTTTCCAAAGAAATCTAAAGCTCCACTGCAGCTACTTCAAAACTCTGCAGCTCGGCCTCTGCACTGGCTTCCTGTGAGCTTCAGGATAGATTTTACAGTTCTTTTATTGGTTTATAAAGCTCTTAACAGCCTTAGTCCTATTTATTTGTCTGATCGGCTTTTATCATATGAGCTTCCGGACTCTCTTCTTTGAACTGTCCCCAGAGTCCAAACTAAAACTGACGGTGAGGCAACATTCAGGCCCCCGTCTGTGGATCAGTCGACCTGAGGATCTGAGGTCTGCTGCCAGTGTTCATATTTTAAAGTAAACGCAAAACGGATCTTTTTAATTTAGCTTTTAATTGAACCAAAATGTATTTAACTTAAATTATTATTATTATTACATGTGTTTAAAATTAAATTATTATTAGACTTAGTCCTCATCTAATTTTAACTCCCCATTTTTTATTTTTATGTATTTATTTTTCACTATAACCTTTAGGAGCTTTGTGTTTTATGGAAGAAACAATGAGGTGGGGTTGCTGTTATTTTTAATCACTTCTGTTTTATGTGAATTCAAATGTATGAAAAGTGCTATACAAATAAAGTTTGATTGATTGATATGCACAGAAACAAGCAGGTGATGGACCCCCAACCAAAAAGTTACATAGTGCACCTTTAATAAATGTGAGTATGAGTAATTTTTATTATTTTTTTCAATCTGATTCTTATTCGATAACAGTGCAGTCTATATTAGATTAGATTAGAAATATTTTATTGATATAATGGAATCTCTCAATTGTAGGGTTTAAATATTTATGATCCAGTAACAATCGTGAAAATAGTCAATGATTAATTCAGCAGTCACAAATATTCCAGTTATAGCCGCAGCCCTATCTCGAGAATGTGCACGGAGCTTTGTACAGTATCAGTGTAACTCGTTTTACATGGATACAAAGCCCAATAATTAAGATAATGGACCTGGATGAAAACAACAGAATCACAATTAGAAAGTGTCAGTGCTTTAATAATAAAAACACGATTTCCTAGAATGCACAGCACTTATTAATAATTAGTCATCTTGCTTTTAAGGACAGCCCAAACACAAATCAAATATTTGCCTTACATAACAGGGAACCTTATAGTGTGTGTTTTGACTGACCCCACCTGCTTTTAAGGTCTGACGTTGTCCCACAAGCAAAATAAAAACATGTAGCCTATTTAAAGTGGTTTTAAAGTACCAACCATAGCCCCCTGGTCATAAAAACAACAGAACAGCACAGCAGGTTAACAGACTAAGCTAATTTCCCTGTAGCCTTTTGCGTCGTCATGGATTCAAGTGAAACCACCTTACTGAATATTACATTTTGAGTGGCATATTTTTGAAAGAAAAAAAAGACGTACTAACATAACACCGGACATAATACTAATAATATTATAATAATTTCTGAATCTCATATTACGTGTTTAATTATGGTCAAAACTGTGGATTGCATAGCTGCACTGAGATAGTACAAAATGGCAAAAAAAATTGTGGTATTAACATAAATAAATATAAAAATCCAAATTGACAAATGTTAGTTCAGAGTTTTAGGCACTAATATAAATTCATTAAAAAGTATAATTGCCAGTATAATTCTGTCCAGTCTGTTGTGACATTCATTATAGTCACATTGTGCAAAGCTAATTCAGTTATGGAAACAGAAGAGAGTTTCTTAGTAAGTGTATAACAGCTAAAGGTTCTGAATTACAGCAACACGACCACTTGTAGTAATTAAGAGATGTTATTATAACTCACCGCGTCACATAATCATCAGTGACCTTGATTAGCCCAGGGTTCAGTATATTTTCTACAGCCTCAGTCTACTAGCACTAATATTCAAAAACAAAACAACTCCGCACGAATACAAATGCTGCTGACATAATCGCCATCTGTCCCTGCCTGTGGTGCAATTTTAAATATATTTCCAACGACAAAACCAACTGCATGTCTAACAAGCATATTTATATTTTTGCATTACCTTGACAATATTTTAAAGGTCCTATATGACACAAAATTGACTTTAAATCAAGTTATAATGTTGTTTCCCTGTCAAAAAAATACCTGGAGTTGTGTTTGGTTTCATTAACACATGTTTGAGTAAACTTTATTATTACTGTGTGTATATCCAAAGCTCAAAATTCTCTGTTCTGCCTTGTGATGGCGTGTAGTAGTAGTTTTCAAGTTAAAAGCTACCGCAGTATGGGCCCGTTACACAAAAAACACAAAAGTCTGTACCATAATTATCTGTACCGCTGTCTGCTTGTACAGTTCCACACACTGAGCCATTACTTCCCTGTACTGACAGTCTTATCCCGGGAGTTTACTGGTGTTGAGAGCCGGATTATGACCCAGATATTGCGTGATGCTATGGATATGATAATCTCTTAATCTGCACTGAGCTGTGTGCAGGAACGCTGTGGTCTTTGATGAAATACACACTAACATGACAGACTTCAATAGAGCTCGCCAACTATGCAAATTGTCCAAACTATTACAGAAATTATAGACGTGTTTTTCAGTCAAAGGGCTCGTATTAGGCTGAGTTCTTTTCTCAAACAGAAAACACTCGGTCTTACATTCCCTTACGATGTCATGTGGTAATACAGGAAGTGCTCCATACACCTTCACTAGAACCATTTGGATCATTTCAGATCAACTGTCAAACA
Organism: Odontamblyopus rebecca; assembly: GCA_030686955.1. Taxonomy (NCBI): domain Eukaryota; kingdom Metazoa; phylum Chordata; class Actinopteri; order Gobiiformes; family Gobiidae; genus Odontamblyopus; species Odontamblyopus rebecca. The sequence continues at coordinate 18,020,830 of CM060656.1, read as the reverse complement.
TTTGTGAATGAAACAAAACACAAAATATAAGACCTTTAAATGTACTATACTAAACTGGAAATAGACCAAGACTAAACCAGGACTATATCAGGATCAAGCCCAGGCTAAACTATGGGTTCAAACTAAGACTAGGAGTGATCGTTGGTGAATAAAGGGCTGAATATTAAATCTATTTTGTGTCAGTGTACGGTCAGAGTTAGTGGAGTTGGGGGCTTAAACTTGAGGTTCATTGGTTCAGTGAGTTCTCATCACAAATGCCTCTAAACCCTGGAACTATGATGCAACCAAATAGTGATGTTTCAGCATGCTCCAAATTCCTCCATCTTAACAACAACAAAGTTTAGGCTCCATCTTTTAAATGGATAAGTTTTCACACTGTTTACTTAACTTTCTGACTGATCAGTGACAGCAGGAAGTTTGGCCCATCATCTTGTGTTCTTCGTATTGTACGGCCATATAGACGTGATCTTTTTTGTGATCAATTTTGTATTAATAATTTTTCTTTTTGACAGAAATAGGGGGTACAGAAAAGAGAATAGAAAATCGATAAGATAAAACAACGGCAACTAAACAAAACAGTAAAGAGCATAACATAGTCAAATAAATTAAATAATGTACACAGATCTGAAGAGAACTATATTACGTCACAATTTTCTTATAACTTTCATAAAATAGAGGTAACATTTCCAGTGTTACAGCAACTTGCTTTGAGTGTCCAAATATAATATGACCATTTCGTTATCCTAGTATATTTGGCTTCGTTTTTGCTGTTATGTGACTGCAGATTATCTTTTGTTTACTGATGTGCGTGTGAAACCGTGAGCTATGTGGATGCCAGTGGATTCCAGACCACAGGTAATTTGCCTGACCAGAAGAAGTGATTTTGAAACTACTTCATCTTTCATAATAAAACAACATGTACATTTTACATCATTGTTTATTTACCAATCTTGTCTCAAGCCTTTTCCGGCACATTTGTGAAATTTTCTGAACACGGTATCATGAAACGCAATTACTGACCCATCACAGTTTCTAACTGTCTGCTTTATATGAAATGTTGTGTGTGGGTTGTTGACGCCTCTTGGCCAGGACTTCCTTGGAAAAGAGAATCTCAGTGGGACTTTCCTGGCTCAATAAATAAATAAAAATCGTTCACATGTTAACGTATGTGTGTCATTTAACATTAATTATAATACATTGTGTAACATTACAGCCAAAGGAATAGCATTTCCATGGAAACAAGCAGAAGACCTTCCTCCAGGACAAGTGAAGGTCAGGTTTGTGGAGATACAAACTCTCTCACAGTAAGTTTGTGCAATAAAAACATGCTTTAATTTTGTGCATTTCTCACTAAAAAGTTACATATTGTGTCTTTAGATATACACCATGGGTCCACATTGCCCGAGTATTACACTGTACTAGCGTGAAATGGAGTGGGAAGAAGAAAAGAAAACTTCAGCCTGTCTGTCAATAGGCACTTTCAGGGCCTACACAAAAGCCATTCAAAGTAGCTCTCTCCTCTGCTCTGTTACGTAAACACTCACCGGCCTTCCCTTCCTCTCTCTCCGGCCGCATGTCCGACTCCGCGCTGGCTCCGATGGACGCCACTGTCAGCCCCGGAGTGTGCTCACATATCAGGTCAAACAACTACCACCAGCGTAACTATCATCCAAACAGATCCCGTCACATCTACACCACAACAGCCCACAACCACCTGGTCCCTGTCTGCCCTTTCGCTCCACCCAAAAGCAGGTTACCAGGAAGTAGTCTCCCCCCTCCCTCCCAAAGCAAGTTCTGTTGGGATTTCTGTCTCTCCTATGTGCGGCATTGTACGTTCACCTGTTAGGCAACACTTCGGCTCCAGGCCACGCCCACTCCGGTTTGAGCCTTTCCAAATGAAGGGGGAGGGGTGAAAGCCTGCACAGGTAGAGAGTATCCAGGTACAGCACTCTGACTCCCTCTACTGCTCAACATCACACAATCAAGTACAGCATGTCCAAACCGAAAACAGAGAAAGAACAATGTGCCTCACTGTTCACAAGCCAAGCGCACTATCTTGATTACTCAGCTTCCTGGATCTCAAAGCATGGAGGGAAGCGTGAACAGGAATGCAGAGTTCAAAATGGATTCCCCACAGATGTTATTGTGTGATGTGAGGACTTTGTGGTATGCGCTGATGCATGCTGGGACTGGATATGCACACGGTGCTCCGGATCAGTATCTGTCAGATGCACAGAGCAGAGGAGGTTATGGCAGAAACTTCAAAATGTGCTAAGAAAAGTTGCTATGTGTCTTATTTTGAGCAATGTATTTTATTTGTATCTTTGACATATTTTCGAGTGGCAGCAATTTGAGCACACGGTCAGGTCTTAAAGGTACATTGTGTAACTTTTCTGGTGGAGGGTCCGCCAAATGCTTTTCTTCATGGACATGTTATTGCTTTGTCTCGAAAGTTTCACCATATGGTATTAAACCTTTCTATCTTCATGGAGACCAAACCAGACCAAGTTACAGGTCAGATCTGTGGAGAGGTGACCCCGCTCACAATCAGAGTGCCTGTTTTTGGTCATACGGTGGAACATTCCAGGCAGAGCAGTGACAACAGTGACACAAACTTGTGACAGGCGCGCACACCCAAAAAGTCACATAGTGCATCTTAAACATTCATCAATGTACATGTGCACACATCAGGTCGAAAGTTTAAAGCAGCAATAGGGGACATTTTTAAACCACCTCAAAGTTTGTGTAAATGTGTAAAGAAAATTAAGTCTTGTACACACACTAGCAACAAATGGTGAATTTCATGGTGAATTTCTGTGTGAAACATGTGTGAATGAAACAAAACACAACTCCAGGTATGTTGTTGATGAAAAAACATTATAACCCAAAACTGAAAATAGCCTAATAAGGTCTAGTCTACAGGCTAAACTGGGTATGATCACCAATGTACACACAAATCCAGCTCAAATAGAATATAAAGGACACAAAATGTGCGTCCTTTATTCTTGTTCTTTGTCTTTCCAACATTCATTCAACATAGATTCCCTTAAGCCTTTAAATCTGGCTATAAATTCTTGTGGGTAGTCTAACAAAGCTTTGAGACTCTTACAGTTTTACAGATCAGACAGATTTGCAATAAATGCTTTCATTGGGTTAAGCAGCAGCGAAATATTTCTTCAGTGGTGTCGCTGTAAATTCTTTTTTTCAAATAGACGGAAATAAATTCTTTGAACAAAGCAAATGAGATAAAACTCACTGGACTATATGTAAACAAGATGACAATAGTATCTAGGGTTGCAAATACTAGTAGATTATTTGAGTAACTGATTAGTCTTTATTGTTTAATGTTTAGTCATTAGATTGCAAACGGTTGTGAATGTAAACAAAATTTGACCCAGATTAAGTGGTGCCAATTTAGGACATCTTGAGAAAGAGATACAGCATATTTAGAGACCATGCCATTTCTAATCAAGTATGCAGTATAACAGTAACAGTAACATAACAGTATAGTTTGCCTAGTGTTTTTCTTGTTTAGTTTTGTGTGTGTGTGAGTGTGGAGAGAGGGGTGGATTGTGGGAGTTATATTTTTTGTAGTACAGTAGTGTGTAGTCCCAAACAAGTATTTATTATTAGTTAATGATTATTTCAATACTGATTAACTGGTACAAAAGAAATGCTTTCATAGTTGGAGTTTTAACAATCCAACAATGCAAGTCAGAGTTGAATGATTCAGACTTAAGTGACATGCGTCTCCTTCATAACATCCCTAAGTGCATTTGCATATTGTACATTTCTGTGCAGAGAAGCTGATGACAGGTTAGTATTAGTCGTGTCTGTCAGAGCCCAGTGTTTTAGTTTTGTTCAGACCCAAAGAGCTCCAACCAGATCTGTGTCAGTGGAGGCAGTGGAGCTGTCAATCACACGTGTCACTTCCTGGATTATCGCCAGGCTCCATCAGTGACTCAGACAGGAGCGCTGGGCAGGCTGCAGAACACTTAACACTGGAATTTGTAAAATGGAATAATTAAAGTAAGAAAAAAGCTGTAATAGTTTCACTGAAAAATAGCACTGAATACATGCACTATATTATGTAATACTGATCATAACGTACAACCTGACTATACAGGGGAACTAGGATTTATACCATTTTGAATCTAGAGTTATTGCTGTTATTTAGTTATTGTTTAGTTGAAAGGGCCAAAATGTCATGTGGTAATACAAGAAGTGCTCCACTGTGTTTTTAAACTCCATACACCTTCACTAGAATCATTTCAGCCCTGGAATTTTGTGAATGAAGCAAAACACAATTCACAACAGCATTCCAATATGGCTAAAAGCGCATAAGAATATATTTTACATAATATAGGACCTTAAATGGCTAGCTATGGCACATTCTAGACATCCCCTCTACCAGAAAAGCTACGCAGTGTACCTTTAATACATCCAGGTTTGAGATGTAATCTAACTGTCAGACTTTTCAAAAGCTGCTAAACCGTGACATTGAAATCATGGTCAAGACAAAACGTGACTTTGGATTAAAAAAAAAAATCCTTCACCTCTTGAGTATTACTTTTCTTCTTGCCTGCACAAAAGCCAAGTTAAATCCTCCTCTCTCCTCCTCTCACCTCTCTCCGTTGCACATGAGCGACCTGCCTGTCTGCATTATCAGACCTGCACAGAGCTGATAGTCACTGAGGAGACTCGAGTAGTATTAAAACATTAGTACGCTCCAAAAGACGACAAGAAAAAGTGAGACTAAATCAAGGAGTGAACAGATAGTACAAAGAAAGAAAGACAAAAATGACAACTTGCTGTGAATCCAAATGATGTGTTTTTGCAGTAGAGTCACGAAGGGACTTGGAAAAATGACAGCGTAACAAAGCAATGGATAGAGTTAATGGCTGTCACTGAAAGGATAAGAGGGCATGGATACAAAAATGAAAATCAATACAGATGTGATCAATAGTCTTTATGTACACACTTGGATTACAACTGAGTGAGACCATTAGGCTGTGTCGTGGGGCCTTGTGCAAAGCGTTTGATTTCCCTGTGGTTATTGAGGAAAATAAGTGGCTTTCTGACAGAATAATTGTAGCGCAGGATGATATAAAAAACAGAACTGACATTAAAGCAATTTGCAAAGTGAAGCATGCCATTTGTGAGGCATAAAGAAGTCATGTACAATGTGCATGTACAATATAGCACAGTATGGAGTCTTCAAAGTGCTCCTGCGTGTTTCCTTGAAAAAAAAGTTAAAACTGTACTCTGGAACATTCTCCATGGAGATAGAGGTATACCATACTGTGAAAAGTATAGCAAAAGGAACAACATTTCCATGGAAACAAGGAAAGAAGAACATGGGAGTTAGGTGCGTTGAGATGCAAGACCACTCAGAGTAAGGGTGCATGTTTTTTCATATGTTTTAGTACAAGTATACCATATTTTCTGGTTAAAACGTTACACAGTGTGGCCTTACTGGTAAATTACATTTTTATATAGCGCTTTTCCACTGTCAAACAGCAGACGCAGACACTGGGGGCAAGATGGGGGAAGTGTCTTGCCCAAGGACACAACAACAGCATTCATTTGTGGGATGACTAAAACTACCAATTCAGCTACTGTCAATTAACATTAACAATACTGAATATTTAATTTGGTTAAGAGAATTTTTCTCCATCCATTCTTCATTTTAAAGACTCATTGTGTTCTAGACCGAGTGATATTAATTAGGGATGGGCATTCGATTCAATTTTCTTAATTGATCGTCGGGAAATTTAATGATGAATTTTCAATTAATCATTAACATTTTATATTAAAATTATCATCATTATTTTTACTATTACTAATCTGCATAAATAAACTCAACTTTACAACATATAAATCATAACCACTATAGAGCCACATCAGCCTGTGTGAGATTAGAATGTGTTTAATGCAGCTTTGTGCACATTTGTTTACATCTTACAGAAACAAAACTTAAAACCGCATGGCTAATTTGTGTAAGCAAAAAAAGTCACTCTTTCCTTGTGCGCTCACCACATCAGCAGTTAAACTAAAGGACACCACTGGGTGGATTATATGAGTGTTCTCTCTGTGACAGAGGATGTGATGAGGCTGCTGAGTCTGTTCTGTGCGTATTTCGCGTTGGAGATGCTGTTTATACATGCAAAACCGGGATACTCAAAAAACCAGATCATACCCGGGATACTGATGTGCAGGTAAACACACTCTGAGGGATATAGTGATCTCCACGGAGCCATAGACGAGATGTGGGACTGTGGAGCTGCAACTCCAGTGTTTGTGGTGTGAGACGCAGCCTCGACTCCTTACACTACGTTACACACAGCAACCTACATTCGGTTTGTTGATTAAAATGAACGTGATCGACGAAATTCTTAATGATCAATTATTGATTAATTGACTAATCATGCCTATCCCTAATATTAATGCAAATGTTGTGCAGTGATGTTTACAGTTCCTCTAATCAAACCAACAAAACTGCAGTGTATATCGTAGTTGTATTGCATCGTTCAGCCGTAAAACTGAAGGTACAAGCATCACTGTGCACGTGATTCTACACAACACCCACACAGTAGATGGTGAGCTTACCTTTGCCGAGGGAGCAGTCCGGAGAGCCAAAGTTAGCCAGACTGGAGATGTCTGTGTTATAGCACATGTCTGCCACCAGGGCCTTCTGTCTGTGGTGCACTGACGAATCTGCAAAGACAATATACATTTATTATTATTGTATTACATTCCGAGTTTATTTGATCCTGCATAAAATAAAAATGAACACATTGTTATAAACGTGATGTCTCAGTTTAACTTTTGCTTTCTCGGCTCAAATAATGAAATCCTATTAAATCCAATCGTTTAAAGTACAAAGAAATCAATACTTATTAACAGTCACTTTCTTCTGAACACATGCGAAAAAAGAATTCAAAGAAAACAAACAGCTTTGCACGTGTAAGCGTTTAAATCATCAGTGCTTTTATAATTCTGCTTTGAAGTTTCTTTCATGTACACTGAGAAATGAGTGAATTAAAACGCACTAGCCTGACGCCACAAGCTTTACTCTGACAAACACACAAACCATGTCTTGTTTTGAAAGGGCAGTAAGTAACTTTTCTCCGTGGAAATGTTACTGCTTTGCTTGTGTTGCCATCCATCCATCTTCTCCCGCTTAATCCGGCTGGGTCGCGGGGGCAGCTTGCTGCCCAATACTCATAGCACCTGACTACCCCTATGAACCCCTCTGCAGGTGGTGAGCCCACAGGAGGGTGGACATTATGGCCCTTGATTAGTTCATAGGGGTGCGGGCATGTTTTAGGTTGATGGGGGAAACCGGAGTACCCGGAGGAAACCCATCCAGACACGGGAAGAACATGCAAACTCCACACAGAAAGGCCCGGGCGACCCGGGGATCGAACCCGGGGACCTTTTTGCTATGAGGCCTGAGTGTTGCCACCGTGCCACCGTGCTTGTGTTGCATAAAACTTATATATCTCCATGGATACAAGCTGTTACAGGTCAGATCTGTGGGAAGGCATGCATGTTTTCACTGTATTTGTTAGCAATACAAACACCTGTAATTGAGTAAATACAAGATTACATTTCAGGAACATTCTAAGTATTAAAATCAACAACTTCAGATTGAACCTTTTATACTATAGATAAGAAATCCATTTATTAGTTCACTTTAAGTCTCTGATGAAGTACTTGACATAGGCAGCTTGAGCAGAACCGTATGTAGCACAGTCTCTGCTCATTAACATGGTGTGACAGGTTTAATTTCAGGAGCGTATGTCGTTCATCAGATCTCTGACCTTACGGCACTTCTGTCAGGAGCAGCCTCTGAGCTTTTCGATTCTCTTAAATACAACTCTTCTGCTCTGTGATAGGGAGATATGAGCTCAGACGAATGAAATGATTCAATTACAATCTGTACCTTTTTGGCTCAGCTTTGAAATGATTTACTATCCAATTCAGTGACTCTGATGAGCTGAAATACTAATATAATATGTACATGTCTGAATAGCTGAAATCATCCACGGTAATGTTAGGAGTGTTAATTCACACATCCATTACCAGTCTCATTTAAAGACACTATTTATTACTTTATCACTGTACCTTGAATATTCTACAAGTATTAAACTCTATCTCTATGGAAACAAGATACATGCCAGATCTGTAAAGAGGCGACTCTATTCACTTTCAATACATAAACTAACACAAGCGTTACACTACAACTGACTAAGATTATACTTTTAATTACTCTATTCGTTTACACTATAAAGGTAAGCTAGTCTATTGATACTGTGCAGTGAAATCACACTTGGGGTGTTCTACATGTATGTCTATTGAAGGAAGGTTCACCAGTTACCATGGAGACACTATGCACGCATTAGCAAATGCTGAGCTTTTTTTCAGGAGCCTGTGGTCAATACGAGCATTCAAGGTCCTGTTTAGGTGTTCGATTTGATGGCCTAACTTTTAAAACTGCTGGTCAATGCTACAGGCTATCAATATTGTTTTCTTTGTTTTGATTTAGGGTTGTAAATACTATAGGAGAGAGATGATGTTTGAGCCCTTCATTTTAGCTCAAAAATGGACTGATTTCCTAGCAGTTCTGGTTAGACTGTGTCAAAAAAGCACAGATTAAAGTCTAACAAAGCCTAAGACAGAGCAGTGCCTACCGTTAAACAATACAAACCCATGGAGTTCATAGTAGCATGATGAAGTGTGTTTGTGTGAGCCTGGTGATAAATGCCACAGTGAAGATGTGTGTTCTGATGGACTGAATGCCAATGGAATTACACACGTGTACATATGAGCCGCCTTCTGCTGCTGTACACCTCTGGGCTCTCATAATGTTGGTGTTTCAGAAAATTTTATCCACTTTACTTCATTATAATACGGAGTCAAATAAGCCTTATGCAATTTAAGTACAGATGGAGAAGTGGTATTGAATTACAGTTATACACTTAATGTTAATGCGTGGGATTTTACTGGGTTTCAGAAAGGGACGATGATTTTTTTCCATTCCATCTTATTGAAAACATAGGCATGTGGACTTTGGGCATAAATAAAGAGCAGGGTATCAGGACTACGAGGAGTTCTTATTTCGTGCATTAAATGAGGTCTTAAGTTACACTCATAAACGGTGAGGAAATAGTCGTTTATTTTCCATAGCTTGGATTATAAAGATGAGGAGCACCAGAGGAGTGAAAGAGGAGAAAAGGTGAGGGGTAAAAGAGGGATGGAGGGGGAGCAGGCAGACGCACACACAGAGGCAGACGCACACACAGAGGCAGACGCACACACAGAGGCAGACGCACACACAGAGGCAGACGCACACACAAAAGCAGACGTACACATGTGCATGCCTTATCATCAAAGATTTTCAGATGAAATCACAATCCATAGGCCAATGATAATGAATACATATGGGGAGCAGGTAAAATAAATATTAAGATGCAGATTTTGTTGTAATACAGTGAGCTCTAGGGTCTATTAATTAATAGAAGTGATCCGGTTCAAACATTTGTGAATTTACATGCTGAATGTTTCAAAGTACAATGTAATCAATAGAAAAAAAAAAACTTTTGCCCCATCTGAGAAGAAGACAACATCACATTATAGAATCTGAAAAACAACAATATTATAAGCAGCTAAATATTGCTCACAAGTGCTAAAAGTATGTTAAGTCAACAAGTAGGGTTGAGTTAAGTAAGTTACAGGTCAGATTTGCAAAGAGGCAAGCTCACTCACAGTTTTTCTTTTCAATTTTTATCAACAAAACACCTCATTTCTATTCCTTAGTCCCTGAGCACCACACAGTGATTTGTATAGTCCTTCTACGTGCTTGGTACTATGCGCCATGTTAAACAACTGTGGGTGGATTTTCCCTGGTTTATTTCCAAAAGTTTTGTGTAATACTTCTGGTTAAATCATAGTTCAGATTTGACGATTCTTTCCTGATGCTCTCTGACAGTACGAGCCCCCGCCCCTCCCTCCCAGATCCTCCTTTAACCCCGTGGTAAAGGTTAGAGGCTGAGCGCCTTAGCATAATTTCACTCGATAATTTATTCAGTTTATGCCCTGCTGGAATCCTATTTAGACTCTGGTTAAAATTCATCTCACATTACGCTATTTTCCATTTAATTGCCTGGGAGGAAATGATAGAAAATTCAACATGATGATTATTTCACTTCCCATTTTACCCAATATGAAATAATGAAATAACAGTGAGAATAATGGTGAATGTGAGGTCCTTTTAAGCGGATACAACTGTGTATTGATTTAGTCGCCTTAGGGAGACAGTATGTTAAACTCCATCTTCTTTAGACTCATTTGGATGATTTCAGATCTGGAATTGTCCATTTCTACTGAACTAAAGATAAAATGTAGCTGTTAACTTGAAAACTGCCACTACATGACCTCACAAAGAAGAACAGAGCATTTTGAGCTTTGGAGATGACAGATTAATAATAAAGAATTACTCAAACATGTGTGAATGAAATAGAACACAACTCTACCGCATTATAACATGTCTTAAAGAATCAACAAGAAGCAACTGTGTGCAATATTGGACCTTTAAAGGAGTTTGTTTTAAAAAAAGATTATATTGTTTTATCCAATATGGCATTAAAGGTGTATCATGTCAAACTTTTCTGATGGAGGGTTGTCCATCTCCTTGTTTTCCACAATATAACATAATTTTTTTTGGAAAAGCAGGAGAAGCCTGTAGGCAGGTACAGGTCTGTGGAGAGGTGAGCCCTCTCAGTAAGAAAGCATGTTTTTCAAGTTTTACTTTTTGCCATAAAACATCCGTAATTGAACAGATCGGTTTATTTTCATATTGTTGAACATTCTACTTAATTAAAATTACTTTACTAATTACTAATTCATTTCCATGGAGACAAGCAAGTGGCAGACACTCCACAAAATACATATTACGAATTAGTCAAAAATACTAAATCATGAATGTGGCTATGTTTGGTTATTTATTTATAGATTTTTTATTTTATTTTGAATTTTATTTTTTATATGTATCAATAAATGTATTTTATTTTTACAAATTTAATTCATTTAATTTAATTTATGAGTCACCATATTTTTTATACCGGGTGTATTTATGGAAACTGATGTTAATATGGTCAACATTCGAGCAAAATGACAAACACAGATTAGTCTATGTATTCTATCTAATGTAAACAGAACCCACCTCTCTCCTGTGCCGCTAAGCACTCGTTTTGTAATTGCTAATAGATTCTTTCACAGCGGCCCTCCCTCCCTCCTGACCTCAGCCTGTGCCGTCCCTCTAGGTTTTATCAGGCACAAACACATGGCCCCTACACCTCCACATGAGCCTGAAAACGCTGACTGCACATCTCTCCCTACACCTCTCATTAACATCCTTTACAGCAGATGGCAATCCTCAAACCGCCATCAATCACCGACCTGATGGAGAAATAAACTCACAAACTGCACCAGGACGGAGCAGATATACAGGTATCGGAGGTGAGATTACACTAAGTGACGCTGACTCTGCGTTCAGCCTCCTTGTTTTATTGGCAAGTGACCAGCGGGGAGGAATCTACAGGCTCAGACAGAAAACACTCTGTTCCACCTTGTGATGTCATGTGGTAATACCGGAAGTGCTCCACTGTGTTTTTAAACTCCAGCTTCACTAGAATCATTTAGATCATTTCAGCCCCATCTCTACTGAACAAATGGTCAAGGGAAGCTGTTGAAAGTACCACTTCATGACATCACAAGGTGGACCAGAGCATTTGGAGTTTGAGACGAATAAACCAGAATTGTTAAAACATATGTGAATGGAACAAAACACAACTCCAGGTATGTTTTTGATGAAGAAACAACATTATACCATGACTTAAAGCTCACAAGTATGAACTAAGCATAATATAGGACTTTTAACATTGTGACGAAAGTGGGAATAAAACTGGTTTAAAACAGACAGAACCTGGTGCAAGCCAAGAAAGCTGTGAATGTATCTTTTATCTTTGCAGTAAAACACAGAAGAGGAACACTCAAAATGGGTTTGAGGCATATAAAAACTTAGACGGTTGCCATAGTGATGAAAGGCACTTTATTATGACGCTTGTGAGATTTGCACATTAGAATATTTTGTGTTTTGTTTCATTCTCCCATATTTGAATACTCCTTTATTATTACTCTGTCTACATCTCCAATGCCCAAAATGCTCTGTTCCACCTTGTGATGTCATGAAGTGGTAGTTTTCAAGTGAACAGCTACATTTTCCCTTTTGTTTAGTAAAAATAGACAATTACTAGGCTGAAATGGCCCAATTCTAGTGAAGGTATATGGAGTTTAAAAACACCGTGGAGCACTTCTTGTATTACTAACTGACATCACAAGGTGGAACAGAGTGTTTTCTGTTTGAGAGAAGAACTCAGTCATCTAAAACAAACTTCTACTTACTTACTCACTCTAGTATTAGAACTACATAGTCCTACAGCGAATACCTATAAAACTTTTACCACTACAATGAGGCTGCGCTGCTGCGACATTTACTTCCTGCTCCAGCTGGTTCACATTGTTGTTGTGCCCCTGGGCAAGACACCTCATCCACCCAGTCAGTACGCAATACAGTGCTGCTACGTGCTTGCACCAAAACACAACTGATTCTAAATACGCTTATGGCTGTACCTGAGCTGAAATAAACTCCACTCTCTAAAGTATCAACACCATTATCACACATTACTGTTTTATTACGGAAAATATCAAAATAAAAAAGAAACTCTCCCACCCAAAACAGAACACTGAAAATAGAAAGAGAATTTAAGTGCACATTTTGACACTATGCTCACAAGATTAATGAGGCATACTACACAGCTCCAACAATCAATGTAATGAAGCACAATATCCAAAGTACTTTCCATTATTATCTTGTATCGCTGTATTTCTACAAAAAACACCACTGCATCTCCACGCTCTGTAATTACATGCACTTTTCTTATCCAACCGAAACATAGAAACACTCAAGGGACCCCCATCTACATGTGTGATCATTCCTAACAACACCACTAGGGATCAGGGTGAATATTTCTACTGTAAAACACAAAAGTAAGATATAGCTATTCCCTGTCATTACTGCTGCATCCTCCACTGATGACGAATGACTTTGGGCTTGACCTGCCAAATCAAATGCTACAGGACTAGGGGCCAATGCTAGCAGCTCATTCTTCTTGTTGGCGTTATTATAGCTGCGCAGATGTGAGGCAGAGCGGTGCAAGAAATCAAGGCTCTATATGGCCTATATAATAATAAATATTTCTGTAAACCCCGGGGGATTAGCTTCTGTCATTGCTACATGTGATAATCCAGCGCAGGCGGCCCCTTTGAAAAGCACTATAGCAACTAGCTGGTTTAGATTGGATTAGCAGAGGTATTTTTATCGTTGGTTTAGAGACGAAACAGAAATACCAATGCTTCAAGCGCTGTGTTTACATCAAAAATATGAGCATCATCTGATTTTGGGAGTTATTTATTGAAATGCTTTAGAAACTGTTATATCTGGTTTATTTCTGATTGTTCACACATGTAGGTTTGGAGGAAAATTATGGAAAAAGGCCAAGATAACTCTATAAATCATTAACTGCATTTTTTGTCATTTAAAAGTGCATTGTGTAACTTTTCGATAGATTTATGCATTCCACAGTAAGACATTAAACTGGTCAATCTTGCATATATTGAATGGCAACTGTTTTGAATGGTAAATACCCTGACATAGTTACATAAATTACATTTTTTTCATTCACTTTGGTACATCCTTTATCCTTTGAAAATTTGCAAAGCAGCTCGCACAAAATCCTAAATAGAAACTTTTCATTCAAAACTGTTTGACCATCCAAAACTCTCACACTTTGCTCATGTGTTTTTATGTGCGTTTTCATCCATTTGGCAGAGCAGCTCAGAAGCCTTAGTCCTTCTCAGAGACCACAGATTTGCACGGGTTTAGTGCAGTGTCCACTGGGGTTCACACTTTACAAATGTGAATTTTGGACTGGAAAGGCTTTGCTTTTTTGTCTAAAACCAGTCTGTATTGTATTATATTGTAGTATGTATAATATAAATGTGTACATTGTCATTTCTAAAGTAGTTTTGCAGTATTTCATTGACTGATTTATGATGAAGAAAATGAAAAAATGAAAAGATGTTGAAATAGCAAATATCTATGTGTATATATATATATATATATATATATATATATATATATATATATATATATATATATATATATATATATATATATATATATATATATGTAATATATATGTATCTGTACATAGTCTATAGAGTTTGTGCTCTGTGCTGACACGAGTGTGGAATTCTTTACTTTTAGATTTTGGTGCTCACAAACTGACATTTTTATTTCTATACTGAAAATGGGTTCAAGCCAATGTCCATTACCACGTGTGAACAGACGTGTAGTTCAGTTTCAGTTCATCTTTTTTCTGGACTCATGGTCCATTTTTAAAAACAAACCAGGACAGTGACAATACAAAACAAACATTTATATTTTTAAAAGAGCCAAACCAGTGTCTCCAGATACTGGACAGATATCGTACTGCACTGAATCTCATATTTGTGAGTGACATTATTATTTCATTGTCCGCTTTAGTATTGGAAAAACAAGGAGAATTCACTGATCGTGTGTGTTTGTGAATGAGAGCTGTGTCCGGTGTTCTGAGAAAGAGCCTGAGAACTGTGTGAACTCAGATGAAATGTTCCAAAAGATGTGACCACCTGTGCCCCTATTCAGATACATGTTTGAACCAAATGATCAAACTAAATCAAGTTTCAAAAAAATTGATAAAATGCTAAAAACAAAACAAAACAAAATAAACATAATACTTTTGAGTGGGGCTTGCCTCTCCACAGACATGACCAGTAATATGGTCTAGTGTTGTTAATTTAATAGCATCAATAACATGAACTCACCACCAGACCATGTTTCACAGCTGGACATGGCGGACCAAAGGGTTTAACAAGTGCGCAGAGTCCATGAGAAAGGAATTAAAAGTGAAGATTACTCCTGAAAATGTGTGTGCTGTAAATCTCCCTCTCTGGACGCGCTGGGCCTGGCTATAGCAGCAGTGTCAGCCTAAAGGAGCTATGATATGTGGAAAATGTGAGCTGTCGGTGCGCCTGTATGCGTTTATAGACTTGGGAATTGATTAGCACAGTTTTCACACATGCCTCTGGTGCCCCGCCCAGACCAGCTGCTCCAGGATGTCCAAGAATCTCTCTGGACCGAGACAAGGCGTCAACTGTCCCACGTCAAGGCAACACTTCATTTCTGGTTTCATTTTCAGGGCTTGGGATATTATTGTGTGGATCCTTTCAATATTTCAACATTTTTCATTCATTTTCTGTTTTATTAGCAGCTGTGTAACAGAAGGTCTGCAGTGTTTTGGGAGAAAAAAATCAAACTGACCTCCAGATGCTCAGCAGCAAATCTGCTTATTCAGACGGGAAACACCAGAACTAAATACTACTCCAGGTCAGAGATGAGAAGCAAGAAACCTTTTGAGTTAAAAGGTAAATATCATTTAAATGAAACAAATCAAAGTTAATTAAAAGGGCAATTAAAAGTGCACAAACTCATCAAAGTGTACGAAACTGAATAGCCAAAGTATATACTAGTACTGTAGATTCATCTGTAAACTTACTCACAGTGCAAAAAGTAACTGAAACTGCTGTTTGTACCATTACCTCAAAGAAACAAAAAATATGTCAAATAGAAGTAAAAGTATGGAGCCATAAACCTACTTTCAGATATAACTTTATCGAAAATCTATTCAAGTCTGAGTACTACCCACCTTTTGTATACATATATTGATGAGGAGACATCAAAATACGTGTTCAAAGCTCATGAGGACTTTGCATATTGTACCTTAAGGTAAAGATTAATATTTTAACCCAGCTTCTCAACAATAGCCCCAAAGATATGACCTGCATGTGAACTAGCTGAGGCACTATGATGCTAACGTAGGTGTAAATAATAGAACTAAACTGAAGTGGAAATAGTTGGAAACTGATAGAAGTGGAATACACCCACGCCTGAACCAGGCCTGTCAGCCTGACCCATGACTACCTCTCATCAAACTGAATTCAATATATCTGCAATGTACGACCATGCAAACGCCACGCAAACTGGCCATGAAACCACACAAAACAACATGTATTTACAAAACTACAGGAGATTTAAATAGGCCCAGTTAGATGTCTGTAACAATGAAGAAAATAATTATGACAGAATCCATTTTATTGTGTCAGATTCCACATGCAAAACATAAGTGGATAAATGGAGCAGTTTGCCTAACGGCCAGGTTTATAATCACTACTAGAAAAATGGGAAAACATGACATTTAAATGTGCTGGAAACAATCAAACATTTCAAAAATAATCCATTAAAACACAAGTTGTAAACAATGAAAGTTCATATATTTTCAAGAGCAACATTTAAGGATATTATTGATTTGCATGCAATGTTTCACAGCAAGGCATTATGTCATATCTCCATGGGGACAAACAAAGGATGGCACTAAGGTAAGTTACAGGATAGATCTATGGAGCAAAGTTAGCTCATAGTAAGAATACATGCTTTTCATAGTATTTTTGAGCAATAAATCCACCACCAAGACTAAATGCAAGATAAAAAATAAGGGCCCATAATTACACATGTTATCTGTGTTATAATGTTTTTCCTCATCACAAACATACCTGGAGTCGTGTTTTGTGTCATTCAAACATGTTTAACACATAAACCTGCACATTTACTTTTCTCTCAAACAGAACATACTCAGTTCCACCTTGTGATGTCATGTGGCAATACAAAGAATTCTCCACTGTGTTTTAAAACTCCATACACTTTCACTGGAATCAGTTGTCAACTACCACTACATGACATCATAAGGTGGAACAGAGCATTTTGAGCTTTGGAGGTGTAGACAGAATAAAAAAGAAAAAAAAAACGTGTACATGAAACAAAACACAGCCCCAGTTATGTTTTTGATGAGGTAACAACATTTTACCATGACATAAAGCTCCCAAGAGTCAATTTTGCATAATATAGGACTTTAATATCGTACTATGTAACATATCAAGTAAGGCAACTACATCTCCATGGATACAAGTGGGTGTCAAACTTCTCCCCGAGGAAAGTTAGTTCAGCTTTAACTTCATGTAATTTCTGTGCTCAGCTGTTTTGCTTGTGAAAATAACATTGTGTGACTAACATTTCTTCTCGCGGGCTTGTCAGTGGTCTTGCAATGAATTCTACTTTGTGACACAGAATGAATATGGAGCAATACAAAAGTGGATTTGAGGTTCCGCCAAAAAGTTCAATTTAAGTGGCTGTAGCTCATATCTATAACACTAGTCTCACATAATGGCCTTTGATGGAACAAAAGTAATGGAGAAATAAAATGTAAAACCGTTTCCATATCCTCCGAGAGTGAATTATATCAAACTCTATTCTGTCCTGCCACTGAAGTGATGAATTACCCATTGTAGTAGCAAATTTCAACTGCAGAAGTGGAAATATTGGTTGAATGAAAAATGACCCGGGCACTGCTGTATTTTCAGACTGTTACAATAGGAGGCTTTAAGGGCAGAGTTCTTCAGGACCTCATCACACTTTACTGAGATCCTGAATCAGCGCTTTGCTCACAGTGACTAATGTCCAAGTCCAGAGGGGAGCCCACAGTTCAGAGACAAGGCAGGGAGAGGTCGAGGAAGCACAGAAATGTGGATTAAAAAGTATGGCATGAAGAAATCTGAAATAAGAAACTAACTAAAGTAGAACATGTACACTAAAAGATGCAATAGAATAATAACCTAGCAGGACCCTATATCTCACTGTGGCCCTTTGGCTTCAGATTTTTTCATAGCGCAGGATGTTCTAATAATATAGGATACTGATGCATTCACTTTTCACAAACAGAAGAAGAAAACTGTTTTATTGCCATTGCTAGTAGAGATAGGCCAATATTTGGACATAATTTGGGCAAAATAATGAAAATCGGCCCTACATATCGACACAAAAATATCAGCAGAGTTTATCAGCCATTGTTTGCTCTAGATTCTAAACAATCAATATCGACATCAGCCATGAAAACCCCATATTGATAGAAAATTCACAAATAGAACAGAGAGTCTACTTTACCAAACAGGCTGCCACAAGGATAATTTGTACTTTTGTCATCAAGAGCACATTTAAGGTGTAAGTGGCATCATACTCCCAGTTTCCTCACCTCCTTACATCTAGTACCGGTAAGAGGGACTGTACCACATCTAGTAGCGGCCGGAGGGACGGTATCACATTTAGAACTGGTCAGAGGGACACTATCACATTTAGAACTGTTCAGAGAGACAGTATCACATTTAGAAGTGGTCAGAGGGACAGTATCACATTTAGAACTGGTCAGAGGAACACTATCACATTTAGTACTGTTCAGAGGGACAGTATCACATTTAGAACTGTTCAGAGGGACAGTATCACATTTAGAACTGGTCAGAGGGACACTATCACATTTAGAACTGGTCAGAGGAACAATATCACATTTAGAACTGGTCAGAGGGACAGTATCACATTTAGAACTGGTCAGAGGGACACTATCACATTTAGAACTGGTCAGAGGGACAGTATCACATTTAGAACTGGTCAGAGGAACAATATCACATTTAGAACTGGTCAGAGGGACAGTATCACATTTAGAACTGGTCAGAGGGACACTATCACATTTAGAACTGGTCAGAGGAACAATATCACATTTAGAACTGGTCAGAGGGACAGTATCACATTTAGAACTGGTCAGAGGGACACTATCACATTTAGAACTGTTCAGAGGGACAGTATCACATTTAGAACTGGTCAGAGGGACAGTATCACATTTAGAACTGGTCAGAGGGACAGTATCACATTTAGTACTGTTCAGAAGGTCACTATCACATTTAGAACTGGTCAGAGGGACAGTATCACATTTAGAACTGGTCAGAGGGACAGTATCACATTTAGAACTGGTCAGAGGAACAATATCACATTTAGAACTGGTCAGAGGGACAGTATCACATTTAGAACTGGTCAGAGGGACACTATCACATTTAGTACTGTTCAGAGGGACAGTATCACATTTAGAACTGGTCAGAGGGACAGTATCACATTTAGAACTGGTCAGAGGGACAGTATCACATTTAGTACTGTTCAGAGGGACACTATCACATTTAGAACCGTTCAGAGGGACAGTATCACATTTAGAACTGGTCAGAGGGACAGTATCACATTTAGAACTGGTCAGAGGGACAGTATCACATTTAGAACTGGTCAGAGGAACAATAGCACATTTAGAACTGGTCAGAGGGACAGTATCACATTTAGAACTGGTCAGAGGGACACTATCACATTTAGTACTGTTCAGAGGGACAGTATCACATTTAGAACTGGTCAGAGGGACAGTATCACATTTAGTACTGTTCAGAGGGACAGTATCACATTTAGTACTGGTCAGAGGGACAGTGTCACATTTAGAACTGGTCAGAGGGACACTATCACATTTAGTACTGTTCAGAGGGACAGTATCACATTTAGTACTGTTCAGAGGGACAGTATCGCATTTAGAACTGGTCAGAGGGACAGTATCACATTTAGTACTGTTCAGAGGGACAGTATCACATTTAGAACTGGTCAGAGGGACAGTGTCACATTTAGAACTGGTCAGAGGGACAGTATCACATTTAGAACTGGCCAGAGGGACAGTATCACGTTTAGAACTGGTCAGAGGGACAGCTGATGAACCTGATAGCAAATGTTATTTCTGAAAGTGGTGCCCACTGTGTGGACAAGCCCAAAGTGATTACACAAAAATTACACAAGTGTCTAACTGAAGTGAAGTGGACATCATGGTGCTGGAACCACTTTGAAATCACTATAATTAGCTGGGAGGCTATGTGCTAATTAGCATCTGGGCTAGCTTAACTTAACAGATTTCATCCACACAGCTGCATGACATGTACAGTATATAATTACGAGTCTTTCCTTTTTACCTGCAGCTTTTAACATGTGGCTATTAATTAAGGCCTAGGAAAACAACAAAGTGAAGTTTTTAGCTCTGAGTTTTAGAAGAATATTATGGCAGACGCTTTCCCCTGCTGCAATTATGCCTCATTTGGAAACATACTTAGCGATAGCCTGTTATTAGCGCCCACGGCTAATGGTGTGAAAGATGCTACATGTTAATGCGCTGCATCCATTAATGGATTCAGATGGTTTTTGAAACAAATAAAAAGATGGTGGAAAGCTGAAAAGATTTTCAATTGACCTTTTCAGTCTGGAGTGATTGATGAGGAGGAATAGAGCACATTTTTGACTTTCAACAAAGAAAATGAAGAGGCCGATGGGAATGGAGGATTAGGAGCACTACTGCAGACTATTATGAACAGTATCATTTACATAAAGGCAAAGGCATGGCAAAGTTACAGCAATCAGAACAAGAAATCAAGTCAAAGTTCTGGCAAAATATGATACGTGTCAAATTTTTAAAGTTATACAGGCCTAGACTTTTAAATTGACATGTAAACAGCAAAGTCATCAGCCTATTATCAATATTATTACTAAATAAAAATATATGTCTATAACTCAGTTACAACTAGCACTATTGTAGGCGACAGCTTCTTGAATGAAAAATTTTAGCCTATTAACAACTGCTCGTGCTAATTTTCCTTCCAATATAATTAGGCTAATTTACTTATATTGATATAAGATCTAAATTAATACATTTAACAACTTTCACAACATAGTCCACTTAAAATCATGAAAACCTCCAACAATCAATACACAAATCAGTACGTAGCCAGATTATTAGCCACAACAACCTAAGAGAAACAAAAAGAACGTCAGCTGAGTCAGGTTCCTGCTCATTTCTGGTGATGTGAGGTGGACACACGGGGCCACTGATGAAGAACTATGAGCAACTTTAAAGTGAGAGTTGAAAGAGTTCTTGTCTGACGTAACTGGGCTTCACTGCACTAATACACATCCAGTTGGACAGCTGTCAGGACCAGAGCATGATGCAATCTGGGACAGGGTTTTAGACACACCAGCGAGAATATTCCAGTAAGAGGGAATGCATTGTTTTTATGTAGACGGATAATTGGATAACTGTTGGCTGTACTTACATTTTGGCATCGATTGTCCAACCAGATCACAGTACATTACAGTACAGTACAGTCCACCGAATGAGCACATTTAGTTGAAACAAAAAGGGTAATAGGATTCAGTGTTGTATTTATAAAGCACTATTACAAAACCTGTACACATCTAAGTTAGGGCCTAATACTATAATGGCCTAATATACCTAATAATTTGCTACTTTGGCCCATATTACACTATTTTCTGTTATGTTTTGTTTCATTCACACATGTTTAACACACAAACCCTGCATATTTAGGCTATGTTCTTCTCTCAAACAGAAAGCACTCTGTCCCACCTTGTGATGTTATGTCATACAGGAAGAGCTCCACTGTGTTTTCAAACTCCATTCACCTTCACTAAAATCATTTGGCTAATTTCAGCGCTGGAATTGCCGATCTCTGCTGAACAAAAGTTAAAAGGTGGCTGTTAACTTGAAAACTGCCACTACATGACATCACAAGAAGGAACAGAGCATTTTGAACAATGGAGATGTAGACAGACTAATAATAAAGGAATGTTTTTGAGGAGGTAACAGCATTATAATATGTCTTAAAGCTCACAAGAGTCAATTTTGCGTAATATAGAACCATTAAAGATAAATGTAAAGACAGGATAGATTTCTGCCAAAATACACTCATATTCTTGATCTCCTGATATTTCATTGTGTATAATTCCTATCAGAGGACTAATGTGACTGCAGCTATTCAAACACACGTCCATTTTTGCTTTGTTTTAACCTTTGGAGTCAGACAATAGCCTCTCAGACAATGGCTCGCGGGCTCAGTGCTCCAGTAATTGAAGACTTCTCAGTATCTGCACACTGCAACCAAGACATGTCTCACAAAGGTTAAAATGACAAACCAGAATATGAATATGAATTTCAGTTTTGCCTGTTAGATTAATCTGTACAAACAATACAAAAGAGATAGTTTAACTTTAATTTCATTTTGAGATAATTTAGCAAGAAACAGTAATAAATCAGAGTTATTGTGCAGGCTTTAATCATTCGCAAATACATTTTTGAAAGGAAAAACAATAGGTGGAATGTCTGACACCTGCTTATATCCATGTAGATTTGTTTATTGCATTGCCTGGAAATGCATCTCCATGGAAACAAACTGGTGATGCCGGACAAACCAGATCTATGAAGGGGCGAAATTGCTCATAGTGAGAATGAGTGATCAACCACCCAAAAAGTTAGTGCACCTTTATGATTCATTAATATCTATTCTTAACTCAGAGCACCCCTTTCTCCTCCGCCTGTATCTGTCTTTCTTTTAAGTGGCTTGTATCACTCCTGTCATCCCTCTCTCTCAGCTCAAAGGCTCTTTCCTCTTCTCTTCGTCATCAATCACGTTGGACTTAAGGTTTTCATGCCCCCAGATCCCTCGTCTCATATCCCACTCTCTTTCTTCACACATACTTATACTCTTATGATGATCAGGATCCATATTCTGTACAGTAACTCAGGCAGCCACGTCCTCACACATTCACACTCGACATAAGGAGAATCAGGCTATTAATAAGATACGAGTGGGGAAAAAAACCAAACACCAAGCCAATTAAAATGGTATTTAAATAAGTAGTAGGAGCAATAATAGCAATAGTAGTAGTTGGTAATTATTCTGGTAAAAGTAAAACTAACTGTATTTAGGTAAACTACTAATTAACACCAAACATCAAGCCAATTAACAGTATTTAAATAAGTAGTAGTACTAGTAGAAGTAGTAGTGATAGTGCTAGTAGAAGTAGTAAACAGTATTTGGGTAAACTACAAATTAAGAGTAGGAGTAAATTCTAAGTAAAAATTAGAAAAAGCAAAAATATTATCTGAAGGAACAGCACAAGAAACTCCTGTTCAAATCATTTAAAGGAACTACGGTATATTATACAAAATGGATTTGTGAGACTTTAAGCCATGTTATAATGTTGGGCCTTCATCAAAACATACCACGAGTTGTTTTATTTCATTCACAAATGTTTGAGTAACCTTTTATTATTAGTCTGTCTACATTTCCAAAGCTCAAAATAGTTTCACCTTGTTTTCAAGTTAACAGTTATATTTACGTTTAGTTCTGTAGAGACTCGGGCTGAAATCATCCAAATGATTCTAGTGAAGGTGCGTGGAGTTTCAAAACACAGTGGAGCACTTCCTGTATTACCTTTCAATTACCTTTCGTTTTGTTTGATAGAAGAACTGAAGCCTAAATATGTGGAGTTTGCGAGTTAAAAATGTGTAAATGAAACAAAACACAACTCCAGGTATGTTTGCGATGAGAAAAGAGCATTATAACAGATCAGAAACAGGACCTTTAATGAAACTATAAAAAGTCTGTTATTACTGGGTGAATTTCTGAGCACACATGAGGGGTAATATTGTCTGTAATGTAGCACTGATGCCTGTGGGCCTTCTGCCTTTAGCTAGTCCTGCTCCACTGATCTCCATTTGTTCGACCCTCAGACTTCTTCTCGAGAGAGTAACTACAGTAATGGGAGCGGAGAGGTTTGGAGGCAGCCCACTAGCACCCTGCAGGGCACCCACCAAGTCAGGAACACTTAAAAACAGCCAGACAAGAAAAAATTGGTATATCTGTACAGGTAGTTAGGATTTCTGTAGGCCACAAAATGCTCTAATAACTGCTCTTTTCTCTACATCTCACATATAAGTGGAATATTTAAATGTTCTACATGACACAAAATAGACTTGGACCTGGAATTGTGTTTTTTTTTTTATTTACACATTTGATAAGCCTTTTATCATTAGTCTGTCTATAGCTCCTATTATACGCTCAAAATGCTCTCTTCCACCTTGTTGATATCATGAAGTGGTAATTTCCATGTTACTACCTTTGGCTTTTTGTTCGGTAGAGATTGGCATATATTTATAGGATATATATTTATATTTTGTTTCGTTTGGGTAGTTTTTGCATTATGAATCTGAAAGAAATGCCTCATGGTGTTATTCTCAAAATAGCAAATGTTGTGTTTTATGAGCCAGCCTAATCTCACTAAAACCTGGCTCTAAACACATTCAAATGCACTTACTCTGAGCAGACCATTATCCACCATGGAACCAAGAAACACCTGCCTCATGGTCCAATGCAAAATATCTTAAAACTGCGATCAACATTTGGCCCTTTATCCACTTCATTCAGGAGACTTCAAGCAAACAAGTCAATAATGTGAATACGGGTTTGTTCTTACTGCTCTAATGGCTCATATTAAAATAAAGGTCAAATATATAACCTGTTTGAGACCAGGCCAAGTTACAGGTCAGGTCTGTGGAGAGACGAATCCACTTGCAGAAATAACGCATAATTTTAAAGGTATTTTCAAGCAATAAATGCAAAATAGATCTGTTTGATGCTGTGGAACGTTCCAGACAAAGCCATTTACAACAGTTACATTGT
Source organism: Odontamblyopus rebecca (assembly GCA_030686955.1). Taxonomy (NCBI): domain Eukaryota; kingdom Metazoa; phylum Chordata; class Actinopteri; order Gobiiformes; family Gobiidae; genus Odontamblyopus; species Odontamblyopus rebecca. The sequence continues at coordinate 17,996,176 of CM060656.1, read as the reverse complement.
GCTTCTTTAACCACTGTCGTATAATGCAATTCCTTAAAGGTGCACTATGTAACTTTTCTGGTGGAGGGTTCACCACCAGCTCTCCTCCAGGTCTCCTTTCCCAGAATGTTACACAGTAAAGCATTAAACTAATCTATTTAGCATTTATTCCTATACAGTGAACCCTCGTTTATCGCAGGGGTTACGTTCCCGCGATAGGTGAAATCCATGAAGCAGTCATCTTTATTTTTTACAATTATTATACAATACAATACTGTACTATAGAATGCAACCAAAGATCAAAACCTGTTTTCAGGCCCAAGCATTTGTTTAAGAAATAAAAATATAAATGTTTTCTTACAAATAACTATGATAGTTTTTAAAAATACTGTAAAATAATAATTTTAATAATGAATACGAGATTGGACACATAGTGACTCAGGCGTATTTCACAGTCCCTCTGACTGTGCATCTTCCTCCTGACTTCGCTGTAGCGTCTTTTTCTACTGAAGGCTGTGGTGCAGGTGTCTTTTTCCGAGAATGAACGAAAATTCATTTATTCCGTAATGGCACCTACAGCCGCAGAGCGTCTACCTTCCTTCAGCATATCCAGAAGTTTAACTTTTTCTGCGATAGTTGCATCTTCCTCTGGCTTTTGGGCGCGTCCGGAGCCTTTGTCGGTGCAGAACGTTTCTTTCACATTGTGGGTTTTGTCATGGAGAAAATTTGCAAAGGTAAATTTGTCGGGCCGTACAGAGACGAGGCACGGAAACTGTTGACATTGGTCTAAGTGAAAGACCAATGTCAAATTTTTTCACTTCTAGACTACAGTCCCTTAGCTAATCAGGATTCAGAACACAATGCAAAAAAAAAAAGTATTAAAAAATCTGCGAAACAGTGAAGCCGCAAAAGGTGAACCGCGTTATAGCGAGGGTTCACTGTACATGTTTTTAATGCTCAAAAATGATCTCACGTGAAACTCTGTCTTATTATCACCTTATTATCCCCATGGAGATAAGTAGGTTTAATGTTATACTGTGGAAGTTTATAGGCAAAGTAATAACATGTTTACTGTGATGTACCCTTCACCAAACAGTTAAAAGTTTAAAACAAAGGCTACGTTCCAACTGCAGGGATTAATGCTCATTTCAGATTTTTTTGTGAAATCCAATTTTTTTTGTGAGGTCATTCACATTTGCAATTAAATGTGATTTGTATGTGAAATTCAGTGTGAACTTTAAACGCCCCAAATGTGTCTCTCATGTGCACTGGAGGACACAACGACGTTACGCGCAGTGAGTTCGCTCAGTGTTTATGGAAGTGACCTAAACATGGACGTGAGCATTGAGCACCAGCGATTTGACAGTTGCTGTCTCTTGCAGAAGGAAACACGTCTTTGGTGGCATATTTCAGTAAGCAAACACGTCAGCTAGGGTTGGGCGGTAATACGGTAATAAGGTATCCCGCGGTATCTAAAAATAGCCACGGTATCAGATTCATTACCGTCATTAAAAAAAATCTTGCCCTAAAATATTATTAACTATAATTGATTTAATGCCTAAATAAAGAGTGTTTTTCAGCACTTATGTATGTGTGGTTGTGTTTGTTAATTTAATACTATTACAGTTTAAAACGAATATTACTATGTTATAGTGTAATTTTGCTCTTAACTGTTGACATTCGATGAAGTTCCTGGATGATGTTGCGTAGTCACGTGACATTACCGCTCGAAAGGAGAAGGAGAAGGACAAGACAAGATGACAGGCCGCGCTGTGTTGGTCCCAATGAAAAACAACGTCTGCAATTTGGCAGCATTTCGGATTTCGGCCAAATGACAAGGGAGAGCCAGGCAGATCCGGTCGGCACAGTAGAGGAGCGAGCAGAAGCAGAGACAACTGCATATTGTCGCGAGCCTGATATTCCGGGAGAAGAAGACCCCCTTCTTTGGTGGAAATCCAATGGAGTCGGGCGCTTTCCTTTAATGTCGCGGGTTGCCGAAAATACCTGTGCGTTTGTGCCACAAGCTCTCCATCGGAACGGGTCTTCAGCACCGCGGGCAAAGCTGTCAACCCACAACGTGCCCTACTCAAGCCCGAAAAAGTGAACATGCTGGTTTTTCTGGCGAAAAACATTCAATAGCTTAATCATTTTATTTTCAATAAGGAGTGGCTTTTTCTGACGTACAAAAACGGTTCGAAATGTTGTATAGTTGTACTTTTAATTTATTTGATTCATGGTAATATATTTTAAAAATATACAAACGAGCATTTCAGCTGCGTTCTCATATGCACATTTTCGGTTATGTCTTGTTAGCTAGCTTTAGCCCATAGACAATTTGTTATTTCGTTCTGTCGGTTGACTGCTGTATTTGCACTTTTTAAACATTTGTTAATAAAAGTTACTAATTTTTTTACATGTTTTGTTATGTTTTCAGTATCATTAGGCCTATGTAATGCTTGCTTTTCTGTTTCTAAACGGTATAAGTGCAAGCTGCCATTTGGCCAGCGGACTCCACCTTAGTGCTACGAAGTGTGTGTTTTGTTTTTAGCCTTAGCAACGGTAATACCGTATACCCCGGGAAAATGTGGAGACGGTTTAACGGTATCAAAATTTGGATACCGCCCAACTCTAATGTCAGCGTTTGCTGCATTGGCTCACAACAGGTGCTTGTTACAGCACAATAGCCAACCTCTCGCTTGCTGATGGCGTGTAGGTCGGATAAATGCGATTTGGCCGTTCAGACTGAAGTCACATGTCCAAAGATCAGATATGAATCAGTTTTAGGAGCACATGTCCAAGTGGCCTGGGTTGCATTTGAAAAAATCTGATTCGTGTCGTTCAGACTGTCATTAAAAGATCTGAGGTCGCATAGAAAGTTTGCAGTCTGAACGTAGCCAAAGAATCACTTCATATTAAGAATAACTCAGTTAACCCTTCTAAAATCAGGGCTTTGAATTAAAGTAGCAAATTTTGGAGTACATAGCCCCATCGTTGCAGTAGCCTCGCAGTAATGTTTTTAAGAGCCTAAACTTTGACCACTGAGCTGTCCCATTCCCTTTCATACAAACACGCACATTAGCATATTACTGAAGTCATTGTTGTCTTTTCTCGGTCAAAGCAGTGACAGAGGTCCAGCTCATTGTTCAGCTGCGTGTCTCTGCACACATGTTGCCTGGAAACCGTTGTTTAGGCAACCTGGGGGTTAAACGTTAATCCGAAGTCTTAAAAGTAAAAGTGAGGAAACAACATGAGACAAGTACAGGCTCAGAAGGGCTTAGCAGAGAAAAAAGGCTTCTGTGATGGATGATTTTTAAAACTATTCGAGATTTAATTTATGTTTCTGGACCCAAACCAAGAAATAATAGAGAGAAAGTTTGAAAGTCAGACGTTTAGGAGCAGAAGGGTATCTTTGTAACTAGAATCACACCATAATGCTTAAAAATTCATGTGGTTGATGAATGAAAAACAGGGGACAATCATATCAGAGTTCAAAGAGTTCAACACTGAAATCTTTTATTACTGTCCACATAAAACCTTATAGCTATACTGTTACACTGTGAAATATAAATCTCAGGAAGGAGCGAAGTACACTGTCTGAAATCTACAGTTTCACATCATTTCAAAGGTGCACTGTTTAACTTTTCTGGTAGAGTGTCCGTCACCTGCTTGCAAACATGGAGATGTGCCCAGAATGCTCCGCAATATAGCCATAAACTTAAGAATCTCCATGGAGACTTACAAGACAAACTACAGGTGGAGAAGTGATCCCACAATGCATGTTTTTTTGAATATGTTAGCGCAATAAATAAAACTAATATTTGGATAAATGCGAGACAGATTAGTTTAATATCATAATGTGACAATTTAAACAAAAGCATTAACGTCCACAGAAAAGTTACACAGTGCACCTTTAAGTCACATTTCACTAAATACACTTACTTCATAAAGAAACTAAAAAACACTAACTTCATATTGTTTCAAAGTTTCTGTCCATTGCCTTTATAGGGAAATACATTCTTAATTTAAACAGATTAATTTGATCACAAACTGCAGCGTACAGCGATGTCCTTGCTCGCAGACTTTGGAAAGACTTCATATTGTAACTTGACGTTCCAGTCGAGCTAATGAAGCTGTTAATGAATCCGCTAATGAGGCATCAGACAGCTCTATCTCTGTACACCTGCACCTGCTGTGGTCTGACAATACAAGTACACAGAAGAAGTACTGAATATACAGGTACAGCAACAACCATAGCTCACTTAAGATATAAGAATTTAAACCTTTAAACTTGCCCCAGTATGGCTATATTGTATAAGCAGCTGTTGAGGCTAAAATACATGTTTTGTTTACCATTTGCATCTAACATATTATTGTCAGAGATTCAGGAAGTGCACAATTAGCATGCTGATTTTTGTTAGCATTAGTACGACATCAAACTCTGTTCCGAAAGCTGCTAAAAGTGCTTATAAACTGTGGTGGATGCTTCTGCTCCCACTGCAGTGTCAGTATTTTATTAAGTTTATATTTACATTTTCATTTATACCCCATAGTTTAATTTAATTACACTTGTGTTTTTCCTTTTTTTCAGTTTGAATCACCCGGACGGACCAGACCATCGCTGAGCCAAGGGGGGAGCACTATTTAGTTTGTTTTGTTAAGTTAGTTTAGTTAATGTTACTTGATTCGCGTTTATTTTCTGTAATATAATGATTTGTTTTTGTATTGCTTTAAATATGTGTTCAGTTGACTTTAAGTTCCCTCAGTTTGGGCCCAGTTTTTGTTGATGGTTTGCTTGTATTAAATTACTTTGGACTTTATTAAATGTAAACTTATTTTTATACCTTGTCCCTTGTTTTCTCTGTTGGTCTCTGACATAAACACTGGAAAAAGATTATCTACGCAAGTTAAAATGACTTAAATGAAGAACATTTTACTTTATTTGAGTGGATTCAACTTGTGAAATTATCTGCCGGTGGATTAAGTGTTTTTTTTTTTTCTTAATTCAAGCAACATTCAATTTTGTTTCTTATTTTAAGTACAAAAAGTTGTTGCGTTTCCTATTTTAACTAGAGCAAGATGTATTTTCATATTTTACGTACAAAAAGTCTTATTCCACTGGCAGATCATTTTATCTGTGAAGTGAAATTTACTCAAATCATGGTAAAACGTTCTTAATCCACGTCATCTTATCTTGAACTTATTTTGTTTTTTGCTGTGAATTATTAGGATGGCGGGAATGCATAAGGAATAACGTTGGACGACTGCAAACACAAAAAATGAACTAGGTAGCGGGCGTAGCACCTTTAAAGCCACATTTTTTCAGTGTACAACGCTATCATTGCAGTATGTCTCTAAACCACGGCTTATTTAAGACTTTTATAAGGATAAAGCAGATTTGGCTTAAGCTCAACGCCCAAGTGCGCAGAAATAACGAAGCTGTGGGTGGTTGGCCTTTCCTAAGTGAAGCGTCTTTCATGTGGGTACCTGATCCTGGCCCAGAAATGTCAGCGCTCCTCTCTGCAGCAGGATCAATGTGATTTGGACCTAAATAGGCTCATTACTGTTTAAGAATGTCAAGAGATCCAACACAGAGGCTAGACAGAAGCGCATTTGGCAAACTCGTTATATCAGGGCGGGAGAGCAAGAACAGGCTAATTAATACTCAATGTTCAGATAGGGGTGATGGATAATGAAAGATTTTGAGATTTACATGACCAGAAATATAACTTACTTGCACATTACTTATTAATTCAAATTTAGTAATAAGCTGTATCATTTGTTCATGTATATTTTACGTTTTTGTTTTTTTTCAACGCTCAAAGTCATAGAAACCACAAACTTCATTTTCTGCGACTGACCGTGCTCTTCGTGACTGTAGAGAGCATTTTTCATTCGATGTTTGATTATTTTTTTAATGGAAACACAAAGTTTTTGAGTATTTGTGTATGTATATTCATCTTTCAAATAAATGCAAATACAGAGCAGAGGGCGGAGCTAAGGGGTAGGTGATTTTTGAGCACTCACATGTAAAACACAGGATTACTCAAACATGAATAAGCCTGTATATCAATTTATTGTTCAATTTATAAAAGCTGGAACAATATTTTCAGGGTCAGTATTTATTATGTATACGTTTTCTTTGCCCTACTGGGAAACTTTTTTATATTTTTTGACTAAATGATCAGATTTGAGCTGTAGAACCTTGAACGAATAACCTATGTGACTCATTACAGATGCAAACTAAGCAATAAAGTGTTTCATTCTGCTGTTTATTTATTGCAGCTCATGGTTTTTTAACAGTCTTGTAGATTTAGAATCAATATTTGCTTCAGCAATATGTCCCACTTCAAAATGTGTTATCGTGACAGGCCTAAATGTGAATGAATGAATCAAAATGCAATTCTGAGTACGCAAAAACACTTTAAGCTCATAAGCCAATTTTGTCTTCTTTAAAAATATAAAATTAGGACACTTTTATTCCTGCATTTGATTGATATAACCCATCTGAACACTCATAACTTTACATTCAAATATTCATTCCAGGGTGAACGGACCCACGGATTGAAACATCAACCCTCCAGTTAATAATAAGATGCCACCCACCTAACTAACAACTAACTAACCCACCCGAGTGATGACTGTACCCCGAGGAGTCAAACCACCACCTTCATGAAGCCTTCCCCTCTGTGGTGCAAATTTGCTGATCCTGAAAGAGTTTTAGCTTTGAATTGGTGACGTACTTTCAACAGGAACAGTATCAGTGCAGGTCATTAGCCCGATGTCTTATGCAAATATAAAGATGGGAGTGTGTAGCCGTTAGCCATTAGCATAACCTCCTGGACCAGAGTGAAACTGAGCTCTGGTTTCAACACATAAAAAGTCAGGCTGCATACATCACACATCTACAGTATCTCTCTGTTTCACTATGACTTTTAAGTTATAGTTATTGGTTATTGTATTTTATTAAACTCTATTTATTGTATTTTATGTATTTTAATTCATGATTGCAATCATTTTTAGCTTTATGCATTTTAAGACTTTTTATTTATTGTTTTTATTTATAATTTACTGTCTTTTATTGTATTAATTTGTCTGTGCATCACTGGAAACTGTCATGTCTCTAAAATGTGCTGTATAAATAAAGTGGATTGGATTGGATTAGTATTGTTTGAAAATGTATTTAGTCACAGAATACTTTTGTAACATAGTCTGATACACGAGTACTGTATTCTGATTATTTCATATTATTTCATAATATACCAAGTTGCATTCTGTTTTAGTGAGAAAAATACTACATAGTATTACAAACTGTTTTTTTTGTTTTCGCAGCATTTTCTTTTCTTCTCACAAAAAACTTGCAATACGACATGACATGATAAAGTATCGTCATATATTGTTTTCAATACTCAAAATGAAATACATGTGTTTAGTTACTTTCCAGCAATGGATAAATCCAGTGTTGTGCAGTGTTAACAAAGGTAAATAGCGTTGCTGACTAAATAGCTAATAAACATGGTTTAATGAATATCAATAGAAACAGAAAAGCTGCAAAAACCCACACTAAAGGTGAAAACTTAAACACATTATGTCATTAATTCCAATGCATGAATCTAATGTTTTCTAGGTTAGGGTTAGGGGAAAAAGAATCCAAATTTGTTCCCTAAATTTTGATTAATTCCACAAATATAAACAAGATAGAGTTTAAATGTCCACTATGTAACCTGCTTGTTTCTATGGATATGGTATTGCTCTTCCTGGAATGTTCCACAGTATGACTTTAAACAGCTCTACATTACACTTATTCAATGACAGGTGGTTTTACTCAAAAATACCTAGAAAAACAGGAATTCTGACTGTGAGCGGGGATGCCTCTCCACAGATCTAACCTGTAACTTTGTCTGGTTTGGTCTCCATGAAGATAGAAAGGGTTAATACCACACTGCGAAATATTCCAGATGAATTAATAACATCTCCATGGAGAAAATTATTGGTCAGATACAATGCACCTTTAAATCTCTGCCGATAACACAATAAACTGTCATTTTTCTCACCTAAAATCTCAAATCCAAACCACATGCTTTAACTGATAGAGAACTGGCTGTAGATCTGTCAGTTACAAAGTCTCCAGCCGATTCCCTTCAAATTTCATTATTGTACAGACCTACACTGAAGCCAAAATTACAACAGCCTAATCTACAAACACGGTAGTAACAAAACTGTTCAAATGTTTCCCCAGACAATGCGTTTCTCTTCTGACCCACATTACACAGTCTCATATTGATCGTGCAGCCAGTATTGGACACATGCCTCACAAATCCACACTTCCTGCTTTATGATGCGTTCATGACCCCATGGCAAACGCAATTATTTCGAAACACGTCATCTAATCAAGTGCAGCGGTGCGTTCCCTGTCTCCCCCATCGCGCGCACACACACACACACACACACACACACACACACACACACACATACAGCTACGAGGCGTTCAGGATCCAGTGTCCACGTTTTGCTGATCACAAGGTTAAACAACAGCACATCTTGTCCATATCCATGCATATCTCATTACACGACAGCAATAGAAATACAAGGGCATATATCAGAAGTTACTGTCATAGGACTACAGGAGGAACTCAGTATTCTCACATTCTAAGACTTCCACCGCACAAATGATTAGGTTTCTAGATGTTCTAAAGTAAATAAACGCATGTAACTTGTCGACTAGTAAAGGTGCATTGTGTAACTTTTCTGGTAGAGGGTCCGTCAAATGCTTTTCTCCGTAAAAATGTTATTATTTTGGCTGGAATGTTTCACAGTATGGCATTAAACCTTTCTATCTTCACTGAGACCATACCAGACCAAGTTACAGGTCGGATCTGTGGAGAGGCGACCCCGCTCACAGTCAGAATGTCAGTTTTTCCAAGGTTTTTCCTGTAAAAGAATAAATATAAGATAGAGCTGTTTAATGTCATACTGGGGAACTATCCAAGCAGATCAACAACATATCCATAGAAACAAGCAGGTGATGGAACCTCAACCAGAAAGTTACACAGTGCAACTTTAATAATACAGCTCTAAGTTGTTGAACTATTATAATCAGAAAAAAACAACAAACTCAACTCAACGCAACAATAACAAATTATCAGAGGTGGAACGTAACAAACGCAGTAAAATACTGTACTTAAGTATACATTTTTGGTATCTATACTTTTATACGAGTACATTTACAGTGGAAACATTCACTTTTACTTTGTTTCGTTACAGATTTGAGAGCAGGTATCTGTTCTTTCTATTCTACTACATTTTTGAACAGGATTGTAAAGTAAAAGTATTTTATTATAGTTTGAGACATGCAGAAAAAACTGGGGGGTTACTTTCAACATGTCCACAGTTTGAGCAAACAAAAATATACACATTTTTTAAAAAGCTAGGAATAAAACTATAAATTCAAGTATCTGCATCAAAATCACAGTTGAAATACTACTACTTTTTATTCCTTAAGTTCATTTTTAAACAGGTACTTTAATACTTTTAATACGTAGATTTTTCAAGTGATACTGTTACTGATTTTTTTTGGTCCAGCATCTGTACTTTATTAGTATCAAAATTCAATACTTCTTCCTCCACTGCAAATTTTACAGATGGGAATGTTTGAATTTATAGCACTTGGGGACAGCTAAATTAAGATTTTTCTTTGAAGCCAATGGTAAGATGTGAAACAACAACAGTAACTTTTATGACCAAACTGAAGCCAAACCATTTGTAACTTTAACAATGTTGACTGGGCCCTTTTTTATATGTAGTAGTAGAATCTCCCATAGTAAAACTGAGCATAGTTACTGCAGTGAAGTACTTGTAAACTTGAATAGGACTGCATTTCAAGTTTATGACAAGCCCCAAAGTTAGACAGAAAATTTAGACGTATTGATTTCGAAATATTGGCCCAAAGATGCAAAGACAGAGACACAACAGAGGATGTATAAATCTGCGTCGTGACAATACGAAAATATCAAAAACAACATATTTCAAGAATAAAAACACTGCTTTCGAGACAATGAATGCTTTTTTCAACACAAAATAATAGAGATGGAAAAATATTACCTTGTGATCTTAGCCTAGTTCTGCTTTTTTTTTCTAAAATAGCTCAGGAAAGGTCAAAATATTTTCCAGTTACGTGATTTTGTTTAGTACCAATATCTTTTTTTGACAACCCCAGACTTAATACAACAAATATGACAAAATCCCATTAAGTGTACCTAATAAAGTGTCCTATATTTGTGCATTACCTGTGTGAATATCTGCTCCCTTCAGGTCCCAGGGGACACAGCTGGGCCTCCTCTCAGCCCGCAACAAGAACGAGAAATCCATATCTCCTCACTACACACTACTACTACTAGTACTACACTACTACAAACTGTGTGTACTCCTCCTATATCCTCTCACCATGATGAGTTATCACAGATTACCACAGGGATCAGTCCACGCCCCTCTCATCCCCCACTGGATCAACCACCCCCCCATCCCCGCCCCCTCCTGCCTGGTCCAGTGGTCGGTCCTGTGCCCCCCTATCCCGGGAGCAGATGGAGCATTCCTGTACGGGCCAGAGGGGGTCTTATACAGATTGGTGTAAGCCAGGGCCCAACACTGCAGCTGTGTCAGAAAGCTAATACCGGCTAGTACCACTGGCATACGCACTACCCGGACAATCTCGGTTTAATCCCTGGATCTATAAAGAATTACAGTAGTACTACAAGTGCAACTGGGGCAAAGTACAGTATATACATGACCTCACTTCCTGGTTGGAAGTAAGGATGTAGGACAAGCTCATTCACTGTGTTATTGTATAGCTTTTGATGATATTTAGATAAATATATGGGCATCAAGGAGCAGTGTACTATTAAAAAAGTACATGCAAATTGCTATATATGTTTAAAAGTCTAGAATGAGGAGTTGGCTCAGTATAAAGTAAATTCAACTCCAGATGTTTACCTGGAAATACAGTGAAAAGCAATGTGGCTGCAATATAAACAGACCTGACCTGAAAGTTTGGCCTGGTGGTATTAGTTTCTCATTTCCATGGAACATTACACACAAAGCATCAACATCGCAACAACAACTGAGACTCTGTTTACACTGAAACAAATCACCATATCACCGTATCAGCATATCGGAAACGATTTGCATCCAGACTCGTCGTGTCCGGATCGCCAGAAATGTCACGTCGCCACGATGTCAAGACACCACGTGGGCGGTTAAAACAAGGAGTGGAGAGCTGTATGTGAAGTTCTATGGAAGTTGCAGCAGCTGATTTCGAGCCGAGAAAGATGGCAAACACGAAAACAGTATTTTCGTGGGCCAACGCTGTTTCATGTTTGTCTAGTGAATCAAGAAGGCGTAAGTCACAGTGACGTAGTCCAATAAGAATGGCAGCTCGAGCCCCAACGTCAGCGTATCAGCATTTTGAGTGTTTTCATGCGTCCACGTGGGGCCAGATTGGATCCGTACTCAGGCGAATACATGGGAGCTGGTGGATCCAGATCGTTCCGTCTCTGGAGCCGTTTTCCATTGGATTAGTGTGGAATACATACTAGTGTGGATGGGGCCTTCAAACATGTGTGAATGAAACAAAACACAGCTCCAGGTATGTTTTTGATGCAGTATCAACATTATAACATGACTTATAGCTCACAAGAGTCAAGTTTGCATAATATAAGACCTTTAATAAGATATTGATTTCTTGGGTCAAAGTTTTTGGCCTTGTACTGGATCAACTAGTACTACAACAACTGCTATTACAATTTTTACAACACTGATAACCACTAGCTTACGCAGGGATGTTAATAAATTTTGCTCCTTCAAAACATGTCCATAACAGCAGGTACTACTCTGTCTCTGTTTATAAAATAGGCCATAAAGTGCATGTGGATTTGGAAGTGGTTGATAATGCATGTTTGAGCTTGGGTTACCAGGAAAGCAGTGTTTAAACTACTTAGGTAAGAGACTTTTACCAGAAAAGCATCATCCAGTAATGAAAACAATGTGTATGCACTTTTAATGTGGTGACCGTGTTAAATGAGATAAAATTGTGGATAAAAAAATGTGGAATTCTTTGGTAATGAGTCAAAAGAACATCTGTAGCCGATCACGGAGCCATTTGTTTCCTTCTGGTTGTGTTTAGAGCCTGTAGCGCTCTGTCACTTGTTCACAGAGTCCAGATGTGAAGCAGCTGCTCAGGTACCACAGGTGTGTGTCTCAAACTACTTCACTGCTCCCACTTTTACTCAACTCAACCATTCATTTTAATTACAGTGGCTGTGTCAGTGTAGCGTTTTTAATCATATGGGTGTCAGTTGTAAGATAAAATACATGTAAAGTTATTAAAAATGTTGTATTAATGTGTATTAGTAGCAGTATTAGAAAAAAGAACACACAAATTCCCAAAAATGTAGCACTTTTATATGAATTCTGCCTGTTTTGCCAAATCACACCTCCTTAAATCATCCTCATGGACACCAGTTAGTTAGTCAGTTAGTTTAACCAAAGAAATTCAGGTGGAATTTTTTTTTTCCTGACTTTCCTCTGTGTAGAGCTTGTTCCCACTTAAAGTTAGAGTAGATCAGATGGAGGCCAAAACTACAGAGCCTCAGTTTCAGAAAGAGTCCAGCCAAGTTTGTGCTCCAAAGAGTTCAGAAACAGATCGAATTGGGTCATTTTAGTCAGACGTTTTAGGAAAAATAGGCACAAGATCAGCCTAGATTAGATCAGCTCATAACGGGTTGGAGTAAAGAGAAGAAGCCAAGGTAAAAGTCTTCATTGTTGAGGTTTCAATGCATAAATTGCCTCATGGGGATAAAACTCATTGGTATTGGTATCAAATCTATATTGCAAACAAAAATCACTGACATTCTCAATCCCAATTCCACAAGAGCTGAAAATTCCTCCCACAGATAACATCTTTTACATTCTGACAACACACTATTTTGCTGCACGTTTTTCTGTTGAACACAAAAAGATGATGCCACCATTTATTTCTCATTCGCCTAAATTGGCAGTTCAGCTTCATTACCCCCTCACTCGGCCCTGACTCCCGTACAGTAATGAGACAGACCCCCAAACAAGAATGCGTGTCCATTATAACCAGCCCGCCCTCCAAAACACGTCCAAGTTCCTGTCAGGAGCTCCAGGAACAGACAGGGGGAAGTGTCTGGGGAGGGAACCAATTAGTGTGCTCCGTGCTGCGAGCCACCTGACAGTCTTTGTGATGGAAGAGCCTCCGCTGACTCATTCAAAACAATTACGGAGTGGAGGTGTATTAGAGATGCTCATTACCTGTCTCACACACGGACGCTCCACTCCCCGCACCTCGGACCACTGGGCCCCATCCCACTCATATGTCCGATCTGTCTCGCTGTCTGTGGAGTTTGGGGAGCGTTTCCACAACAGAAAAGGACCAGTGATGTTGCGATTCACATGAAGTCATTTTTGGATACACGGAATTTGGTTCAAAAGACTTTACAGGAATAGAACAATAGCACAAATTAAAAAGGCAGTAACGGGCAGATCCCAATCGATCTCTGCTAACAATAATGATTTAGACTTAGGCAAACTTAATTGATCCAAAAGGGAAAATATTTAAACACAGTAGTTCACACATCACAATATAATATAATAACAAAGAGTAAAAAATATAAATGGTAATAATAAATTATAAATAAGTAGCAAAAAAGATAGCAAGAGACTGGTGTCAAATAATGCATATAAATGTATATGTAAAAGTCAAAATAAAATAGAAAAATAAGTCACAAAAAAATCTGAGCTATATACAAAAGGTCAAACAAAAAGATTTACAGAACAAGAAATACATCAAAATCACTTCAAAATAGAGAGAGACATTAAATTAGAGAGAATTGGAGAGAAGAAAAAGGGATAGTCTTCTTCTTCTTCAACATTTTTTAGTTCTGATACTGATTTCAATACTATCACTTCAAGACAAAAAAAATGTGTTTAATCTATGAGAATCTATTATCTCTCTAGTAATGAAAGCAACTTTGTGTAGAATAGAAATTCAAACATGTGATTTTCTGGACCAACTATGACCAATAAATAGTCAAATGTCCATCAGGGAAATCAGCTGAAACAACATTTGGAAGCCGATAGCTAATCAAGCTAGTTTTTCCAGTATTCTCACCAAATACCAGTATCGGATCAGTGTATCCCTATATGAAGGTGAAGTGCTAGTCACCTTCTTCTTTCTCTGAAATGTTCCACAGTATGGCATTAAATGTACAGTATCCGTCTTGCATTATTTCATTATGTGTGTTTAACTGCAATAAGAAAACCTTGAAAACATGCTTGTCTGCTTGAAATAGATAAGTTTACAACAATAGTCTGATCATGTCGGGCAAAGCAAATGCATCTCCAAAGAGAGAAGTAGGTGGCAAACTGTCTACAAGAAAAGTTACATAGTACACCTTTAAAGAGATTACTGGTACCAAACTGACAATAACTTTGCATTACATTATGAATGGGAAAAGTGCACTAAAGTAGAAGTTTTATCGATCTGTAAATCTTCTTTTAGATCTACTTAAATAGATGTAAATGAGGCTATATGAGCCAGTGCGGACATGCCTGAGTCTGCATAAGAACTGCAGAGAAAAACCCACACAGCCTCTCATATGAAAACAAACGTCACAGTCCTGGCAGAAGCAACAATAAAACAAACAGTGAACCTCTGAGCAGAGTCTACGGCCTTTCTAAACACTTTACGCAGTGATGGACGACATATCTGGAATAATACGCATTCCCACAATCCCCTGCTGCAGACGGCGTCGTAACCATAAATGAGCTGCGAATGTTTGACTCAGCGATGTTAAGAGTGGAATTCCCCAAAAGACTGAACAAAAGTGGGAACAGCTAAGACGTGAGAGGTGCATTTTGCCGTGTTACGACAAAATGCTGATACTAACAAGTGTTCAACCAGCTACTGGCTGAGTCAAAATAAATTAAATACATATATTCAAATGATGACTAATAACACACATAACATACAACAACAAAAAGAATACCAGTTAGGTCCATTACTTCAAGGATTACTACTAGGCTACCACTACTACTACTACTACAACTATTAAGCTACTACTACTACTGCTATTAAGCTACTACTACAACTATTAAGCTACTATTACTACTACAACTATTAAGCTACTACTACTACTACTACTACTACAACTATTAAGCTACTACTACTACTGCTATTAAGCTACTACTACAACTATTAAGCTACTATTACTACTACAACTATTAAGCTACTACTACTACTACTGCTATTAAGCTACTACTACTACTACAATTATGCTACTACTACTACTACTACAATTATGCTACTACTACTACTACTACAATTATGCTACTACTACTACTACTACTACAATTATGCTACTACTACTACTACTACTACAATTATGCTACTACTACTACTACTACAATTATGCTACTACTACTACTACTACTACAATTATGCTACTACTACTACTACTACTACTACTACTACTAAGCTACTGCTACCCAGCTCCGACAGATGAATGCTGTCATTGTGTCCTTGGGCAAGACACTTAACTTACCTCGCCTCGTGTCTGTGTACACTGGTGTATGAATGTGTGTGTGAGTGTGTGAGTGTGTGAGTGTGTGAGTGTGTGAGTGGTTCCTTGTTGTAAAGAGGTTTGAGTTCACTCAGCCAATGACTGTGGAAAAGTGCTGTATAAAAATGTGACCATTTACCATTACTTTGTACAACTTCTGCTACTACTGGTGCAATAATCCTAATATTACCAATACAAATACAAAGTCTGCTGCATTACAATTTCTCTTTTGCTAATTCTACAGTGCTAATAGTGATAGCAGATAATAATGCTGCTTTATATTGACATGCAATAATTTGTATAATATAATAGCCATTTCAGGAATTATTTTACTCATTGATAAATTTAGACCAAAAAAAAGCGCATGAAAATTCAGACTAAAACGATGTCTCTACCAAAACAACTACTGAAAAAGTATCTTGTTAATATAATGATTCTGTTGGGGGAAATCTCTAATAATTATAATCACCATTACGTGTTGGCGTTCTTTTGGGAACTTGCTTGGCTAACTTTTGACTTATTCATGAAGTGTATCCGTGTGAGGGCGGTACTCCCTGCTGCGTTCAGGGTCGGCTCGTTAAAAGGTCAAAGTGGGACTAATAAGGCAGAGCTGCATTGATTATAACAGAATTAATGGTTATCTGATCTGAACACTCAGGAGTAGCGCTAATGAAGCCCGGATGGAGTTAGAGTCTTACTTTAAAAACATTACGATCGTACTTGGCCTTTATTTTTACTACTCATTTGCCCACGGATATTTATGTACAAAGCAGTTGTACAGTTGTCTAGTTGTGCTCTAGGAACACAAACCACACCCACAGACTGTATAAAGAAGTGGACTAAGGGCGTTTGACATCACCCATAGCGTTTGGCTCCAGTCAAATGAAGCTCACAAGGTTAGCAGTTACAGGAGCAAATCTGGAGCCAGGGCCATATTCGGAATAGAAACTGATTTATGGACAAAATAGCAAAATAAAAACACCAGGATCATGTAGAGCGTGTTAATACAAACATTTTAAGACCAAAATGACGAGGTTCACAGCAGCAGTTACAGAGAGAGGGACGACAGTGGGCTAGTTAAGTCAATTTATATATACAGACCGCACTTTTTTTGAATAACGTGAAGTTAAAAATCAATGTTTACATGTGGGGGGAAAAAACAAGACAAGAATTGCCATTGCGAACAGATTTGCTAAACTAAGCCACAGTCAAAGTGTGATTATGATTCATTTGGGAGAAACTATTCCAGCTCTATATTGTGGTGTCTTTTCTGTGATCCCTGATTCCTGGAGCCATAACATAAATAGCAAGCAGAACATTTTGAAATTCCACAGGTCTATTTTATACCTTATGATCTTTACTGGACACTCAAGTCATCACTTCACGCAGTCACATCACACAGTAATGTACAGACACTAGAAAAAAGGACAGATGAGCATTTTGTCCAAAGACACAACACAATACAACAGTAAGGATTGAACTGGCAACCTTATCAGCTTATAGTGAGGCCCTGCTGTTGTGTAGTGGGTGTGGTAAACGATGATGATAATATTGTGATTCATTCATTTTCTCTAAAACAAAGACATTCAGAGTGATGAGTGATACTTTCAGGAGAGGCTGTTTTCTTACCTCTTCAAGGAAATATAAAGATAAAAATGAAATCTTTACCTGCCTGTTCTGTTGTTACATACACCTTACACAGTTACACTACCAATTTGTCAATGAAAATCAATATCCATACATACCTGAAGTTATCTTACCATGCACTTGAGGTCAAATGGTATAACTGCCTTTGTAGCTCTCGCCTCTCGTCCTTTTGTCTATAACAGTGTGTAAAAGCCTCCTCACTCCCTCTGTGTCTCCTCTTTAATAGACCACACTGATGCCTGCGTTAGTACAGCGGGACAAGGCTGTGCGCTTTACGGACTGACCTCAAAATCAATGCACCCTCACGGCACCCTCTGAGCACCCGCCGCAGAGGCCTATTACAAGAGCCGCTCCTCTCCTCGGCTCCACACCCTATATACTGGGATGCTAAAGTACACACAATGCACAAGCAGCAACCATGATAAGATAAAACGTACAGAAGTAGAAAGAAACTGTAAGAATGCATCTTTTTCCAGTTGTGCAAGAATTTACAGAATGTTCTTATATTAATTTATCAGGAAAAACAGCATCTTGACCTTTTGCAATATTCTTATATATTGTGTATTGATCACAAGCCCGGAAGTAAGACTTATAAGCGTTCCCAGAATTGACAGCATTGGCATCCACCCGTCTTACTTTGCCATTTGTAGAGAGCTGTTCTAAACCTCTGCACATCCCAAAATTGATTAGTGAATATAGGGAGGTCCCAAAAGGTTTGTGCAAGCAGGCAACAAGATATAAATAACTCCTTTCTCCTTTTCAGAGTTTGAACATGGGGTAAAACAGCTTTAGTTTAAGTTGGCTTGCAACGTTCCACTAGAATCAGTTGCAAAGTGATATGAAAATATCTAATGTCGTGCCGGATATGGGCGTAATAGTAAGTAAATGTTGGCACATGCTCAGGTTCCCTGAGTCACAGCCCAATTTCAATGTCAAATGTAGCATGCAAGAAATGGATCAGCATTCATGTCTGCTTCCTGTTTGAAAGTGGGATTTTTTATGATTTGGAGACACATTCTTTGACTAAAAGCGCTTTTCCTTCTCGATGGTTCATTAGAGGAGTCAGTGGGAAACCCCGAAATGTGAGGCGCTCCACACAAAACCACACAGCCCCTGTACGGCGGCCATGTTGAATGAGGCTCATTGTTCTGAGGCCAATGGAAGATTCCAGTGTTCGGTCCAGCCTGAGGGGACGTGCAAGGGCCAAAAGACTTCAATATGGAGACAATAATAAAGACAGTCATTGTAACATTATGTAACAACAGGAAGATAACTGCTAAAGGTTATATTCATTTTATAACATTTTATCAAATGTTTGATTTTTATCAGGTTTTTAAAATTCACTTCTATTCCATCTGTCTCTTAATACCTTCTCTGACACAAAAAATCCTTTGGTATTAATAAAGTGATGTGTGATCTTATCTTTTGCACTCATTGTCAATGACATGGGGTCATTTGATATTCGTTTGAAAAGCTTGTTGTAAAAAGATATTTGAACAAGAAAACGATTGTTCAGAGATACGCCCCAGGTTGCACTCGTGGTGGAAAGCCAATTCTGTAGCCACGGCAGCCCAGGGGCACAGTGATGCCAATCCGCACCACCACTGACTCATAAAACATTTTCATACATACAGTATATACAAGGTACAAGGTAGATGAAGTGTTTTGCCTAAAGGGGCAAAACACACTGTGCAACATTCCAGGCAAAACAATAACATATTCATGGTTACAAAAAGGCCGTGGATCCTCCTTCAAAAAAGTTCCATAGTGCACCTATAGGTGTTGTATGTATTTCATCACACAAAGCAATAAGAAAGTTACATGCTTGTAATGTGTAAAGTGAACAGTTGGCTGCAGTGGGGGGCCTGGGAGATTAATTTGTCTATTTGAGCGCCGTGAAAACTGAACTGATGTTGATCCCAATGACAAGTGTAACTCCGAGGAGCGTGCTGCTCTGGGAAATAAGAACAGGGATTTTTCTCTTGGCTTTATTAGTCACAACTACACAGCTCTGTTCTATTTAGCACATTTCCAACACTATTTGCATAATTCACAATCATGGAGATATATAACCTCTGCATACCTTATTAGTCAGTGTGGCAATTACAGTTATTTTAGCAAAGAAACAATTAGCAGCGGGATTTAGAGAGCAATTTCTGTAATGCTTTGGAAATGTAAGAAGGTTTAGTTATTCATAGATTCAATTTAACCACTGCTGAACTTTTTCAATTTGACCTGGATTGGAAAAGTTCCTTGTAATTAAGATCTTATTTTTGGTATAGTTTTGCACGGAATGCTAATTTTCTGTATAACTGAGCGCACTATATTTACTATTAGTTTTTTGTGTTAGAAAAATGATTTGAAATGTAAGTTTACCACAACAACTCCAACCACAACAGGTCAGTAAAGGAAATGAAGTGATATTTATATGTTGCATCTGATGTCATCAACATTCCCTGGAGGTGTGATGCTAACTGTAGGCACTTCTCTGTCTGAAGCTCTGTTAGACTTAAATCTGAGTTTGATTTTAACATAATCTGACCCAAAAAAACTGATTTACTCCTACAGGTGAGCTTGTTTGTCCTGTTTTCAGACAATCTTCAAACTGACAGTGTTCACTAATGTATGTATTGTGTGTCCATGGTAACTGCTGAACATTCCACCATAGAGATACATGCAGAACACCCCTAGTCGCAAGTCTCAATATTTTTATAGAATGTTCCACTGAAACTTTTTATTGTTAAACACTGAAAACATGCATTCTTACTGTGACCTGTAAATCCTGCTTGTCTTCGAGGAGATAGAAAGTTTAATTCTTTACAGTGGAGCATTCCAGGTAAAGCAATAACATCGCCATGGAAACAAGCAGTTGCATAGTGCACCGTCACAGTGGCCATTAAGTACGTCTGTTTTCACTTAATAATTCAGAGTAATTCTCGAAAACCTTAATGCCATTTCCATGAATAGTTGCGTTGCTCTGTCTGCATGTGGTTTGGGATCAATTTAACTGGGCCCTTATTATACATAATAAACATGTCCCAAACCCACACACTCATATGATTGCACAGCAGAGTCAACACAGGACACAGTAATTGGAGCCTGATAAATATTTGTGTAGAACAGTCTCAGCAGGACGAATGCGGAGGGATGCTTTTACCCATAATGCATGCTCACTGCACAGCCAAAACTACAGCCCTATTTAGATGCATAATGTTTATATACCAGATCCCCAATGGGCACTTTCTGTTACTCTGCTATAATATTTTACAGCACAACACTTATTTATCAGGGCTTACATAACACCAGATACAACTAACATAGGTCCTATATTAGGCAAAGACATGTTATAATGTTACCTCACCAAAAACATACCTGGAGTTGTGTTTTGTTTCATTCACACACGTTTTAGCAATTCTTCATTATTATCTGTCTAGATCTCCAAACCTCAAAATGGTCCACCTTGTGATGTCATTCAGTGGCAGTTTTCAAGTTAACAGCTACGTTTTACCCTTAGTTCTGAAAAGATTCGCAATTCCAGACCTGAAATTACCCAAATGATTCTAGTGAAGGTGGTATGGAGTTTAAAAACACAGTGGAGCACTTCCCGTATTACCACATGACATCACAAGGTGGAACAGAGCGTTTTCTCCAGGTATGTTTGCGATGAGAAAACAGTGTAACATAGATCAGATAAAGTAAATAATAAAAATAAATCAGATCCACCAAAAACAAATGCTAATTTAGGCTAAAAACAACACAAGGGTAAAAAGTATAAAGGTGCACTACATAACTTCGTAACTACATGCTCGTCTCCATGGAGATGTTATTGCTTTTTCTGAAATAACTGGAATACATGGCTGTACCCACTTTCTTCCCGCAATAAAGTCAAAGCTGTTATGCACCAATTATATATTGGAAAAGTTAAAACCTGTGTTCTATCTGCATCTAAACGTTTTATTCTTCACAATTGAGGAAGTGCACTGTTAGCATTTTAGTTGTTTTTAACTCATAACTCATCACAGTGATTAGGACGCTAGAAAAAATTTTGGGCTATAATTGCAAACTGCTAAAAATGTGACGTTTTCAAGCTTTAAAAAATCCGGCACAGCACCTACATACACTATAGATGCTGCTCTACAGTTACTACCGTAATTATCAGTTTCTATCAACTATCAACTCAATACAAATACTTCAGGAAATATCACTTCTTTAAATACATATGACCAAATATATCTAGTTTCTTCTTGCCTGAGCCTAAGCGAATAGAGCATCAAATGACCAGCTAATGCCTTCTACAACCCACCAGCTGGAATAAAGAGTCCATATCTGAATGTAAAATCTCCCAACCACATCCTCCTGTGAGAGTGAACCCAAACAGTGCATTAAATGAGTGGGGTGGATTTAGAAACGTCCAGTGCCGAGCTCTCCGAGGACTCCGAAGTAAACAGAGTGAGGTGTGAGCCATCTGTCAAAAGAGAGGAGCTTAGCACAGTCCAGCTGCTGCAACAAGTCCCGTAAGGAAGTCCAATGCCTGTAGTCTTTAACTATCACCGATATATTCAAATAGACTGATTTACTGTTGGCAAATACTGTTGAATTTGTCGTATGTGTGACCACCCAAAACATGCACAAAGAAGTAACAGAAAAACATTGAAAAATAAACTAAAATTGACGTCTTTTTTCAAACATAATGAAAAAAGTGGTTTTAAAAGTGCATTTTGTAACTTTTCTGGCTGAGAGTCTGACAAATACTTTTCTCCATAGAGCTGTTATTGCTTTGTCTGGAATGTTTCACAGTATGGCATTAAACAGATCAGGTCTGTGGAGAGGCGACCCAGCTCACAGTCAGAATGCAGGTATTTTTGAGCTATAAAACCGCCTGTAATTGAATAAATATAAGGTAGAGCTGTTTAAAGTCACACTGTGGAACATTCCAGGCAGAGCAATGGCATATCCATAGAAACAAGCAGCTGACAGACCCTCCAGAAAAGTCACACAATGCAGCTTAAGTCTATTTTGAATCCACAAAGGTAAATCTGCACACACATTTCTGACATTTCTCATGGGCAGCAAAAAGTGTCTGTGTTTTATTGTTTTTATAAACCAAAAATATTTTAGAATTCTGCCCATTTCCTCCAAATTTCTTTATTTTTTTTCTTAGATAAAGTTCCTTGTGCATAATCGTTTGTTTTGTAAGTTTGTTTTGAGTCAGCACCTTTGACCCCTGTGTTCTTTCTGGGAATGTTTCCAAAAGTTTCTGCTATTTTTAATGACTTTTCCGCACCTCGCTGGAGGTCTGTGGACACAGGATACGGTGTGAGCTGAGGCTCCACAAATAACAATGACTTGGCTTAAAACACAGTGTAATGTACTGGCTTAGATCTGTATATTGATTTAAAGGCAAAATGCATGAATTAGCCATTGTTATTCATGATTAGAATACAACTATGCTTTTTAAAACACAAAACAAAAACACACACGCATACTTTGAATATTACTACAGTTACTCACACACTTTACACAATCTGGGTCAGTGGTCTTGCCCAAAGACACAACAACAGTGTGCAAAGGTCAGAGCTGGGATCCAACCACAGATCTGAAATGAAGCTCACAAGGCTAACAGTTATAGTGGAGAATTTTGAGCCAGTTTCATATTAGGAATAAAAAAAATTCAGACAAAACAGGGAAATAAAAACACCAGGATCACTTAGATCGGGTTAATGCGAACATTTTAAGACCAAAATGACGAGGCTCACAGCAGCAGTTACAGAGAGGTGACAATTTTTCTATGTAAAGTGGATGGAGTCAGAAGTGCCCTCATGTATATTTAGAATGCGGCAGATAGTGGGTTAGCTATGTCCATTTATATATTTATATTTGTCTATCCTTGCATTTATGATGTTTATTATATAGCACATCCTGTATGTCAAACACTTATTAAAGGTGCACTGTGTAACCTTTCGAGTACAGAGGATCCACAGCTGTTAATTCCTGCTCTAGAGTGTTCCTTAATTTGGCATTAAACCTGCGTATATCCACAGCAACAACGCATGTATTTTTGAGCAATGAAAATACCTGCAACTGAATAAATGCAAGACAGAGACGTTTAATACCATGCTGTGAAACATTCCAGACAAGCTTTAACATCTCCATGGAGACAAGCAGGTGACAGACTACACCAGAAAAGTGCACCTGAAATGAAAAAAGCACAATTCCAAGGTTTTATTTCTCAAGAGGGAACAACGTAATATGATCAAACTTAAGGTACATAGTGTAGCTTTTTGATTGGGGGTTCATCACCTGCTTGTTTCTATGGATACGTCATTCCTCTGCCTGGAATGTTCCACAGTATGATATGAAACAGTTCTACCTCACATTTGTTCAGTTGGTTTTATGGTTCAAAAGTATTTTTAAAAGTTACAAAGTTAGTTACACAATGCATCTTTAACCCTGGAGAACCCACGGGGTCAAATTTGACCACTGTTAATTGCTGCTACTAAAAATGAACCAAATTGAAAAAAATGTCAAATTTAACCTTAAAAGCCCAAAGACTACCACAATGTCTAGTGTGATTTCCTCTCTCTAGTAGAAAAGATTTTGGATAAGCAAAGACCAATGGTGTTAGTTTTTATTAGTCGTTTATGGCCTTGTGTTCTTGTTTCAGTTGGCCAAAGTGTGTTTAAACATTAGAAATACAGTTCTAACATGCAAAAATAACTATTGTTAAATGTTCTGGTGTAAATTATTGATTGTTTTCCTAAATTTAAAACAGTTTGCATTGACAGTGTATCTTATAGTCGTTCTTTAAAATTATACACCTAAAGCCCAATGGGTCAGATTTGACCCAAATCCTAAATCAGGGAATAAAGGGTTAAAATTTAAAAAGTAGATATTTTGGTGTTCAGTGAACTTATAGCAATCATTTAAGGCATAGTTCATAATTTTCTGAAGAAGAAAAGGGTTCTTGGGTTCTCCAGGGTTAAAATGAAGACATGTTTGAAATAAAACGTAGTAAAAGCTCTTCTGTGTTTCTTCTCTCTGTTCACCATTTTGCCTATTGTTTGTCTCATTAAAGTGCACAGTTTTGCTCTGTCGCTCCCTCCATTAATCTGGGTGCAGCCCGTGAGAAGCTAGCAAACAGCTCCTCTCTGTTGGAATGTCACGCTTAGCATCCTCGAGAAAACACGGGGGGTTTTGGCTCCGCGCTTCTTCAAAACTCATTTTCCTCACACACGCCTAGTCCATTCTCTTCTGGGATCGCCAAGGCAACAATATGTACGACGGCAATAAAAAATCTCGGTTGGTGAAGCAATGAAGCATTTTAATAGGATGAGTTGGGGGCTGTCACTGCGCTGCTAGTATAAGAGTGTTTTGAAGTCCGGACTCGCCAGGGATATGGATGATTTAAGGTGAAAACGCAGGGTTAGATCTGTGGAGGGGAAGCGGCGGGGGACAAAAAGCCGGCTGGGTTTTGCAAAGTGGCATTGTTATGTACAGAGAGCGGTGAGAAGCGGAGAAAAGAGAAGTCAGTGCTGTGAGAGGATTTCACAGCAGGTGGATGGATCTGACGGCTGAGGCTGCACACAGGCCAAGAGCCATTAAAAAGAAACATGGGAGTTTCATCGTACCAGAAATATACGAAACATACATACTTCAAGACCCTATGTTACGCAAAATTGACTCTGATGAGCTTTTAGGCATGTTATAATGTTGTTACCTCACCAGAAACATACCTTTTTTCCTTCACAGATGTTTGAGTGATCCTTTGATCCGTCTGTCTACATCTTCAAAGCTCAAAATGTTCTCATGTTCAGACGGGCAATTCCAGTGTTGAAATTATTCAAATTATTCCAATGAAGGTGCATGGAGTTTAAAAACACAGTGGGGCACTTCCTGTATTACCACTTAATGGCATCACAAGGTGGAACAGTGTTTTATGTTTGAGAGAAGAGCTTAGCCTAAAAAAATGCAGGATTTGTGTGTTAAACGTGTGAATGAAACAAAACACAACTCCAGGTATGTTTGGGATACCTCCGTGAAGTGGGCCCCCGTCAAACGCAAACCTACACAAAAACTATGTCAATCATTTGTGCTACAAAAAGATTCTTTTGTGCTTCTTTAGTTTTAGAGAAATTAACAATTCTTTTACAGGCCAAACTGGGGTCAGCCAGCCCCACAAGAAGCTTAAAAATGCACTAAAACAGTTCAAAATGGTGTCAATCGTTTGTGTTTCATTTGTGCTGTTTTGTGCTGCAAAAAGTTTTGTTTGTGCAGTTCTGGTTCTTAAGATATTTGCAGTTTTATTTTCAGCTGATGATGTCATCCAGCCCCTCAAAAAGAAAAATTATAGAAAATTATAGAAAACTCTCTGTTACATACATTTCCGCAGCCTGAGATTGTTTTTCTTCACTAGTTTTGCGGAGTTTGCCGCCGTCTGCTGAGCGGAAATGACGTTCTATAATTACCACAGAAATAATAATTACTAGGGCTGCAGCTATCGATTATTACAGTAATCGATTATTCTGTCGATTATTTTGTTCGAATAATTGAGTAATCATTTGTTATTGTCACGTCTACTTTGCACATGTTAAGTCCACACCACGTGCATTGACAGATACACGTGTTTTGGGCATGAAAAACTTAATTATCGCTGGGCTAAGGTTGACTTACCTCGCGGTTTCTTTTCCACTTGATGTAATGTACGGGGCTTTCTGTTTAGATGTAGCATCAGTGTTGAGAAGGTGACTTTTAAAATGTAATCCCCTACAGATTACAGATTACATTCCCCAAAATGTAGTTTGTGACATAATCAATTAAATTACTTAAAGTGAATAACGTAATCTGAATACTTTGGATTACTTGATATTGTCATGATTTTTAAAACTACATAAATGTAGCAACCAACTCCTGCAAATTCGTGTTTAGTTTTAGACCTGGATTAGTTCTGGTTTTAGATCTGTTTTAGTCCTGGTTTTAGATCTGGTTTAGACCTGCTTTAGACCTGGTTTAGTCCTGGTGTGAGTTCTGGCGCGGTCCACGGAGTGTACGCGACAAGACACAATCCACGCGCAGAGTGCGCCGCGTACGGGAGATACGGAGCGCGCGGCGTACCGAAAATGCAGGGTGCGCGGCAAACCGGACTGTACCGCGCACGAGGAGGATATGCTCTTATTATACATCCATTATACATCCATGGGCGCCACGCTGTTGTGTGTACAGTGAAGTGCAGTGGTCGTGCGGAAACTTTACCTCTACCACAAAAGGTTCCGGCCATCGCCGAGCGTATGAAAATAAAACGAAGCATCGAGGCAAAAAAAAAATAATCGATGCATTTTTCTAATCGATTTAATCGATTAACTCGATGAATCGTTTCAGCCCTAATAATTACCATAATAATTGTAGAAATATACTTGCACAAATGAAAATTGTCACAGCACAAAACAGCACATACAACAAAATACAAATGTTTTCTATAATTTTCTGCCTGTTTTGAGGCTATTTCACATTTTGAGGGGCTGGATGACGTCATTGGCTGAAAATAAAACTCCAAATATCTTAAGAACTAGAACTGTATAAACAAAACTTTTTGCAACACAAAACAGCACAAACAAAACACAAACGATTGACATAGTTTTTGTGTAGGTTTGAGTTTGATGGGGCCAACTTCATGCAAGTGTTTGGGATGAGGAAGCATAACGTAGACCAGTAAATAGCAGAATATGGGCCCTTTAAAAATGACATATTTGATAATTTAATAAGAGAAAAACATGTAAAAGAACGTGGGCCATTTTAATAGCCACTAACCTTTCTGCAACAGAATTTTTTGCCCATCTACTAGACGATCAGAAATGGGGTAAAGAGTGTGAGGCAAGTAAAGTAGACCTAAAAAAGTACTGTTAGGGTACTGACATAAGCATTTAATTGCCATAGCCAGTGGCCACAGTGAATGTTTGTCAATGCAGATACTTAAGGGAGCTGGAAGTTCCTGACTGTATAAAATGTAATTTCAGAGAAGGTTTGGGGCTATCGCAGATTGGCGCTATCTGACAATATAAACACACAATTCATCCAGCTTCAGGCTTTTAACATACGGAGTGGGAACAAGAGAGACACTGAGAAAATATCATCAAAACTGAATCTTAATTTACAGCTCAGTTTATTTGAGTCAACAACACAATAACAATAACTCTGTATATGAGACTTACACTTTTTTTGGGAAAACGATACATTACTTAATTTGAACTATAGAAACCTTGCAAATGTGCTCATATCTTCCTGCTGCATCTGAAACAGTAACTAAGCAGCCGCAGTCTACAGTACTTATATTGTTTTTTATGTTTATTAACTTATATTAAAGATCCAAAATGATTTGCTTTACAACAACCTACACGAATTAATGTGGTGGAACATGGATGGACTATTTAAGCTCATACTGTAGTAATAAATGCACCATATGATCTTTAGTTTTTTATCAATCGTAACACACAGTTTAGAGCAGCAAAAGGAGCCCACAAATAGGATATAGTAGGTCCTATATTACACAAAACTGACTCTTGTGAGCTTCAAGTCATGTTATAATGTTGTTACCACCTCAAAAACAGGAGTTGTTTTGTTTCACATGTTTGATTAATCCGTTATTATTAGTCTGTCTACATCCCCAAAGCTCAAAATGCTCTGTTCCAACTTGTGATGTCATGCAGTGGTAGCATTTCCAGGACTGAAATTATGCAAATGATTCTAATGAAGGTGTATGGAGTTTAGTTTCACTTTGAGAGAAGAACACAGACGAAATATGCAGGATTTGTGGGTTAAACATGTGGGAATTAAACAAAACACAACTCTATATGTTTGTGATGTGGAAACAACATTATAACAGATCACAAAAATAAGGTAAAAAAGGGAGAAAGGCGGTCACCCCTATAATACATGGTTCAACGTTTAATTTTTTCATTTTGTAGATAACTCCACATTTTTCTCCACAAAATCCCATGCCTGTAACTATCTCGACAGAATCCAGTGGTGGAAATCCTCTCTGGAGACCTGCCTGTTTGGTCTGATGGAGCCGCACACTGATTCTATCCAGATGCACCGATTCCAGAAAAAATGCATATTATAAGTCTAAAGCAGCGAACCGGAAACCATTTCTCACTGTGTCCATAACATGTAATATCTGGTGCAACATCTGGCTCCGATAAATACTGGATCTGGCCATTGACATACCCTCCACTTCCTGTGTTTGAGTGAGAGGCCAGAGCTGGGGTCCAAACTTATAATGCAAACATCTCCTCTTGTCATTCGGGCTTTTCTCTCACAAGTCTTATAAATACTGTTCTTATTACAAGCCCTTAACCCCAGTCATGACCTGGACTCAGGAAATCCACTGTGCTCCATCTGAAATCATGTTCGAAGCCTCTGGGAATCTAGTGTTTAAAGCAGTTCTCCGACTATGACCTGCGTAATTAAAATGGCAAGACATATCAGCGTGATGGGAGACAAAGAGCTTCCCAGCATCTACAGAGAGGGAAAACGCAAAAAGGTTAGCGAAACGTTCAAAGCAACTCAAATTTCCTTGGTAAATTTACTCTTTGAAGTTTTACTGAGATAAAACCAGACTGGAAATTTTAAGTGAGTGGTAATGACTATATCTTTCAAATGTTGGCAGCTTCTTCCTGGCTCTGTTCAGTTTTGCAGCACTGCCTGTTTATGTGACAACAAACATTATACTGCATTTACATAAAATAATTGATTAAACCACAGCTTTTAGTAAATGGCTTTTCTAATTTAGATGCACAAGTGAGACTCATAGGCCTACATCATTTTGCATATAGACTCTCCTTCAGGCTAATACACCATTCTGTATATGATTTGAACACAGTTTTTTATCAAGTTAACATTTAGGTAGCATTAATGGCAGAGCTTCTTGGAGAAATATCAAAGGTGATGCAAGTTAACAAATAAAAATCAGTTTTAACCGTGGCAGTCATGTTATTTAACAATTACAGTGAACCCTCGCTATAACGTGGTTCACCTTTTGTGGCTATGCTGTTTTGCAGGTTTTTTAATGCTTTTTTTTTTTTAGTGCATTGTGTTCTGAATCCTGATTGGCTAAGGGACTGTAGTCTAGAAGTGAAAAAAGTGGACACTGGTCTTTCCAAATATACGTTTGCAAATTTTCTCCATGACAAAACCCACAATGACGACGTTCTGCACCGACAAAGGCTCCGGACGCGCCCAAAAGCCAGAGGAAGATGCTAATAACTATCGCAGAAAAAGATAAACTTTTGGACATGCTGAAGGAAGGTAGAAGCTCTGCGGCTGTAGGCGCCATTACAGAATAAATGAATCTTTGGTTTGTTCTTGGAAAAAGACACCTGCACCACAGCCTTCAGTAGAAAAAGACGCTACAGCAGAGTCAGGACGAAGAGGCACAGTCAGAGGGACTGTGAAATACGCCTGAGTCACTATGTGTCCAACCTCGTATTCATTATTAAAACGATTATTTCCACCTTGTGATGTCATGAAGTGGTAGTTTTCAAGTTATCAGCTCCTTTTGTTCAGTGCAGATTGGCGATTCCAGGGCTGAAATCATCCAAATGATTCTATGATGAAGTTTCAGTTCAGGACCAAAATCAAAGCGAACATTTGGATATCTGGATTTAGATCAGACAATACGTTTTAACTCTCCTCTAGCCTATTATGGCTTTAGTGTGCGTTGACTCTCCATCGGGAAGCCTTTGTAGCCACCTGCCAACCAAAGCATTCAGAGCAGCTGTCTCCATGGAAACGCGTGACCGGCTAATCGACCTGAAACGCTCTGGGGTCAAAGGTCGTCTGTCAGCTGTGAGCCCTGACACGTAACTGTAACAAATCCTTTTCCTGGGCAGCCATAAACTCAAACACACAACACAGCGACTACCAGGCCAATCAGGGCTCTTCACTAGCCCTTTTTTAACTTATCTGACTATATTATGTAAAGTTATGTCAAAGATGGTCAAAAATTCTTCTTTTTTGCAGATAAAAGGGAAAAAATGCTATGCACAAACTACATGGAAAATGTTTTTATTTATCTAATGTTACTGCTTATTTATTATCTATAATATCTACTAATTTATAAAACTAACCAGCTAATTTGTCAGCTAACTCCAACAGCAGCCATTTTTGTCTGGAGAAATAGTTGAAATTGCCTAAAATAACTGCATTTTTTAAACTACATTTTTAGTAATACATGTATGTACTACTTACATTTTTTGCTTTTAAGTAGTGCTACAGAACTAAAAATCACACTTGCTTTCAATACCAAAAATAACTTTAAACAACTGAATGAACTTTTAACCCAGCATAATTGCAGTTTTACAGTGTGGTCTTAATAGCTCTGCTGGTCCAGGTTTGGCACAGATTATTTCAATATAAAAGGTCCTATATAGTCTGTATATGATTTTTGTAAGTATTGATACTTGTTAAATCAGTATATTATAGTAGTTTGATTCTAGTTTTAGTATTTTTAATTTTTTCTCCATTTCTGTCTGTATCTTTGGCTGCTATACTGTGTTATTGTTATTCTATGAACAGAAACCACACTTGTCTCATGCTGTTGACACTGTAAAATAATTGACCCATATGGTAGAAAACGTGTCCAGCCTGGCTCTACATCGCAGGTCCCCAAACTAAAGCAGTGTGGATGAAGCGGGCCTGGTGATAATCCGTATGTTAGGTAGATGAGAGGAGCGAGGGAGTCCAGTGCTTTAGCTGCAGTTCAGTAATTGTAGGGAAGAATCTGCTCTTCTCCATCTGGCCTGAGTTTGAGGCCCACAGTCTCTCATTACATTATTGTTGACAAGAGGCAAACGAACGCTCAAACCCTGCCTACCAAGAACTCTCCAAGGACCACCCGCCTGCCCCTCTCTGTACAGTCACATCCAATCAGATACTTGTGGTCAGATTGTGTAAATATTTGGGGGACATGTCTTTAGATGGGGAGTGTCTGAAGGGTCAATTCTGACCACACAGCAACAACAAACCAGTGTTTAGTCCAGGTTTGGTACTAGGTATTAGAGCAGATCCTGTATATTAAAGTCCTATCAAAGCGATAGCAGCTGGGATCTGTTAGTACTACTGAAAGTAATACCATCTTATAGACAACATTACCAAAACCTGAAGTATTAAAGTAGTACTGAACAGTAGTGGTAGATAAATGGAATTAGTAGTAGTAGTAATAGTAGCATTAAGTTCAAATAGTAGTGGTAAGAAAAAGTAATAGTAGACATAGTAGTAGTAGTTGTAGCAGCATGTCAGAAGTTGCAGTAAAAGTAATAGCAGCAGTAGTTCTAGTATCAAGTGGAAGTAGTTGAAGTTGGAATAGTACTGGTTTGGCACTTAGTATTGTGACATCTGTAAATTGTATTCATTTATTTATGTTGTTATATGTGACATTCTGTATTATTTGTGTAAAGCACTTTGGGCAATTTATAATTGTTGTAAAGTGCTATATAAATAATAAATTGATTGAATTGATTGATTGGTAGTGCTAGTATAGGGTGACCAGATTTTCAAAATAAAAAACTGGGACATCCCTGGTTTGGGTTTGTTAGTAATAATAAAATTGTGAAATGAGTGCATAGTTAAGGAAAAGTGTTCTGCACTGTACTAATGTCAGTAGTCACATTTTCTTTGTTTGTTA
The DNA here is from genome assembly GCA_030686955.1 of Odontamblyopus rebecca. Lineage (NCBI taxonomy): Eukaryota > Metazoa > Chordata > Actinopteri > Gobiiformes > Gobiidae > Odontamblyopus > Odontamblyopus rebecca. The sequence continues at coordinate 17,964,238 of CM060656.1, read as the reverse complement.
TTTTTAAGCAGCTTTTCTGTATTTTACCCAAACAAATTACAATGTATGCTTCTCTTTACTGTTGGCAGGTTTCACATTGGTCAAAAATAGGGACACCTGGGACATTTTTTGCATAACACTGGGACAAATCACTGGTTTGGGATAAATCTGCGGGGACAGGGGACACAGGGCTCAAAACTGGAACTGTCCCGGGTAAATAGGGACGTCTGGTCACCTTACGCTAGTAGCTAGCAGTATAGGTATAGTATAGGAGAAGTATACCGTAAGTAAATGAAGTAGGGTAATAGTAGAAAATAATACCATCAAACAAAGCAGGGGCATAAAAAGCTGGAGTAACAGTAGTAGAAGTGGTAGTAGGACTAATAGTAGTAGTAGCAGCAGTAGTTTTGGTATCAAGTAGGAGCAGAAGTTGGAATAGTGCTGGTACTAGCACTAGTACAGGCCATAGCTCTAGTAACTAGTGCTACAGTACAAGAGCAGTAGAAGTAGGCTAACAGTAGTAATAGTAGAAATAATACCATTAAACAAAACAGGGGTATAACACAACCAGTAGTAGGTGTAGTACTATTAGATGTAGCAGTAGGAGTTGTTGTAGTAGTAAAAGCATTTTTATAGCAGTAGTTGTAGTAGTTAACATTTGTACAATCTCTGAATGGTACAGAATTTGAATCCCGCTCCACCCCTCTCCCTCTGTGTCTGTGTCTCTCCTGGTTTCCCCCTGAATACCTCAGTCTGGTCGTCATGATGGTTTGCGGGTCCCGCCCTGAGTTTGGTCTGAGAAGAACCAAACAATAGCACCTCCAACTTCTCCTCCTCCTCTTCCCTTCCTCCTCAGACCCTCTCCTCTTCCTCAAATCACTTCCTCGGTCACAGGAGCGCAACTTAAGTTTAAAAATAGATTAAAAGTTTCTTGGCACGGTGGGTGGGAATATCCAGGATGCACACAAATTTTCCTGACATGGTTCCAGCTGTATTACTGGTCAAACACGCCTTCGTTCTCAATATAGAATTTTTAAATGAAGATTGATTAACTGATTACGTGGCTACAATATGGAGAAAGACGGTATTGAAAGACGGTCAGCGGGTTTGTGTGTTGGGTGTGGTGAAATTCTATTAAAAACTTGACTGCACGTCTTGTCATCTTTTACATTTAATTATCTTAAGTTGATTTAAAATGTTTTGAATCTTGTTTGAATCTAATTAAACTTTTGACTTAATTTGGTGGCATAATAGTCGGTGTAATTATAAATGAGCATTTTACACCAAACAAGATGCAGTTTGTGAAGAAAAGCTGAAAAACATGTTAAAAATTACAGAAGAGAGTTCTATTGCAGAGTTGGATATTGAAGACAATACACTTTGGCTCAATTTACACGTAAGAAACAAATTTTTCAGATCCTTTAAGCATTATTTCAACAAAATAAAGGTGTTTCCTTATAGTTTTATTTGTCAAATCATAATTTCTGTGTACGTTTGGAGAGTTTTGGTTCAGTGTACTATATGGTTGCTAGGTAACAATAATGTGAGGTCATGATTTCCAAATAGGAAGCAAAATTTCAAACCTAAAAAATTTCCAAATTGGGAAAAAATGTAAAAAATTGTTTGTAAATATAATGATCCTAACTGTGTTTTAGCGCAATGAGTAGTCCAACTTCTCAAAAGCACTCCTTCTGTGTGAACATTTATATACAAATTTATTTAAAGGTGCACTGTGCAACTTTTCTAGTGCAGGGTCCGCTACCAGCTTGTTTCCATGGAGATGCCATTGCTTTGCCTGGAATGTTCCATGATATGACTTCAAACACTGCCATCTAGCATTTATTCATTATGAATGTTTCTGTTGCTCAAAAACACAATAATTCCTTCTGTGAATTAGGGCGACTCTCCACAGATCTAACGTGTAATGTGGCGTAGTGCGGTAACCTGCTTGTCTCTCACTAGAAATGTTACGCAGTGCACCTTTAAAGTAAGCGATTTGTATGTGTGGCATGATACAAAAATGCAACACAAGCTCCAATTAGGAGAACCACATTTTTGTCCTTCCCTTAAGCACAAAAGCTTAAACCTGAATCTAAATGCTCACTAAGTTACACCTGATCAAAAATCCTTATCTCCATCAGAAAAACAAACAGACATTCGAGTCTGTCAGGAGCCTCTGTTTTGACTCCTGGCTGCAGTTTGAGTGGGCCGCAGACAGTGAGTAGTGTTTACACAGATTTATGGATTTGTATTGGCTCAGTCCCTGGACAGTTCCCCCTCACCACAGACCTGCACCTGACTGTAACTCATGTATAGTACAAGAGTGCTGTGTACAGCATCCATCCTGAAGGACAGTGGTCAAACCTGGATGGATTATAACACGGTGGATTTGTATTTCCTACACAGGACAGAGAATAATGAATGGTGAGATTGGTTTTTGTAGGTGGAGTTATGGTGCAGGAGTTATGGGTGAAATAGACAGGGCGGTAATAAAGGTGTAGGGTCAGTCCAGGAATATATTAATATTGATTTCCACTATTTTTGAAAACTTTTGGAATTATCTAGAAAATACTAGTGATAAATAACGTGGTAATAGTTTAAGTACAATACAGTAAACATCATTGTCTAATGTAAAATTATGAAGTGATTTGGGATGTAATGATGTAAAGAATTATTCAGTTTTGTTACTTAAATAAAAGTATAGATACTGGAGCAAAAAAATAAAATAAAAAACTCAAGTAAAAGTAAAAGTATCACATGAAAAAATCTACTTAAATAAAAGGAATAAAATGCAGTATTTTGTGCATGTTTTGAGATCTAATAAATCTTCAAATGTAGTGATTTTAATACAGATTTGTGCTCAATTTTGTTCATCAGAAACAACTGAATTAGTATTTTTTCCCAGTTGTTTTTATTTGTATATTTTTGTTTGCTCAAATTACAGACGTGCTAAAAAATAAACCCTGAGTCTTTTTCATCAGGTTTTAAACAATAATGAAAAACACTTTTACATTTCAGTCTGGTTTAAAAATGTAGTGGAGTAGAAAGTACAGATACCTGCTCTCAAAAGTAGTGACGTATTTACTTAAACATTTACTTAGGTAGAGTGCAGATACCTAAAATATACACTTAAGTACAGTCCTTTACTACTTTTAGTTTGTTACGTTCCACCACTGGATGTAACAATAACTGAAATACTGTGATATCGTACAGTCAAACTTCTCACACTAATATCCTGGGCTGCACAATTTATTGAATTACGAGCTCCTTTGCTTTAATGTATTGCAGAAACAGCTGACAGTGGAGAAAACTAAATCGACAATGATCTTTTGTCCCATTTCAATGCAAAAAACATGAAATAACTGTTATAAAGAACCTTTCTATCTTAATTCTTTGGATTGTAACACTCTTATAGTCCCAAAGGTTTGTCAAGGCTTTGTAAAAGGAAAAATTGGCTTCTTCAATTCTGTAGTATCTCCCAGGGGTGTAAGAAAAAAATTGATTCAGTGATATATCGCGATACCTCATTGTGTAATTCTCGCATCGATTCAAAACGCATCCAAATCGATTTTTTTAAAGTCATGTTCTTCATGAAAATTCATCAGTTTCATTTACTCTTCTGATGACTGAAAAAATAAACTAAATGTATTTCATCCAATTTTGGTCTCATGAAGGTGCATTTGACCATATTATTATATGTAATTATTGCTAAATCACAATATATCATCCTGTGTTTTATTTTGGGATTGGGATACATCGTGATATACTGAATCGTAACAGGGATATCGTGATATGTATCGTATCTGCAGATTAATGGCAATGCACACCCCTAGTATCTCCACAATATCACAATAAATATCGTATTGTGAATTGAATATCATAATTGTATCGTACTATGTGATTTAAATAACATTACAACCCTAGAAGTGAGCGTCTAAAGACTGACTGACCATAGGTAAAATACTGCTCTATCAAAGTACAGGATATTGGAGTATTACTCATGTGGAAGTTATAAAGATTCATTCAAATGACCCTTAACCAGCAGTTTTGAGCTGCATCTGAAACCACAAAAACAGCCCATCTTACCAAATGGCTGTATTCACTTAAAATTTGAAGGTCATGTAAAATAACCTTCGTAAGGTTAATAAATGCAGCAAAGTTGTAATTTCATGTAATAGTTTCGTCACATTTTTCATAGTGTCACTGTCTGGGTCAGCTGTGAAAAGGGCAGTGTCTCTGTACAAACAAGTGCTGAAAGTGACTAACCAAAACCCCACGAGGAACAACTGCAAGAGTTTTGAAATTCACTAATTTATGTAAAAATCTTTTAAAATGCTTGTTGCACTTTAACCTGTTTTTTGTTCTGTTGTTCTGTCTAAAAATATTCATACTTAAGGTGCACTGGAGGGTCCATCAAGTGCTTTTCTTCATGGAGATGTTATTGCGTTGTCTGAAATGTTTTACAGTATGACATTAAGTCTTTCTATCTCCATGGAGACCAAGGTCAGAGTCAGAATGTATGCTTTTTTGGGTATCTTTGAGCTATAAAACCACCTGTAATTGAAAACATGCAAGGTAGATCAGTTTAAAGTGATATTGTGGAACATTTGAAGCAGAGCAAAGGCACATTCATAGAAACAAGCAGGTGAGAGACCCCCAAACGAAAAGTTCCACAGTTAATGACTCCTGGAACATACATTTCCAGAAGTACCAAAACTTTCTGATTCATGTTATTGCAGAGATGTTGAGAATCCTTTTCCACCTCTTTTCCACACAACTTTTCAAGCATTATGGGATGAGCTCCCCCAGACTGCCCAAGCCTAACTCTGATTTTCCACATCTCCAGTGAAGGATGTATTCTTTACGGCGTTTTGAGATGAGAGCATCCAGAGATTTAGGCCAAAAAACAAAACAAAACCACCCGTCTCCCCGTGAATCCTGCTACTGCACTGGTAATGTCAGATCTGAACAGTGGTGGATGAAGTACTCCGTTTTGTTACTTAAAAGTGCACAACTTTTTGGTTGTGGGTCTGTCAACTGCTTGTTTCTATGGATACGTCATTGTTCTGCTTGGAATGTTCCACAGTGTGAATTAAAACAGACCTACCTTACATTTGTTCAATTTCAGGTGCTTTTATAGGTCAAAAATACCTAGAAAAACAGGCATTCTGACTGTAAGCGGAGTAGCCTCTCCACAGATCTGACCTGTAATTTGGGCTGGTTCGGACATCATGAAGATAAAAGTTTAATGCCATACTGTGAAACATTCCAGACAAAGTAATATCTCCACAGAGAAAAACATTTGATGTTTGTCATGGATGTTGATGCAATGCAATACAGAGGCAAAAAGTTACTCAAGTAAAAGTATCACATGAAAAAATCTTCTTAAGTATTAAATGTAGTGAAATTGAATTTAAAAAAATACAGATTTTGATCAATAGTAGCAATACGAATCAATTTCTTCTTTTTTCCCATGAATTTTGTTTATTTGTTCTAAAAGCCGAAGCTTGAACTCAAAACCTTTAGTCAAAATATGGTAATAATGCCTAAAATCATATGAATAGTACTTTTACTTTTCAGTCCTGTTAAAAAAACGTGTAGTGGAGTAATATAGTGAAGTCAAAGTAAAAAGTACCCACTGAAAAATGTACCTAAATAAAGTACAGATACCTAAAAAATCTACTTAAGTACTAGAGATGTAAGAATAACTGAAATATTGTAATTTCTTATCGTCAAAAGTCTCACAATAATATCATGGGTCAAGTCCCTTTGCTTAAATGAATAGTTAGCAAAGGGAACTACATAGACCATGATCCTTTGCTCCGTTTCAGTACAGATTACATGCAGAAATAACTATTCTAAGCACTTTTAAATCTTTATTGTTTGGATAATGACAGACCCAAAGTCTTATCAAGGCGTTTTAAAAGGAAACAGCAGCCTCCACAAAATATTGCAATAAATGTACAGTGAGATTTATATCGTGAAAGTATCATACCAAGAGATTTGGATATTGTTACATCCATATTAAATACAGTACTGCTTTTGCTTTGTTACCGTCCACCACTGAATGCTGAGTGGCTTGTTGTGTCAAATATAACTCTACTTCTCTGTTCTTTGAGAGGAACACAGAGGATTTCCTCAAACTGTCTTTCCGAGCTGGCTTTTTCCATTGTATATTTTGTCCAACACCACAAATCCCTGGCTGTGGAAACTGTTTAGCAGCTACATTCTCGGGACAGCGGACAGAGAAAGCACCAGTACACTAACAAAGCACACACCAAAACAACACTGCGATGCTCTTCGGGTTAAGTCACATTTTAGAAAGTAAATATTAAAGATGCACTGCGCAACTTTTCTGGTAGAGGGTCCTTCACCTGATTGTCTTCGTGGAAATGTTATTGCTTTGTCTATAACTAACTATAGGCTAGGTTATAGGCCAGATCTGTGGAGAGTCATGCCTATTCACAGTGAGAATTATTGTATTTCTGAGCACTAAAAACACCCGTAATGGAGAAATCAGATCGAAAAGTACTTAAAGGCAAAAAGTAATTTCACTGTTGCTACAAACTTTAAAAATCCTATACAAGAAATATCAATCCCCACTGTCCAAACTACCAGCACTAAAACAGGAGACTATAAAAAGTGATTAAAGGGAACAGAGACGGTGTCATCTTTCAGACAGTGCGGTATTGTGGTTTACTTTTTGAACAATACTTGAACTTCAGCTCAGACATTTAGGTAAAAAGAGAAGACAGAACAGCAGAGTGAAGTACAGAGCAGTGGAAGGAGCCGTGGTGGTGGTGAAAATGGGAATTGATCAGAGCAATGAAGTCTTGAGCGGAGGAGTATAAAGATTAGACAAACATGCATGAATCACGCCAAATGCAACTTGGGAGTGGGTACATAAGAAAGGAAAAATTTTACATGTCTAAAAGCTAGAATAATAGGTCTGCTTTAAGAATTATACATTTATTTTGGTCAAATAAATACACATCCCCCATGTTTTGTGTTGCATTTTTTGTATGAAAAGCGCTCTATAAATAAAGTTTGAATGATTCTTGAGATCAAACTTAAGGCTTCTTTTGAAAGGCCCTATATTACACATAATTCCTCAAAAACATACCTGGAGTGGTGTTTTGTTTCATTTACACATGTTTGAGTAACACTTTAACCCTTTTTTCATTGGTCTGTCTACATCTCCAAAGCTCAAAATGCTCTGTTCCACCTTGTGATGTCATGAAGTAGTAGTTTTCAAGTTAACAGCTCCTTTTAGGTTTTCTCTTTTTTCATTCTGCACTCTTCTCTTCTCTCTAGGGGTGTAAGAAAAAATCGATTCAGTGATATATTGTGATACTTCATAGCACAATTCTTGAATCGATTCAAAATGCACCTGAATTGATTTTTAAAAATAATACTTTTCAGTAAAATTTATTAGTTGCATTCATTGTTCTCTAATAAATTATATTTCAATTTTGTTCATGTGAAGGTGTAGACGACTATATTATTAGAAGTAATTATGGATAAATTGCAATATATCATCCATTGTTTTAATATCGTGATATATTGTGATATATCGAATCGTGACATGGATATCATGATATGTATTGTATTGTCAGACTCAAGGCAATGCACACCCCTACATCTCTCCAATTCTCTCTAATTTAATGCCCCATCTCTATTTTAAAATTTTATGATCATTATTTATATTTTGTCTGTATTGTGATTTTAATGTATTTATTCTGTAAAGCACTAATTATTTTGTGTACAAATTGTGCTACACAAATAAACTTACCTTGACTTGCCTTTACCTTTAGTTCCGTAAAAACTGGTAATTCTGGCGCTGAAATGATCTGTATGATTCTAGTGAAGGTGTATGGAGTTTAAATAGACAGTGGAGCACTTCCTGTATCACTACGGGACATCACTACACTACAGGAGTGTTTTCTCAGAGTGTTAAACATGTGTAAATGAAACAAAACACAACTCCAGGTATGTGTGTGATGATTAAACGACACAGATTAGAAAATAGTGTAATATAATAGTGTCCTTTTATACAGAGAGATTTTTATTTAATGTTGAATTGTACATAATAACTGACTAAACTTAGTACAAAGTAACATCGGTTTAAAATACTAGCTGCTCCCACCGCGCTTAAGCACTAGTCTGGAGTACATCTGGATCGATGGCGGCCGGGGGTCACCTGACTGTAGCCGGGGCCTCTCTGGGAACAGGAAGTATGACATCACTGCACTGACATTCTGGAATGTTCATGGGAATGCTGCTGCTGCCGTTACCGCGGATACAGGAAAACCAGACAGAGGCCAGAGAGGTGGACACAGCAAATACCTCGACGAGAGAGGGAGGGAGGGGAAAAGAGAGAGAAAGTGGAGGAAAAAAGGTAAATATAGAGAATGAGGAAAGAGCGAGAGGGAGAAAAAGACAGACAGAGAGATAGAGAGGGAGGGACAAGGAGGGAGAGAAAGAGGAAAAGAGAGGGAAAAGAGAGAAAGGGGCATATAAAAAAGAAAATCTAAGGAGAGAGAGAAGGGTACAGGAGTGATAGAGATGGAGAGAGAAAGAATAGATTGAAGGATGAAGAGAGGAGTGGAGGGGAAGAAAAACAGAGGAGAGAAAGAAAAAGAGAGAGAGAGGGTACAGAAAAGTAGTCCTGTCATGATAACACACTTTGAAGCATGATCTATTACTACAGAGACATATTGCAATAAACAAAAATACTAAAACTACTTTATAGCACTGACAGAAAGCAGCATTCTCCCAGTAAACCAATTTTTAAATAGACAGTATCATTAAAATGCATGAGCTGCAAACACTACACGGCAGAATGAACTGATAATTAGCCAGGGAAGTTATTTATTCCACTCTCTACAGCTCAAATCTGACCTTACTATATGAAAATGACTAAAATCTCACCACTATTGCAAAGAAATTGTATACATGATAACTATTGAGCCCCAAAATGTATAGTTCCAGCATTCCTATATTGGGTATAGTAATTATCAGGACAGGTCTACAGAAGAGATAAAGAAGAAGAACTGATGAAGACGAGAGTGAAGGAGAGACAGAGGGGCATAAGACTCTGTGGAAAAAACAGGAGATGGAGCTGCCAAGGCTCTGGAATGAGCCTCGATAAACTTTGTGCATGTGGGGTAATACTAAAAATCCCTTGATAGAAAAGAAACTACAGCTATGTGCATTTTTCTTATGGTTTTCACCCCACCCAAATCAAATGCAGTACGAGTTTTCCCTTCTTTTTTCCAGTGCGGTTATGTTTTTTGTTTGGTCAATGTAGTTTTGATGAAGATTCATTCTGGTCCTGTTCCAATCTTGGTTTAGTGCGATATAGTTTAGTTTAGTTAAAGCTGCACTGTGTAACTTTTTGATGAGGGGTCCGTCGCCTAGTTGTTTCTATAGATATGTCATTGCTCTTTATCATTAAACAGCTCTACTTTACATTTATTATAATTACAGGTGGTTTTATAGCTCAAAAATACCTAGAAAAACAGGAATTCTGACTGTGAGCGGCGTCGCCTCTCCACAGATCTGACCTGTAACTTGGTCAGGTTTGGTCTCCATGATGATAGAAAGGTTTAATGCCATACTGTGAAACATTCCAGAGGAAGCAATAGCATCTACATGGAGAAAAGCACTTGACGGACGCCATAAAAGTTACACAATGCACCTTTAAGGGTAGGTTAAGGATACTTCATTGTATATATAATTTGTCTTCTGCATTTGACCCAGTTCCGGGTTTAGCTATTGTTTAGTTCCAATTTTCATGTCAGAATTGCAAGTGAACGCACCCTTAGAAATGCAGCGCTACAGGAAGAAGCCTAAATAACAGAATATCTACATCTGCACACATTTCATTCTACTTTATTGTCAAATCTTGTGAACCAAAAGAAAAGTTTGGGGTCCAGCAATAAAACCGTTGCTGTTTGGCAGTTCGCACAACCAAACGCCGGGCAAAGTGTTCTGGGTAATTCTTTCAATGTGCAGTGAATACAGGATTACACAATATAAACACCAAAGTTGCGAAGGCTAAAAACAGCTAACAAGTGGAATGCTCCATAGAGCCGTCCAGATATTCTCAGATAAGGATTTCCTACAATTCAAAACTTATCACAGGCATTTCCAAGGCAAGCTAATACAACAAATACTCTTTCAGCAGCACGCTGTAATGGGCTTCTGTTTCATGTTGGAGTGTACATATACTGCAGTAATATGGCAAGTTAATCCTCTGAGTGTTTTTACAACTCAAACACTTGGACTAGTCTCTTGTTTGAATCGGTAACTGTTGTGTAAGAGGTTCAGTGTGAGAAATGATTGTGTTGTGCTGTGGGTCATAAGAAAGTGTTTATGAACGACTGCGAGAATGAAAAAGCACCTTGGCAAAGAGATAAACACTTCTAATCTACAGTATTTGTTAATATTGCTAATTTGATAATATGGGGGACCAATTTGTATCTCAATATTTAAATATATAATATTTTTTAATCTTTGGATAACAAATGCTTAAAGTTCGAAAATTATTCAAAAAGTGACTGTAAATAAAAACACAAACGTACAGAATTTTCACATTTTGCCTAAAGTGTTGGGAAACAGGTATTATTCTACCATTTTAACAAAAATTAAAGTGTCGTCAAAATCTCAGACACACGTTAATTTAATCAACTTTTGTAATCACTATTCAGCTATTTCAATGCATTTTTGCCGACAATCTCTGGCCTTCTCCTTGTATTCACCATTAAAAGAGACTTGGCTGCAGTCTTGTGTAGCGTTGCCTGGCGGGCGCTCAGTGCTTTGGAGAGTCACCTGCTGTTGAACTCCAGGATTCATATAATGGGTTTTGACAGCGAGGCTCTCAGACTGTGATCTGCCTCACCTCAGGACCCTGACGTAATACACCCAAACAACGCCTCATCTTAGAACAATACAAGGAGCCGGCTAGTCCTGGTTTAGACCTGGTTTAGACCTGGTTTAGGCCTGGTTTAGGCCTGGTTTAGACCTGGTTTAGACCTGGTTTAGACCTGGTTTAGACCTGGTTTAGCCCTGGTTTAGATCTGGTTTAGTCCTGGTTTAGTCCTGGTTTAGTTCTGGTTTAGTTCTGGTTTTGTCCTGTTTAGTCCTGGTTTATTCTCACCTTCATTTAGTTGACCCACTATCTCAATTTATCACAACACAAGGATCTGTTTAGTCCTGGTTTAGACCTGGCTTAGTCCTGTTCAGTCCTGGTTCAGTCCTGGTTCAGTCCTGGTTCAGTCCTGGTTCAGTCCTGGTTTAGACCTGGTTTAGACCTGGTTTAGACCTGGTTTAGACCTAGTTTAGACCTAGTTTAGTCCTGGTTTAGACCTGGATTAGACCTGGCTCAATCCTGGTTTAGTCCTGGCTTTAATCCTGGTTAGTTCTGGTTTAGTTCTGGTTTAGTCCTGGTTTAGTTATATTCTCACCTCCTTTAGGAGACCCACAACACCACCTCAATTTATCACAACACAAGGATCTGTTTAGTCCTGGTTTAATCCTGGTTTAGTCCTATTTTGATCTGTCTCACCTCCTGACGTAACAGACTAGACCCAGCAGAGACCCAAAACACTGCCTCAGATATTCACAACACAAGTATCTGTTTAGTCCTGGTTTAGTCCTGGTTTAGTCCTGATTTTAGACCTGGTTTAGGATGTACCATGCATCGCACTGGTGGTGTGGACAAATATGTTGGTACGAGACAATGCAGGATCACTTAAACCTACATGAATCAATCTGAATACAATATAATATGAATTAATGATGAGGGAATGCTGCTATAACAATAATACTCAAATGAAACAGTTTTCTTTCAGACAATATCCATCAGTATATTACCAACCTAAATTCTTTCCCTTTGACTTTCACACTGTAGACTCATATATAATAACATTATGCGATCGCACCATATTAAGAATTCAATCAACTTTTCAATTAGCATGCAAACACCAATGCTCCCTCATCAAACTTTATTTAAATGATATCTATAGCCACACTCCCGGATCACAAATGCCAACCAAATGTCACTGAGGTTGTAGAGCAAGTTTAGCGTGCAGAAATCATTAACTGTGCAATACTGGAATGAAGAACAGAGCTTTTCATTCAAGGCTTCAGTGAATAGAGAAGACAGGGAGGGCCACAGCGGCGTTTGTATAAAACTTTTTCATTATTCACTCATCACATCATTGTACAGTGAGGAAGAGAGTACGGAGGCGCCCAAAGCAAACATGCCGCTGTCCTGGAAACCAACGCAAAACCAAAATCTGCAACCAGCCAAAAGTTCTTGACTCCAACTCCTCAAGGCCGACAGAATTAACTAGATTTCATAGCAGACTCAGATGTACTGGAAATGCAGAGAGGATTATGCAGCTTGTAACTTCAGCAATCTACAAGTAAGTAAGTAGTGGTTTTTAAAGTGGGGTTAGCGTACAAGTTGTGGTGCATGCAAAGTTTCAAGCCGATTTAATTTCTGTCTTGGTTTAGTTCTGGTTTAGCTCTAGTTTAGTCCTGGAAAAGTCCTGGGTAAGTACTGGTTGGTTTAAGTCTATATATATACTGTATTATTCCGGTCTCAGGATAGTCTTGGTTTAGTTCTCATGTAATTCTTGCTAAATCTGGTTTTAATCCTGTGTTAGTCCTCTCCCCTTATTTCTGTCTTGGTTTAGTCCTGGTTAGGTCCTGGTTTAGTCTTGCTTCAGTCATATGATTCACATAGTCCAGTTTTAGTCCTTTATTTCTTCATCTGTTTACATTTGGTTTAGTTCTGTTTAAGCCTGTTCTAGCCCTGGTTTAGTTTTAGTTCTGACTGACAGCTGGTTTAGTCCTGCTTTCGTTCTGAGCTAGTTTTATAAGTCCATAACTTCTGTCTTGGTTTAGTTCTTGTTTGGTCCTGGTTTAATCCTGGTTTAGTCCTGGTTTAGTCCTGCTTTAGTCCTGCTTTAGTCCTGCTTTAGTCCTGCGCTAATCTTTTAAGTCCCTAACTTCTGTCTTGGTTTAGTTCTAGTTTGGTCCTGGTTTAATCCTGGTTTAATCCTGGTTTAGTCCTGGTTTAGTCCTGGTTTAGCTCTGGTTTAGTCCTGATTGACAGGTGCTTTAGTCCTGAATCCTGGATCAACCTTGTTTTACTACTTCACGACAGTTGCTGCACAGAAACACATATCACAGGCTCTAGTTGTCAGACAAACTTTGACTATAGTTGCACCACCGCACCAGTACACGAAGTAGTACACGCAGTAACAGCAGTACTCACCTCTGTAGTCTAGATGATGGTTCTCAAGAGGCGGGGGGCTGCCCGGGTCCAGCTCTGCCAGTCTGCGGCTGGTGGCACACAGCTCGGAGCGCAGGTTTGTCACTTCGCGGCTGGACGACTGGATGGCCCCGTCAATCCTCTGAGCCAGCTGCTTATTGTCCTCCATCATTTTAAGTATTTTCCCCTGGAGAGCACATCCACACAGACCAGCAACATCGTGTCAGCATCCACCAGCGTAAACTCCACCTGCACGTTCAGCCCACTACTTTTACTTCACTTCAAACATAACAAGGACTGAAAGCTAAAATCCTCCGCTTCTAGTAGTTACGGAACGCCGGATAGAGCATCGGAAAGACGGAGGAGGGGGAGAAAGAAGAAGAAGAGAGGAGGGAAGGAGGTGGAGGGGATTTTAGCGGCAAAGCAAAGAGACAGAGTGGGAGAGCGCGTTGTGAAGCAGCTGCTCTTCCACAGGACCAGCACATAGTGAGATGACATGCAGCCTTTGAACGGACTGTACCATGTGGTGTAAGGGCAGGGGGGAGGGACACTTTTCAACTCTGCCAATAGCATCACAACTATCCCAACTTGTAAAGAATCTCACATGTAGTTAGCGCCGCAGTGATGGTAACAGCTAACTTAACTTGGGAAGAAAGTTGAAGCAAATTTAAGATGTTGTTGTGAGTTTTGAGGACATTTCTGGTCACTCAGAAGTCCGTGTTCCAGAGTCCCTTTGACGAGCAGTTGTCAAGCCCCTCTCATGTTTTCACTAGCCCACTCTCTCACTCCCCCGCTGGCTTTTGTCTCACTCCGGCCCCCTTCATTCACTCCATTCTGCACCCCGGCCCAGCTTTGTCCTGGGAACGCTCACCCCCACAGCGCTCCAGGAGGGAGGGGGCCGGACAAAAACAGCCAAAAGAGGGGAAAACATTTGAGTAAACTTTCTCTTCAAAAGAAACAGGGTGCATGGTGGATAGGAATGTTACGCTGTTAAGTTTTATGGAGTTTTGCCTTTTTTTCTTTCTCAATTATTTTTACTTGTGCTTCAGTAATACATTTGAGTAAAACTTTTGAAAACTCCCATGTGTCACATTTCTGTTTATAGTTTCTGTAAATAGTTGATTAAATTGCATCATATTGATTTAAAGTTGCATTAAGATAAGATAAGATAAGATAAGATAAGATAGGACTTTATTGATCTCACAGTGGAGATATTCAACAGTCACAGTAGCTCCAGGACAGTTTAGTGCAAAAAAGGGAAAAAAAAAAATTATGTACCTTTTCTGGTGGAAGTCCGGTACCTGCTTATCTCCATAGAGATTTTAATGCATTTTAATGTTCTACAGTATGATATTTTGCATTACAACTACAGGTGTTTTTATAGCATTCTTACTGTGAGCAGGATCTCCTTTCCACTGATCTGACCTGAGCAATCCAGGCTTTTCAATAATATCTCCATGGAGACGAGCAAGTGACAGATGCTCTACCAGAAAAATTACACAGTGCACCTTTAAATACCAGAATTTGTACAACGGTTAACTATGTTTATGATAGATTTCAAAGATGTATGTTTAAAAAGTACTACTACTACTAGTACTACTACTACACGTTTTGTGTTGCATTTTTGTACGAAAAGCGCTCTATAAATAAAGTTTGATTGATACTACTACTACTACTCCGACTACTACTCCTACTACTACGCCTACTACTACTACGCACTTTGTGTGAAAAGCGCTCTATAAATAAAGTTTGACTGACTGATACTACTACTACTACTACTACTACTACTACTGTCTTATAATGACAATACTTTAATTTTATGCCCTCTGCAGCCTGTTCTAAAGTTCTGCATCAAAGAAAAAAGGACAATTACCATCACAATCCTCACACTCCCAAGCCTATCAGAGAGCGTCTAAAGGTTTTTATTGTTTATTTCAAAACTCAGTTGCCATCACTCCTTATCGATGCAACTTTCATCACAGCGAATGTTCCAAACCCAGAGAAAAGCATTCATTTCTGTTCAAAACAATCTGTGATAGTGCTGAGGCATCACAACTTTAATCTGCATGTGACATTTCATTTTGCGCTGTTGAAATGGTCTCTTGTTTGTCAGTGGAGGGGCAGATGACAGGAGCATCACTCACACTGACAGCTCGTGCTCCTGATAACTGCTCAGGCTGATTCACATTCACCACACAGAGACAGGCCACAGACACAGAGCAGGGCAAAAGACTCACCATACAGGGAGGGGATGCTCCAAACTTATGTAGAACATTAGTTTTTATGGGAATTGTTTTGTGATGTTGAGACAGGCACACTTCAGGATTAGAGCATCATCTGTTGCCACTGCAAGCTTCAGTACATAAATCTACAACTTCTACATCTAAGCATAATGTTTTTATAAAGGGCCCTAATGGTGCACTATCGAACTTTTGTTAAATGTGCTATGTTTGATAATACAGACAAGCTCTTGATGTTGCCATGCAAAGTTACAGGTCAGATCTGTGGAGAGGCAGCAAGAATGTTTTAGCAATAAAAACACCTGCAACTGAATAAATGAAAAATAGACCATTTTAATGCAACACTGTGGAACATTTCTAGCAAAATGATTACATCTCTCTGGAAACAAGCTAGTAGCAGACTCCCTGCCAGAACACTTCTATTGTGCTCCTTTACAGGATCTAAAATTAAAGGTCTTGCACCTGCTTGAGTCCAAGGAGATTCATCTTGCATTTATTCAATACTCAGATGTTTTTATACTGTGTGTTTAAAACATTCCAATAACAATACAATAACAAAACCCTAAACAGTCCAATTTGTGCAGTGCAGTGGGTTCACCCACAGTGAGTGCTTCAAGTGCATATTGTCAGGTCCTTTGCCAATACACTTCACCCACCTTAATATATAACTAGACTCACTACTGTCATGCCATTACCCACTACTACAACTACAACTATGACTTTTCATTCATTCAGCTCAGTGCCAAGCTCCAGATCAATATGTTGATGTGTAACAGAGAGGTCATGTGATCAGATCATTATCAGCGTCTAGACGGTCACTAGACTGTCCCCATTTACAGCCACAGAGCTAACAGAGCTAATAGGCGCCAGGCTCCGTACAGTGCAGAGTGCACACAGACTTTCCACTGGCCCTCCTGTGTCAGACTAATGCTAGTGTTTATAATTAGACCGGGACTTCCTTTAAACACTGCGTTCTTTGAGGCATGCCGCTCCAGGCCTGATACACAGCACTGAGGAATGCTGGGAAATGAATGCTTCTGGGGTGAAAGGTCATGGCATGTCCCAGATATACATCAATAACCCGGGCAACACAGGGGGTACAGAAATGTGGCATGTCCCAAACTGATAAAGGACTTTGTGTGAGTCATTTTAAACATAGTGGTTTACACATATGACAGAGACACGGAGCAGATCTTAAAGAGGCACTATGTAACTTTTCTGGTGGGGATTGCAGGTGTTCGTATTCCTACAGTAAATAAATAAATGAGCACAGTTACCTCTCAGATCCAATTTGCAAGGAGACAGACAGAATGAATGTCATGGTGTGGGACATTCCATTTTTATCCTAACACGGTTTAAAGCTCACAAGAGTCAATTTTGTGTAATAGGACCTTTAAACTAAGTTGTGATGTCATGTGCACCCAACCTCATCACCTGTCCTGTTACCACTTACAATCTAAAAGTTTTCCCCCATAATGAAAGGCTACATCCTGACACAGCACATTTGGCACTCCCTCTCTCTCTCTTCCCTCCCTTTCTCCCTTTCTTCTCTCCTGTTCTCCCCTCTCTCTCCCCGGTCTCCCTCTGTTACTCTTGCTTGCAGTAGTTGCTCTGTTTGGTGCAGTTAATGGGAGCTTTAATTAACTGTGTGGAGCCGTAGAGTTAAAGAGGTTCATTGATAAACAGCCACTCCCTCTGTCTGTGCGGGGTAATGGGGTATTGACTTCAGGCTCACTTTTTCTGAAAAACTAATGAGAAACAATGGAAACTTCATCTTTTTATACAAGTGGAATCATAGACTCAATATTCACTCTGCAGCTTCGGTCGATATAGTGATCGATGTACTCCAGATTTTGAACTTGACAAGGGTAGAATAATATTAAGCTGAATACAGTGTAGACTAGTCAGAACGATGTGTTTAGAGTGGTCATTTAAAGTTTAAACATGCAGTGTGTAACTTTCTGGAGCATTCACTCTCCATGGAGACAGATGCATTTTATGTCATACTGTGGGCGATACAAGCACATTCACACACCTCACTGGTGTGTGAATGTGTGTGTGAATGGCTGAGTGGTTCCTTGATGTAAAGCACTTTGAGTGCCTTGAAGGTAGAAAGCGCTAAATAAAAATGTGACCATGTACCATTTACTGTGGAAGGAACATTTCTATGTAAACAAACAGGAGAAGGCCGTACAGAAAAGTGTACATGTTTTGCTGTTTTTCAACGCAGTAAAAAGAAGTTTAGTCTGTCCCCGTGTCGTCCAGGTAGGATCTGCATTAATTAGCAGTGAAATGTTGTCAAAAAACTTTTGTCCATTTGACAGAACTGAATTTGTCTTTTTTTTTCTTTTTAAAGTATGGCAACAATACGGCAATAATGTCGTATTTGGTACAAGCTGACCAGGGTCAATAATCTGAACAGGGAATGTGGAGTCACTAAAATGTTGAACTAACTGAGCTAACTTTAAGTAATCTAATGAAACTAAAAACTGTTAGTTAGACAACAAACTATTTCAATGTTATTAACTTGAGGGAAAGAGGATCTTATTTCAGAAAGAATCTGGTTAGACCAACATCAGATTTCCTGCACAGAAAAAGTGAAATTATTTTAAAAAGAAAGGGGTACACTTTTGGGAGGTTAGCAGTTTTATATAATCTCTTTTTATATCAAAATGAGACAACCAGTGTTTTTTGTTTTTTTGTATATTACCCAGTTGTTTAGAGGACATAGATTAAGCCAATTCTAGAGAACTTTTTTCCATTCTTTTCAATATTGATACTTGAAAATGAATATAGTGATAATATTAGTCTTTTTCTATCAATAAGTTTTACACAAATCAATTACAAGTATTCTCTGTAATACAAGGCATTACTGTAAATATCCAAAACTTGTCCAGATGACCTCTTCCCTCTCCCCTCAGCCTCAACACTGCCCCCTTCTGGATCCTCTCTTTATCACGTCATCAAAAACTAACACTGCATCTCCCACTGTTTTCTATTTGAAAATCCTGTAGACTATTTCCCATGTGCAGTCACAGAGCAGCGGTGTGAGGGAGGAGTAGAGTTCCTCTCTGCTGGAGGTGCAGGATGTTTATATTACAGATCTTAAACAGTCATATATCTATAAGAGCCAGAAGAACAGAGGTAAACCTACAGTGGAAAGGCCAAAGCGATGCCAAAAACAAACGCTGTCTAAAGGTGCATTACACAACTTTTATGATGGAGGGTCCGCTACCTCATCTCCACGGTGATATTATTGCGTTGCTTGGGATGTTCCACAGTATGGCATTAAACAAATATATATTGTATTTATTTAATTATAGGTGTTTTTATTTCCCCAAATTACTGCAAACTGCATCATGGAGTTGGTTAAATATTGGAGAACATTTCAGAAAAAAAAAAACATCGTCAAGCAGGTGGCGGTCTCTTCAGAATATTTACACACTGTTCCTTTAAACATATTTATCTAGCATTATTCATTATTTCTATGGCTCAAAAATGCCATGATTCCTGTGAATACTAGTGGCTCTCCACAGATCTGAATTGTAACGTAGCGTAATGCTGTAACCTGCTGGTCTCTCTTGTGATACATAGCTTTAATCTATACAGTGGAACATTCTAGACAAAGCAATAACGTTTCCATGGAGGAAAACAGATGGCTAGAAATGTTACGCAGTGCACCTTTAACGCTAGTGATCTCACATTGATAATGCCATGATTTCAAATGGAGGGCAGCGGCTTTACTTTATGAATGTACAGTATTTTTGCACAAAATATACCAAAGTGTGATCCATAATAGTTGAATCTGAGCATTATTTGTTAAGAACTGGTTCCACAAACGTGTCATATTAAAGCCCTTTCAACAATCATGTTTTTGTGTTTAGTGATTGCACCACTTTCTGAAGCTATTGTCAAAACAAAATTTCACTTTTGCTTATTTATCCTCACAGAGGACATTCTGAACTGTGTCAGTGAGTTTCTGTTTCATGTGGACAGACCCAGTAATTACAGGGATTTGAAACCAGGTCAACAAATCTGCAATCGGTCAACAAATGATAAAATTCTGACCTGTTTTAAATGGTCCAAAACATACACGGAGTTGTGTTTTGTTTCATTCACACATGTTTGAGTAACCCTTTATTATTAGTCTGTCTACATGTCCAATTTGTGATGTTATGTAGCAGTAGTTTAAGTTAACGGCTCCTTTTACCTTTTGTTCAGAAGAGATGGGCAATTCCAGGGCTGAAATTACCCAAATGATTCAAGTGATGGTGTATAGAGTTTAAAAGCACAGTAGAGAGAAAAACTCTATGCCTAATACTCTATGCCTAAATATGCAAAATTTGAGTGATATACCAGTATGAATGAAACAAAACACAACTCCAGGTATGTTTTTGACAAGACATTATAAATCAAATAAATCTGAATATAATAGTGTAATATTTAAACTACAAGGATTCTGCATTGTTGTTTAACTCTGGCATGGCTCTTTTCAATACACTGACGAGAACAAAACAAGAAAAAATACATTGTTATGGAAGCAAGCAACTTTCTTCTTCATGATCTTGATTATCTGAGCTGCCAAAAAAAAAACAATAAATCTCTCTAGTCTGACAAAGATTAAAGTTGTGTTTTGTTCAACAAGTTCCTCAGAAACATGTAGAAATGTCAACATCTGGCCTGACTTGAAAGCGTAAGACAAGAGGAGATAGATGGTTATGGAGTGTATTATGCGTATTCAGATCTCAGTCGGACAATCCAAAATCAGCAGCGTTTCCTCAGACTCTGAATGACTGGAGTTGATTTAAATGGTTTCAGACCAATATTTCAGTCAGGCTGTGTCTTGTCTGCACTTACAATAACCAGATGTTGCAGTGTCTACACGCTTGTCTTGTCTAATTTATGCACATTTGTACTGGTGAAATTGTTTATACCACTAGGGGTGAGATGCTTTAAGTGTCTTGCTCAAGGACACAACCCCAGCATTTATCTGTTTGTAGCCGTTTGTGAGAAAATCTTACTGCTGTGAATGTTTCAGTATTAAATTTAATCAACTTGCGTCCGTAGAGTTATATGGGACATTGTAACATCAGAGGCCGTTTCCTCAAAATACATTTCCCCCTATAAGTATCACCCCTTAAAGTATCACCTACACACACCAAACTTTACAGTCTTGTACTTAACAAGATGAGGCAAAACGTACAGGTCAATCTTAAAGATATCTAATTCCAAGCCTGATTTATTTAAGTTTTAACTCAACAAATTAGGCAAAATTTGTATCCCCATTGTATATATATTTAGTGTCTAACATGACAACAAAAAGAAGAAATTTAAACCTGGCTCTTTTCATGTTTCTGTTTTGTCATTCACACATAAAATAACTTATTTTTATATGAAAACATTACATGATAAACAGTAAAATTGTAATAGATTTGTTTCTTACATTTATGTGAGTAAACTGTTTCAAAATGATTTCTCTGAATTTAAGATTTTTTCCTATTCACCTGCAGTGTCTCGCCTTAGGCCCCGTCCACACTAATACGTATTCGAGTCGTTTTCATTGCGGATGCCATGTTTTTCCACACTAATCCGATGGAAAATGACTACGGAAATGGAACGATCTGGATATGCCAGCTCCCATGTATTCGCCTAAGTACAGATCTGATCCAGCACTGTGTGGACACATGAAAACACTGATAGGCTGATACGCTGACGTCGAGGCTCTAGCTCTTCTTATTGAACCACGTCACTGTGACTTGTGCCTTCCTGATTTTTGTGCCTTTCTGGGTTTGTGACATTAGACATAGGACTATTGCAGAAAAGTTTAAACACACCCTAGACAAACGCAAAACAGCGTCGGTCCATGAAAAGACTGTTTTCAAGGTTGCCATCTTCCTCGGCTCGAAATCAGCTGCTGCAACTTCCATAGAACTACGGCAACTTCAGATACAGTGCTCCGCTCCTTATTTTTACCGCCCACGTGGTGTTGTGACGTCATGACTCCAGCCTAGTCATGTGACTAGCATTTCTGGTGATCCAGACAAGATGTGTGGATGCAAATCGTTTCCAATACGCTTATATGGTGATTCTTTTCAATGTAAACACTCTCTTAAACTGTGTAACTTTACTAGTGGAGGGTCCGTTAAATGCTTGTCTCCATGGAGATGTTAATACTTTCTCTTGGAATGTTTTACAGTATGGCATTAAGCCTTTCTATCTTCATGGAGACCAAATTAGACCAAGTTACAGGGCACATCTTTGGAGAGGCAACCCCGCTCACAGTCAAAAACCTTCTAAGTATATTTGGTATATAAGGTATATAAAACCATCTGTAATTGAATACATCCAAGTTAGAGCTGTTTAATGTCATACTGTGGAACTTTCCAGGCAGAACAATGACATATCCATAGAAACAAGCAGGTAACGGACCATCCAAACAAATGCAAGATGGTTATTTTGCTTCGGGCCCATCGTGCTGATCGTGTGAATCGATAAAGGCCTTAGACTATGCATGTTAACAAATCCTATTGATTCAAATGGCCACACATCCCAAAACTGTCCAGCCCCTAAGTACAGCTCTTAAGATCACTCCATCATCGCTTTATCACACGCCTACTTTTCATGCATGTCAATTCAAGGGACACTTTTCCAATTCACTCAAAGCTCTGCAAACGGCCAATGTTATTCGCAAATGCATAGGAAGGAAGAATCCATCTTTGCACAGTAATAGCTTTTGACATTTATAGAAGCTTTGAATGATTATGTTGAAATTGTTGTAGAAGAAGAAATAACAGGGTTCGAGCAGGCGAAGAATTCAAAATCATTCCCAGTAACTATAAGGGGAAAACGCTGGCCTGGGAATAACTTTTGCTATTTGGTTTTCGCTAATACTGCAAGATATGACGTGTGTTGGAACATGGTGGAAATGAGCAATATGAGGCAGAGAAGATAAATACGGAAGAGAAATTGGACTTCGCAGTGTGAGAGAGAAAGAGGGGGATGAAAGAGAGAAAGAGGCAGATAGGGAGACCGGGGGCAGGGATGGGGTGGGGGAGTAAGAGAGAGGGATGAGAGAGAGAAGAGAGGGGGTAAGAGAGAGAAGAGAAGAGAGGGGGTGAAAGAGACAGATGAGATAGAGAGGAAGGGTGAGAGAAAAAACAGGGTGAAAGGGGGATATAGATAGAGAGAGGGATGAAATAGAGAGAGGAGGGTTAGAGAAAGACAGGGTGAAAGGGGGATATAGAGAGGAGAGAGCAAGAAGGAAGAGAGAAAGAGGAGTAGAGAGGAGACAAAGAGAGAGATAGAGGGGTAAGAGAGAGATGAGAGTAGAGAGGAGAGGGAGCAAGAGAGAGGGATGAGATAGAGAGAGGGGGTGAGAGGGAAGGGGTAAAAGGGAGAGAGAGATGAGAGAGAGAATGATATAAGGGAGAGAGAGGGAAAGAAAGCGATGAGAGAGGGGGTAAGAGAGGGATGAGAAAGAAAGAGGGATGTGACAAGAGAAGTAAGACAGTAAGAGGGAGAGAGGGATTCAGATAATAAAGAGGGAAAGACAGGGAAAGAGAGAGAAAAAGAGGGGAGAGGGGGAGTGATAGAAGAACAGTAGATTGAGAGAGATTTATGAAGAGTGAACAAAGAGGTAGAGACAGGAGGGAGAGTGGAGGAGAGAGAGTGAAAGAAGGACAGAGACAGAGTTGAGAAAAAGAGAAATGAGACTGAAAGAGAATAGACAGTAGATGTGCGGGATAAAAGAGGGAGAGAATGAGGAGAGAGTGAATGGGCTTTGAGTAAAAGGGAGAGGAGAGAGGGAATGATAAGAGAAATAAGAGGGGGATGGATGGAGAGTAGAAAAGGGAAGGAGGGCAAATAAAGAGAAAGACAAGCGCGAGGGAGGGAGGGGAGCGGAGGATAAGGAAAGTTCAAACATGTTTGGTTATGAAGTCATTTGTTTCTGAACACTTATCTGTGCGCTGGAGAGGAGCAGCTACTATCTGAAGACAAAAGAGAAAGAGAAAGACACTGAAGCGTGAACCAGGAGGCAGAGGCAAAGACGGCTGCACTGTAACAGAATGGATTCAATGCCAAAGGATGTGATGTTTTTATTAGTGGTTAAAAAGGGAACAGTGCTGAATCACCTGTATAATTGTGATCAGGATTTATGTCCCTCCTTGAACCACTATGTTAATGTGGTACAGGGTGTGAGCGCCATGGGTTTAAATGAGAAAGAAATACTTTAGTGATCTCAAAGGAAATTCAAGTTTTGCTGCAGCAACATTTACACTGTGCTTCTCAGTTGCCTTTGTGTGGTCTGTGTCAGGGCACGAAGAGACGAAGAGTCAAAAGTGTCTCTTCTCTGTGTCCTGCAGCGTCACAGCAGCTTTCAGCCCTCACTCTTCCTCCACTTTGGTGTTTCACTTGAAGATGAAATGGCTCATTCTCTCAAAGTATTATCTCTGGAAAGTCTAGGAGTATTTCTTCGGGAAGGTCTTCTGCCATTATGTATGGTGGCAGGCAATTGCCTGTAGCATCTCAAATGTCCATAGCTGGCACCTTAGCTAAATAGCCTTTTACACAGTCTCCACAGATATGGAAAAAAAGGTCACAAAATCCACTTTGTGTCCTTTGAAATGCACGTTACACTTCTTAGTTGGTTAAAATCTCATGAAATGATGAAATGATGTTTAGAGCTGGGCTAAAAGACAAAAGGTTTCAAAAACTGCTCAGCATGAGCCAAGTGGACACAAAAGCAGCCAACCACCTGATATGATATGAAACGATACTAAAACTACTATCGAAACTAGATCATCATTTCAGCAGGTTTTGATACTAAAGAAGTCACATTCACAGGAAGTAAATAAACCTTTCCTGAATAGCTTTAGAAGTGGGTCTATTACTTAAAATCAAAATCGAG
This sequence comes from Odontamblyopus rebecca, assembly GCA_030686955.1. NCBI lineage: Eukaryota > Metazoa > Chordata > Actinopteri > Gobiiformes > Gobiidae > Odontamblyopus > Odontamblyopus rebecca. Next base: position 17,939,826 of record CM060656.1, on the reverse strand, counting down.
TTTTAGTATCGTGATGACTCCCGGTAGGACCACCCAAGCCAAAAAGGTCAAAAAGGTCCTAAGTGATGGGTTAGACAAAGACTGGTTCAGCAAGTCAATTCTGAAAAAAAAACTGAAAAATGTCTTTGCTTTCCAGTTTTCCCTAGGCCACTGCGGACAAGTCTTTTCATTCATGTCTTCATTGATGTAACTTCACACAGTAGCTTCAAACACCTGTACACTTATCCTCACACGGAGCAGCCAAAAAATGAAAATGCAAAAGCAATTAAAGAGAGTGAGAGAGCCAAAACAGCAGCTCGACTTTGATTTTCTTTTAATTAGACCAATATGGCTGACTCATCCAGGAACAAGCAGAAGGAAAACACTTTAAACTTAAGGAACTAGCTACTTTACATATGTGCAAAATTGGAATGCAGATTAAAAACAAACTGCTGACAAACTACTATTTTACTTAATGGCCTGAGCTGTTTTTTTATTTGCTAGTATATGTTGTATAAAGTGCTTAATAAGGTTGGAGAGGGGAGTTGCATTCATTTCCATGTTAAATGAGCTTTTGTGGCTCCTAAACTTGTCTGGCTCAGGAGCTAAAGGATTAAGGCAGAAGCTAACCGTAAAGTAACAGCGCAATGTTCCTGACTGAGGCTAAAAATGAGCAAGCTAATTAGCAAAGTCTTATTAAACAGTCATGCTTTAATTAAATATGCTTGCAGACGTAGCCCGAGTGCTAATGTGTTTGTTGGTGAGAAAACACTGACATTGAGGAACAATTAGCCAGAAGTCGTTTGGAAGAAGAGCCAAGTTTAAAAAGAACGGTCTCTCTTTTCATTTCAAGTCTGAGATTTTAAGTCAAAAGTCAAAACACTACAGGGCACACTCTAGTTTAGTTTGTTGGTTAGTTTGCTATGTCAATATATATACTGTAAGCTTTCACAACAATGTCCAATCTGCACAAGAAGTTTCATAATTTCATGAACTGGCATCCACAGATTTAGGTGCTGTTTACATGACAAAGGGTTGAACAGGTGGAAAACACAAAACATTTTGCCAGATGTCCATAATGTTTAGACGGCAACAGCATTTTGGGGGTTGAAAACACAAAAATCTGAAAATGCCCTCCAGAGTGGAAATCTTAAAAACGCTCCACCCTGTCGTCACCGTGTAAACAGCTGAAAGGGGTAGAGATTACATCAGGAGCACGAGTCAGTTCAGGAAAAAAAAAACATGGCAGAGCATTTTTAAGTGCCTTGTTCGTCCACATGAAATTGTTGGTGTTACTACGCTGTGTCATGTTGTTTTGAACTGACGTGTGGGAGAAGTAGTAGTGAAGTGGAAGAGTTATATTCAGGCTTTTGGTCTTGGTGGTGCTGCCACCTACACACTGGGCGTGCAAACTCGGCAAACTGTAAGTTTTGCATTTCCGTGTGCAGCAGAATTCCCCACCCAAAATGCTCGTGTAAACGCGGAATAAGAGTGAGAACAAAAACGCACTTTTGCATTTTTGCTTCAGACCATTTCCGTGTAAACGTGGCCTTATATAGATCTTTGTCACATCAAACTAACCACAGAGACATAAAACTCACTTTAAAGGTCCACTATGAAACTTTTTGGTTCAGGGTTCACCTGCTTGTTTCTATGGATATGCCATTGCTCTGCCTGGAATGTTCCACAGTGGCCATGTTAACATGATTTTTTTTAATTCTGAATTAATTATTCTGAATTAAATAGTTCAGAATTAAAATATTCTCCTTTGAGTTTACATGGACATAATAATTTACATTTACATGGAAAACATGTTAAATCGTCTTCATTTAATTCCGCTCAATGTCTGGAGGTCGGGAAGGGTTCTGATTGGACAGAGTCATGAATGTATTTACGTTTACCAGAAGCAAACACTTCAGCTGCTAATGGCTTTCTGTCATCTCAGTTTGTCATTACACCGTGGACACAAACATGAAACAACTTTTTTTTCGCAGTTGTTCTGGTGACAATGGAGCAGCAGCTCAAGAATTCTCTCCTCACGCTTTATGTCGGAGAGGGGAGGAAGAAGACAAACTGAGTCAATGGCTGCTCTACCTCAGCCCACTCCCGCATCCCGCTCGCAAATCGAAAGAGCAGTGGATGAAAGTCCAGGCCAAGGACTGGTGGAGCCGGATCGTCTGGATCGCATCAGAAGTGCGACCTAAAGAGTATGCGCTGAATGAATGGACTTATTTTTAAGAAGAATAAACATTTACGTGATCAATGAATAAATTCATTCAGCTTTAAAATCGAAATAAACCACCCACTTACTATGGAATTAAGTTTAATTCTGAATAATAATTTTTAATGAAGTGTTTTAAAGCGGAATTAATTTTTATTCAGAGTTAAATTATGCCAAGTATGACATTAAACAGCTCTACCTTATATTTATTCAGTTAGCTCAAAAATACCTACAAAAAATGTCATTCTGACTGTGAGAGGTTGTCTCTCCACAGATGTGACTCATAACTTGGTCTGGTTTGATCTCCCTGAAGACAGACAGATTCAGTACCATACTGTGAAGCATTCTAGACAAAGCAATAATATCTCCATGGAGAAAAGCATTTAACGGACCATCCACCAGAAAAGTTACACATTGCACCTTTAAAGTAGTAGTAGTAGTAAGTAGTACATATATAACTTTCCAATCTTCTACATAAGTATCTTGCCTCTATGGATTAAAATGTTTGAGACTAGTGTTGTGTGTACTGAAACATAGATTAGATCACTATAACCCCACTGTGAAGCACTTCCTGTATTACCACATGAAATCGCAAAGTGGAACTCAGCCTAAATACGCATAATTTGTGTGTTAAACATGTGGGAATGAAACAAAACACAACTCCAGGTATGTTTGTGATGAGAAAAAAGCCTAACATTGGGCTTTTAAACAAAAACATGTGGTTGGAGTTGGTGTCTGTCTAAACTGTTATATTTGATAGGGGCCAGTTAGCGTGTCAGTTCACACAAAACACTAAATTCGTGCTGGCTGAGGGTCCCTGAAGAGGCCATACAAACTGTGGAGGTGGACAGACAGTGAGAGCTCTCAGACTCAGGCACTTAAGAGTTGGAGTTTACAATTACATCATCGCTTATACAACACAAAATGTTCCCTATAATTATCCTGCTTTCAAAATGACACTAAACTCACACTAAACACTCCACGCACAATCTACTTCACTATAGTAACACTGACCACTATATTAAAGGTGCACTGTGTATGGCATTAAACTTGGGCCAAGTTACTGGTCAGATCTGTGGAGAGGCAATCCCAGAATGCATGTTTTTCAAGTAATTTTTGTGCAATAAAAACATGCAAATGCAAGACCACATCTACGTAGGAAAGCAGTTTACAGTCCTGCTGCCAGAAAAGTCAAGTCTGTGTAATATAGTGCACATTTAATTAAAGATTCTATATTAGACAAAATGTATTCTTGTGAGCTTTAAGACATGTTAGAATATTATTAGCTCATCTAAAACCTACCAAGGGTTGTGTTTTGTTCATTTACACATTTGAGTAGCCCTTTATTATCTGTCTGTCTTCATCTCCAATGCTCAAAATGTTCCGTTCCACCTTGTCATGTTCCTTTAGTTCAGTGGAGATATGTGGAGATATGTAGGTTTATGTGTTAAACATGTGAGAATGAAACAAAACAAAACTCCAGGTCTGTTTGTGATGAGGAAACAACATGATAACACAGAAAATAGTCTAATATGGGCCCTTTAAATGTAGGCCAAGTTACATTTCAGGTCTGTGGAGAAGCAACCCCATTCAGAGTTAGTTTTTCCAAGTCATTTTTGAGCAATAAAATGACCTATAATTTGCATAATGTGTTTCCATAGTGTGGAATATTCCAGGCGAAATGCACTAACATATCTATATAGGCAAGCAGTTTACAGCCCCTCTAATTGCATATACAGAGCACATTTAATTAAATACTTTCTTTTTAATGTAGTATGAGGTGAGGGAAATGTACCTAGGTTAATGCACCTTACATTTAAATATGAATGGACCTAAAATTCTTAAAGGTTATATGAGAGGCGAACAGCTGAACGGGGAGCAGTTAAATTTGAGGTAAAATAATGTGGCGGCAGCAGCAGAGGCAGTATGGGACTCATGTTTGTGCATACTGATGGACTTTCACTCCAAATCCCTGGAAACTGTTTCACTCAAGCGCCGACTGCAATGAGAGGAGCATCCAACCACCACATCCAACCACACAGCAGCACCGGGGGGAGAGTGCAGGGGAAAGAGGAGGGGAGAGGAGGACAGAGAACAGAGGAGGAGAAAGGGGGATAGAGAAGGAGGCGGAGAGCAGGAGATAAGAGGGAAGAGAAGGAGAGGAGGAAAAAGGTGAGTAGAAGAGAAGAGGGGAGAGAAGGAGAGGAGAAAGTAGGAGCGAGAAGGAGAGAGGGAGAGGCAGGCAGCAGGAGATAAGAGGGAAGAAAAGGAGAAGAGGAGAAAGGAGAGAAAAGGAGAGAGGGAGAAAGGAGGGTAGAAGAGGAGAGGAGGAGAGAAGAAGAGGGGAGGGGAGAGGAAAGGAAAGGAGGAGAGATAAGAGAGGAGAGGGGGAGAAGGGAGGGTAGAAGAGGAGAGGGGACAGGAGAGGAAAGTAGGAGAGATGAGAGAGAAGGAGAGAGGGGGAGAAAGGATGGTAGAAGAGGAGAGAGGAAGAAAGAGGAGAGGAGAAGAGAGGGGAGGGGAGAGAGGAGGAGAGAAGAAGAGGGGAGAGGAAAGGAAAGGAGGAGAGATGAGAGAGAAGGAGAGAGGGGGAGTAAGGAGGGTAGAAGAGGAAGAAAGATGAAGAAAGAGGAGGGGAGAGGAGGAGAGATTGGAAGAGAAGTGAAAGGAGGAGAGGGGGAGAGATTGCAGGAGGAGGAGAGGAGAAAAGCAGCCAAGCAACCACATAAACTAATGGGAACTTGTTCAACAGGATGATAGTCATAAATACTGAGACTGTATCCTGGGGTTTACATTTTCTTTCAAGTCACTTTACAATTTGGTTCATTTTGTATTCATATTTCATCATAAACAACTACGTCTGTCTATCTGTGCTATGGTCACCATGACAACTACAGCAAAACAGTGCCGCTAACATAGAAGTGGGGATTGTTTTTGAGGGACACAAAAATAAGTGTTGATACTAGAATTAATTATCACGACTGAACAGTTTTCTACTTTCTACCCTGAAAAAATTACACTTAATCAGAAGAGACTTGTCATAATATAATGTGTCACTTTTATATTTTGTTGTGGGACAGCAGTACCACACATATGTACAGATTAACCCTGAGACCAAATTTAGGTGCACACACATAAACACTGGGACTAAACTGGGAACTATGCCTGGATCTAAACCTGGACTAGAGCAGGACCAAACCAAGTTCACATAAGGATTACAATGGGCTCAAATCAGCATACAGTGAATGCAAACGTAAAGTACATTTAGTAATAGTATTAGTAGTATTTATAGTATAATTATTATTAGTAGTAATACAATAGTCAAAGGAACAGTTGTGGAACTCTTTACCTCTGGAGCTAAAGTCTCAGTCAAACCTGAGACTTTTCTCATTAAAGCTGAAGCTCTGGATCAAGAACAATCAACAGTCCGAGCACTAAACTGCAAAAGGACTCATGGTGTAAAGTGACCAGATTTGCCCCAAATGGCATATTCCTTCTTCTTATTGTTTTTTAAACTGTGTGTTTTACAAATTTCACAGTTTTTTTTTTCTACTTGTGTTGACATTTTTAAAAGCCTAACCAGGGACGAGGTATATTACATCAGTTACCTATTTGGTGGCAATGTTTTTGTACAGTCCCTGACAAATAAACTAATAAATAAAATAGAAAAATAAAAAAATAGTGGATGTATAGTAATAGTAATAGTAATAGTAATAGTAATAGTAATAGTAATAGTAATAGTAATAGTAGCAGTTAAGTTAGTTCAGTTGATCCGCTGCTCTAAAGGTTGGCAGTCCGAATCCCGCTCTCGACATAAACATCTTTGGTAGGTGATGCGATTCTAACTCTCACAACTGAATGCTGTTGTTGCACCCATGGGCAAGACAGTTTACCCCCCAGGTGTCTGCTCACACTGGTGTATGAATGTGTGTGTGTGAATGGTTCGATGCTTCGATTGCCTTAAAGGTGAAACAGGGCTATATAAAAAATAGTAGCAGAAAACACAATATTAGTAGTAATAGCAACAGTGATATTAGTAGTTAGTAGTTATTAGTAGTAGTAGTAGTAGTAGTAGTAGTAGTAGTAGTAGTAGTAGTAGTAGTAGTTATACACCATATTTGACATTTACAGTATACTCTAGTTTACATTTCACTGGGCTGTGATGCATTGAGTCCTGTTTAGCATTTGCAGCTCCGGTCCTGAGACAGAGCCAGGAGCACAAATACAAACACAGTGAACGGGACACAAACTGGATTATGGATGTGTTAAAAGATTCACAACACAAAAGACAGAGCTGAAATAAACCCGTTCACAAACAGAAGAAGAGAGAAACACACAAGTCTAAGCCCAGTGGAGATTTGATTCATTGTTGTGTGATTGGTTTAAATGGTGCCTCGAGTGGGTTTAAAATGAATACAAAACGGGTTGATTAAATAAAGAGAATAGAGAGAAATACAATTGTTGAGGAAAAAAACTGCTTGTGGTTATTGAAATGAATGAAAACATGTTGAGTTATGACTGGTTTAATGGTCTGGGACGTTTCAGACTTAGGGGGAGTGTAGTATCGTAGTCTGTAATCAAAAGCGAGTAATTACCAAGGTCCCTAAATTGAGATGTGAGTTACTTTGAGACTTTGAATATTGGGTTTTAATAATCGTCCGTTTTCTCATTGGAAATCTATTTTAAAGTTGCACTATAGAACTTTTTTGATAGAGGCTTCCACCTGCTTGTTTCCATGGAGATGTTATTGCTATTCCTGGCATTAAAAGCCAACTCCATGGAACCAAATAGCTCATAGAAAAAAGTATGTTTTTAAGGATGAGACGAAATTGAGAAAAAATTATCTTGTGAGATTTTCTTTCCAGGTGTTTCATTTGGATTGGACAAAAAAAGTTAAAAGCAAGTAACATTTCCTTAAGATCTGTAGTTCCAAAACACAACAAAGTATTAAATAGAGTGCATTTTAGTAATTGTTAGACCAAAAAAATGAGTTGGACAATTTTTTTATTTAAAATCTTTCAAAATTTCATCTTGTCTCATTCTCTTTGACCAAATCTTGCTTCATTTTGTTGAAATTATGTCTTTTCAATGTAATGTACCTGAGAAGTTAACTTTCTGGTTGAGGCTCCTTCACCTGTTTGTTTCTATGGCGATGCCGCTGCCCTTTCTGGAATGTTCCACAGTATGACATTAAACAGCTCTACCTTACAGTTATTCAATTACAGGTAGATTTATAGCTCAAAAATGCCTGGAAAAACAGGTATTCAGACTCTGAGCGGGGTCGCCTCTCCACAGATCTGACCCGTAACTTGGTCTGGTTTGGTCTCCATGGTGATAGAAAGGTTTAGTACCATACTTGAAACATTTGCTTTGGTATTTGGCATTGCACTATTTACTAAAATGTGTGTGTATGGGAAAAAACACACTTCTACTGTTCTCATGTATAAAACACCAGCAGAGGGTGCAAGGACTCCACCTGCTTTTGCACTATATTTTGAATAAGACTAAAAACAAAAGCTGTACGTTAGCTTCAGAAACACCAGAGATGATTCTGAATATTCTGAAGTCACTAAAAGAAACAAATGAAACAAAGTCAGTTTAGCAAAGTACGGGGACTTTAACAACTCAAAACAACATTAAGGAGCCAATAAAAACAGTGTTAAGAGATAATCGACTGAGGTGGCATAATCCCAGAAGTCCTATAATGTGACGCCGGTAAAGTGAGAGAGTCTAATCCCATCTATAAACTGGGATTAAAACCATTGATTAACAGCAGGTATTAAAAGATTACAGGCCAGGGATTATGGGACTGTGAAAATGACATATAGCATATAGACTAAAATAAATACCAGATTTGGATTATTGCATTAAAAGAAAACATTTATGAATAGATTTTTTAATATATGTATGAGCAGTTGCAATTTAAAGCGCCTGTATTATGATAATTTCTTTGTTTTAATGTTGTTTCCTCATCACAAACATACCTGGAGCTGTGTTTTGTTTCATTCACACATGTTTAACACACAAACCCTGTAGATTTAGTTCTCCTCTCAAACAAAAAACACCTTGTTCCACCTTGTGATGTCATGTGGTAGTACAGGAAGTGCTCCACTGTGTTTTTAAACTCCATGCGACTTCACTAGAACCATTTGTGTCATTTCAGCACTGGAACTGCCCATTTCTATTGAACAAAGGGTAAAAGGGATCTTGAAAACTACCACTATGACGTCATAAGGTGGAACAGAGCATTTTGAGCTTTGGAGACAGATACTGACTAATAATAGTTTGTTTTTGATGAGGTAACATGATAACATGTCTTAAATTTCAGAAGAGGCAATTTTGCGTAATATAAAACCTTTAAGAAATGTTTTCAGTTGTTGAGTTGAAACAAAAATGGGCTTTGACAAAATGTGTGCAATATTGGTACGGTCAAAACATTTGAAATACTTCAGCCAGAATTTTTTATCTATTATACTTGATTTATAATACCAATACATTAGCAATTACTCCATTAAATCTTAAGGATAAAGGTGTCATAAAAGTCAGAAAAGAAAATACAAATGCACAAGGACAAAGTTATAATAGAATATGTGATTATATGTGCAAGTAAGAAAATATGGGTATAAGATTTATATACAGAATAGACAGAGATGGAATAGTATAGTACAACTTTATATTGGTATGTGCTGAATTCATAAAACCTGTGGAAACTTTGTTCTGATTTGTTTATTTCTTTGTTTCATAGTGTAAAATGGAAAGAGTGTTACAGCAGAAGCTTAATTATGTGTGTTGATGCAGTGGGCTAAATGCCAGCTCAGGATGACTCACTCTGATACAAAACACATTTCTGCATTTGAATATATTATTAATGTTATATTCTGAACTCAAACTGAACAGATGCATTTGTTTTCCTTATGAAAGTCTGTGTAATTTAAATTATACTGAAATGTCAAAATACTTACAAACCAGGGAAAAAGATGAAACAAATATTGCATATAAAATGCATAATGACATGAAAATTTGTCATAAATAAATCACATAACAAAATGACTCTAACGTACACAACTGAATAATGTAAAATAGTTCAGTTTACAACTTGTCCCGACAGTGCAACATCTTTGTAAAAAGCAGCTCTCATCCTCTGGAATTTGATGCTTATTTTTAATTCCTATTTTACATTTTAATCAGGTTCTTTTTGAATTGGAAAACTTTTTAAACTGTTTAGTAATTTGCATATAAATATAGATTCTGGCACTTTAGATAAGCAATTCCTTACCATATTGTTAATTCCAAGTGATCTATGTAACTTGCAGGCGCGAGCCCACTCTAGACCTTTCTTTAACCATGTAATTGAATATTGTAGGGCAAAAACTGTTGTTGTGTCCTTAGGCAAGACCATACGATGAAACTTTCCAGGCAAAGCAATGTCCTCTCTGGTAACAAACGGGTGGTGACAAAAAAGTTACACCATGCACCTTTAAAACAGCTCAAAGTTAAATGAGTTATACAGGTTTGTACACCTCTAATGCCAAACTGCCTTCCTCCCTCTGTTCTCGCAGTATTTCACATAAAGAGGGATCATTTATATTTTGCGCAGCGCCGCCATCTGCAGAGGCCCAGCATTTAAAACAGGTCAATGGGGAACGCAGTGACTTTGATAACAAGGATCCCGTCTTTGATTCCTCACTCTCTATTTAAATTTCCCCTTGATAGAGAAGAGTACACCGAGTTTAAAAGACGCGAGGAGGAGCGAGAGGGTTTAAAAAGCTGGGCTCAACTAGAGAGCATCCGAGGCATCAAGAGTGATTAGTTATGGAGTATTTTCGGTTTAGTAACTTTCTGACCTTGCACTTTTAAAGGGTCTATATTATAAGGTTCATGTAATAATGTTGTTACCTCATAAAAACATGTCTGGAGTTGGGTTTTGTTTCGTTCACATGTTTCATTAATCCTGCATTATTAGTTTGCCTACAGTTGCTCTGTTCCACCTTGTGATGTCACGCTGTGGTAGTTTTCAATTTAACAACTACTTACCTTTAGTTCAGTGAAGATGGGTAATTCCAGGGCTGAAATGATCACAATTATTCCAGTGAAGGTGGAGTTTAAAAACAAAGTGAGGGACTTCCAGGATGAAGCATGACATCACAAGGTGGAGTGTTTTTTCTGTTTGAGAGAAAAACTTAGCCTAAATATGGACGGTTTGTGTGTTAAGTGTGTGAATGAACCAAAACACAACTCCAGGTCTGTTTGGGATGAGGAAACAACATTATAACACATGCCAGATCAGAAAACAGTGTAATATGGGCCCTTTAAGCTGTATGAACGCACCTTACTTTTACTTCCAGTTGAGTACATAAAACATTTTAGTACAGCACTCTTACTTGACACAAATTTAGTAACTTTCCCCACAGTGAAAAAGCGGCAAAAGATTTATGTCAACAATAAAATTATAAATGATTCTTGCGTCTTATTTTCAGCTCTGACCTTTTTTAATGGATGGTCTGTTATTCTCTGGGAATAAACCTACCTGAACTTCTCAAAATTACTCCATGATTTATTTGTGTGCCTGTTTTTCAGATTACATTATCCTAAATCATAAATCAGGCTAGGACCAAACACTTGAAAGTGTAAATGGAAAACTTTTCTGGTGGAGGTTACGCAGTGTCCTTGCAGTATGCCACTTAACATATCAGTATCGATGGAGACGAGCTGGTTACTGATCAGATCTAGGGAGAGGAGAGATGGCCCCACTCCTGGTAAGAATGCATGCTTTCAATGGATTTTTGAGCACCAGTAATTATATAAATGTTAGATGCTTTTAATGTCATACTAGGGAACTTTACAGGCACTGTATCTACACTCAGTGCTCACTCATACACAGTGCATGTTTGAGTAGCACTTTCTCTAAATTCACCAAATATTGTTACTCCTAATTGAGAAAATATGGGTCACTACAGGTATATGGGGTCACTATACTACAACTTTTTACTCCCATTACTTACTTCAGTTTAATATGTATAATATTAACCTTTATTCTTACCCTTTACCCATCACTAAGAAGCAAATAAGTACTTTCATATCATTTCAGGTTCAGCTCTACATCATGTGATATTTGCTGTTTTGTATGAATGATGTAAGCCTATTGTGACATGAGCTTGTTTCTGAGTGCGCTAATGGCTCGGTCTGTTCCCTTAAAATGAACCCAGTGAACAAATGCAGTGAAATTCTGCACAAGAACATTTTATCTTTGGAGGCTGCACCTGTCCTGACAGGTAAAGTCACTGGAGGACAGGGGACCGCTTATTCACAGGAGTCACGGACAGCCCAGAGAACAGCAGCAAAACTGTGCACAGACTTTAGACAAAGCTTCTGAGGGGGTTTTGCGTGAAAGTTAAAGGTGCATTGTGTAACTTTTCTGGTGGCGCATCCATCAAATGCTTTTCTCCGTGGAGATGTTATTACTGGTCTGGAATGTTTCACAGTATGGTATGAAACCATTCTACCTTCACCAAACCAGACCAAGTTACAGGTCAGATCTGTAGAGAGGCAGCCAGAATGTTGGTTTTCAAGGTAATTTTGAGCTTTAAAACCAACTGTAATTGGATAAACGTAAAAAGTACAGTAAAAGTATAGCTGTTTAATGAAATACTATGAAGAATTCCAGGCAGTGCAAAGACAACTCCATAGAAACAATAAAAACAATTATTATTATCCATCTTCTTCCGCTTTAGAACATGTAAACTCTACACAGAGTTTACCCGGGGATCAAACTCGGAACCTTCTTGCTGTGAGGCATGAGTACTCGCCACTCGTGGCGCCTTTATTATTATTAATTAACAATGATTCATCTTTAAATCAACCGCTGCTTCCACTTACTTACACACAGTACTTACTTATATCTTCTCTGCCATTTTGCATCTTTTCCTCCACCTATTTAGAGTTATTTTTAGACTGTGTAACTTGGCTAGTGGCGGGTACACCTAAGACTGTCATGATAAATTTTGAAGTGTGATATTCTGGCTCATCTCAAAAAAATGTCAGTTTTTGTCACTTAAAGTCAAAGGCATATATTATATAAAGTATATATGGATGATAAATGATACAGAAACCAAACCATGAAGTAGAACTATCACATTATTGTTAGTTTGTGTCCATAATGTGTCACAGAAGTTCAGAATTCAACCCTGGACAGTTTAAATATCATCATATCTGCAAGTTGGCTCGCCTCTCCACAGATCTGACCTGTAACAGCCTGAAAGCATCACCTGCTATGAAGAGAAGTTTAATTTAGTGCCAGACAAACAGCATAGTAATAATACTGAATTTTTACATGTCCAGAAAAGTACTAGACAAATCCATTGCATTAATATCAATATTATAATATTCACATACATTTATTCTGTCAACACCTACACCTAACAAATGAAGGAAGTACTAGGATCAAATGGCAAATCCAATTCTCCCCAAGAACCTTTTAGACCCCTTAAGATTGACAGATAAAGTGAGAAGAGATCATGCAGGTGCCTCTTGTGCATTCAAAACCCGGGTCTTTCCATTTTTCCATCTCATCCACAAACAAGCCGCCTCCAGGGAACAGGACCCCATGAGCATGTGTGCCCCCTGGAGGTGATTGACAGACACGCACCGCCTCATATCTCACAAACTCATCCTGAAATTGAGGTGAAGCCCCTTTGATCCGCTCAGAGTTACGACCAGTGATTCGCGGCCGGTTTGTGACAGCATTTCCGTAGCAACGCTCATCCCGCCTTAGGAAAAAAAAAAAAAGTACAAAATTGTCAAACATCCTGGACAGCGTGGATGCATGGACAGATGGAGGCTGGGAGGAGGATAAGTCACACAATCTGGCAACAGTTGGTTCAGCTAAAGTCGGCCATACTGTTTTGTTTGGAGAGTGTTGTTGACAGTTTGATTTGATCCAATGAAGAGGTCTGAGGAGATTGGAGATAAAGGAAAACAGAAAATATTTCAAGTCTATAAAGTTACAAAGGTTTAAAAAGTCACTGATGTTTTGACAAGATGATGCTTCTTTAAACTTTTGGAATTCCTCAACACATCAGTCCTATTCATGGGTTTCAAATGCACGAAAATTGATTCAAATTTTTTAAAAATACAAACTTTTAAATGAGAAAAGATTCTGAAATCATTAAACACTCACACCCAGTTTACAAATTTCAACTTTCTTTTGCTCTCTGCTTGTCTCAATAGCTAGATATGTCTAAAACTATATTGCGGAACATTCCAGGCAGAGCAATAACATTTCCTTGGAAACAAACAGATGACCTACCCTTTTCTAGTGCACCTTTAAAATGTACCACCTCTCAAAAAATTAGAATAAAAAGACAATTAGGACACAGAGAAAAAAATCTAAACAGAAACTTTACAAACCTTGAAAAATAACAACATAATAATGAATTTAATGGAAAACTTCAGTAGTGCTTTGGTCCAAATTAAAGTTGCACTGTGTAACTTTTTGGTTAGGGGTCCATCGCCTGCTTGTTTCTATGGATATGTCATTGCTCTGCCTGGAATGTTCCGCAGTACGACATGAAACAGCTCATCTTTACATTTATTCAATTACAGGTGGTTTTATAGCTCAAAAATACCAAGAAAAACAGGCGTCCTGACTGTGAGCAGGGTCGCCTCTCCACAGATCTGACCTGTAATTTGGTCTGGTTTGGTCTATATGAAGGTAGAAAGGTTTAATGATATAATTCCAGACAAAGCAATAACATCTCCATGGAGAAAAGCATTTAATGGACCAATGCACCTTTAATTATTATTTTAAGAAAACTTTATATGCATAGATTTCTCTAAGTTCTATGCCAGAATCCCTCAAAAAATACATCTTATATCCAAATGCAAACTAGAACTCACATCCAAGTCTCCTCCACTCATCAAAACCAGACCTCTTGGCTTTATATGAGAGGTCCTTATTCTGTCCTTGTTAACAGCTGCTTCTACGGATCTGAACTGCTCGGAGACTATCACGGGCCTTTGAAGTCCGGCCTCACGGCTCTTAAAAGATGTAAAAGTTAAATCGAAAACTCCGCGCAGAATGTCTATACTGTGGCGTTGGGAACGAAATCTTCAAATGAGCCAAAGATGAAAGTGCTGGATTCGTGCACAGTGTCAGGTAATAGCAGTTCTTTTGTGTTCAAACAGAGACATACCCATGGAACAAAAAGGAGAAGATAAGTGATAACCTATATCTCCCTGCAGCGCTGCGTCACAGCCACACTCAAAATGGCCGAACAAAAGGAACTGAAATTATGGATCGATTTCCGCCTACATTTTTTCCGGGGCTGTTCTGCTTTGTATTCCACTCCCGTTCCTCAAACAGTCGCAAAAGTGCTTTTCTTTGTGTTGCTAAAGGTGCTTTTACTCTTATCCTGATAGACTTGGTTCGGTCTGATTCAGTCCAGATCTAGTCCGGGTTTAGTCTGGATCTAGTCCTGGTTTAGTCTAGATCTTTCTGGTTTAGATTCGATCTAGTCCTGATCAAGGGTGTGTTTACACTTGCAAATTGAATTAGGTTTAAACAGGGACTAAACCTGAAATTAGACTAGAACTAAACCAGAATTAGAATGGTACAAAACCAAGTCTACAAAAGGACTAAACCGTGTTCAAACCAGGACAAATACGTCAGCGTGAATGCACCTTTAGTCTGGATCAAGTCCTGGTTTAGTCTTGATCTAGTTCTGGTTCAGTCTAGGTTTCGTCCAGGTTTAGTATGGATTTAGGCCTGGTTTAGTCTGAATCTAGTCCTGGTTTAGTCTCAGTTGTCCCGGTTTAGTCTAGATCTAGTCCTGGTTTAGTCTAGCCTTAGTTCTGGTTTAGTCTGGATCTATTTCTGGTTTAGTCTCCATCTAGTTCTGGCTTAGTTTGAATCTAGTTCTTGTTTAGTGTAGATCTAATTCTGGTTTAGTTTAGATCTAGTCCTGGTTTAGTCTGGATCTAGTCCTGGTTTAGTCTGGATCTAGTCCTGGTTTAGTCCGGATCTAGTCCTGGTTTAGTCCGGATCTAGTCCTGGTTTAGTCCGGATCTAGTCCGGGTTTAGTCCAGATGTATTCCGGGTTTAGTCTAGATCTAGTCCTGGTTTAGTCTAGATTTAGTCCTGGTTTAGTCTAGATCTCGTCCTGGTTTAGTCTTGATCTCATCCTGGTTTACTCTGGATCTAGTCCGGGTTTAGTCTTGATCTAGTCCTGGTTTAGTCTGCATCTAGTCCTGGTTTAGTCTGGATCTAGTCCGGGTTTACTCTTGATCTAGTCCGGGTTTAGTCTGGATCTAGTCCGAGTTTAGTCTAGATCTAGTCCAGGTTTAGTCTGGATCTAGTCCTGGTTTAGTCTGGATCTAGTCCGGGTTTAATCTGGATCTAGTCCGGGTTTAATCTGGATCTCGTCCTGGTTTAGTCTGGATCTAGTCCAGATTTAGTCTTGATCTAGTCCAGGTTTAGTCTGGATCTAGTCCTGGTTTAGTCTGGATCTAGTCCAGGTTTAGTCTTGATCTAGTCCGGCTTTAGTCTAGATCTAGTCCTGGTTTAGTCTGGATCTAGTCCGGGTTTAGTCTGGATCTATTCCAGGTTTAGTCTGGATCTAGTCCTGGTTTAGTCTGGATTTAGTCCGATCTAGTCCTGGTTTAGTCTAGATCTAGTCCTGGTTTAGTCTTGATCTAGTCCTGGTTTAGTCTGGATCTAGTCCTGGTTTAGTCTGGATCTAGTCCAGGTTTAGTTTAAATCTAGTCCTGGTTTAGTCTGGATCTAGTCCTGGTTTAGTCTGGATCTAGTCCTGGTTTAGTCTGGATCTAGTCCAGGTTTAGATTAAATCTAGTCCTGGTTTAGTCTGGATCTAGTCCTGGTTTAGTCTGGATCTAGTCCAGGTTTAGTTTAAATCTAGTCCTGGTTTAGTCTAGATCTAGTCCTGGTTTAGTCTGGATCTAGTCCTGGTTTAGTCTGGATCTAGTCCTGGTTTAGTCTGGATCTAGTCCAGGTTTAGTTTAAATCTAGTCCTGGTTTAGTCTAGATCTAGACTAGATCTAGTCCTGTCCAGATCATAATAATAACTAATTTAAAGATGCACTATGTAACTTTGCTGGTGGGGAGTTCATCACCTGCTTGTCTCGAAGATGTTATTGCTTTGCCTGGAATTTCCCCACAGTAAAGCTGAAAAATACCTTGAAAAACATGCAAACACGCACATTTGGCCTGGTGACATCACTTCCTTGTTGAGAAAGATAAGTTAAAGGTGAAGTGTGTAACTTTTCTGGTTGGGGGCCCATCAAATACTTTTCTCCTTGGAGATGTTATTGCTTTGATCTGTGGAGAAGCAACCCCGCTCATAGAAATAATGCCTGTTCTCTATACTATTGCTATAAAACCACCTGTAATTGAATACACGTGAGGTAGAGCAGTGCACCTTTAAGCTTAAGAGTTCAAGGTCAAATATGAACTTAATGCACTGTAGTTTGGGTTTAGCATTTATGGAGTGTGTTTTAGTTGACAGAAAAGTCAACATTTTGCCTTCTCACAGCACTGTTTTACCCACTGACAAGAACTCAGTCAAAACATGTCTCAATCTTTTTTTTTTAACAACCACTTTAAAATCTTGGGAGAATCCTTGCCACTTAACATCAGATAATTTTGTCTTTGTTGAAGTCTGCAGCTCCTCAAAAGCCCAGAAATACATTTGAGAGCATTTGAATGGCTTCTTTCTGGATTGGTGATTGCTGGTTTGTCATTTTCACACATGAATTATGCATGACCTGATTTGTGATGGCTGTGACTCATTAAATGTATTTGAGTTTGTATGGAGGCTGCAGAAGGAGAGGAGCCTGTGGTCCAACAGACAGACTGCGCCAAAAGTGGCCAGTGATGCAGCGACTGGGAAACATCCACGCAAATACTCGTGATTAGGATCGTGAGGTGGAATAGAAAAGAGTGTTTAAGAATGATTTTCTACTACTCCTAGATCCACAGTGAAACTAGTTAAAGTTGCAGTGTAACTTTTCTGATGGCGGGACCACCACCTGCTTGTCTCCATGGAAATGTTATGGCTTTACCAAGAATGTTGCATATTGGTAGCCTAAATTACAGGTATTTTATTTCTTAAAAATTCCTCAGGATAACATGTATTCTTACAGTGAGTGGGCTGGCCTTTCCACAGATCTGACCTGTAACTTGGCTTTCTGGCATCATAATGCTTGTCTGGGGATATTTTTATTTTTTAAATTTATTTTAAAATTTAAATTTTAGATATACATTTTAAACTGCATACACCTTCATTAGAATCATTTGGATAATTTCAGCCCTGGATGTGCTAATCTATATTCAACTAAAGGTAAAACATAACTGTTAACATGAAAATGACCACTTTATGACATCACAAGGTCAAACAGAGCATTTGAGCTCATGTTTAAGGATTACTCAAACATGTGAATGAAACACAAATATGTTTAATGAGGTAACACGGCTTAAAGCTCACAAGAGTCAGTGTTGGTGGGTAATATAGGGCCTTTAAACTGTTCCTTCCAATTTTCCGAATGTCTTTCGGTTACCTTTTGTCCGACAGACTCACTGAAATATTTACAATAGAGGCTAAAGCACAAACAAATATTTACTGCAGCTAATGATTCTAACCACTGTGGCTCTCACTTCACTCCATAATGATCTTTCCTCTATATTTGTGTCTATTCACAGACACAAATTCTGCTCCAATGGAAACGAGTTAGAAACATTATGCACTAATGTTGTTTTTATATCAGTCGCTCCACTTTGCCAAATCAACCCATCAAGACTACTACAGCAACTTAGCACCTTCTTTTCCAAAACTGTGTTCAGTATTACTTCTATACATTGTCATTCAATTCTAATCGTAGACTTCATAGTCCATCACAAGTGTGTTTTTTTTATTGCAGTTACCACACTCTATCCTAAAATAGGCTAAATCAAAAAAGAGCAGCCCAAGTCTAAGTCTAAATATAATTTTATGGAAAACAATAAACCCGGGATAGGATTGTCCACACTCCCACATCAAAACAAGAGAAGATCAAATATGTTTAAAGTAAAAAGTAGTGAGTGAAACTTTGGATACAAACAAGGTCATAGGCTGAGAGACCCACTGCTCTGACTGCTGCCTGTGCTTCACTGGGCACTGCACATCCACAACGCTCTCATCACCTCCCAGTGGGACATTTCAGACAAATGCTACAAGCGCCAAACTGAACAACAAACAGTGGACTTTTGTGGCTGCTTTTAATTTAAATGTCTTTGTAGTAGTAGTAGTAATTCCATGGAAATCAATAAAATCTCCATAGAGACAAGCAGGTGGTGGACCCTTCACTAAAAAAGGTACAGTACATTTAAATGATAAAAACATTAAAGGGCCCTTATATATAACGCTATTTTCTGATCTATGTTATAACGCTGTTTCCTCATCAAAATATATTGGAGTTTAACACACAAACTTACACATTTAGGGTGACTTCTTCTCTCAAACAGAAAACACTGTTTACAGGAAGTGCTCTACTATCTTTTTAAAAGGACAGTTTGGATGTTTGGATTTTTGGACATAGGGCCTCATTTCCTAGTGAACCAGAGTGTTGGAGACGTGTGGAGACACTTTTTTAAATATTCCATTCAGTCCTTGTATTTGGAGAGGTTGCTGGTGCTAGGCTAGTGCATGTCAATGGCCATAGTTGTCCTGCCACTAAAAAAGGTCTTATCCACTCCACAGTGCACTCGAGGCTAAACATTTATTACGCCAGACTGTCGATGTGAATGTCTGTGTCGATAGAATAATTTTACAAGTAAAACCAACCTTGCATTTAAAGGATTTATGTCTGAGCAGCAGCAGCAAGTTGTACTTGTGAAAGAAAGCTTGACAGCAACAATTCACGTGATGCAAGGCCTCACTCTCAGAGTATACACAATAATTTCACAATACTACTATTTACAGAAGTGCAAATACCAACATTCAAGTAGTACCCTTTAGTGCTGCCGCGATTATTCGACGTTGTCGACGTAATCGATTGTGAAAATGAGTCGAATACAATTTTTTTGGTCGAATATTCGCCTTTATTTATTTTTGGTCTCAGACGGCTCGTCCAGAGACCTTTTGCTTGCCTGAGATCAGGTATTTCCCCTCCACACCACTAGTCGTACTACACTCGAGGCCGACACCGGTGCGGCAGGCAGCGGCTACACCCGAGGCGGACACCGGCGCAGCTAACAGCGGCTACACCCGAGGCGGACACCGGCGCGGCTAACAGCGGCTACACCCGAAGCGGACACCGGTGCCGCGGGCAGCGACTGCGCCCGAGGCCGACACCGGTGCTGCTGACAGCGGCTACATCCGGGGTTGACGCCGAGGTGGCTAACCTCGGCTTCACCAAAGGCTAACAGCAGTGGTAAATAATGGCACCGCCAAAGAAAACAAACTTGAGGAAGTATTTGCCGTGCGCACTCTGCTGGCTGGTCTCTCTCTTTCTCGACCACGACCACGATGCATGAGGTATTGAGAATACCGTTGCATATGCTGCTCGTGCAAACTCGTTAAATTGTGTGTGCATATCGTTGTTCAACATTGTTGAATGAGCACACACAACAGACATAACAGCAATAACCTTTGCAACTCGCACGCACAGCACACACAAGGTAAAATCTAACACACACACTTGTGTGTGTTCTAACACACTTGTGTGTGTTAGAACCGCTTTTTTTTTTTAATTAGTCGTTTAGATTAGTCGACTAATCGAAAAATTAGTCGAGAGATTAATCGTTAGAAAATTAGTCGTTAGTGGCAGCACTAGTACCCTTGCTTTAAGGCGCATTGCAAGTACAACATAGAAAAGAATAGCAAGTTGCACTTGAACAGTAAACAAATGGGTTTAAGAATAACTCTTAAATGGCACTAACCAAGCAGTATAAAAAGGCGACAAGGGCCTGTAATGGCGTCATTAGCATATGAATGCACATTGATAATCGGAAAGTAAAACCAGGTAATAACAAGTGCAAGATGCTAGCGGCGGTTTGTTGCTAATGCTAACATTGCATAACAAACACAGACAAACAGACTCACCAATCCCACTTTGTAATCGAACAAACAGAGCTCTACCTCCGCGGCGGTAAGAGAGCGCTAAAAGCGCAAGTTCCAATTTTAGTTTCAGAGCGAATAACATTTTAAAGACGAGTCTAAGCGGAGAGCAGAGCAGAACTACAGGAGGCTTGTGTCGGGCGCTACGAGGAATGTGATTGGCTGAGACCGCGCTGTGTGCGTGTGTCACGTGACTTGACGTGCAGGTAGAATGGGAATTTATCATAGCTGGAATTTATATGTATTTTACGCAGTTTAGGCGCATTTTATTACATGGATTATAATTACATCATAATCTTCAAATTTCTATAACTACACAACCCACAATCAGTCAAACAGAGAAAGAGCAGGTCTGTATTGGAAATGTTCCGTGCACATCTGTTCCGCCGCGTCATATTTTACGTCTCTCGCTGTCTATGGTGCTGAATGCAGCAGCTCAATCAATAGGTGGGTTGGCATAGAGCAGCGGGATATGGAGACCGCAGGATATAAAGTTGTGAGCACAATGGCATCAACTGTTTCCTGTCTACAATAAAACTACTCGATTTGAGATTCTCAAGTGTTCAAAGATCAGAGCTCTGCACTTCGAGTTTTGATACAAGACAAAACTGTGTTATTATTATTTGTGAAATGTGGTGCAATACTTCAGATACATGGTTTTAAAGCATAAAATATTGGAGATAAAGTCCACAGGAAGTTGAGCCAGTATCACTGATCTGCAGCTTCACACACGACTGGACTGGATGTCATTATTTGAGGAGGACAAATTCTATGGATAATGAGGGTGAGTCATAAAGTCTGCCGCAATGAATTGATTGGTTATTTAGATTA
The DNA here is from genome assembly GCA_030686955.1 of Odontamblyopus rebecca. Lineage (NCBI taxonomy): Eukaryota > Metazoa > Chordata > Actinopteri > Gobiiformes > Gobiidae > Odontamblyopus > Odontamblyopus rebecca. Next base: position 17,918,688 of record CM060656.1, on the reverse strand, counting down.
TGTGGTGTTCTCGGCTGATCCAATTTACAGTTTCCCTAAACGCTGCCAACACGCCGTTATACGGCAGCTCTAAGTTAGAAACACGTTCAGTAAGTTCTGTGGTCGTCTGGAACATGTCAAATACGTCTGCATACGTCAATAAGCGCTGGAGATAAGTTCGGAGATAAGTTACACACAGGTTCAAAGCGCGTTACTCATAAGTTATGGGTGCGCTACACATGATCTCAACGTATTTGGACTTATGAGTAACTTATAATTAACGTGTGTCAGCGTCCGCATAACTTACTTACAACATATGGCGCACGTATGCAGGACACATGAGCACACGCTGACGTACGTCGAGAAAATCTAAGCATGTTGAAATTTTTTCGGCGACCTTGCCGCACGTGGATGTACACCAGTGTGCTGCTCATAACTTATACAAAACTCCCCTATAACTTATCCGAAGTACGACAGCGTTTTTGCCAAATTTTTCATACGTCGGCAATACGCTGACTAAATCGTCAAAGTGTGACAGCCACTATAGAACTTTTACTCATTTTATGATTAGAATGATGAAATTCTTGCATCGTTTCACCATCAAAATAAGTTTAAAGATCACTAAGAACTTTAGCTAACTTTGGGATATTTAATGATGTTTTATGCTTGAAATTGGCGCCTGGAGAAAGATTGTTAAACACATCCGTACATCAGTCTCTCAAGGTTAAAGTGATAATTCTGCAGGACCTCCATGCATCACTATGTCAAGATTTCATATTAATCACAAGATGCCAGGGTCACAAAGGCATCAAATTCAGCTTTATTAACTTGCACTAAACTAGGTCTTTATGTGAATTGGGCTGGAATTTAATTTAAGGACTCAGCAAAAAACAAGATTTTTTTTTTTTTAAGTGCACCATCTATACAATATGTGTAGAAATATGTGGATGTCTGAGTGGATGTCTGGAGACGATTAAAAAATGTGATTGCAATATAGGTCTACTATTAATTAAAAAGATAACTCAATTGAACCTGATGAAATCCGCCTTAAGCAAAGATCAATAGCCTTCTCCACTGTAGTGAACCTCCAGGGTTAGGGTAGGTGAAGGTTGTCCAGGTAGACTGGAGTGGTTTGAGTAATGCTTTAATTGAATATCACAAAGAAAAGTGGACAGCAAGGGCCATTAAAAGCAATTAAAGACTTAAAAGCACATTTGGAATATAGGAGCCGGAACTTTTTCTTTAATTTGTTATAATTTATTATATTATATACCAAATGCTAAACTAAACATTTGCTGTGCCCTCTGCTGGTCTTACCGGTGTTTTTAGCATTGCATATATACTATTTCAAGTCGGGGGGGATTCATTTTATTTGTCTTTAAAGTCAACCGTAGCTGAATATACAGACACAAAAAGATCTTGGCTAGTGATGCGCTACTACACATATCACATAAATAATACTTTGAAAAACCCAGCAAATCATAGGCTGGGACATATAGCACTAAAATTAAATCATCTGATATTTGTGTTTATTGTCATATTGTGATTCACTAAGTTTCTGTTTAATGCCACTTCTCAAACCCACTCCTCCCATTGGTCAGCTCTATAATGAGAAGCACATGACTATACTTATCTCTTAAAGGTAAAATGAAGATATTGTGGAAAAAATCATAATCTGGTGTCAAGAAAATTTAAATATTAAAGGTACTGTACCAGTTTTTTACTGTCTTAAAACATGAGAAATGGAGTAGTTCATTTGAAATAGTTTTGGTGGTGCAAAGTTACTGATAATTTCTCGCTTACCTTATGCAATCTGACTATTATAAAATTCAGCATGGAGTTTATAAGCACTTTTCACAACTTTCAGGAACCAGAGTGGAGTTTTGCTGTCATGAAAAAGCTAACAACATGTAGCATGCTAACACAGTCTTCCTGATTATTGAAGAATAAAACACATTTACACAAATACATAAAAATAGCCCTCCCTTTTACCCATGACCCCCTCTCACCTGAGCATCAGTGAGCAGATGTCTCATCAGACTCATGGACTGTCTCAGGTTGTCCCCATGTCCTCCAGGGACAAAGGGTTCATCCTCTTCGGGCAGACTGCAGGGGGAGGGCATCAGCTGAGCCATGTGGTCATTCAGACTGTTCAGGGACTGCACTGCTGCAAACACACAACACAGAGACCATTATAAATACTAATTCACAAGAATAACTATAACACTGTGCTTGAGATGTCTTGGGATGTCCTGCTTGTTTCTCTCATGTAGAAAATATGGAAGTGATACAGTAATTTCCATTTGAGAGGACATTCTGATAGTAGTAGAAACAGTAATAATAGCTGTAGTAACAATGTTTCCCTAACTTTTTGTTCAGGCTATGGTGGCAACCAATACAATAGTCACTTTTTGCTTTTATTTCATATTTAGTCTTATTGAAAAGGTGTAGTTACTTTATATGTTAATGACAATACAAGGAGCATCAAAGTGAGTTTTTGTTATGCCAATATCCAGCCCATGTTTTTAGAATTTTAGACTATGGGGGGGGGCCACCATAACCTTTTCAGTTAATGCGAAAGTTTAAGTGGTAGTAGCAGCAATAACACAGTAACAGCAACAGCAGCAGATGAGTAATAGTAGCAGGCAAAGTAAAAGTATCAGTAGTAGTTGCAGCATATAGTATAGAAATGGTAGCAGCAGTAATACCACATGGCTGTAGCTGTTTATAGTGTAGTGAATAGCAATGTTAAGTGTGTGTAGCAGCAGCCATTTTAACAGTAGTTATGTTAGAGGCAATATTACAAGTGAGTTAAAATAGAAAAAACAAAAGTCCAAATGGTAACAGCTCATTTTTAGTGTCTAATTAGTGGATTTTGTGATGCACTTTCCCGAGGATATAAATAGACAAAGGCCTCGGTCCCACTGCTGTCTGCTCTGTTCTCATGTAATCCTCTCTACTGCGACATTACCTCCAAATCCTCCCAAACACACACAGGGACATGAGCCTGTGAAATACTCCATTTGTCCAGACGAGGCTGAGTAAAGCCTGTTACTGCAGGGGACTCTGTACATGTCCTCTCAGCTAGATCAGAGCTCATTTAGGTCCAATTCAATTAACGCGAGTCAACATGCAACATTTACTTTTGTCTTAGCTTCAAATAAGTCACTAAGGCAACGGTAGCTGGATTTGCAAAGTCATATTTTCAAGTGAACAGGTGCTATGGTAAAGTAAAAAAAAAAAAAAGATGCTATTGTACTACTGATTGTTTTATTGTACTAACAACTCAGTTTTTTTTAAATGTAAATGAATGGTGATATCAAGCTGTCCATGGACTGTGGGTGGAAAATTTCCATTTTCTTTTTAGATTGAAGTTTTTGTGCATTGTTCTTCATTAAATAAATACTTTCAAATTCCAATTAGCTAAAAGCAAATAAGCAAAGTTTTGCGTACTAACTACAAATGAGCATTGGGTTAACCTGGAAAGATTTGTTTTCAGTCATAAAGGAGGTCTATATACGCTATGCTATTTGAATTATTATTTTTAACCACATTCATTATTGACTCATTTCTTTAAAGGTCCTATTTATATTACACCAAATTGACTCTTGAGAGCTTTAACCTCCTGAGACCCGAGCTTTTGTCTGGTGTGCATTTTTCATTTCTTCTTGCTATTTGGGATAAGTAGGACCTACTAAGTAAGTCTTCTGTATGACACCATTGGTTAAAAAATGTAAAAACATTAAAATGTATAAATAAATTACAAAAAAAAAAAAAACAGCAATTAGCTGTTTATTTCAAGCCCTAAACCTGCCAAATGTGACGTAGGTCGACCGTGAGCGGGTTGGGGTTCAGTGAGTGAGGTTAAAAACGCACAAAAAGGCCTGAAAATGTGGTCCACAGTTTTAATTTTTTCTGGTTTTCAATCGTTACAAAAAAAAGTAGAGGTGCAAAAAGTGGAGACAGGCAGCAGTTTCCCTATAGCAGCAGAAACGTCCAGCAATTTATAACTGTAAACTCATCTAAATATTCCCAAGTTTACCTAACAACATGTACAATCAATAATATAACATAGTCCCAATGTCTTCAAACGAGGACATGACATTTCCTGATGCTCTCGTCTGCTGTGGTCAATAAAATGTGTCAAATTTTAATGCCAAATGAAGATACATTAAGATACATGAAGAGACATTATTGTACATAAATACATTGGTTTTATTCATAAATTTTGCATCTAAACTTTACCATGCAGTTTTTTTTTACTTTTTTAGCTGCTGTAAAGGTTTTTAGTTGATTACAGGTGAAAGTTTAAAATAATTGAAAATCATGGTGCTAAGAGGCAAAAATGTAATGTCCTCGTATGGGGCCACAGGGTCTCAAGAGGTTAAGTCATGTTATGATGTTACTTCAGCAAAAATATAGTTGTTGTTTTGTTTCGTTTTATTCACATGTTTGAGTAACCCTTTATTATTATTCTGTCTACATTTCCAAAGCTCAAAATGCTCTGATCCACCTTGTGATGTCATGAAGCAGTAGTAATTTAACAGTTACTTTTTACCTTTAGTTCAGTAGTGATTGGCAGTTCCAGGGCTGAGATTATCCAAATGATTCTATTGAAGGTGTGCAGAGTTTAAAAACACAGTGGAGCACCTTTTTTTTTTTTTTACCACAAAGTATGAATATTTAAGAAATATTCATACTTTGTGTGTTAAACGTGTGAATGAAACAAAACAAAAACATTATAACATAGATCACAAATTGGGTAATATGGGTTCTTTAACTATCCATTTGGAAATGACACACCACCAAACCAACTTACAGGCCAGATCTGTGGAAAAGCAACATTACTCAATGTAAAACATTTCAAAGTTTGCATAGTGCACCCAACAGTAGCTCAGTTGGGTGGGTATTTGTCCACTGATCTAAAGGTTGGTGGTGTGATCCCAGCTCCCACAGATGAATGCTGCCGTTGTGTCCTTGAGCAAGACATTTAACCCACCTTGCCCCCAGTGTCTGCGTACACTGGTGTATGAATGTGTGTGTGGCTCCTTGATGTAAAGTGCTTTGAGTGCCTTGAAGATAGAAAATATAAAAATCCAACCAATTACCGTTAATTGCCAGTTTAAGTTTTTGGAGAATATTTTTTTAAGTATACAGACTCTTGCCGGGTAGGGTCAGCTTGGTCTAATAGAAAATTACCGTAAATATATGTCCTCCTTACCACAGCTTTCTTTAGTCTTCTCTTTAAGTAGTGCCCAGTAGTTGATGTGATTATAGCTTCTAAAAGGCTATATTTCTGTGAGAGGAAATGGGTGTACATTAGCCTTAAGCTCAGGCAGTGGTTGGAGAGTTTGCAGATGAGAGGTGAATTCGGGGAGAGTGGGAGATCAGCCTTAAAGCCGTACACTGAAACATTTACGAGTCTCCCCCAAATGTGAACTGATGGTGCACAGGAGGCAGGCCCCGAAGTTTATGAGCGATATAACTGTGGAGAGGCACTTCAAGATCACAAGCCAAAATGTTTGTGTCAAAAGCAGAAAATTAGATCCAAATTTCTATAGATTTATTTGATTGTTTTTCTCTGCTTTTTCTGATTTGACCATTTATTTGGTTTCATTGAAAAGCACTTTAGTCACCTTGAGAGTTATAAAAGGTTATTCATTAGTTTCAGTTTGACATTTACAGTTATGGATGAAATTTGAAGATTTCTAACCATTCAAAAGATAAACGCTTTGCAAAACAGCAGTGGAGGATGGATACGTAAAGGTGCACTATGTAACTTTTCTCCTTCTTGTTTCCATGGAGACGTTGATGATTTGACTAGAATGTTCCACAGAATGGCACTGAAGCTGTCTGTTTTGCATTCATTCCTATATTGGCCCATATTGTACTGTTTTCTGATCTGTTTTAATGTTGTTTTCACATCAAAAACATATCTGCAAATTGAAAGAGTTCTTCTTTAAAACTGAAAACACTTTGTACCACCTTGTGATGTCCTGTAGTAATACAGGAAGTGCTCCTCTGTGTTTTTAAACTGAATCATTTGGATAAATTCACACCTGGAATTGTCAGTCTCTACTAAACTAAAAGCAAAATGTAGGTGTTAACATGAAATCTACCACTTTATGACATCACAAGGTGGAACAGAGCACTTGAAGCATTGGAGATGTAAACACACTAATAATAGTTACTCAAACAGGGGTGAATGAAATAAAACACAACTCCAAGTATATTTTTGATAAAGTAACAACATTATAGCGTGGCTTAAAGCTCACAAGAGTTAATTTTGCATAATATAGGATCTTTAAAGTTTAATGCCATACTACGTAACATTCCAAAGCAATTGCATCTCCATGGAGACAAGCAGTTGCAAGGTGCATGTTTAACAATCCAAGTGTACCAACGACATCCCTAGTGACGAATGTGATGAGCCAAAAATGGAAAAATGTAGAACAATCTCAGAAAACGATTTGTATAACTGATTGCTACTTGAAATCACTGTGATTGGGAAAACTGTTCTATTCCAGTGACACGCCTGATTTGACAGCTCACAAATTATAAACCTGAAATATGAAAGGAGAGTATTTTGCTACTGGAAAAAGAAAGGCTGGTGACATCTAAATAAAAAAGTTTGAAAAATAAAACATAAAATTACTGTCCAACCATGTAGTCATTACCGATTGAATCACGTACAAGAGCAACAGATGATGGCTCATTGAGAAGTTAAAATTTTGCTGCTACGGGCGAGATGTGTCAAAATGTCAGGTAAAGGAGGAAGTTGAGCTATTCAGAGATACAGGGTTTAACATGACTATTTCAGCATGTAAGAAATGCCCCGAAGCTGCCAGGAACCATCTGCACAAAGTATCTGACTGGTTCTTCTCTGAGATGTTTCATTACAAATCAGTGTGGTAGAAAAAGGAGGTGGGGTCTGGACTTGTGATTGACAACTGTCACAGTAATGAAAATGTGTAAATTCAATGAGAAAAACTGACTCACAAAATGATAAAACACTAAAAATGTCATTGTGAGGATTTTAGAAGGAAAATAATTAGTTTAAATTCAACCTATCCTCCAAAAGTAACTCTATATATCACATTAACTTTATCATAGTTAGATTTCCTAATAGCAGAGGAATTGTAATGTAAATGTTCAATGGCCACATTTTTTATTGTGTTTTTCCACCTTTAAGGCACATAAAAATCTTTACTTCAAGGAACCACTCACCCATTCACACACATATTCATAACCCAGTGCACACAGACACTGAATGCCTGAACTCAGAATGCCGGTATTTTTGAGGAATAAAACCACATATAGCTGAAGAAATGTAAGGTAGCTCTGTTTAATGTCATATTGTGGAACATTTTAAGCAGAGCAATGACATATCCATAGCAACAAGAAGGTTGAACAAGTTACACAGTGCACCGTTAACGCACAAACCCTGCATATTTAGACTGTGTTCTTCTCTCAAACAGAAAACATTCACCTTGTTATGTCATACAGGAAGTGCTCCATTGTGTTTTTAAACCTTTACCAGAATCATTCAGATCATCAGTGTCAATTTCCACTGAACAAAAAGTAAAAGGTAGCTGTTAACTTGAAAACTACCACTCTGTGACATCACAAGGTGGAAAAACGCATTTTGATTAATGGAGATGTAGACAGATTAATAATGCAAAATTACTCAAACGTGTGAATGAAACAAAACACAACTCCAGGTATGTTCTTTAAGACATTACAACATTATAACATGGCTAAAAGCTCACCTTGAATTCCTAAAAACATTGCTATAACTTTGTGGAATTACAAACTTTCAAGCCTGGCTCCTTCCTCTGGCACCTGAACTCCCACACCGGAACTAAAACATTCTCCATTATTGAAGCAAAATGTAGTGATTAGAATCAGAGGTGCATTGTTTTTGATGGGGCTGCCTCCTCCACACAGGTGCAATGTCTGAATACGCTGGACATGTCATTACCATCTTTGTGTCTGCCCACTGATCCAACGCTACAACAACAAAAGCTGTAATCAGGCATGGGGACATTCTGCTCGCTGCATACAAGCCACAGTCACTCAGAATGCAGGCGGTCCAATGGGGGCGATGTTTCTGTGGTAATGTTTGAAATAATATGTAACGCAGCCATGGGAGTTTTGAAAATGAGCAACGGAGGAGTCGTAAACAAGGCATAATGATGTGTGATGAGGAAAATATTTAAATGAAGTAGTGTCTTTGAGGAAAGTCATTTAAAGAGTCATTTATATTGCGCTGGAGAACTGGTTTTGGAGTTTCGTAGCACTGTTTGAGCTCTTAACGTCAACCAGGACAACATTAAAAAAGACGTATTTTGATTTTCTCGTGTTTAGTCTTCAAATATGAACGTAGATCATTGAGCTCACTGGCGTCAGGTTGGCGGATTAGCTAGCACTGTCGCCTCACAGTAAGAAGCTTCCAGGTTTGATTCCCTGGTCAGAGTTTGCACGTTTCTCCTATAGACTTAAATAAATGGACATAACTAACCCACTAGCAGCCCCGTTCCAAACAGGATGGGAGAATTCACTTTGGATTGTTTGTATTGACCTGCTCTACATGATCTTTGTGTTTTCATTTTGTTGTTTTGTCTGTAAATCAATTCCAATTCCTAATAAAGACTCTGCTCCATATTCGCCCCTGTAATTCCTAGCCTCGTGAGCTTCATTTTTTAGTCCACTTCAATCTATGGTTTTTCCTGTGTGTGGGTGGGTTTCCTCTGGGCATTGAAGGATGGGTCAAATGCAGAGGACAAACTTCCCTATAGCACCTACTCTAGATACAGATACACAATACAGACATTTTACAATCAAACTTTAGCTATCTTGAGCTCTTGTGTCTTGTGGTGGAATTTGGACAGGACAATCTATAGTTGAAGGATTATCGTATTGTGCATAGACACAGGGAGATAAGACAAGCAAGATTATTTGTATAGCACAATTGTAATTCAGTGCTTTACGAAATAAAAAACACATTCGAATCACAATTCATTTTCTCTGGATTTAAACAATTCTTTACCGATATACAAATGACAGCTTGTGCGATGGCGACTTCGGGTTTTTGACTATAAGGTCTTCTCAGGAGATTTGCACGGATCAATTACAGCTCAGTTCTGTTTACTTTACACAAAAACAAACACGTCCCTCTCTCCCTGTGACAGCACTACCAGCCAATTTACTGTTTGACTGTGGAGAAGACTATAAATCACCCAAAAGAAACGTCCTCTTCACTGTCAGTAACCTAAAGGTCCAATATTACACAAAATGGACTCTTGTCAGCTTTAAGTCATGTTGGTATCTCCTCAAAAACATACCTGGAGTTGTTTTTGTTTCATTCACACATGTTTGAGAAATTTTGTATTATTTGTTTGTCTTTTCTTTAGTAGGAATCTGCAATTCCAGGGCTGAAATTATCCCAGTGATTCTATTAGTGAAGGTGTATGTTGTTTAAAAACACAGTGAAGCACAATGGAGATTTTAAGATGTTAAATACTAAAGCTGTTTTTGCAAATGCATGACTATGGGAGTTTGGCATGTTTTGCTGGTTCAGTTTTGGCATTCTACCCTGAGCTCTACTGTGTACTTATAGTTACACAAAAACACAGTGTTGCAGGATACAATCCAAATCGAACTCGCAATTTCAAAATCGTCCACAAAGGCTAAAATTTTTAAAGTACCAATGTAATTTCCTGCACAAACAACAACATTACCTGTATAATTTTGTATGAAAAATGTTAACCCTGTAAAAGAGCTGTACAAACATGTTCTGAAATGATTCTTGTATTAGTTTGTCAGTTCATATTTCAGTCTTTTGGTCAATTCTTCTGAGCGTGTTTAAAATGTTAACTTTGATCTATAGACTGTATATATAAATGGACATAGCTAACCCGCTAGCCGCCACAGTCCAAATAGGAAGTGAACTTGGGGGCGCTTCTGGCTCCATCGACTCTGGCTCCAGTTTACATTACACTGAAAAACGTCACTGCTCTTTCTGTAACTGCTGCTGTGAACCTCGCTATTTTGGGCTTAAAATGTTTGTATTAACCCGCTCTACATGATCCTGGTGTTTTTATTTTGCTATTTTGTCCGTAAATAAATTCCTATTCCAAATATTCAACTCCAAATTCACCCCTATAACTGTTAACTTTGTGAGCTTTAACTCTATGGGTGCATCACACTTACTTAGTCCACTTCTTTATACAGTCTATCATATTATTCTGTATAAAAAAATACTCTCTGTAATAGATCTTTACAAACATGATCTTATATGTAGTAGTAGTAGTAGTAGTTTATTTGGTAATTTTGCAGCACTACAAAACAAAAACTAAACAAAACATTATCTACAACTCCATGGATCATGCCTGAAAGGGTTTAGGCTGAAGTAAAATTACTTATAATGCCAAACCCTATTAAACAATGACAGAATTTCAAGAAAGAAAAGTAGCGTACGAACAGCAAGTTTGCTTTTACAGTTTCATTTGTGTTTTCATTTACTGTATAAGAGACAAAACATAAAGGCTTTGACAGTGTTAGACTTTTTAAAATCATCTCTCAGATTGTTCCCTATACTAATCCCTCTAACAGAAATACAATCCCTTTTTTTTCTTAGTTCTTATTGTCATTTTTTTAAAGATGCCGGTTCTTCTAAGGTTATACTGACTCTCTCTCTGCTCGAATAACTCCTGTACACAAGGAGGAGGCATAAAATTATAGGCCTTGTACATCATTTCGGCTGTACTCAGGTCAGCAAGATTAAAAAAAAAAATTTTTACTTTAAGCTTAACAAAAAGAGGTGATTTTCAGTCCATATTTCAGTCATTTGGCCAATTCTTCTGGATGTGTTCATGTAAACTTAGAACAAAATCCTATTACTAAAACGTAAATAAAAAAAACACACACACACAATTTGATATTTTTCCCAAATCCTTTATCCATGCAAAAAGCCACATCCAGGGAATTACCATAATGCAAGTCGCAATGTTGTCCTCTGAAACAGCACTGATATTCTCCACCCAAACACACCCATGCTTTCACCATGCAGCCCGTGTGTGTTTTTCTTCTTGTCTGTTTAGTATGCACGTCTCTCCTCTGTCTGATACACGTTCACATGTTAGCAGCCAGTGGTTTGCATTGCCAGTGTCATTCATCCTGCCTCCAAAAGCGTGTGATCTCTCCCTCCGGCGCTAGCAGCAGATGGGGGCTTTGTTTGCACACACCACATACTTTTATGGATGAAGCTTGAAAAATGCATTATGGGGAAAAATGGGTTTACCTTTATAGAAAAGAATTCGTGAGAAATTACTGTATTCAAATGGAAGGAAATATCTGGAGTTATTCATCAAGGAAAAGATAATGTTCTTTAAGCTTCTGTTGTTGGTGGTCCTTCCCTAGACTCAACAACATGCGCTGAGTAGCTGGATGGAATCGTAAAAGAAGCTAATTTAAAGGAGCACTACGTAACTTTTCTGATGGGATGGCTGGTACCTGCTTGTCTAATAAATTGATAATTAGCACATTTTTATACAGCGCTTTTCCTCCTTCAGAGCACTCAAATTCACACACACATTCATACACCGGTGTACACAGACACTGGGGGGGATGGGTTAAGTGTCTTGCCCAAGGACACTGACAGTATTCATCTGTGAGCTGGAATCGCACCACCAACTTTGAGCGGTCAGTGGATCTGACCGCTCAACCAGTGATGTTTATGTCGAGAGCGGGATTCAAACTGACAACCTTTGGGTAAGTGGACAAACACTGTACGGACTGAGCTACTGTCGCCATGACGATGTTATTGCTTTGCCTGGAATGTTCCACAGTATAGCATTAAACCTATTTGTATCTACTCTTTATTCAGTTATAGCACATGTGTCAAACATGCGGCCCGGGGGCCAGATCCGGCCCTCCAAGACCTTTAATCTGACCCTCGGCTGATTTTTCTATTAAAATACTTAAAATTTTCAGATTTTTCTGTTAATTTTCTGCACCGTTTAGCATAGCAGCGTCTCCGGCGTTTCTGTACGTTGCAACTCCCACCAGAGCAGCACAAATGAAGACTTTCCTCTTTCCAAACTCTCTTAAAGGATGATCGCTTTGACTGTTGACCGTGACCCTCATCAGCAAAATGTCAAAAAATGAGAAAAGCAGATGCTGAGTTCAGGATTTCCCAAGAAAAATAGTCTAATTCTTATTTGTTGACAGAGGTGAATGGGAAATCTGTGCTCAGTGTGTTTGGAACAAGTGGCGTTGCTCGAGGAATATAATCTTAAACACCACTACGAGACACGAAGAAAAATACAATAACTTGAAGAGAGAACTGAGTTTTCTGATCCGGCCCTTTTGGGATCAAAGTAGGTTGCATACGGCCCCCGGACCAAAATGAGTTTGACACCCCTGAGTTATAGGTTTATTATCAAAAATTGCATGACAAACTCTCCTTCTTGCTGTCTGCCTCTCCACAGATCTAACCTGTAACTTTGCCCTGGGGCGTCACCTGCTTGTCTCCATGGAGATAGATCGTTTTTATGCCATACTATGTAACATTCAAGGCAATGCACAACCATCAGATTCAAATAAGTAGGTGTGATCGCTGCATCTGTATGTGATTAAACCAAGAGCGCTGCTTGATACAGCTGAACCTTCCGGGCAAAACAATGACATCTCCATGGGAACCAGCAAGTGACCGACCCTCCGCCAGAAAAGTTACACAGTGCACTTTCATTTTTCACTCTACAAGGTCTATTCATCCTTATAACTGTGTCTCTTTTGCCTTTTTCAAAGCTGATTGAAAGTGAAAAATCCATGGGAGCCACAGACCTGAGGGCAGCCTGGAGGAACCAACCACAGTGAAACTAGAGCCAGCCCCGCTCACTGCTTTGTGTCTATTCTATCCAACCTTTTATTTACTTTGGTATTGACAGGGAAAAACTTTACTAAATTAACCTTGTTCCCTTGAGCCTGTCACATACAAACATGCTGTAATTTGGCCTGTCTGTTTTGCCGTAGCACAGTGCTAATTGAATAGAAAACAAAGGCATACTCGAGTTAGCTTACAGAGTCCACAGGGGAATGTTATTGTCAGTGAAATGAAGTCACGACTCACAGATGCTGCTCAGTGTAAAAGAAATGAGTGATGTTCACATTCTAAAATGAGATGATGTCATACTTCCAGATGGGGGGCAAGAGACTGTTTTTTTCTGTTGATATCCTTGTATTTTACCATGAACTATCCAAACAGTACTAGTATATTCCCAAATGTTTAACTTAATTATTTCTATCTGTGACTAAACCCATAAGCTTGTGATAATACAACAAAGATCTATGTGCAGTTTAACTATATATGTTTATGTTGCTCTGACTGTATTAAAGAGCACGTGCTCGAGTCTGTTATATATTAAAATGTTATAATATATGACAGATGAATGTTAAATCACAATATGAATCTAAACAAATTAATAACTGAAACACTGCAGTGCCCAATGGGAGCCGACGTCGCTGTAAACGTCATTAATAACAAAATGACTACGAGACCTTGCCGAATCCTGAATGTGTCTCACCGATTAAGAAATTAAACTGGAGAACAAAGTAAGTACAAAGCATTGGGCCTCTGCCAATGGAGGTGAAATTGGGGATTGATCAGCAATATGGCATCTTAAAAACTGCTCAAACATGAATGAATCACTCCAAAACAGCTTTGAGAGGGTCAGTGAGAAGGAGAAACAACGATAACATGGGAAAAAGCTCTGAAAAGTTGATTTTAATAGGTCTGCTTTAAATATAATGGGCCTAAAATGCTGTGATGATCTGAAACTCAGAAATAAAAGTTTCAATAATACAGTATTTTAATAATATTAGTCTAAAGTGCTGTGTGCCAGGTGGCAGGTATGTGGTTCTTAGTAAATGAGCTCTTTAAATATCCCGTACAGCCTGACCCGTTGTCATCCTGCTGAAACATTTTGTACAGAACCAGAACATGTCATGACCAGTCCTTTAATCTCACTCCTCCAGTCTCTAGTGTGGGAGCAGCTGAGGGACTTGAATTGTGCCCACAGCAACACTGCCCCCATCTGGCAGCTCTGGGGTAAGCAACTCATAAAAAGTATGAAGTTTGTGTGATTTTTTTCACATTTAGGTGTTTTTTTTTTCTCCCAACACAAGGAAATAATCATCTCAGTCATGTTATTTTTAATACGTTTAAAACACATCCAAACATATTAAATATTTAGCTAAGATCGGCCACCTGCTTGATTCCATGGAAATGCTATTTCTGGAAATGTCTATTTGACAGTTTTGCATTAACCTCATCTATCACTAAGGACACAAGCACCAGACAAAGTTACAGCTCGGGTATGTGGAGCAGCGAGTCCACTCCTTGTAAGAATGCATGTTTTTCCAATGTGTTTATTTAAACAAGAAAAACAGCAGTAATTGAGTAAATGTAACATAGACATGTTACCATGAAACATAAAGAGAAAGCACTAACATATTTATGGAGATGAGAAAGTGACTGTACTCCACACCACAAAGGTAATATTTTTACCTTTAAATATTTGGCTATTCTTGATCTGTGTTATAATATAGTTTCCTCATCAAAAACATACCCAGAGTTGTGTTGTTTCATTCACACATGTTTAACAACGCACATAACCCTACATGTGTTATTTATTATTTCTCAAACAAAAAACATTATGTTCCATCTTGTGATGTCATGTGGGAATACAGGAAGTGCTACATTGCGTTTTTAAAGTCCATACACCTTCACTAGAATTATTTGGATGATTTTGTCCCTGGAATTGTCAATCTCCACTGAACTAAAGATAAAAGAGTAACTGTTAACTTGAAAACTACCACTTCATGACATCACATTGTGGAACAGACAATTTTGATCTTTGGAGATGTACACAGTCTTTAATTATCCAGGGTTACTCACACATGTGAATGAAACAAAACACAAGGTATGTTTTTTTCAGGTATGTTTTTGAGGAGATCACATTATAACAAGAGTCATTTTTACATAATACAGAACCTTCAAACTGACATAAATAGTACAGAAGTTGCCAAAGAGACTATTAATGGTGAAATGCCTCCTGCTCGGATAGAGCACAACATTTTCTCAGGTCTAACACACATGCAGCTCCTTCACACACAGAGCAGTCCTCTATAACACATCTGTAACACATGTAATGGTGTGTGAAGAGACAAAAAGGATGACACAAGAGAGCACACTCAACAGGTCAAAGGTCAAGGACATGTTCTGCTTCAGTGAGGAAGCCAAATGAAGGCCATTTAAAGCAAGCTACATTGTAATGACAAGTGCAACCTTTAGTCAATGAAACAGTCTATGTGTATTTTATATGTTAATGAGGTTAAATAAACTATAGCATTTCAGCAGGTGTATTTAGAGGACATATTAAAGGTCTCATATTAGGCTATTTTCTGATCTGTGTCATAATATTTCCTCATCACAAACATACTTAGAGTTGTGTTTTGTTTCATTCACACATGTTTAACACACAAACCCTGTATATTTAGGCCATGTTCTTCTTTCTTTATTCCACCTTGTGATGTCATGTGGTGGTACAAGAAGTGCTCCACTGTATTTTTAAACTCCATACTGCTTCACTAGAATCATTTGGATAATTTCAGCCCTGGAATTGCTTATGGCTACTGAACTAAAGGTCAAATTTTGTTGTTTTATCCTCAAAACTAACACTACATGACATCACAAGGTGCAGAGCATTTTGAGATTTGGAGATGTCGACAGACTAATAATAAGAGTTACTCAGACATGTATGAACAAAACAGAACACAACTCCAAGTATGTTTTTAAGGAGGTAACAGCATTATAATACGGCTTAAAGCTCACAGGAGTCAGTTTTGTGCAGTATAATAATTCATGGCCACACCCATTTGGCTTTTTAATCATAGTATTGTAATAAATAACATGCTACAACTAAAAACTAAACTAAACTTGCATATTAATTAGCCTTAATAAAGACATATCGTTACAGTTAGTGTTAGTCAGGGTTAGAAATCTGGGTTAGGGTAAGTAGTAACTAAGCTTGAATCCTTCTTAATAAATTATTTGATGATTATGAATTAAGTGGAAATAAAGTTGTGTAGTTCTTATAATGTGTACTTGGGATCTAAAGACGCCCATGCTTACAATATTTCCACTCCATTTATTATATGTATATTATGGTTCTGTGTGTGTCTTTCTCAGTTCCATAGCTGAGTTTAAATGAAGAACTGACACGAGATTACAGCAGCGACTCTCAAACTGTCAATCTTTTGGTTATACTTAATTCACAATTAAACTGTACTTTGACCTGGTTTAGCCCTATAGTTTAGACCTACAGTTTCAAATCTGGTAGAACTTCAAAGCTAAATAGTTTCTTGGAGATGATACTTTGCTGTGAAAACTTGGGAAGCTGGGGATTAGTTATAAAGTTTCAGACACTGCACACATATAAGGTTCAGTAAGAGTCACATAGCATAAGATCTGCTCCATGGATCTTCAGACTGTGAGAGAGAACAGGGGCTGGAGCTCCCCTCGCCTCTCATATGGAGACTGTACAGATGCTGGCGGCTGCTCTGTGCTAAAGACAGAGTAAATACCACTTGTTAGTACAGGCATGTCAGACCAGAACACTGTGAAAACAAAAATCCATTGAAAACACTTGAGTAGTTTTGGCTACTCAGTAGTTATTTTTGCAGTTAAAACTTGAAAATAGACATTAAAATTAAAGGTGTACTACTTGCTACTACAGTGCTGCTGTCAGGCCAAGTTATAGGTCACATCTGTGGAAAGGCGACCCCGCTCCCAATAGGAATGCATGTATATTAAAGTGTTCTCAAACAATAAAAATACTGTAACTGAATACATGTGATTAAGTCATTTCACGAGACTGCTCACAGTATGGACACAGGTTTTTAACAAGGTATTTTTGAGCAATGCAAACACCCACAATGAAATTAAGTTTGTGTTTATCTTTTCCCAATCTTTCTGCTGTGAATCGTGCATGCGTAGAGACAGAAAAGTGGATGAGACAGCCAATTAGGAGGCAGCATGTAGCAGCAAATACACACGTCTATTCAATTGGGAGCAAAATGGGCCACAGCACTTCACGATGACAGGTCTGGAGACACTGGGTTTTAATAGACGGACTTCAAAACTCCCCTCTGTGCTCGGTGACAGTTCCTGATAGCTTTGATGCTCGCTATTCAAATCTCAGAAGAGGTTTCGGGAGAGTAAATGAGTTCAAACTGCAGACATGGAGCTATCATTTATTAACAGGTTTTGAGGAGCAGGTAAACAAGCTCAGGGGTTCAAAGGCACATACATGCTCAGTCATTACAGAGGCAGAAGAGGACGCCATGTTTGACTGGTCCATAGCCGACTCTGCATTTCAAGTATCCAGTGGAAAATGGGAATTATTATAAAATGGAACTGAAGCGAGGCCAGGGCAGTGATATGTCAGAGTAAGGTTCACTGGTTGACTTCTAGGGCAAGTTTATAGACGAAATAAGAGCTCAAGGTTAGGTTAAGGTTGTACCATAAATATTGATGGATTTTATTACTGTGTCAGGGTCCTCACTTGTCAGCTAAAGCTTCTGGGTAGTTGGGTTTTACAAAATGTTCTAAGACGTAGAATGCATAAACTGCTTTGAAATGTAATACACTACTGTTCAGTGTTTTGTTTTGTTTTTCTTTTTGACTACTTTCTACATTTTATATATATACAGAAGACATCAAATATACCGTAGGAAATAAAATGTGAGGAATTATGTAGTAAAGAAAACTACAAAATATTTTTTGACAAAGCTACTTTGTGGATTTGAATATAAAAATAAAAAAAGTACTTTTATTTAACTTTTTGTCTTTGCTATATAATTTCATACATCATACTTAATATATTTGACATCTTCTGTGTGTATAAAAGTGCAAAAAGTAGTTTGTCCAAATTTTTGACTGGTAGTGTCTATAAAATAATATCTCCCTGAATCACATTTGGTTTATCACAATCAAACTAGATATGAACAAACACTAAGATGATTTTTAATGTTTTTCTTACAGGTGTCTCATAAGGCAAACTAAATTGACTCTTGGGGGGTTGTAACTATAGTTGTTTTTGTTCACAGTAGCTACAAGGGCCTTAAGGCAAAGTTTTAGGCCCTTGTATCAAAAAGCATCTTTCCAGTCATAAATGTTCAAAGCCGTGCTCTGACTTCTGCTTAAAAGTACCACTATGATACAAAAAGTTAAAGTACTTCCACAACTGAAAGTGAAAATGAAGAATTGGACTTCTTCCATCTTTCGTTTAAATAATAGTTTTTTATGATGGGAAATTATTGCCTACGAAAGTGAATGAATGAAACATAAATTTTACATAATGTTCTAATATTATTCTTGCTCTAGATAATGATTATAAAATAGAAAGCTACCAAAAAGTATTGTTAGACGTTAGAAGTATTTATCACATTAGCTTCACAAAGCTTTATGCACACGATATTCACGGTGACCTGCCTCGCGTATGGAGACAAAAATTAGACCCCCATTACATACTGTATATCCTTTATTATTAGATCAACAACATGGTTTAAACTTATATATGAGATAAAAATATAGATTCAGCTCCGGGTTTAGGCAGTGACTATGGTTACGGTTAGGATCAGTCTGCAGGAAATGGCTGTACGTCAACGTAATGTCCGCAAAAAGGA
This sequence comes from Odontamblyopus rebecca, assembly GCA_030686955.1. Classification (NCBI taxonomy): domain Eukaryota; kingdom Metazoa; phylum Chordata; class Actinopteri; order Gobiiformes; family Gobiidae; genus Odontamblyopus; species Odontamblyopus rebecca. The sequence continues at coordinate 17,899,959 of CM060656.1, read as the reverse complement.
AAAAAAAACAACGTGTATGATTGTGAGTGTGAGAGGAGTGAGTAGAGTAGAGCTGACAGACTTATGATTCACACCACACTCCTCATAACGACAGGGGCAGCACAGGCAGGGGCAGGCAGGAGCAGCACAGTGACAGGTGACAGTGCAGTGACTTTAATCTATGGGCCTGTTATCCGTGAGCTCAGGCCTGGTCCCAGCACACACAGGGGCACATCAAACATTTATGTGAACAGAAGATAATCTATGGCGACAACTTGGCTCCGAAGCAACAAAGCAACAGGGTTTGACTTTAAGTGCTGGGATTACAATGTATTTAGTGTTTTGGATCGTGATTAATCAAGTATAAAGACTGGAAGACACAAAAATATATAAGATGTTAGGTTGTGGTTTTAGAGGTATACAGCGATATAATCATTTAGATACTTTTACTTGTATTTTCTTTTTTGGATTTGGCTCTAATTCTGATTTCTTAGTCTTTAATAATAACAGAGGTTTTCTGTATAGTTTAAAGGAGAAATATATAGGCTGCAAAAAACAAAATCTAGTCAAGCTAAAATATTTTCCATGATTTTAGTAAATTTCACTTATAACGTATAATTATCTGCCAGTGGAATAAGATTTTTGGACTTAAAATATGAAAATACATCGTGCTACACTTAAAATAAATTAAAATAGGAGGACTTCCGGTGTCATGGCGCAGTGAGCAAGACGAGGCTGGTGACGGATCCTCAAAAATAAAAAAAATAGTCCACCAAAACTCGTTAAAAACAACAAATTTTGAGTAAAAAGTGTATCAACGGTGGCAAAGGACGTTAAGAAGCCTGGAAGAAACAAAATGCCCAAGACGCAAGAGAAAAGCCGCATTAGCAAAGTCAATAGCTGAAGTAGCCTAGCGCCCAACATCATGGCGAGTGACATACTGCAAGCAATTGAGTCACTTAAATCCGAAATGAAAAAGGACAATGAAAACATGAGGAAGGATATTGTCTCACTGCAACAAGATTTGGGCAGAAAACTCAATGACATAAAACAAGACATGAAAGAGCTGGCGAGAGTGGAGAGTGCGGAGAGCCGAGTGGGACATGTGGAGGATATGACTCTGGAGCGAAGCGCTGGCAGAGTGCATCAAGCGACAAAGAAGTATTCAAAACAAGATGACAGAGATTGAATCGAGATCAAGAAATAATATACGCTTTTGGTGTCGGGAAACAGAACAAAACAGACCCGTGGCGCAGTTCGTGGCAGATTTCCTGCAGCGCGAGCTGTCAGGCTACCGGAGGGCCTGGACTTGAAGATTCAGCGGGCACACCGTGCTCCTCCACACGGATCAAGGACCGCGTCCGGGGCCCATCCGAGGCCGATCGTGGTTAATTTCAAGAATTCATTACAAAAGAACTGATTCTCCGGGAGGCTTGGAAAAAGGGACTTGATTCAGCAGAGCGGTAGGACCATTTATTTTGACCATGACTACGCTACAGAGATTGTCCAAAGACGCAAGGAATATCAAGGGATTAAAAGTACTGAAGGAGAGAGGTGTGCGTTTCCAAACGCCCTACACGAGCATGCGGATCCACTGGCAGGATGGTGTGGGTTACTACAGCAACGCCGCGACGCGGGACTGAGCTGCAGAAGCGGGGCCACAGAGTGGATGTGCCGTTGCGGCAGAAGAGGACACGGCATCACGACTCTCGAACGCTTGAGTGGCAGAGGAGCGCACGACCTCGGAGGGAAAAAGCGACAACGGCGGCGCAAAGAGCTAAAGACAAGCTGAAAGGGTATCAAAGAAGTGAGGATGAGTGAATCTGCGTCACATACGTGGAGTGAGTGTCTGTTTTTTCTGGTCCTCACACAGCATAAAGGTGACACTAAACGGCTTCTTTAATCCAGTAAATAGGAGGAGCTGCACTTGTAGATAGTGGACGTGAATACGCTGGGTAATTAGGATGGAAGCAGTTACATCGGCTTCCAAACCCTCATAGGGCCCCTCCTATGGGGAGATAACTGCTCCTAGACCCACCAGCGGGGCAAAGGTGGGAAGGACACTACACCCATCGGATGGGAGTCAAGTATTTTAATTATGTTCATTTGTTTACTATTGTTCCTAGTTTCTGTTCATCTGTGGGGTCTACTATTTCAATCACTTTAAGAGATGAGTGGCTTAGCTAAACTGAAAATTGTGTCAATTAATGTTAATGGTCTGGGTAACTCCAATTAAGAGGAGTAGGTTGTTGGCAAAATTAAAAAGCCAGAGTGGGCACAGGTGATATTCATTCAAGAAACTCATATGGATAAAGAGGAGCATGAAAAATTTAAAAAACTTGGCTACTTAAATGCATATTACAGCTCATATAAAAATAGCAGGAGAATAGGAGTGATAACGCTGATACCAAATTCAGTACATTTTGAAATGCTGGAAGAACACTGTGATAAAGAGGGCAGATTTGTGATGGTTAAAGGAAGATAGAGAATACAATGGTCTCCCTGATTAATGTGTATGCACCCCCAGAGGCAGACAAAAAATTATTTCAAACAATATTTGACAACATTTCCAGCCTCAGCGAAGGTATTTTGATTTGTGGAGGAGATTGGAACACAATACTAAATTATTCTAAAGACACAACAAGTTTTAAAAAAAGCAACCATTTAAAATCAAAATTCCTTAATTTTCTCATAAAGGAGACAGGTCTTTGTGATGCTTGGAGAGAATTGCATCCTCTGGAGAAAGACTATACACATTTTTCAGCAGCTCATAAGGTTCACCCAGGATAGATTACTTTTTGGTGAATACCGTGACATCCATAGAGTAATAGACTGTGGAATAGGAATAGCAGATATATCTGATCACAATGCTATACGTCTAACTGTTCATCTACATAATCAAACTAAGAAAACACTATGGAAATTGAATATTGGAATTTTAAGAATGATGCAGATGTGCAAGAAATTAAAAAAGAAATCCAAGATTGTATTGCTAATAATAAAGATGAGCAGATAGAACCAACCATTATCTGGGATACTGTTAAAGCGGTCATGCGAGGTAACCTGATATCACGATCCGCATATATTAATAAAATAAAGAGGTTAAAACAATCAAAATTGGAGCAGCAATTGAGGAATTTGGAAAGACAACAGCAAATGGATACAAGCAGTACTTTGGTAGAATGTGTAAAAGGTGTAAGGAAACAACTGGCAGATTTGGCGACTGAGGAGATTGAAAAGAAATTGAGATTTACAAAACAAACATTTTACGCAGTCAGGAACAAAAGCTACTAGATATTGGCAAAACGTCTGAGGGCACTCCAGTTGCGGACTGCAATAAATAAAATCAGAGATCCAATAAGTAAAGCAGTGACTTATGAAATAGAAAAATAAAAGACATTTTTCTAGGTTACTATAAAACCTTATATAGCCAATCAGAAATTGTGAGAGAAAATGACATTGAGGATTACTTGATAAATTTAGATCTTCCTTCTATAGGAATAATTCAAAATGATTCTTTAATAAAACCAATAACCAAAGAAGAACTGAATCAGGCCATTAAGAGATTAAAAATAATAAGAGCCCAGGGAGCGACGGTTATCCAAATGAGTGGTACAAGATTTTCAAAGAGGATCTCGCACCTTTGTTGTTGGATTCCTTCAACTGGACACTTAAACAGGCAAAAATCCCACCCTCTTGGCATGATGCAATAATATCACTCATACCAAAGCAAGGCAAAAATAAGGGAGTATTGTGAATCCTACCGCCCAATCTCAATCCTGAACGTGGATTATAAACTTTTCACATCTATAATTTCTAGACGGCTGGAAGTTTTTCTCCCGGATTTGATTGATGAAGACCAAACAGGATTCATAAAGGGACGCCAAACGCAAGATAACATCAGACGCACGCTGCATATTATTAATGAAGTAATAAATATAACATTCCAACAGCCTTGGTAAGCCTAGATGCCGAAAAGGCCTTTGATATAGAGTCTCGTGGAAATTCTCTTTGCTGTATTAAAAGAATGGGTTTTGAAGAACCTATAATTAAATGTATACAGGCCCTATACCAAAAACCCCTGGCTAGAATTAAAATAAATGGTGACTTGACGGACAGCTTTGAGCTATTTAGAGGAACTAGGCAGGGCTGTTGTTTAAGCCCCGCCCTATTTGCGTTGTTCATCGAACCTTGGCCCAATACGTCCGACAAAGCAATAACTTGAAAGGAATTAAAGTATCAAAGGAAGAACAAAGAATAGGTCTATTTGCGGACGATATTATCGTATTTCTTCGGAACCCTGATTACACATTTTCCAATTTGCTAAAAATTCTTAAAGATTTTGGGAAAATTTCTGGGTATAAATTAAATATTTCAAAGACTCAAATTCTTAGTATTAACTACAGACCTGTGGACTCAATCAAACAAAAATATAAATTTAGATGGGATTCAGATAGGCTCGATTATCTTGGAGTATTACTGACTAGAGATCCAAATCTACTGTATGAGGTGAATTATAGCAAAATTAATGAAGCAATCCAAAAAAGATTTGACATTATGGGCAACTTTGGTTATGGATCTCAGTTCAAGAATAGAGGTCATAAAATGAATATACTACCAAGATTACTGTACTTATTCTCATCTCTACCAGTCCGAGTTCCAGATAAACAATTTGAGAAATGGGATAAACTTGTGAGTAGATTTGTTTGGAGTGGGAAAAAACCGAGAATCAAATTTAAAACACTTCAACTAGAGAAAAAACAAGGTGGGCTGGCTCTCCCTGAATTTTAAAGATTATTTTTTGGTTGCTCAGTTAAGATATGTGGTGTATTGGTGTTCACCGGAATATGAATCAAAATGGAAAGAAATTGAGTTAAATTATTGTAAACATCAACCACAAATAAGGCTTGGGGAAAAAAATAGTCCACGCATCGAACATGTAAACTTGATAAGTTAAATGACTCTGAAGATTTGGTGGAAGCGGTGAGTAGATGCAAGGCTGAGGAGACTGTAAAATATTGGTGTGGCCAGCATATTCCCCAAAATTTGGAAGCGGCCAATTAGACACTACCTTTGTAAAATGGGCTAGTAAGGGAATCACAGCCATGTGCACATTGATAGAGGGGAACACCCTAAAATCCTTTGGCAAAATACAACAGGAATTTGGTTTGGACAAATCAGATATGTTTAGGTATTTTCAATTAAGACATTTCTATGGTACAGAAATTAAGAAATATTTTACACAGGAAGGCAACAATTGGTAGAAATTATAACAAAGGCATACAAACAACTTCCCACCAAAATTGTATCTAAATTGTACAAATCTCTGCGGAATGTTGATAAAAATAACACTTTTGTATATAAAAAGAAATGGGAAACAGAACTGCAGATAGAAATATCAGAGGATGAGTGCGCTTCCATGTGTCTCTTACAGCATACCTCAACGAGCTCAAGGCAATGGAGAGAATTTGGCTGGAAAAATATGGTGAGGTATTTTATCACTCCTGGTATCAAACCAAACAAATGAAAACCCCCCAACAATGTTGGAGACTGTGTGGTGAATGGAGTGTCGGTCATTCTCATGTGTTTTGGACATGTACAAGGATTGCATCCTTTTGGGAAGGTATTGTGACAGTGATGGGAGAAGTTCTGGGTTACATGGTACCTAATGATCCACGAGTTATGTACTTGGGTCTGTCGCAAGAGGGACCGAATCAAGCAGAAGACCTTTATTTGTTTAAAATCATGCTGATGGCCAGTAAGAAAGTTGTAACTAGAACTGGCTAAAAATGACTCATTGGAACTGACACAGTGGTTTGAAATAATTGAGGAAATTTATTTGTTGGAAAGAATGACTCATTATCTAAGGTTGAAGGCTGACAAATTTCAGAAAAGTTGGTCTAAATGGATAAACTTTAAGAACAAGAGAAATACATAATTCTTTCCCTTTGGGTTTGCTGTTTTGATTTTTTCTGTAGAACCCCAGTTTGTTTTGTTTTTTTTTTGTCTTTTTTTTTATTCTTTATTTTATTTTTTTATTTACTTTTTTGGTTGCTGTTGTTATTGTTATATTCTGTATATAAGTTCTGAAAAAGCACAAATAAAAAGTAAAAAAAAAAAAATAAATAAATTAAAATAAATAACTTTTTGCACTTAAAATAAGAAATAAAATCAAATGTTGCTTGAATTAAAAAAAAAAAAAAACACTTATTCCACTGGAAGATTTCACTTGTCAAGATGAATCTACTCAAATAAAGTCAAATGTTCTTAACTGAAGTCATTTTAACTTACCTAGATATTGTTTTTTTCCCATGTATTATCAATAATTTTCAACAGTCTGGCATTAAACATATTTAACTTGCATTTATCCAACTCTCTATGTTTTCATGACATTAAAATGGAAAAACCTGGATTATTCTTACAAGAATGGGGTCGTCTCTCCACAGATCTTACCTGTTACTTGGCCTTGTGGAGTAACCTGCTTGTCCTTATGGGGATGGAGATAAGCAAAGAAATAGCACTTCAACAGAGGCAAACAAACGGCAGATCCTCTACTAGAAAAGACCAGAAAATATACATAGAGGTGCTCCTGTTTCGGATTCTTTTCCAAATACAACAAAATGTGACAAGTTGAAAAGATATGTAATGAAAATTAAACAAAAAAACATATTCCCAAGTATTTTGTATTGAACAGTAGTCTTTTAAGTCACTTTCTACCAGCAGCATTGGCACACTATTCTGCTAAAAACATCAAAAGTATAGGGACTGTTTACGAATTCTTATCACTGGTGCTGTTATTATAAAATATTCCATGTATTTCTGCTGTTTAATGTGACAAGTGTGAACTAAGGTCCACACTGAGCAGGTATTCACTGAGCTATAAATGTAAGGACTGCTCAACTGGACAAAAACTGGGGCAGATTCATGTTTAAGCAGTGTATAGCAGTAGATATAATGTGCTGTGTGTGACCTTGAAGAGAAGTCAAGGTAACTGCTTCAACTCCTGTACTTTTATTATAGATCTTATAGCAGCTCAGAGCCTATGGGTGCACTGACACTATTATGATCCTGGTATGAGCCCATTTTAGTCCTGATGGAGACTGGGTTTGGTTCTGCTCTAGTCCTGGTTTAATCCGCATTAAGTTCTGAGTTTAGCACGAACCACCATTTTGCAAGAATCAAACTAAACTGTCTTAATTTCTTTATTTTGAGAGGCTCAGTGAATATTTAATTAATTACATTAACCTTATAACATCAGCCAGAGGGTGAGATTTATTTTGGAAAACTGCTCTAACTCTCTTTTGCTGCAGTAAAGCATACACCCTCAAGGCACTCAGATTGCTTTACCTCAAGGAACTACTCACCCACTCACTCAAACACCAGTCTTACCAGCTGCTAAGGTGGTCACCAACGACAGACAGAAGATGACAAGAGTTAAGAAAATAGCTAATAAAGTACACAACAAAAATTGGAGAGTTAAAATTTCAGGGTAAAATATTTCAGAGTTGTTTTTAACATAAAAAGTGAAAATTAAATGGGGGTTGGAGTTGGGGTTGGAGTCGATATGGTTGAAGTTAATTCAACTACCTTTGGTGTTAATTTGGCCCCTCCTGCGAAACAAGACCACTTTGAACCAGTTTTGTAAATAATTTCATCTTAACTAAAATAAAGTGTAAAAATAAAACATCTCTGTGTGTTGTTTAGCTAAATCAGGATAACCCTATAAAGTGCTATCCGTTCCCTCTCAAAATGTTAATATAACTCTTAATTTTGGGGTTAAACAGGAACTTTGGCCCAGTGTTACTTAATTGACATGTTAACTTTACTCTAGAACAGACTGGACTCATACAGACTCTGAGAAAATGTTCAAATTGATTCTGTGAGAGTCAATTTTAACACTCCACTTTTTGTTGAGAGAGAGAAAAAGAATAGGAGGAAGTTATGCTAGGGCAATTATGGCAAAAAAAAAAAATCATAATAACAATATAACAATAACTTATTTACTATAAAAATGCGTGAATAGAACATATAGACCTAGTGTACGGTTTTTATTATTTTGAATGATTTAACATTTGTGACACTTGTTTAAAGGTCCTGTATTAGACTAAATTGTCCCTTGTGAGCGTTAAGTCATATTATAATGTTGTTACCTCCTCAAAAGCATACCTGCAGCTGTGTTTTAATTAATTAATCTTTGCATTTATATAGCGCCTTTCATGACACCCAAAGCACTTTACAGATCATTATTCATTCACTCTACACTCAGTGCTACTATTGCAGCTACAGCTGTCCTGGGGCAGACTGACAGAAGCGAGGCTGCCAATCTGCGCCATCACCACCGCCAGCACTCATGCACACACCACTGTCATACCAGGCACTGTGGGTGAAGTGTCTTGCCTAAGGACACAACAACAGTTTTTCTGCCTGGTGCCCCCCTGTGGCACCTGGAATCCCCAGTGGTCTCCCATCCAAGTACTAACCAGCCCTGCTGAGCTTCTGAGATCTGACGGGATCAGGCTTTGACAAGCTGGAATGGCCACAAAATATGTTGTTTCATTCTCACATGATAAACTCTTTATTATTAGTTTGTCTACATCTCCAAAGCTCTAAATGCTCTGTTCCACCTTGTGATGTCGGCTACAACAGCTACCTTTTGCCTTTTGGTCAGTAGAGATGGCCAATTCCAGGTCCAAAATCATCCAAATGATTCCAGTGAAGGTGTATGAAGTTTAAAAACACAGTGGAGCACTTCTTGTATTACCACATGACATCACAAAGTGGAACAGAGTGTAGAATAACTAACCCTAAATACACGGGGTTTAAGTGTGAATGAAAGAGAACACAACTCCAGGTGGCCTATAATTTTGATGAGGAAACAACATCAGAAAATAGTGTAATATTTAAAAGTCCAAAATGCGTTTTTAAGGCCAGAAGGAGCATGCCTTTAATCTGAACAAAACATGAATGAATTGTATTTTTGATTACATGTTTATAATTGAAAAGCACAAGAATTTCAAACACAATTACATCAGATTATAATTGCTAAATTACGCCTCAGTGAGCTCGGTAGTCACGTGACCAGAGTGTCCTTGAGTACTGCGAGTAGCCAGTGGGTAAGTATATGCAGTAATTGTCCGTGTTTTGTGCGAGGAGTCAGTGTGGATGAATAGTGGTTCATTTGAGCTCTGACACTCTCTCAGTCTCTCTCTCTGTCATTCTGATGTGTGCGCCTGTGTCCTGCATGTTAAACAGCCAGAGTCAGACAATATTTCATCACCCCATGAGCTCCGCACTAAATACTGATGCAAATGTACACAGGGCCCGGGCAGGCAGAGCACGCAGAGGAGCTGATCTGAGGAGGGACGACTGCATAAACAAGATACTTACTGTCGTGCTGAGATGTCAAAGTAAAAAATATACACTTTTTTAATGGTTAAGGCTTTGATCTATGCGGCTCTGAATGACGGGCAAGGAATTTTTGAATGTAAATTGCCTGTGGTGAGGGAAAGCGAATGGACGGTATCTGTGGGTTTTCAAATGAGCACTGTTGCCATAGCAATTAGCAACTCAAAACAGACTATTTGATCTGTGGTGAATGGCGAAAGATATATAAATGGCGTGCGTAATTTTATTTTACCCCGCAGTTCATGCCATACAGCTACCACGATGCTAGTAAATTTTTGATAAAGGTTTATTTCAGGTTAAAGTTAGGATTAGGGTTAGGTTTACAATACCGATACCGATTCTCGATACTGGTTGTTTAGAATCCAGAGCAACCAATATTTGAGAAGCTCTGCTGATATTTTTGAGCCGATGTGCAGGGTAAAGTTTGATTATTTTCCTTAAGTTATGTAATTTAAATTTACTACACTAAACACATCCACACAGGCCTTTTTCACCACAAACCCATAATCGAACTGTGTAGTCACATTTTCTGCATGTTTCTCTTCTTATTAAAATGTTAAAACAAAGCATTGTGTGCGTTTTTAGGCAGGGGATTGACCCAAACTAAATATCAGTCTGGGAGGGAGATTTTTATTTATTTATTTTTTTCAGATTTATTTATACATTTCAATAACAGATTACGAAGTATGTGTACCAAACATCATTGTGCATCCCCAACAGATAACACTGTCAAAATAAATAAATAAAAATTGATAAATAAAAATAAAAACACTAAAATTTAATTTTGTATAAATAAAATATTAAATATAAAATATTAAATTTAAATAAAAGTAACATTAAAATCAAATTTAGAAAAGTAAAAAACAAAAACAAAACAAAACAAAAACTATTAATAATAAATGAAAAAAACAGCAAATGATTCAAAGACAGATACATAGTGACAGAGAAAAAAGACTTAAACAATCATCCTAAGCCATATTAAGGTATGCTGCTCATTTTATATGTGTGCATGTAGTTAATTTAAAAAATGGCTGCCGTGTTTGTTCAAATTTTGTGCTTGAAACTGAAGTGTGCAAAAGAGATCATTTATCCAGTGATCACGTGTGGGAGGGATCACTTCCTTTCACCTCACAGGCAGGAGATTTAAGGCCAACAGCCAATATGTTTAAAAAGTCCAAATATCGGCTCTATATATCAGTTTATCTCTAATGTGTAATCCCTCTGTTGTCCAGGTGGGATCCAGAGCAAAACATAACATAATGACTAAAGGGAGAAATGATGTAAATGGAAACTCTAAACAAATGCAGGACAATTTCCCTATGGGCTAAGTGTGCCCTAACCTTCCTTAGACAGCTGCTATTCAGTTAAACGCTTTTAACAACAAGGGAATTCATTATAGTTGAATCCACCCATTCTTTCTTATCCTCTAAATATGCTACATAATCCTGAATCTACCACATAAGCCAGTGAAATGCTTCTTTGATTTGAGATGTAATACACCCAGCACAGATGCAGTTTTGCAGAGTGCGTGGAGAGTGGAGGTGGAGGTGGAGGTGGTGCATAGTCACATGTTTATAGGACAGAACAGTGAGTAATGTAAAAGAGTGGAGTCAGCAGCAGCACAGGTCTGAGTTCAGTGATGCAGCACACGGCGATTTTATATAGAACATGTTTTATCACCGCAGTCTCATATCCTTTGTCTGTGCTATAAATCCACTTTTCCATTTCAGAAGTGACTGGACCAGACATGTCTTCTGTCAGTGGAAATAAAACTCTAAAACTGTGCGCAAAAAGTGCTTATTCTGTATAGGTTGTTTTAAAGTTTGGGAGTGTGAGAGAACGGATGAAAGACAGGAAAATTCTGTTAACCCACTGGGAGTTGGTTAAGAAATAGATTGTTCTTGTTGAGGGATTTCTTACAGTTGTGCAATAAGAAATGTCAATTGAACAAGATATTGTAAATTACTTCTGGAATTAGGTCAACGTTCTAAATTATAAATGAATAATGAATATAAAGCTGCTATATGTAACTTTTCTGGTGGAGATATCTGCTTGTTGCAGTGTGACAGATATGAAAAAAAAACATTATTATATTATTATATTACTGTGAATAGCGTTGCCTCTCTTCAGATCTGTCTTGTAACCTGACCTGCCATCAATTCTCCAAGACAGAAATGTTTAATGCCATACTGTGTAAAGAAAAAACATCTGTATGAAGACAGGCAGGTCCTATATTAAGCAAAATGGACTCTCGTGTCTTTTAGCCACGTTATAATGTTATTACCTCATCAAAAATATACTTGGAGTAGTGTTTTGTTTTGTTTGTATAACCCTGCATTATTAGGCTACGTCTCCAAAGCACAACATGGTCTGTTCCACCTTGTGATGTCATGGAGCAGTAGTTTTGTCACCTTTTACCTTTTGTGTTTTGAATGTTTTGAGAGAAAAGCTCAGCCTAAATATGCAGGATTTGTGTGTTAAACGTATGAAGAAAACAAAACACAACTCCAGGTATGTTTTCGATGAGGGAACATTATAACAGATCAGAGAAAAGGATCATATAGGCGCAAGAAATCATCATAGAAAATATAATAAGCAATAAAGACATACGTTGGAGCTTCTGTGCGTTCGTTTTCCATTTGTATTATAACATTTTCTATCAAAGCGACAGACGAGGGAGAGAGTATGAGGAGGGGATTAAGAGAAAGAAATTCAAAGTGTGAGAAACGACAAAATCCTGCAATCCTTTGAAACAAGACCTGTAACAAGCACACACTTCAGGTTTAATAAATCAGAGACACAATAAAGTGCATTGGATATGGTGCTGGGCTGGGAAAGCAAATGTTAGCTCAGGGTAGTGCTCTTTAAATGAAGGATTAGACTGGTGGAGATGTGCAAAAATTGGTCTTAGAGGTTTGTATGTAAAAAAGTTTGTAGTTATGAATAATCTTGCAGCATGGGAGAGTTTTGGAATGCAAATGTGTAACTTTTGTATAATTGGTTGGAGCTCAAAATGCAAAGGGCTAAGCAGTTGGCCGGTGATTTTGCTGCATCACCATTTTCAGAGCACATGGTGAAAGAGTGGATTAAGCATCTGTCCCATTTGAAGAGCCACAGGGTCTGGGCCCAGCATAGTCAAGAGAGTCGTCTATGCATATACGTTTAGAATATCTTATAAGTGTGGAATTTAAAGTTGTTCAAGTGGGAAAAATTGAAAACTTTGAAGACACTTTGAAGATGTTGAAGGTCACAATATTAAAGGGTCCATTTTGCGTTATTCATTTCATTTATTTGTTTATTTGGGTGGGACGATGCATATTTATGAACATACAATTTGTATGAAATCACACATATTGATGTAAATATGCCCGATTTAGCACAAGTGCTAATTTCCATCCGTATTATTTTCTGATTTATGTTAGAATGTTGTTTCCCCCAAAAACATACCTGGAGTTTTGTTTGATTCTTGTTTTCTCACACAAATCCTGCTGATAACAAAAAACACTCCATTTTGTGATGTCATGTGGTAATACAGGAAGTGTGCCACTGTGTTTTTAAACTCCATACACCTTCATTAGCATCTTTTGGATGATTTCAGTTCTGAAATTGCTGATCTCTACTGAACTAAAGGTAAAAGGTAGATGTTAACTTAAAATTGACCGCTAAATGTGGTGCACAGAGTATTTTGAGCTTTGGAGATGTAAACAGACTAATAATAATGCAGGATTACTCAAACCTTTGTGATGGAAACAAAGTCCAACTCCAGGTATGTTTTTGAGGAGGTAACAACAGGGTCTTTAATGAAGGGGTAGCTCAGAGTCCTGCACGGGTCTGATTTGACAAACCACACCCGCCCGCACTTGTCATACTTCAATCCACACCCCACCCGTTTCCGACACAATTGAAATAAAATTCCTCACCAGATTCGACCGGCTATAAATACACACCGACACCCGAACCGCACCCAAATGAAAATCAGTCCGAGAGCCAAAAAATAGCTACTACTTCATACTCTGCCCTCACTAATTTTCTTTTCAGCTCCTGGGGAGTCACTTTGAACTGCAGGACATCGTGTGCATGGTTTGATTTGTGGGAATGTGCACGTGCAGCAAAAACATATGGATTTTACATTTAATCATCTTGTAAAAACAATGGCATTTTTGCATTTCACTAAAATACAGCCCTGTTTTTTGTTAGCACGTGATGTTTTGTAAACCGCAGATTAGACCCGCGCTCTCCTGACCCGACCCGAACCCACATCTGACACAGCACAACATTTTTCACTCGTTTCATTCAAATTTGCGGTTCTCTCGTCAGGTATCCGAACCCACGCAGGACTCTGGGGCAGCTTATTTGATCTAACAGCCCCTGAAAAAAAACATTGCGCAATTGTAACAGTAATAACTTTGCACTTCCAATGCGCTTTTATTGCACTTACAGGTTCGACAAGCACTACGCCGTACTCATTATTCTCTCACTCCATACTAAGTGGGCTCTGGGGTAGTCACAGAAATGAAGCTGCCAATCCGCGCCATCTGTTCTTTTGACTGTCACCAATCGCTCAGCACATTCACACTTGGCAAGCTGGGTGAAGTGTCTTGCCTAAGGACACAACAACAGAACTTCAGGAATGAACTTCTAACCTTTGCGGCGGTGGACGAGCGCTCTAAACACTGAACTACTGTTGCTTTTCAGACATTGCCAGAAATCTGAGCAATAATCTTATGCAAAACAGTTTTGAGATTTATCCGTGTTAAGTCCGTGTTAAGCGTCGCTAAATGTTCTTCCAAGCTCAGAAACTCCTACAACGGAATGGAGTCCAAATCCACTTCCCTTTAGTCAAACAAAGTATTCATAAAATATAAAGATTCATCTATCTGGTATTTGTCCATCTGCATTTGACCTGTATTTGAGCTTGGTTCGGTTTCATAACACTATTTGCTCTGAATATCTGATCAGATCACACTCAGACTTAGACTTTATAGATCCACAAGAAAAATGACTTAGACACAGCCGCTCACACATCACATAATATTATAATAAAGCAGTATAAAAATATAAACGATAATAATAGAATTCTAAATAAGTAGCAATAAAAATATAACAAGAGGCTGGTGTCAAGAAGGCATAATTATATAAATGTATATGTACAAGAAAAAATAAAATAGAACACAAGTAATAAAAGCATCTGAGCTAGGAAAAACAGTGCAAAGATGATCTGATGATTGACAGGACATGGGGTTACATTAAGGTAAGTTGTTGTACAGTTGTATGCAGTATGGTAATGCATACACTATACTATGTGGAATACACACTACTGCCAATCAATCAAAGCATCTCAGCCAAGCTTCAGAGACAACAGATTAGCTTTCTAACCAGATCTTTAAAGGGGTTAAGTGCGATCGGCTCATTGATCATGCTTACTAATGAGGACTACTGTGAAAACTGTTATAAAGAACTCAAAGCGGAGTCTACATAGCTCCATACAATGTAATTAGCAACACAGAACAGACTATAATACCAATATAAAACCAGTATTAGATCTAGTTGAGTAAAAATCACCGCGTTTTGCCCTGGGCTGTCATACAGACGGGTACAGACTCACACAGTGCAATGTTGCTGTATAAAGCTGTTGCTAAATCCAATATGGCGGATTAGCCTGGGAGTAAGATGTCTAAATTAGGCCTGTATTGACAACGAGGGAGAGATTTTCAGTGCTGTGGGGAAAATAAGATCAATAATGAAGGTAAAAGATATATAAACCTGACCATGAAAGTGCATTAAAACAGCGGGGGCCATATATTTGAGACATTTTTAATACGTGGGAAAGGACAGTGAGGAGGGAAAATGACGTTAGGTGAAGTAGTTTGAAGTTTTATTAAGTTGGACACGAGCCAGAGCCAGACTGTTTCTGTGTGATACAATGAGAAGTTTTACCCCAGTGTTTTAGATGGTGCAGTGACAGATTTAAAACTATCTTGAACTACACTGTGGACTTCAAACTAGGCCTGTCATGATAATTACTATATCGACTTATCGTTCAGTAAATGATAGGTGGAACAATAGGTAAATAGGTCAGTATTTATCATGTGTATCTTTTCTTTGTACAAGTGGAACATTTTATTTTCTTGCCGTATATTTTATCTTTACTCCAGCAATATATCACACTTCAAAATGTGTTGTTGTGACAGTCCTTCAAACCTGTATTTAGTTCAGGAATAAATTTGAATTACTGGTATTTACCGCTTGTATGGTGAATTTACCTGACATTAAAATGACCTAGTTTAATATAGTTTTATATAGTACAAGATTACATTGGTGTTAAAGGTGCACTGTGTAACTTTTCTAGTAGAAGGTCCATTACTTGCTGATCTCCATGGTTATTTCTTTGCTAGGAATGTTCCACATTAAACACATGTGCCTTACATTTGCTCAATTACAGGTGTTTTATACAGTGGCAGAGTTAGCAGTTTGGGGGCCCAAGGCGAACCTGAGTTTGGGGCTCTGACTATAATGCACTGTTTTTTTGTTATTGTTTTGTTTTGTTTTTAATATACATTTATTGTCTGTTTTTTTCCCATTGTTCTTCATTTATCTCTATTTATTTGAATTACAGTGGATTGAAAATTTGTCTTATTAGTTAGGTAACCTACTAGATAACCAGAGCTGAAAGTAGTTGTATTTTTTTTGTGAGCACAATTACATTTTTTTGTTTTATACATCCATTACGTATGATTAATAATATTTTCATGTGATTATTGTTTAAAACTAAACTACTCTCATTTCATGTCATATTGAGAGAAAATCAAATTGTTCTGAGGCTTCGGCCATTAGTGCCACTGAGGGCAGTTGGTTGGGGGCCCCTCCAGGTATGGGGGCCCTAGGCAGCCGTCTACTTTTGCCTAATGGTAGCGCCGCCTCTGGGTTTATAGCTCAAAAATACCCAAGTCTTTAAAGCATTGGTTCTTAACCTTGTTGGAGGTACTGAATCCCACTAGTTTCATATGCGCATTCACCGAACCCTTCTTAATTGGAAAAATAAAATATGTTTTTTTTCAAATTCAAAACATAGGTATATATATTTTATTGGTGCACACGTGTGAATCCATATTGCACATATTCATCCAACCACTTTCTTTTTTTGCTCGACATTAGTATGAAGGGAAAATATTAAGAAAGAAATGACACGACACCATCACAACAGTCACAAGACTTTTGCGGCCACAAAATTTCCTGCAGCCAATAACGGCCAAACGGGGCGTGTCATCACGAATCATATGAGTTGGATGTGAGTCTTGACCACTGCTGAACCCCTGAGATTGACTCACTGAACCCCTGGGGTCGGATCGAAACCAGGTTAAGAACCACTGCTTTAAACTATTAACCACTGATTTCCATAGTGTCAAATAATCAAGGGATTTCAGTAACATCTCCATACAGACAAGCAGGTGTCTGACCCTCTACTAGAAATGTTACACAGTGCACCATTAATGCTTGTTTTGATTTGACAAATGTTACAACAACAGTGCCAAATGTTTAAAACCCACATTAAGTTTATTGCAAACTAAAGTCCTCAGACAATAACTTACAAAAATATATTAAAACTGAACATGTCCAAAACCCTTTACTAGAAAGTTCTTTGATTTCCAGACTCTAACTGGACATGTTCCCTTCTTTTTAACAACCCAATCTCGACAGTCCATCTTTTATGACAGTGCTGTTCGGTTTGGTGGCTGCTGTCCCAGGACGGGGGGCGGAGAGCTTGGCCTTAATCCAGAACACTGACCCCCATGTACCCACCGCAGAATCACACCGAGCCAGGGTAAAATGAAGACATCTCCAGCCCACAAAGACCGAACCACACTGAAAATCTACAATGTCCCACTCCTCGCTTCACTAGAGCAGGGAGGGCACAGAGACTTCAGGATTGGTGCAAAAGAGGGTAAAAAGAAAACCAATACAAGCTGCACTGCAACAAATATAGTACACAACTTGAATTTCTGCCTGGACTGCAGCAGTTTGGACTTGTTTGGAAGAAAGTAGTTGGAAATAATTTATGATTTGTTTGAAGATTTTATGTTGGATTCATGTTTTTATTTCAAGTTAAATTATCTAGGGATGCACTGATACAGATACTGGTAGGGAATATCGGTGCTGATCCAGGAAAATGGCCAGTATCGGTATCGTTTCTCTGATATGGGTTCAGTCCATATCCTGGTTGGACTAATGTAGGCTCAGGATGTGAATGTTTGAACTTTAATTCATGCAAAGATGTTCAATTACTTGCAGGATACATAACAGAATCAGATAATTTTTGTGATAAGTTAACTGTATTTTGAGAGAAAAAAAGGCCACTTTCAATTCCTACACTGGTATCGGTTAATATCGGACATCGGCAGATACTTAAAGCCATAGTATCATTATGAAAAAGATGAAAAACCTGAAAAAAAATCTACCATAGGGGCCATCAGTGTTTAGCTGTCGTTTCCTGTTCATTTTCAGATTCTTGTTAATAGGTACCATTTTGGGGACTTTTCTGTTTTTTAAAAGGTATAATAGTATGTTTTGAATTGTTAATTGCTATGGCAACAATGGTAACAGTGCTATGGCAATGGCCTACTCACCTGAAAGACAAGTTTACTGAAAGAAATATAATTACCAATCTTGAAACAAATACAAACTTACAGTCAAGAAAGTGAATGAATCAAATCGGTCAACACTACTCAATTCTGATTTGAAGTAATATTACATTTTCACTTTTAGATCTTATCGACTATGCAGCTCCTGATCTTGGAAAGTAGAAAGTAAGAAGTCCAGTAATGTATTTCCTTTGCTTTTTGCTACAGGCCAAATGCAGTAGTAGAGCTCCAGAAATGAAGTTTGAGCAGGATCATCTATAACAGGTAAACAGCCAAGTACCTGACAGAGCAGAATAAGGACGGGCTCTTTCTTAAATAAGACTTTGGTGCTTTGGATCAGAACAAGTGGCTAAAATACTCGTAGCAATGGCAAAACTGATATTAGACAGTTATTGATCATAGAGTTTGAATTATACACCCATATCTACTGTGACCAATCTTGAACAGTGATGGAACATAAAGTAAAAGTACTGCTTGTCTGGAGTGTTTCACAGTATGGTATTAAGCCTTTCTATCTCTATGGAGACCAAATAGACCAAGTTACAGGTCAGATTTGAGGAGAACCCCGCTTCACAGTCACAATGCCTGTTTTTTTAGGTATTTTTGAGCTATAAAACCACCTGTAATTGAATAAATGTAAAGTAGAGCGGTTTAATGTCATACTGTGGGACATTCCAGGCAGAGCAATGACATATTATCCATAGAAACAAGCAGGTGACGGATCACCAACCAAAAAGTTCCATAGAGCTTTTTTCCAACTGCTTTTAGTCCAGAGCAGATATCTGTACTTTCTACACCGTACATTTTCAACAGAACTGAAAAGTAGTATTTTTCATGTTTGTCTGAGACCTGCTGAAAAGGCTTTATTTAAGGGTTTATTTTTAACACATTTGTACTTTGAGCACATAAAAATACACAGATCAAAACAGCTATGAAAAAAATGAGTAAATTTATTTCTGTTAAATAAATTTCTTTATCAAGATCAAATCGCTACATTTGAAGCTTTATTAGATCACAAAAACTGTGCAAAAACTTGACTTTTACTCCTTCAGAAGCATTTTAAACAAGTACTTTTACTCATGTAGATTTTTTCATGTGATACTTTAAGTTTTGCTTGAGTATGTTTTGCTCCCGTATCTGCACTTTTACTTAAATAACAAAACTGAATACTTCTTCCAGCACTGATCTTGAACCGCCCATGTTTATATCCATTTAAAAACCGCTCAAATCGACATTGATTTGACCATTTCTATCTTGCATACATCACCCAAAGCTTGTTCTTGGAGATCCAGTGACATATTATAGCTCTATCTCTCCTCCACACAGACTCCACGCCCAGTTCTTCTCTTACCACTCCTTTGTACTGCCGTGCCCTGCAGTGATGCAAGCCAACTTTCTGATACTTCAAAACCCTCATGAATTCAGCATCTTTTCTGCTAGCAGCATCAAAACACCACATCATTTTTCTATGTAATTTTAGATGTACTTTTTTATCTCTACTGCGAACATGTATTATACAGACAAACTCACACAGCGAAGGTTATGTTATATAGATGTAGACATGAGTAACTCAGCTTGGCCTGTGCATATAGTTAAATGTTGAGAGATCTGATCCTGGTAATTGATATCGACACTGATACTGAAAAATCTGCTGGATCGGATATTGGCCTTAAAATATCAGTTCAATCGATACCCTAGTTTATACAGTATGTGCATTCATGTAAGAAGATTATTTACTGGTGGTAGTTGTCACATAAGGAGAAAACTTTTATTTATAAGTTGTTCTGTAGTTACTTCAGAGATAAATAACAGCTCCATAACACAGTTTTGTTTTATTTTATTTTTGTATAATGAAAAAAAATGTTTTCAGTCTCAATACTGTACTCATTTGTCGGAAACCGGCAGATACTTAAAGCTACAGTATCGAAATCGGTATCGAAACTGAAAAAGCTGGTGCGTCTCTTGTCATTTCTAATTATCAATGAGCTTTGGTCTTTCTTATTCGCCAGGTCATATTCTGGAAAGAGAAAATGTTGAATTATTGAAAGTCTGTCTCGTTTATGTTATGTAGGGTCACCTCTCCACAGATCTGGCCTATAAGCTGACCTGGTGGTGTTATCTGCTTGTTTCCATGGAGACTGACTTATTGTTCAATATATGAAAGCTGGAAAATACATTTTGGAGCTAAACATTTACCATATACAGTATATGTACAATTTCTGCCAGTTTCATGTAATAATTTAAGATTTTAGCCAGATTTTAGCCAAAGTAGAATAACTTCTTTTGCTAATTATTAGTTCATACTGCTATTTATTTGTTATACAGTATATTTAAAGGTTTATTATGTAACTTCACCGTCTTGTTTCAGTGGATATGTCATTGCTCTGCTTCAAATGTTCCACAATATGACTTTAATCAGCTCTACCTTACATTTATTCAATTACAGGTGGTTTTATTGCTGAAAAATACTGAATAAACAGGCATTCTCACTGTGCCTCTCCACAGATCTGACCAGTAACATGGTCTGGTTTGGTCTCGGTGATAATAGAAAGGTTGAATGCCATACTGTGAAATATTTCAGACAAAAAAATAACATCGCCATGGAGAAAAATAGGTGGCAAGTTACAAAATACATCTCTAAAAATAAGTTTACTGGGATTGTCTTGCTTTGTGTCATAAAGTAGTTTCAGTATTTTCATTCATTGCAATATTTCTCTGTAGCGATATATTGTGCTTCAAAATTAGTTATCGTGACAGGCCGATATCGTCATGGAGACAAAAAAATGGTAGACCCTCAACCAGAAAAGTTACAAATGGCAGCTTTAACTTTAACCATTACAAAGCCTATAGAAAGCGAGCAGATCATTACCACTCAACTAACCCCCTTTGTTGTGTTGAAAAAGCCTGTGAGCGTTTCCCCGATCAAAACAGAATTTTAATGTGTCTACCAACCACATCAACAGCAACATACAGTAGCATATTCTCTTATAGCTGCTGTTTGTCCCTGTGATGGGTTCAGACAAAGTGTATTATTTAGAAGAGCGTTGGTTGGGGGTGAGGTGACGACAGCCGGCCCACCACAGCGCCGTGTTCCCCAGAGGACACAAGCTGCTTATTAAGGCATCTACTCGGAAATGTACCAAATGCCAGACTGGATTTTGATGTTGGTTTTGAAATGTGCTGCCTCAGAGTTGACATTTACTTTGCAGTGGAATCAGAGGGAAAATGTAGTGAAAGTCATTCTCTGTGGGTTGTGTTTTTGTGTTGACCTTATTATTGGTGTGTATTAATAGAAAAATATGGGTTGTTATAGAGGTTAGGGCTTGGTTATATTATATTATATTATATTATATTATATTATATTATATTATATTATATTATATTATATTATATTATATTATATTATATTATATTATATTATATTATATTATATTATATTATATTATATTATATTATATTATATTATATTATATTATATTATATTATATTATATTATATTATATTATATTATATTATATTATATTATATTATATTATATTATATTATATTATATTATATTATATTATATATGGTTATATTAAGTACAATGTTATATTAAGTAAAAGTACAGATACCGCAGCAAAGAAATACTCAAATAAAAGTATCACATGAAAAAATGACTTAAATAAAAGTATTAAAGTACCCGTTTAAAATGTACTTATAGTAAAAAGTAAAATTATATTGTGCAGAATTTGAAATCTAACAAATCTTCATCTGTAGTGATTTTGATAAAGATTTGTGCAGAATTTTGTTCATCAGAAACAATGGAGTTGATTTTTCCCCCCTAGTTTCCCCCATTTTTCTTGTATATTTTTGTTCAAACTACAAACTCAAACTACAAATATGTTCAAAATAAACCGCTCAGGCTTTTCAGCAGGTCTCACACAATAATATAAAATACTTTTACTTTTCAGTCCTGTCCAGAAAATACAGATACCTGCTCTCAAATCTAGTGAAGTAAAAGTAAAATGCATCCACTTTAAAGTAAAGCATAGATACCTAAATGTACACTTAATTACAGTACTTTACTACTTTTCCTTTATTACATAACACCACTATGTCCCTCATTGTCCTCCATTGAATTTTGCCTGGTGGGGATGAATAAAGTTCTGGTTGGTTATTTGTTGTCTTACCATGGTAAACTGTGTATGTTCTGTCATGTCCTAATTTTGTCTTCATAATTGCTTTGTGTTTTGTTCCCAGCCCAGGGAATGTCATGCAATTAGGCTTTATGGCTGTAATCCGGGTGGGGGGTCAATAAAGTCATTCATTAATGTGCACTATAGAACTTTTCTATCTGTCTTGCAGTCATTTAATTGCAGGTGTTTTTATTGCTCAAACATGACTTGTAAAAAATGTATTCTTAACGTAAGAAGCCTCTCCACAGATCTCACTTTATTGGTAGCATCACAATGGATAACTATATTTAAAAGTTCTATATTATGCAAAATTGACTCTTGTGAGCTTTAAGCCATGTTGTAATGTTGTTGCCGCATTAAAACATACCTGGAGTTGTGTTTTGTTTCATTTCCACATCTGAGTAAGTCTTTATTATTAGTCTGTCTGCATATACAAAGCTCAAACTGTACTGTTTCACAATGTGATGCATGAACTACCTTTAACCTTCAGTTCAGTAGGGATTGCCAATTCCAGGGCTGAAATCATCCAAATGATTTTTTTGAAGGTGAATGGAGTTTAAAAAAACAGTAGAGTTTTCTGTTTGAAAGGAAAAACTCAGCCAAAATACGTAGGGTTTGTGTGTTAAAAGTGTGAATGAAACAAAACGCAACTCCAGACATGTGATAAGAAAACGACATTATAACACAAATCAGAAAATAGTGTAATATAGGCCCTCTAATACTGTGAAACATGACCAATAGAATAACATTTCCATTGTGACAAAAAAGTAGCAGATCCTCCACTGGAAAAAATACCTTTTATATCCACTGTGAATTATTAAAAATCAATAAAAAACGAGTTCACAAATAATTACTTTCCAGTGCTTCATTGAAAATAATAAGCCATAGCACAAATAGAGCATGAGCCTGCCCCACCTCTGTCTCAGCCAGTCATTACTCAGTGCCCTCTGTGCTTTATCAGTATTGAGTTGGTGTTATAGCGCTCCTCTTCACCCTCTGAGCAGCAGCAGCGCCTCCCGTCATCACTTCATGTCAACACCACTGTCTATAGGCTCCACGGAGAATGTTCACTTATATGTACAAACTTCTGTTCTTCTCCTATCAGCCATTGCACAACATGTCTCCTCTGGTACAGCAAAAAGCTCGTACTGTCAGTAACTATTTTCGGTCTCTTTTCCAAGTTGCTTTATAGTGAATCAGAAGTGAAATAACTTAAAGGACCCATATTACACTATTTTCTGATCTGTGTTAGAATGTTGTTTCCTCATTACAAACATACCTGGAGTTGTGTTTCATTTCCTTCACACGTTTAGCACACGGATCCTGTATATTTAGGCTGAGTTCTTTTCTCAAACAGGAAATACTGTTCCACCTTGTGTTGTCATGTGGTAACACAGTGCTTCACTTCATACACCTTCTCTAAAATCATTTGGGTAATTTCAGCCCTAGAACTGCCCATCTGTACTGAACAAAAAGAAAAAAGGAGCTGTTAACTTGAAAACTAATGCTTCATGAAATCACAATGTGGAACAGAGCATTTTGAACATTGGAGATGTAGGCAGCCTAATAATCCAGGATTATTCAAACATGTGAGAATGAAACAAAACACAGCTCCAGGTTAAAGCACAATTTTTTGTAATATAGTACCTTTAAATATCACTCACTTTCATTGAGAATGGTTGGATTAAGTTTCTATTGCTCTGTACTGGGTGCAGTCAGCATAGGAGGCATGTTGAAACGGCTAAATAGCAGCAAGGCTATGTCCTTCTCTTTAATGGTAAAAGAGGAAGAAAAGGTGAAATAATAGTGAAATAAGAATGCTAAAGCAGTAACTTTTCTGCTGGGGTGTGCCAACTGCGACTGCATGGAAAATAGTTTTGCCTTGTAATGTTCCACAGTATAACATTATTTATGTTTAAAGGGCCCACACTATTTTTTGATCTCTGTTCTACCTTGTGATGTCATGCGGTAATACAGGAAGTGCTCCACTACATATACCTTCACTAGAATCATTTGGATAATTTCAGCCATGGAATTGTCAATCTCTACTGAATTAAAGGTAAAAGGATCTGGTAACTTGAAAATGACTACTTCATGACATCACAAGGTGGAACAGAGCATTTTGCGCATTGGGCATGTAGACAGACTAATAATAAAGAATTACTCAAACATGTGTGAATGAAACAAAACAAAATTCCAGGTCTGTTTATGGATTAAAGCTTACAAGAGTCCATTCTGAGTAGTATAAAACCTTTAAACATTTTAAATGCACATTTCTGTAGAAGATTCCCAGCAAAGCAATTACATCTCCAAGGCAACAAGCATGTGGCGAATTCTTCACCAGAAAAGGTCCATAGAGCATCTTTAAGACTTTTACAGTGTATAGAAAATCATTTCAAATTCAATGCACATATAGAATTTGTGGAGGCAACCCCAGAGGGAAGAAGCTAAAAAGACGGTATAAAAGACTAAGGAAATACTTTGAATTTCTCGCTTGTATGTGTCGACATAGGGAGCATATAGGATGCCTCTGACTGGGGTTCTTAATAGCTAAGATAACTCAATGTGAAATCTTACTTTGCATTCACAGTCATGTCAAAGCATCAAAGAGCAGACTAAAGTTCTCCCAGCGTGACTTCATCAGCTGCAGATGAAGGAGAAGAGGCGGACACGTTCTTCTCTGAGTCTCCTATAGCTTTAGTACACCTAGATTTATCACACTGTGGGGACTATAAATCTGTACACACTCAATCCATGGGGACCCTTCTCCAATGGGGACAAAAATGGAGACATAAATACTTAATTATTACACTGACATTGACATTATTTAAAGGTGCATTGTGTAACTTTTCAGGTGGAGGATATGCCATTTTTTTCCCTTTTGTTTCATTAGAGGTGATTTTCCACTGAACTGATCTGTTCCTTGGCCTGCTTACCTCCATGGAGATAGATAAGTTTAATGCCTTACTATGAAACATTCCAGGCTGAACAGTTAAGTACGTCTACATCGGGGTCTTCAACCTGCACATCCATTGTACTTGTATTATTTTGGTGAAGTGGATAATGGTTTATGTTTTATAGGCATTTAACTGCATCTCATCTAAGGCTTGCGGTGGCTCTTATAGGATACACTAAATTTCTTGTGACTGCTAAAACTACTAGCTCTCTGGCATTTTCGTTTTGTAAAAGTAGCTCACTGAAGGAAAAAAGGTTAGAGACCCCAAATCTACATGGAGACTAGCATGTGTTACACAGTGCACCTTTAAAGTAACATGGCTCACAACAAACTGATTTGTGTATCAGTGGAACAGTTCTCACTGAAAGTGTTCAGGAAAAGGAGAGACCTGCATCAGAATGCCTTGAGCTGATTAAGCAAACCAAACCAAAGTGCCCACCCACCAGTTTCTTTTTAGCCAATTATGGCAAACCTGTCAAAATGACGTGTCCAAATTGCCCCAGCTAAAACCAAACAAGTGTCATGTTGTTTTTGCTATACAAATTCACATTAAGGGTGTTATAAGCCATCATCAATGTTCGCTGGCGCCGCCATGTTTGTTTTGCTCTGTGTACACCTGGCACTGGGGGCTGTTGTCATGTGCATAGAAGCCCTGTGAATGGGCCGACCTCCGCTCGGGTCAAATGTAAACCGTACATCGGGAACACTTCAAGAAGGATTTTTGTGAGTTTGTGAACTCACAAATATCACAAGAATCCATCTTGCTGTGCAAGGTTACCTCTAAAGTAGAGCTGCACAATATAAAATAATGTATTGTGATTAGATTTGTGATTTATGTTTAAAAAGTGGGATTCTGCTCAGAGTGCACATTGTAAGCAGCTGCAGGAACATTAACATTTGAGAGAAGATGGAAAGGTAAACTTTTCTGAATGTCTTTGTGGAGGTCTAAACTATTGGTGCAATACAATATTTCTGTACAAAAAGACCAAACATTATTATCTAAATAATAGCTTTTATTTATGATTTGATAATTGCACCAACTCAAATTATGATTTTGATTCGATTACAATCAATCCTGCTGCCCTAATTTAAAGTTCAGATATTGGTTAAAATAGATAAAGGTTAGGGTTTGAGTTAACATTACACAAGTAATGACTGTGGTTAAGATCAGGGGCACCTATAGATAATCTCTACACAAATTCAATTCTTGCCCAATCAGTCACCCCATCTACAACTACACATACACTTCTATATTTCATTTAAGCAGGATATATCCAATGTAATGTCCCAGTAAGATATGTAAATCCAACATGCATGTGTGTGTGTGTGTGTATATGCGTGTGTCTGTGTGTGTGTGAGTGTGTGCATGTGTGCTTATGTGTGTGCATGTGGTGTGTGTGTGTATATGTGTGTGTGTGTGTGTGTGTGTGTGTGTATGTGTGTGTGCATGTGTGTGTGTGTGTGCATGTGTGTGTGTGTGTGCATGCGTGTGTGTGTGTGTGTGTGTCAGAATGTGAATTACATAATATCACCTCACTTAAGCAGGTCTCAAGGTTGCGTTCTCCATGGAGCAGCATATATTGATAAAATCTCTGTTGAAATATTTAGCATGTGTGCCCTCTATGTCAACAGAAATGTATGAATATTACACTAGACTAGCCTTACAATCAATAACCCTCAATAGTCAGGGTCAAGTGAGAAATCCAGACAGACTATGAATAAGCACTCATTGGTTGGTCAGGCATTTTTCCACAGTGGCAGCAAGAAACTTTTATCAATAATACACGTAGAGAGAAATCATATATCTTTTTCAGCACGAATACTGGATGGAAATAACTTATGCACAGTACACCGAACTGGCTGGTCAAACGTAGTGCACAATAGATATGTTTTTCAATTAAAAACTCTGGCTCTGGTTTAGACTTCTAGCAAATTCATTTAGTAAAAGCTTGTTACATTAATTACTACAATGCCAAGTTATCTTCATTCCTTGGTCACAGGGCACACTTGGTTAGGCCTTTCACAATCACAAATTTTGAAGGACAATATATGTCTACAGAGAAATACTACGTTAAACGATAATAATGAAACTACTTTACACATTAATAAGAAAGCAGGATAATCCCATTTTAAAATAGACCGTATCATTAAAACGCCTGAGCTGCAACAAATAACTACCAGACTGAACAAATAATTAGCAAAAGAAGTTATTTATTTTACCCTCTGGAGCTCAAACCTTATCATATTACATAATAAAAATACACATACACATAAACATACATAAAAATGGCAAAAATCTCTGCACTGCTGCAAAAAATAGATACAAAAATAGATACAGAAAAATCCTTAAAATGTATTGTTCTGAGTCGATGGTGACAGGCCTACACTCAGTGATGATTCCATAGCCACAGTGGCCCTGGGGCAGATAGAAAAGTGGCTGCCACCACTTGTTGAGTAGTTCCCATCCACTGCATTCATCTTACAACTACAATACGTAAGTATAAAAATCACATGGAGCGAGCAAAATTAAACCTGGAAAACCTAATTTCGCTCCGGTCCAGCTCACACCTTCTCCAGAGTCCTGCTCCTCAGCCTCATCACCTCTTTCCAAATTTTCCTCCCGCTGCTCGCCACATCGTCTCCTCATCCAGTCAGCTTCCACTCTGCCTAATTTAAACTTCTATTGCAAATGAGGAGCTGCTTCTCATCCTCTCATCCTCCCTTTCACTTTCCTCATCTTTGCACTGTTGCCTTCACTCTCCTTATCCTCTCATCGTCCCCTTCACTCTCCTCATCCTTTCATCGTCTCCTTCACTCCCCTCATCCTCTCATCATCCCCTTCACTCCCCTCATCATCTCGTCATCCCCTTCACTCTCCTCATCCTTTCATCGTCCCCTTCACTCCCCTCATCCTCTCATCATCCCCTTCACTCTCCTCATCATCTCGTCATCCCCTTCACTCTCCTCATCCTCTCATCGTCGCCTTCACTCCCCTCATCCTCTCATCGTCCCCTTCACTCTCTTCATCCTCCCCTTCACTCTCCTCACCCTCTCATCACCCCTTCACTCTCCTCATCCTCTGATCGTCCCCTTCACTCTCCTCATCCTCTCATCGTCCGCTTCACTCTCCTTATCCTCTCATCACCCCCTTCACTCTCCTCATCCTCTCATCGTCCCCTTCACTCCCCTCATCCTCTCATCGTCCCCTTCACTCTCCTCACCCTCTCATCATCTCCTTCACTTTCTTCATCCTCTCATTATCTCCTTCATTCTCCTCATCCTCTCATCATCCCCTTCACTCTCCTCATCCTCTCATCGTCCCCTTCACTCTCCTCATCCTCTCATTGTCCCCTTCACTCTCCTCATCCTCTCATCATCCCCTTCACTCTCCTCATCCTCCCCTTCACTCTCCTAACCCTATCATCACCCCTTCACTCTCCTCATCCTCTCATCATCCCCTTCACTCTCCTCATCCTCTCATCCTCCCCTTCACTCTCCTCACCCTCTCATCACCCCTTCACTCTCCTCATCATCTCATCGTCCCCTTCACTCTCCTCACCCTCTCATCGTCCCCTTCACTCTCCTCATCCTCTCATCATCCCCTTAACTCTGCTCAACCTCTCATCTTCCCCTTCACTCCCCTCATCCTCTCATCGTCCCCTTCACTCTCCTCACCCTCTCATCATCTCCTTCACTCTCCTCATCCTCTCATCGTACCCTTCACTACCCTCATCATCTCATCGTACCCTTCACTCTCCTCTTCCTCTCATCGTCCCCTTCACTCTCCTCATCCTCTCATTGTCCCCTTCAATCTCCTCATCCTTTCATCGTCCCATTCACTCCCCTCATCCTCTCATCATCCCCTTCACTCTCCTCATCATCTCGTCATCCCCTTCACTCTCCTCATCCTCTCATCGTCGCCTTCACTCCCCTCATCCTCTCATCGTCCCCTTCACTCTCTTCATCCTCCCCTTCACTCACCACACCCACTCAACACCCCTTCACTCTCCTCATCCTCTGATCGTCCCCTTCACTCTCCTCATCCTCTCATCGTCCGCTTCACTCTCCTCATCCTCTCATCACCCCCTTCACTCTCCTCATCCTCTCATCGTCCCCTTCACTCCCCTCATCCTCTCATCGTCCCCTTCACTCTCCTCACCCTCTCATCATCTCCTTCACTTTCTTCATCCTCTCATTATCTCCTTCATTCTCCTCATCCTCTCATCATCCCCTTCACTCTCCTCAACCTCTCATCGGCCCCTGCACTCTCCTCATCCTCTCATCGCCTCCGTCACTTCCCTCATCCTCTCATCGTCCCCTTCACTCTCTCATGATCCCCTTCACTCTCCTCATCCTCTCATCGTCCCCTTCACTCTCCTCATCCTCTCATTGTCCCCTTCACTCTCCTCATCCTCTCATCATCCCCTTCACTCTCCTCATCCTCTCATCCTCCCCTTCACTCTCCTCACCCTCTCATCACCCCTTCACTCTCCTCATCCTCTCATCGTCCCCTTCACTCTCCTCACCCTCTCATCACCCCCTTCACTCTCCTTATCCTCTCATCGTCCCCTTCACTCTCCTCATCTTCTCATCGTCCCCTTCACTCCCCTCATCCTCTCATCGTCCCCTTCACTCTCCTCACCCTCTCATCATCTCCTTCACTCTCCTCATCCTCTCATCGTACCCTTCACTCTCCTCTTCCTCTCATCGTCCCCTTCACTCCCCTCATCCTCTCATCGTCCCCTTCACTCTCTTCATCCTCCCCTTCACTCCCCTCACCACCTCATCGTCCCCTTCACTCTCCTCATCCTCTCATTTTCCCCTTCACTCTCCTCATCCTCTCATCATCCCCTTCACTCTCCTCATCCTCTCATCCTCCCCTTCACTCTCCTCACCCTCTCATCACCCCTTCACTCTCCTCATCCTCTCATCGTCCCCTTCACTCTCCTCACCCTCTCATCACCCCCTTCACTCTCCTTATCCTCTCATCGTCCCCTTCACTCTCCTCATCGTCTCATCGTCCCCTTCACTCCCCTCATCCTCTCATCGTCCCCTTCACTCTCCTCATCCTCTCATCATCTCCTTCACTCCCCTCATCCTCTCATCATCCCCTTCACTATCCTCATCATCTCATCGTACCCTTCACTCTCCTCTTCCTCTCATCGTCCCCTTCACTCCCCTCATCCTCTCATCGTCCCCTTCACTCCCCTCATCCTCTCATCATCCCCTTCACTCTCCTCACCCACTCAGCGTCCCCTTCACTCTCCTCATCCTCTCATTGTGCCCTTCAATCTCCTCATCCTCTCATCGTCCCCTTCCCTCCCCTCATCGTCTCATCATCCTCTTCACTCTCTTCATCATCTCGTCATCCCCTTCACTCTCCTCATCCTCTCATCGTCGCCTTCACTCCCCTCATCCTCTCATCGTCCCCTTCACTCTCTTCATCCTCCCCTTCACTCTCCTCACCCTCTCATCACCCCTTCACTCTCCTCATCCTCTGATCGTCCCCTTCACTCACCTCATCCTCTCATCTTACGCTTCACTATCCTAATCCTCTCATCGCCCCCTTCACTCTCCTCATCCTCTCATCGTCCCCTTCACTCCCCTCACCCTCTCATCATCCCCTTCACTCTCCTCACCCTCTCATCATCTCCTTCACTTTCCTCATCCTCTAATTCTCTCCTTCAATCTCCTCATCCTCTCATCATCCCCTTCACTCTCCTCATCCTCTCACCATCCCCTTCATTCTCCTCATCCTCTCATTGTCCCCTTCACTCTCCTCAGCCTCTCATCATCCCCTTCACTCTCCTCATCCTCCCCTTCAGTCTCCTCACCCTCTCATCGCCCCTTCACTCTCCTCATCCTTCTCATTGTCCCCTTCACTCTCCTCATTCTCTCATCATCTCCTTCACTCTCCTCATCCTCTCATCGTACCCTTCACTCTCCTCTTCCTCTCATCGTCCCCTTCACTCCCCTCATCCTCTCATCGTCCCCTTCACTCTCCTCACCCTCTCATCGTCCCCTTCACTCTCCTCATCCTCTAATCGTCCCCTTCACACTCCTCATCCTCTCATCGTCCCCTTCACTCCCCTCATCCTCTCATCGTCCCTTTCACTCTCTTCATCCTCTAATCGTCTCCTTCACTCTCCTCATCCTCTCATCGTACCCTTCACTACCCTCATCATCTCATCATCGTACCCTTCACTCTCCTCATCCTCTCATAGTCCCCTTCAATCTCCTCATCCTCTCATCGTCCCCTTCCCTCCCCTCATCGTCTCATCATCCTCTTCACTCTCTTCATCCTCCCCTTCCCTCCCCTCATCGTCTCATCATCCCCTTCACTCTCTTCATCCTCCCCTTCACTCTCCTCACCCTCTCATCGCCCCTTCACTCTCCTCATCCTCTCATCGTCCCCTTCACTCTCCTCATCCTCTCATCATCCCCTTCACTCTCCTCATCCTCTCATCGTCCCCTTCACTTTCCTCACCCTCTCATCGTCCCCTTCACTCTCCTCACCCTGTCATTGCCCCCTTTACTCCCCTCATCCTCTCATCGTCCCCTTCACTCTCTTCATCCTCTCATCATCCCCTTCACTCTCCGCCTCTCATTGTCCCCTTCACTCTCCTCACCCTCTCATCATCCCCTTCACTCTCCTCATCCTCTCATCGTTCCCTTCACTCCCCTGATCCTCTCATCATCTCCTTCACTCCCCTCATCCTCTCATCATCCCATTCACTATCCTCATCATCTCATCGTACCCTTCACTCTCCTCATCCTCTCATCGTCCCCTTCACTCCCCTCATCCTCTCATCATCTCCTTCACTCCCCTCATCCTCTCATCATCCCCTTCACTATCCTCATCATCTCATCGTACCCTTCACTCCCCTCATCCTCTCATCATCCCCTTCACTCCCCTCATCCTCTCATCATCCCCTTCACTCTCCTCACCCACTCAGCGTCCCCTTCACTCTCCTCATCCTCTCATCGTCCCCTTCACTCTCCTCATCCTCTCATCGTCTCCTTCACTCTCTTCATCCTCTCATCGTCTCCTTCACTCTCCTCATCCTCTCATTGTCCCCTTCACTCTCTTCATCCTCTCATCGTCCCCTTCACTCTCCTCACCCTCTCCTCTCATCGTCCCCTTCACTCTCCTCATCCTCTCATCGTCCCCTTCACTCTCCTCACCCTGTCATTGCCCCTTCACTCCCCTCATCCTCTCATCATCCCCTTCACTCTCTTCATCCTCTCATCATCCCCTTCACTCTCCTCCTCTCATTGTCCCCTTCACTCCCCTCATCCTCTCATCATCTCCTTCACTCCCCTCATCCTCTCATCATCCCCTTCACTCTCCTCATCATCTCATCATCCCCTTCACTCCCCTCATCCTCTCATCGTCCCCTTCACTCCCCTCATCCTCTCATCATCCCCTTCACTCTCCTCACCCACTCAGCGTCCCCTTCACTCTCCTCATCCTCTCATCGTCCCCTTCACTCTCCTCATCCTCTCATCGTCCCCTTCACTCTCCTCATCCTGTCATGGACCCCTTCACTCCCCTCATCCTCTCATCGTCCCCTTCACTCTCTTCATCCTCTCATCATCCCCTTCACTCTCCTCCTCTCATCGTCCCCTTCACTCTCTTCATCCTCTCATCGTCTCCTTCACTCTCCTCATCCTCTCATTGTCCCCTTCACTCTCTTCATCCTCTCATCGTCTCCTTCATTCTCCTCATCCTCTCATCGTCCCCTTCACTCTCCTCACCCTGTCATTGCCCCCTTTACTCCCCTCATCCTCTCATCGTCCCCTTCACACTCATCATCCTCGCATCTTCCCCTTCACTCTCTCCTCCTCTCATTGTCCCCTTCACTCTCCTCACCCTCTCATCGTCCCCTTCACTCTCCTCACCCTCTCATCATCTCCTTCACTCCCCTCATCCTCTCATCATCCCATTCACTATCCTCATCATCTCATCGTACCCTTCACTCTCCTCATCCTCTCATCATCCCCTTCACTCTCCTCACCCACTCAGCGTCCCCTTCACTCTCCTCATCCTCTCATTGTGCCCTTCAATCTCCTCATCCTCTCATCGTCCCCTTCCCTCCCCTCATCGTCTCATCATCCTCTTCACTCTCTTCATCCTCCCCTTCCCTCCCCTCATCGTCTCATCATCCCCTTCACTCTCTTCATCCTCCCCTTCACTCTCCTCACCCTCTCATCGCCCCTTCACTCTCCTCATCCTCTCATCGTCCCCTTCACTCTCCTCATCCTCTCATCATCCCCTTCACTCTCCTCATCCTCTCATCGTCCCCTTCACTCTCTTCATCCTCTCATTGTCCCCTTCACTCTCTTCATCCTCTCATCGTCCCCTTCACTCTCCTCACCCTCTCATCGTCCCCTTCACTCTCCTCATCCTCTCATCATCCCCTTCACTCTCCTCATCCTCTCATCGTCCCCTTCACTCTCCTCACCCTGTCATTGCCCCTTCACTCCCCTCATCCTCTCATCATCCCCTTCACTCTCTTCATCCTCTCATCATCCCCTTCACTCTCCTCCTCTCATTGTCCCCTTCACTCCCCTCATCCTCTCATCATCTCCTTCACTCCCCTCATCCTCTCATCATCCCCTTCACTCTCCTCATCATCTCATCGTCCCCTTCACTCCCCTCATCCTCTCATCGTCCCCTTCACTCCCCTCATCCTCTCATCATCCCCTTCACTCTCCTCACCCACTCAGCGTCCCCTTCACTCTCCTCATCCTCTCATCGTCCCCTTCACACTCCTCATCCTCTCATCGTCTCCTTCACTCTCTTCATCCTCTCATCGTCTCCTTCACTCTCCTCATCCTCTCATTGTCCCCTTCACTCTCTTCATCCTCTCATCGTACCCTTCACTCTCTTCATCCTCTCATCATCCCCTTCACTCTCCTCACCCTCTCATCGTCCCCTTCACTCTCCTCATCCTCTCATCGTCTCCTTCACTCCCCTCATCCTCTCATCATCTCCTTCACTCCCCTCATCCTCTCATCATCCCCTTCACTCTCTTCATCCTCTCATCATCCCCTTCACTCTCCTCATCCTCTCATCGTCCCCTTCACTCTCCTCATCCTCTCATCGTCCCCTTCACTCCCCTCATCCTCTCATCGTCTCCTTCACTCCCCTCATCCTCTCATCATCTCCTTCACTTTCTTCATCCTCTCATCGTCTCCTTCATTCTCCTCATCCTCTCATCGTCCCCTTCACTCACCTCATCCTCTCATCGTCCCCTTCACTCTCCTCATCCTCTCATTGTCCGTTTCACTCTCTTCCTCCTCTCATCGTACCCTTCACTCTCTTCCTCCTCTCATTGTCCCCTTCACTCTCTTCATCCTCTCATCGTCCCCTTCACTCTCTTCATCCTCTCATCGTCCCCTTCACTCTCCTCATCCTCTCATCGTCTCCTTCACTCCCCTCATCCTCTCATCATCCCTTCACTCTCTTCATCCTCTCATCATCCCCTTCACTCTCCTCATCCTCTCATCGTCCCCTTCACTCCCCTCACCCTCTCATCATCCCCTTCACTCCCATCATCATCTCATCATCCCCTTCACTCCTCTCATACTCTCATCATCCTCTTCACTCTCCTCATCCTCTCATCGTCGCCTTCACTCTCCTCATCCTCTCATCGTCCCCTTCACTCCCCTCATCCTCTCATCGTCCCCTTCACTCCCCTCATCCTCTCATCATCTCCTTCACTTTCTTTATCCTCTCATCGTCTCCTTCATTCTCCTCATCCTCTCATCGTCCCCTTCACTCTCCTCATCCTCTCATCGTCCCCTTCCCTCCCCTCATCATCTCATCATCCCCTTCACTCTCTTCATCCTCCCCTTCACTCTCCTCACCCCCTCATCGCCCCTTCACTCTCCTCATCCTCTCATCGTCCCCTTCACTCTCCTCATCCTCTCATCGTCCCCTTCACTCTCCTCATCCTCTCATCATCCCCTTCACTCTCCTCATCCTCTCATCGTCCCCTTCACTCTCCTCACCCTCTCAGCGTCCCCTTCACTCTCCTCAGAAAACACATCTTTCCCCTGTGGCCACACCCTTCATCACACTGTCTTCTATCAGAGTCTGAGGACCATAAATAAGTCATTGAATAAAACTACTAATACTTTCTCTTTGTGCGTCTGAGCCTCTCAGGGTGAAATACTGTAGCTTTACACGAGTGTTCGATCCCCACCTGTTTTATTTATGCATCTACCAATAGCCTGTGCTACAGCATGAACCTGCTCCTCAGCAACTTGTCACAGAGACGCCACCTCCGACTGCCTGCTGCATCTCTAATGAAAAACACACTTTTGCATACGTGCACAAATCATGAATAATTCTGAGCAGCAAAAACACAACGCAGACAGATTCGTACAAAACTTCACCCTCGTGCTCACCAGTCTTGACAGAATGATCTACTTAGTTTTTAACAGCTTTCATTAGTAAAGGTACACTGTGGCTTTTCTGATGGAAGGTACGCCACCTCCTCCACTGAGGTGTTATTGCATTGCCTGGAATGTTCCACAGTATGGCATTAATGGTGACAAGCAAATGACGCTACCAGGCCGAGTTACAGTTCTGTGGAGAGGCGACGCTGCTCACAGTAAGAATGCAGGAATTTTAAAGGTCCTATATTACGCAAAATTGACTCTTGTGAGCTTTAAGCCATGTTACAATGTTGTTACGTCACCAAAAACAGACCTGCAGTTGTGTTTTGTTTCATTCATTTGAGGAATCTGTTTGTCCTATTTGAGTAATCCTGTCTGTCTACATCTCTAATGCACTGTTCCACCTTGTGATGTCATGAAGCGGTAGTTTTCAACAGCTCCTTTTACCTTTTGTTAAGTAAAAATGAGCAATTCTATGGGTGAAATTATCCAAATGATTCTAGTAAAGGTGTATGCTGTTTAAAAACACAGCAGAGCACTTCCTGTATTATCACATGACATCACAAGGTGGAAGAGTGTTTTCTTGAGTAAGGATCCTAAACATGCATATGTGTTAAACATATGTGAATGAAACAAAACGCAACTCCAAAGCTAAAAAAATGCACCAGGTGGAAGGTATAGGTGAAAATGAGCTCTAGTGCGACAACCTGGCACAAAGCATGTCTTTTGTTAAGATAAATGTATATTGTGCACTGTCCCTGTCTCAAAAATAAAATATAAATAAATAAATAAATATGTAGCCATTGTTTCTGACGCGGAAACAATATTATAACGTATATTTTAAAAAGTGCCATATGGGCCCTTTAATGAGAGAAGCAATTGAGTCAGTCGTAAGATAATCATAGTTAGTGCCATATTGTGGAACATTCAGGCAGCATAATTAACATATCCATGAAGAAAAGCAACTGACAGCCCATAACCCTCTAACAAAAGTGGCACAACGCGCCTTTAAATGTTACAACTATTGGACCGAGTCACTTTGTCTCACCATAAATCACGACAAAAGCGCTGAATAACGTTCGCAATAAAAACAATAAATATCTCTGGGGTAGTGCTGATGTTGTGTGCGAGTTCTGCTGACGCGTAAAGGCACACGGACGTGTGGTACTCACTGGCTTGCATCAGCTGCCCCTGACGTCCGAACACCTGGGAGAACGTGCCGTGTCCGCAAGTGAGCGTGTCCTCCATGGCTGTGCAAAAGAGCGCATCGTATCAGCGGGAGGGACGGCACAAGAAGGTCACAACTACTTATCTGAGGCTAC
Source organism: Odontamblyopus rebecca (assembly GCA_030686955.1). NCBI lineage: Eukaryota > Metazoa > Chordata > Actinopteri > Gobiiformes > Gobiidae > Odontamblyopus > Odontamblyopus rebecca. The sequence continues at coordinate 17,863,073 of CM060656.1, read as the reverse complement.
TTACTTGAAGGTCTCGACTTGGACCGTCCCGATGTCGCTGGCACAAACGCGCTGTGGCGCCTTTCTTCTTACTCCGCCGCGCTAAAATAACGGGAGGGGGTGTGACCGTGCGCTGCCCGCTCGTCAGCACGTTAGAGAGAAAGTTGTGTGATCGTGGAGGCGCATTTTGGTAGAGCCAGAATAGCGCTGGAGGCTGTCTCTCTGATCTCCAGTTGTAGTCTCCAAGCGCGCTGGCATCAAGGGACTATGATGATGCCGGAGGGTCGCGCACAGCCACTGTTGAGCAGGTGAAGTCAGTGCGCTCTCCAACGTTTGGTGATGGTGTAGTGTAGTGTGTGTCCTCTTTTCTCTCCTCCTCTCCCTCTCTCCCTCCTCCCGAGAGCGCAGTCCGTATAGTTGCAGTAGAGTAGGCTACATCAGCAGTTACATCTTTGGCTCGCTCAGATTAACCGTGCGTAACTCTCCTCTCTCTCGGCACGGCACCACACCCCAATGCAAATCGCAGCAGCCATTCATCTTCAGGAGCCCGGGACGCCACTGTACGGGGTGCCAGGAAAGTGTGGTGCTTTATTTCAGAGTGAAGAGGAAAATGACAAAGTAAAATAAGATATCTAAAATGAAAAGTTGAACTGGAGCACAGAGTGGTTTCACGCTGCTAACTTGAGAAGAGAAAGGAGTTCGCTGAGAATAAAAATTGGAGAAGAAAATAGATAGAGAAGAAACAGCGCTTATTATTACGGCAGTAACAGTGGCACAAAACAAATGCAGCTATAAGGAACCACAAGCTGCTACTGTGTGAACAAAGAGCTGCCCTGGGGCTAACCAACAAATTTGCCTTCCAGTCACACCAACCACCACCAGCCACAGACACCACACACATATAGGAAAGGTGAGTGAAGTGCCTTGCCCAAGGACGCAGTAACAGTGGATGAGTGTGTTCCAGACATTTACATTCAATAACTCTAACCAGTAGCCTTATTAATATTCAAATATCTTCAAGCCCAGAGGTTTTTATTGCCACTTCCATGCTATTTGCTCATTCTTCACAAGTTGCTTATTATCTTTCCTCAGAACAACCCATGTGTCAAGCCCAGTAGATCAAGCTTTTAGCAGAAAGTGGTAATAATAATAATAATAATAGCTCTTGCTGACTTGTCTCTGAAGTCTCTCAAAGTTGTGACTAGAGCAGCCACAGCCGTCCTGGGGTAGACATACAGAAGAGAGGCTGCCAGTCTGTGTCATCAATCTGTCCAACCACCACCAATCATTCACACATACTCACTGGAAAGGTAGATGAAGTGTTTTGCCTAAGGACACAACAAAGGGAACTGATCATCCGACGTTCTAGTTGGTGGACATGTGATCGAACCACTGAGTGCATTGTCCAGACACTTTACATTTTGACCTACAATCTTAGAGTTTAGAAACAAAAGATTATTTTATAGATTTTAAAAACACTGATACTCAAGTGGTAGTACTCAAGGAGTCAAGTGGAACCAAAGTCAAGTTCATGTATGATGAATAATAAATAAATGACTTGAAACACAATAACATAAAATCACATGACTTCACATGTTACTAAATAATTCTCTGAGCATTGAATCCATGTTTATCTTTTGTGCTGCTGTTGCCATGGCGACCCCTGCGGCGACCCAAACACTTTTGGACAGTGGCTCAGGTCCTCTCCACACCCTGTAATATCAGCCTTCTGCCTTCTGTGTTTAACGGCCCATTTCCTCTGAAGCACAACAACAACAGCGTGAGTTTTACAGGAAGTACATCTCCTCTCAGCAGACATCCTCACAACACTGGGCCAAGACTATAATGCTGCTGCTGCTGCTGCTGCTGTGGCTGCCACTGCTGGGAAAGAGAGAAAGGAGGCAGCAATGGGTCTGTTAAGTGTGGGGAATAACAGTTTGAAAAGCTGAACCAGCTGAAATAAAACTTTTCAAACATCCTGTGAATTAAAGACCTATATGAGGGGATTGTTTCAGATGCCAGTGGGTGTGCCTATTCCTCCAACTGCATTGATTTTTAACAGTAGTAATGAAGTTTATTGATGCAACCACTCCTTCCTCTGTTTTGGTATTAACTGATTCTTTTTAATAACAATGTTAATAAAGGATTGGATTTATATAGGGCCTTTCAAGACACCCAAAGCATCTTTACATGCAAATGATGCAAAAGTATTCAGAATGCAGTACTCTGAACAGACAGAACACGTTACAAAATACATTTTAATTCAGGTATTCAGTCATTTGTAACTAAATACATTTTCAAAGTATTCTTCCCATTACTACAAACACACGCGCCAAATTCATACAAAGCAATATGGGTGAAGTGTCTTGCCTAAGGACACAGCAACAGTTTCTGCCATTTCACTGCAACACCTGTACTCCTTGCAGTTTTCCATCTAAGTATTAACCGAGCCCAGCCTGGCTTAGCTTCAGAGATCAGACTCAAGCAGGTATTGTCACCAGTGGCCTTGAAAGCGATATTATTTCCAGCTATTGAATGTGCACTAACAGAAGTAGCATGAGAAGTAGGGCTACTTGTAACAGCAAACTAAACACTGTATTTGCTAAACTTTTATTCCAGTGGTTTCTTTAGCACTTGTATTAAAATGTACTTTCACATTTGACATTTACCAGTGCTTCTTGAGGTAAGGCGAACAGAAACTGACATTTCTTGAATAATAATAAAGATTGGAGGTACTTTTAACCTCCGAGTTACCTGGAATACGTGCTCCATCATAGACTGACTTTAATGGTATTCTCTTTGAAAGGAGTCAGGGCACAGAGGGTATATGAGGGAGATGGTGCAAAATGAATAATATAGGCAGCATGTGATAGCTACAACAGTCAGTGCTACTCAGTGTGGAACTGTTGGGCACAGAAACACTCTATACTACTGGAGCATGTAGCATTGGTTATTAATTCATATTGTGAACAGCATAAAACTAGAGTAGACTATTAAAGGCTGGATTATATTTGTGTTCTACATGTTTTTCTATTGGTGGAATGTGCAGCAAAAACAGACAAAAGGTTTTAAGATCATCTGAAACAACCTGATTTAAACAAATTTTTAGGAGACTGTGATGAATAAAGTGTTCATGGTCCGGTTTAGGTGTTTGATTTTCTAAAAGAGGTGACTGATTAACTGAAAAAACTGGTGTCTAAGGCTAGTTTGTGACTGTAATTTTATGCGTGAGAGACTTGTTACACAGCACAAATCAGCTTTTGTAGTTCTAATCATGTCTGCTCTTTCAGGTCAGATTGTGTTAAAGTCTAACAAGCCTTAGATAGAGCAGTGCTTCCAGTTAGCTTCACACCCCCAAGAAAAGTATCAATAGGTCAGGAATAACCACAGAACACAATGAAGTAACACAAGTAAAGTACAAATAGTTAATACATTCAATTTAAAGGCGCATTACTGTGTTAATGTTTAATGTTCATGTTCCACAGTAGGTCTATGGCATAAACGTATCTTCATGGAGACAAGCAAGTGATCAGATCTGTAGAGAGGTGAGCCTGCGAGTGTTTTAGTACTGAAAACACGTGCAATTGAATAAAAGCCTGGTAGATTACTTTAATGCCATACTGTGCATGAACAATTCCTGGAAAAGCAATAATAGGAGCAGTAAGTGAAGAGTAGGCGGCGTAAACTCCACCAGAAAAGTGCACCTTTAATATGTGCTGGAGTTAGAAGCGAATGGTCCTGTTAAAACTGGCCTGTGAGCTTACACCCATTTACAACCATATGTTACTGCTCTACCACTGAGCCACATGGAGGCACAGGCAAAACTAAATATTGACGGTGGCTAATTGAAATGCAATAAGTGACACACAGCATTCTACCTCTCCTCATAAGACGGCTCTCCCTCTTTCTATCGGTGTATTTATTTTCAAAGCTGGAGCTATAGCCGCACTCGATTGCGTTTTTATGAATGGTGGCTGGCCTGTGCAGTGCAATCACCAGAGAGTGCAGAGATTTTTCACCCTGACAGGAGCGGTACAGCACAGCGCTTCTCGGCCTATCCTCTGTCTCCACACACGCACACACATATGAGATCATAAAACACATCATGGCACCAAAGAATAAACAAGCCCTATCCACTGTAAGAAGAGAGGCTGCCATGGAGCTAAACCAACTGCCACTTTCACTTTCATGCATAATATTCAGCACCAAAGACAGTATAGAGATGAACACAGATGGTCAGCATTGTATCTAGAAATAAAAAAGTAACATGACTTTCTTTAGTGCACAGAATAATAAAACGTAGCAAGCAAAACCTTGACTGCTGAACTTGAAGTGCATCCATAGATACAATATAAAAAGTTGCAGAGATAGCAGGTACTGTATACAGCTACTACTGTGAATACACTCAAATCTGATGTATAATCAACACTGCTTTTGATACACAACTAAAAAGTACTCATACTCAAGTAATTTACTTTGTAGAAACTTCTTCCAATCAAATGAATGCAGTGTAGTATTTTTGTTGTTGTCACATTTCTCTATAGCTACTGTATCTTCTAAACCATTTAATATAATAATAATCTTAGTCTCCCAAGATTATTGGGCTATGCTAAATTGCAAGAATTTAAAAGAAGGGAAAAGGATGCTGTTTTAAATTGCTATAATTTATTTCATATTGATTATTGTTTATAAATAGTGCTTAACTTAAATATCAGGTTGGGATGTTTGGAAACCACACCTATCTCATCTATAGCGGTAGTATGTGAAGTAACAGTAATAGGAGTGGCAGTAATTCCCATAATAAAGTAGCTCTTTATAGGGGTAGTTTAGTCTCTGATGTATCCATGAGTGAATACTTGTATAATACCAACTAAGCCTATATGCTACTGTCAGTTTATGCATAGGCCACACCAAAAACAACACACAGAGTCAATAGTTTCCTGAAATTTGTCCTGTCCCTTTAAGAACATGTTATTCAAGTTTGATGGGACATTGCAGGTGAGGGTGATGGATGAGCTCCGGACTGAAATACTAAAATAGAGAAGACCTTGAGCGCTCATGTCCCGCCAGTGCAGCCCTGACGCCCGGTCAGAGCAGGGGGCTAAAAACTCCATTTAAAATCAAGTACAAGAGACACAGTCAGGATACACTGTGGACAACCTCTGCTGTGTGAATAACTATGGGTCGCGTGGCTTTGGGAGGAAAAGGATACAGCTCAGGGAAATAACACAAAGTGCATATTAGCATACTAGTTCATTTTGGCCGTCACAAGATGATTTGTCATATTTTTAGGCAAGATGCCCCTCCTGATGCAACAAATGTTTCCCTTTCTAACATGGTGGTGGCACACCTATTGACACTGGTCCCACACTGTAGCCACAGACGCCCTGGAGGGAACTGACAAAAACATGGCTGCCAATCACTGCCTACTGCCAATCGGCCACACACCACAACCATACTAAAGCAACATCTGTTGCCCAAGGACACAACAACAGCTTTAGTAGCTCATCTGTAACAGTGTAAGACAGGAAAAGGCTATGAAAAGAATATAGGTAGATTATGTATTGTTTACCCAAATGTGAAATCCAGCCGAATTCACAATGAAAACTGTAACTGTCACAATGTCATTGCTGACCCTGTCAGCAGTAATAAATAATAAATGTCATCAATACTGCAATACTGCACTGAATACACATAAGTTCAGTAATGACTATAGACAACCTCTATGATAAAACCCAAATTCTATGCAAGTCTGTATGATTAAACAGTGTGGTTTATGCAACAGTCGTTAGGTATAACAGCCTATATTAGGCAAAATTCACTCTTGTGAGCTTTGAGCTAATCAAAAAATATACCTGGAGCTTTGTTTCATTTACACATGTTTGAGTAATGCTTTACTATTAGTCAGGCATCTCCAAAGATCAAAATGCTGTGCTCCTCCTTGTGATGTCATGTAATAGTAGTTTTCAAGTGAACAGCTGCCATTTACCTTTTGTTCAGTAGATAGTTTAAAGCTTAAAAATACAGTGGATCACTTCCTGTATCACCATATGACAACACAAGGTGAGAGTGTTTTCTGTTAGAGAAAATATGTAAGGTTCCTGTGCTGAAACAAAACACCCCCGGTGTTTGTGATAGGAAAACAGCATTATAACAGCGATCAGAGAATAGCCAAAAATTGGCCCTTTAAAGGATTTACTGTACATTAATAAAACTATGAAATGCAGCAAAAGGGATGTTAGACTTGAAATGGTAGTTTGTATCTGTGATGGGAGCTGTGCCGAATAACACGGGGCTTCAGTGACTCACAGGTTCTGCTTTGAATGTCATTATGTCATCATTACACGTTTATTACACTCAAATGGGCTCAGTGTCCTTTAACTATAAAAGGGATGTTTAAAAATGATCAGATCTGAATTGTCAAAGTCTTAAAATAATGATCAAAATGACGCATTTCATTTTGATCTCATGATTCTGTCCTGAAGGTGAAATAAGTTTGATGGGGCTCATGTGAACGGGCCTATAAAGTTGGATTAGGTGTCATTTTTACAATATGATTTATGGATCAATATTTTTGGTACAACCATCAATAAAGCATGCAATGGAACCTAAGGCAGCTGAGATTGTATTATAAGAAGCAGGGTCTACCAATGCCCTTGACTTGACCTTAATGTTCTTTTACCAAACAACTGTATTTTCAAGAAATAATATCCAAAATATAAATTCACAAAGGATGAAGCCGATCATTTCTAAACCCTAAAACCTGCTGTATAAATATCAAAACTGCAAAACTTTAAAACTTTTTGCTGCCCCTCATCTGTATTGAATATTATTGGCCTATGAGATTTTATGTCATCTGAAACACAGAAATAGAGCTTTTTGTGTGGCATTTAAGAAATACCAATATTTCATTTCCCCATGTCCTACGATTTGATTATAAGTGAATAGCAATGGTTATCCATGGGTTTCAGTGATGAAAAATTTACATAGTTGCCATTGCAATTAACAATTTAAACCCAAAAACATGCTCTTTGAATTGGTGAAAGTCTTCCTATAAACCAGAAGCTGAACCCCATGAATACATTACTATAGGGTTATTTATTGTAAATGTCTGCAATCAAATAAACAGAGGCTTGGTTAAAATCACATCTCAAAATAGCATAATTGCAATAAAATAAGAATGTACCAAAGCACAAATCGAACTGCTCACAGGTTTACACAATCTGAAAAAAGATTTATTATGTCAATTACACCCACATCTCCCTTGAGGTCATTGAGAATTTGTCTTGTTCATCTTTGATACATTTTGATTCTGAAAAGCTTAAGAGTCTCTGCTGGGATTACACAAAATGCTCTGTGGACTTTCCATGCAACAGGTTAGTGTCAGACAAAAGGGTATGGACAGGAAAAATAGTTTGAGACTCAAAAATATATTATTGTAATTGTAAAATAGTCAAACAAATACTGCTTCTTTCGACTTGTTACTGCCGCATTTCAAAATAACTGGCAAATAATATTTTCTAGCCTGACCAGTCGTACTTGTCCAATTTAGAGGCCCTCACAGTCAAAACTCTTCACCAACCAATCCCACTTAACCAGAATAGAGTTTCCTTTATTTTAATGCTTAGTGTCTGTAGTGGTTTGCATGTTTTCTAAGTTACATTGGTTTAGAAGACTTAAGGGTCGCATTAAATTGCTCCACCGTAAGTGGGCAAAACAAATTGTTTGTGCACAAAATACTAAAACTAGATTGAGTGGCCAGGCTAGGTTCTTCCACATCTCATGGAGTTGACAACTATTACATGTTGTCAGAAGGCATAAGGAGTCGTTTGGGATAATTTGCACAAATTGGTGCAGTTTCTGCCAGCCACAGACCAGGATACATTCCTCTTTTGTTTAATGAAGCCAATTAAAAAGATCGGGCGACACATTTTGGCAGATTGGTTTAAAGTGCTGCAAAACACAGGACAAGGTGAGGGACTTTTAAATTGTTTTGTCGAGACAAACTCCACTAATGGGAATACTTCCCATTATTCTACAACCGAAGCAGCTGTCAAACTACAATGTGAGTCAAAGCTAGAGACGACCTGTATAAACTAAAGGAGCACACAGCACCCACATCATTCACCCTCGCACTAATGTACAGTGTTCCTGAGGACCAATTATTGCAGTAAACTACTGCCATTTACAAGTTTGTTTGCCAAACAAAATTCTATGTCATCATCTACAATAAAATAACTACAGAAAATTAAATCAGAACATTATTTATACTGTAAATAATTGTACAAACTGAAGTGTCAAGAAGAAGACATAGGAAAAAAAACAAAATGCTTGATCTAGTGTACAGTCTACTTCGCACATGCATTTTTAAGAGACATATCCGGAAATATTGGAAAATCTAAACAATCAAATAGGAAAATACAGAATACAGGATTCCCTAATTCTAAATAATACATGATTGCCATTTGCAATAGATCAGCTTTCAAACATAACAGAGCCCTAGTATTACTGTTTTGGGTCCAGTAATGACACAAATTGTATATATTAAGAATCCATTGTCATTTACACGTAATTTTTCTATTTTTTGCAGGCTGGCTATAAAAACAAGGCTCAGTTCGATTCAGGAGATAACTGGAAGATGCAGAGCGATCCCTCCCTTAAATCCAGCAAGGCAGTAGAGTTCAACTTCACTTTGCTTCAAGTGAATCGAGGCCACAGCTGCCCCCCTCTGTGCTGTCAGGGTCAGTCCAGAGCTTTGACAGAGAAGAAGCACCAAACTCCAGAAGAATGCATCCATATGGCTCTCATTTCACTGGCACCTCCTGGAAAAGACACAAGATTTACATATTTATAACATTAGGGTGTCTGTAATATTATCAAATCCAAAAGAGTTTAATATTTATGCTGCAACCGTCACAACTGTTTATATGTTGACATCTGGAAGTTAAATTGCAACTAGTCGACAGACATTTTGCAGTTAAATTTCAAATTACAACAGATAATCAATGCTTATTACTGTCTAAACGTGATACAACACAAAAACCTTTTAAACTGTCATGACGCTGACCTATTACCAATTAAATGTGTTGCTCTCAGGCTAATTAGTCTCAAAACGCACTTCCAGTTGGCATCTGCTTTCTGGCGTTACTTTATGAGATCAAACTTTAAATTAGCTCTTATTTTTCATTATCATTAAAATTTAACACCTGCCATGTTATTATGATTAAATGGGGAATGATAATATAAGCTTATCGCTGTGCCAAATGCTGTAAGATTAATGATTTTTTGGCAACTGTAATTCTTTCTTATCATCAGGATCAACACAGAAATACAACTTTCACCAAATGGTGCCAAAATGTGATGAGCAAAAGCAGAAAAAAAGTATATAAACAGAAATTCGGACATCTCACCTGAGTGTCTTTAGTCTCCTCGCTGGCTTGTTCCTCAGCCTGTCCTGTGGCCTGAGAGCTTCGGGTGATGGGACCTCCTGTTCGGTTTCGGAGGGAGAAACGTTCTTTTTTCGCTGGAGGGGACTTGGACTCGGCTGGTTTCTTGGGCGGTGCCTCTTTGCCTTTGGGCTGAGTCTTGGGGGCAGGTTTCGGTGTGGGATCGGAATGGGTGTCGGCGGGGGCAACGGGGGCGGACTGAGGTGAGCCTTTCTTTGCCTTCTTTGTGGTGGGTGATTTAGACTCTGGGAAGGAGGCAGGTCTCTTGGGTCTTCCTGGTCCACTTTTGGCTTTGATGGTCGGGGCGGGCTCTGGTTCGGCCGCTCCGGAGCTGCGTGCCCTGGTCTTACCCAGTGGTTTGGTCTCAGCCTCTGTCTGAGCTGGCTCTGGGTCTGCATTCTTCTTCCTTAGGCTCATGCTCTTGTCAGTCGCGGGGGCCGGCTCCTTCTTCACCTCAGCTGTTGCCTTCTTGCCCTTCTTGCCCGCAGGCTTCATGGGGCAGTTCACACAGTGCTTGGAGAGGCTAGCAGCATATGTGAACTCGCGACTGCAGTGAGGGCAGACGTTGGCACTGGGAGAGTCCTGCTCTTCCTCAGTTTTCACAGGAGAGGTCTTTGAATTTGTGGCAGATTTATTTTTCTGCGATATGGCCTTTTGGACAAGCTGGTTCTTCTTCTTGCTCAGGGCACTCATTTTCATTTTACCAGTTTCTATGTTGAAGTTGAGTCTTTTCGGCTGGCCCATCCTCCTGAATGCCCCCTGCCCTGCTCCGGCGGCTGTAGGCGACACCACTCCATTTGGAGACTTGACAATCTGCTTGAGGGGTATTGGGTTCTTCTTGGGAGTGTAGCGCTTCTTGTCACTAGCATTAGCACAGGCCAGTATGTGTTGGTGCAGCTCAGGCATGTTGTCAAAGCTGTTACCACATTTGGTGCATCGGATGGCAGTGCTGAACGTCTGGGGGATGTTGTGAGTGGTGAAGTTTGTTGCTGATACTACAGAGGCGTGAGAGCGGCTGTGATAGGGGAACGGTGGAGGTTTGAAACTGGGGTAGTGCTGGTTAATGCCCAATCGGACATCAGGCCCTTTAGGCTTCCCTCCCTCCGAAGCCATGATCTTTATTGTAGTGTACAGCTCTTCGTTGGGGTCCTCCCCCTCTTCTTGTGTGTGATTCCCGTTCATATCCGCCTCCTCTTTCTCTGACTCATTATTTGTAGGTACTTCCTCCGCTTGTTCTTTTGCTGGTGTGGAAGGGCTGCTCTCGTCTTTGGCTCTGGTTGGATCGGTGTAGTTCTGTGGTCGGAGCTTACCACTTTCTACAGTAGTGTGTGTGCATGTCATTTGAGGATGGAGATCTTGCTGATGCTGCTCGAGATTGCAAAGAAACGCAAACTCCTTCGAACAAATAGAGCAGACATAAATGGTACCGACCCCGTGTAGCGTGGATCGGTGCTCAAGGAATCCCGGGCCGTCTGTGAAAAGCTGAACACAAAACTCACATTTGAACGGAAATTCCTCTGCATGTACAGTGATGTGTCCTGAAAGCTCTTTAATTGAGTCAAATGGTTCTTCACAAACATTGCACACAAAAGTCTTACAGTAATCCAAGTCATTTTCCCCCTCAGCAGTTTTATCAGAGTCAGCATTAGCATCGGCTTTATCCTCAGGCGCATGGTTTGAAACTGGATTCTCTTCCAGGCTATTTTGTGCCTCTTCTTTAATTTGAGTGGGTTCGGGAATTGTTAAATTTGGGGAGGGAGGTTTGGGGGAGGCAGAGGCAGGAGAGGATATGGTAGATTCTTTAGGTGACGAATCTGCATTATCAAAACTTGGAGATTTCTCTTCTGCAGTTTCCATATTGCTTTCTATTTTTCCATTTAACAAACTGGTTGTAGTTTCAACAGCAGCAGATGCGTCTTGTGTGGCGAGTTCGTGATCTACGGAGAGATTTGGTGAGCTGGGAGAACTTTTTAATGCTTCTTCTTGGAGGCCATTTTCAATTTCTGGTCTCTTAGTGTCTTCTTCACTCTTTTCTTTCTTCTCTGACATAACAACTTCTGCGTCATTTTCTTCAGCTCTTGGGGACATTTTTGGTGAGAGCACGGGGAGTGGTCTCAGTTCCGTGGACTCTGAAGGCTGCGAGACGGGAGAACTAGGCATCATGGGAGGCGGAGAGGGGATTGTAGGTAGGACGGGTGGGGGCGGGGTAGGTGATGTCACACTGTCGCACATGGGAGAAGATGGATTCAGCGTTACGGGGGTCAAAGATGGTGGCGAGGGGTTGCCGCTGTCCGATGTTACATTTGGAGAGGAAGAGGGGATTATGTTGGCTAAGGCAGATGGGCTCTCCTCTCCAGGCAATGGAAGACCTACGTATTCATTCATGAGCACTTTTTCTAACATGCTGGTGTTTGGTTTTCGCTTTTTTACTAGTGGTTGAGGACCCGGGCTTCCTTTTAATTCAGGTTCAATGCTGTTTTTGCGATGACAACTTAAATCTAGAGCCCCATCTCCAAGGACTTTAATACCACTATCACTTTTTCGAGTGTATGAATTTGACAGATCTAATGGCTGTTGATTACAGGTATTTCCACCACTATTGGATGACGAATGCTCTTGAGTGGTATTTTCAAGGGATTCTCCATCTTTTTTATCATTCATACTGCAAGGTAGTAGTGACACGCTCTGGCTTTCTAACTTTGGCACCTTTAGCAAATACGGATTAAAAACTTCTGACTTTTCAACTTTAGCAGGAGGGCTTAGCTGTGGAGATGCGGGGGGAGAAGTGGTTCGTCTTTTAAACCTACCTGAAGTCCCTTGAATGGATGTGACTGAGGCTAGTCTATGGCTTTCACTTAAGACGGCAATGGTGGACTTTTGCATGTCCTGTGTTTGAAGTAGTTGTTTTAGTTTAGGAGAAAGGTACACAGTTTTTTCACGCTGAAAGGAGGTTGTGTCTTGTTGGAACAGCCCTCCGACTAACAAGCTAGATGAGGAAGAGGAAGATGAAGATGAAGATGATGGCGGACAAACTGTTAATGATTGAGTTTCTGTCTCTACTTTTAGATTTGGGACAAGAGGAGGTGTAGAAGTCCTCCTTTTTCCTGTTCTTTGACCGAGATTAGAAACTTGCTTTGTTGTGCTCATTCTAGGCTCTACCTTTAGTGTCGAAGTAAGCTGACTTGGACTGATTATAACAGTGTCAAGACCAAAAAGAGCAGCAGATCTAGAATCCACTTCAATCACATCACAACCACTGGCTGCACTGGTTGAGACAATTTTACCATCAATGTAGTAGTTCAAATTATCAGATATGTTTTTGGAAATATCAACAGCATAGTCATCCCTGTCAGTCTCATCCTCTGTATCAGCACTGGGCAAATAGACGGGAGGTGGACTCGCACTGGGTGACTCATCAGGGAGTTGTTGCGCTTCTTGAAGAAGCATTCCTTTCCTTCGCACCCCTTTTGGTAATAAATGCCGTTCATGTATTCTGCGTTGGTGTCTTCGCATATTGGTGTGTGTGCCAAATGCTTTGTTACAATACTTGCATGGATGCAGTTCTTTTGACTCCCCGTTTTCATCCATAACAAATGGCCGATCAGCAATTACCTCTTTTTTCTGCATGTCCATGTTGTGCATAACAGCCCCTGTGAGTTGTGTTCCTATGGCTGTGTAGTGGCTAGTCAAGTTTGTAAAATCAGAACTTGATGCATTTGTTTGTGCTACATTGCTCAATAGATTTGGAGTTCCAGCCAAGGACCCAGTTTTTTTCTTAAACCCGTTTTCATGTCTCCTCTCATGTCTTCGCCGTCCTACCTGTGAGCTAAATGCCTTGCTGCAATACCTACACTTGAACACTTGTGGGGGCTGATTGGAGGTGGCGTGGATGTGTAGGTGCCTCTCCAGTCCTTGCTTAGTAGAAAAATGGCGTTCACATTGATGGCAGGGATATGAGCCCTGGGGGTCCCCCTCAAGGTCAGGGTCATAATCAGGATCTAAGTCTGCATTGTGCCCTGAATGAGTTGACTCAGTGTTAAACGAATGGCTTTCTTTATTGGTGTCAGCGCTGGTCACGGACTGGCGATGCTGCCCCTGCACAAATGAATACTGAGCATCTTTCTGTTGGACGTCTTCCTCTAATTCATCACCATCTTCCTCCATTTGTTCTTCCTCCTCCTCCCGTTCATTTCCTCTGTCAGACATGACTCTCTCCACTTCCCCGTAGTTCATGCTAGGAATTGCATTAGCTTCCTGTATTTCTATAGAGGGCCTCTGATCCTCCTCAGTGACACCTACAAAATATGAGAGAATACATTTAGTAAAAAAAAAACAACAACATACAATGCCATAAAGTGTGTCCTTAGTAAGCATATAACATACCTTTATCCCCATCCCACATCTCCTTTGTGCTAGGCTCAGTTGTGCTCGCTTTGTTGAATCCACCCAAACCAGCCGGGCTGGCTCTCTCAAGCAGCTTTTTTCTGGCTGCAAGTCAAATACACATCACTTAAAATCAGACATGAAAACAAACTTACAAGGCAAAGAATATATAGTATTTTGGTGAAAGAGGAACAATTAAAATAAGTACAAAGGATGCTCCAAATGTTTAAAATACTCAATGGATACTTCTGTAGTTTATTACTATAAAGAGGAATTTGAACTCAGGTTGTTTAGCTACAGGGTTTGTTCTACTGAGTAATTTTATATAAAACAATTTAAAATATATGGCTTCCGAGGGCCGGTCTGATAAACAGGACACTATTTTGGGTGTGTAAGCCTCAGGCTCAAGAGGCTTCCCTGGCACCTCATCATCGGTGGAGTGTGTCAACAAGGTCATCTGACCTGGCCTACAAAGCCCAATTCATACCAGGGAGCACCACTCAGCAGCACACAATACAAATGTAAACTAAGGTGTCAGGGAGACATAATTACATGTAAGGTCTGCTAAAATGAGTATTTACAGTAAATACATAATGAATTAGTTTGATTACATCATTCTGCATACAGGGTACATAAAGGAGCTCAGAAACCTTTAAGTTTGATTTTCATAATACATTTTAAAAGACATTTTAACACTGCATTGCGTATATCAGTGTACTTCTCCTATATTAAAAAGTATGGCAACTTAGTTACAATAGTTAGTTACAATTAAATACTTTCAAAAAAAGAAACAATAGCTAGCCTTAAAAATAGACCATATCATAGCACATAAAAAGTTGGCTTTGACATCTCTATATGTTTAGCTATGTCATATCTGACACTATCTATTTCACACTATTATTAACTAAACAAAACACTGTGAAGTACTAGGTTAGGCCTACTTGTTATGGATGCAAGATTGCTACAGTCAGATACATAAGAATACTATCTAATCCCATCTAGCAAAGGGGATTTGAAACATAGAATATTTACATTCAATAACTATGAAAAAATAGTTTTATGTAGACAGTAAAGCTTAGTTTGCTCTAAGGAAATAGAGTTAGAGGCCTTTAAAATGCCATCAGTTTTTTCCAAGGCAACACCATGTTCAAAGTTCATGGTGAAAAAGGTTAATCTGTTTATTACATGCGGTGTCCTGACGCATCTGTAACTATTCACTTAATACATGTTATTTTCATGTTTGACGACTCTTGTATATTATTTTCGTCATTAGTTAGAAATATAATTAGTGCTATTTTCCCACATTTTGGTTTGTAATACCGCCATGTTTTCCATATAGATTATGATCAAATACGGATAATATTAGAATAATAAGTGCCTTATAAACTGTTTATTGTTTTGTTTGGGTCACATAGCCAACATTAGACCGAGATGTCCGAGGTACGTGCAGCAGACCTAGCCTTGTAGCCCAATGCTAAGCCTTATCAAGTCTGACAACTCGGTAGACAGGTTTACGCGAAACCAACACTACTTTACTAAGTCGGATTCATTTATAAACTGTATATTACATCTACGATAATGATTTAAGCAGAATGTTGTGCCGTAATTACGCTTTAATTGTCCAGAAAGTGTAAAAAAGAGACTTGGCTAGTCGGCTAACATGCTAGGCCATCATCTAACATACAGAGGCTCGAGCATAAGGATGGCTTTTCATGCTTTGGGAACTCAAGGAAGGTCACATCCTCGACAACTCCTTTGGCATAGGAGGAGGAAAATACACTTCAGAGTTGTTTACGTGCCTGGTTAGCCCTGGTACGTAAAATCAATGTGTTTTAGACGGAGATGTACGCTTACGATGCTATATATCCACGTAGCGATGACTTTAGTGACGAGTAACAAAGTCGAGAGTAGGCAGCAGCACATCGCAACATTAGCCTCGACTACTAGCCTTCCTACACTCGCTAGCACCGTGTAACTTCGACCAAGCGACAAAGAAATAAGTGTAGTCCACTTTTAGCCGCACTTTCGGTTAAATATAAAGCACCATAATGGTCCAGAGTAAGCCCAGATGTCATAATAGTTGAAGGGCAGGCCTCACCTCGCTTCGCTCTGGGTGAATTTTTCCTGTTGGCTCTTTCTTCCTCTATTGCAGCTGTTACCTCGGGGTTGTCTTGCACACTGTACCACACCAGCAGCTCCTCGCCTGGCCCTATAGGCTGCAACAATGAGACAAGAGGAGGAGGTGGGCCACCAATCACACGCGGCTTTGCTCAGAGGCAGACACGGTATTCGGGACACGGTGCATCTCATCTGTCTTCGGGGGGGCGAAGGATTTGACAGTTTCGCCCTAATCTGCAAGAGGCAGTCTACAACCCCATCCCAGTGTTGCATGGTGATAATAGCAGCAGCTCAGATCTGGTGGGAGTTAATGTACTGGCAAAACTTTATACTGTTCTATTTAGTGATTATTACATACAGTTATTAATAGTTAATTATTAAATTGTTACATTTGAAACCTCTAAAGTGTGTTCATTAACCTTAGTCATTGTTGTTGTATTGTGTTGTTTTCCCTCAAATAAACTTGGATTAGATCAGGACTAAACCAGGACTAGAGCAGGACCCAAATCAAATCTACATTATCACTCAAACTACTTCCAAATCCTGAGGACAAGTGTGAACGCATCCTTATTACTGCTGGCTGAAAGGGTTTATTCATCACAACAAATTAAACAGTCAACACTGTTCACTTTAGCTCAAAAGTGACTGCCCATTTCCCAGTTCTGCAACTACATTTCTCATTCATTTTTCCCATAGACCTTAATAAGTAAATAAAAGTTTGAAAGCTGTTTCATAAATGTTATATACCGCTCAGTTATTAAAGGATTTTGCCATCTAACTGCATTTAAATCTGCTTTTTGGGCTTAAAACAACAGTAATGGATCTTAATTACCACATAGCTGATTAGCCCCTGCATTGCCTTTGAACTCTAAATATTTTGAAAAGTCTATTGGAAATATAATTGGAAAATTTACTTCCAGAACCAGAGCAGGTCATCAACATGACCCCAGCTATCTAAAAACATGACTATAGGAAGTTACAATGACTACAAATTGTACTGTTTGTGCATAGTTCAAGCAGTCCTTATGCTTCTTAAATAGTTTCTTTCAATGTTTCTAAGCTTATAAATGGTACAGAACAGTGTAAAAGGTCTTTATGAATTCACACCTGGTAAATGTGAGCACTGGGGCAACATCTGCATAAGGTCTGAGCTGTCTGAAAAAGTCTCATTAAGTTTAACACAATACAGTTAACATAAGTGAGAAATTGGTATTCTATTTTTAAGGCTTGTACAGTATATTCCCAGGAGATTTAGAAGTATGTTTTATATATATGAATATGCTTTATATGATTTATATTTATTTTCAAAGGTGATGCCTAATGTACTAGACAAGCTATGTGGTCGGCAGTGGTAGATGAACCTGCTTTGATAAACAACAAACAACAATATTTGTGTATCATAAATAGAAGGTGTTTTGTCTCAGCTGCTATACATCTATAAAGAAGCCATTCTTCAATAACTTGTTCTACTACTGTACTGTGTGTTGTACTGACCCGCAGAGCCTTGTAGTATATGGCCCTGTTGATTTCCACAGGGAACAGATTCTGCTCTTCTCTGGAGCGTGCCCAGTTCACATAGCGCAGCCAGTTTCCCTTCAGAGGATCGGTGGCATCAACACACATCCAGCCACGACTCGGAAAGTACACCTACAAATACAAGGTAGAGGAACATTATAGAACATATATTTCAATTATAGATGTGAAAGATTGGGAGGGATAATATAGCTTGTTTTAGGTTCAGTGAAGATATGTTTAAGGAAAAAGAAGCTGGCAGTGCAGACGTACCTCCCACATGTAAACATTACTGGTCACCTGGGACCTTTTTTTCTTCTCTCCCACAAACGGACCAAACCTTCTGCCTTTGGGGATGAGCCGAGTGGTCCAGACCCCTGAGTATAGGAAAACAATCAATCAAAATTCATAAAACAACCAAAATTATATATCTGATCATATAATTAAGACATTACATTTCATAACATCAGTATAAGTAAAGTCTCTTTTGTCTAAGATCATTGAACCGGGTCTATTATGACGAACAGCCAGGTAATTACAATACAAATGTAAACCGTTTAGAATCACCGGCACTTTTGTCATTTACCTTCAAGGTTGTCAGTTACACCAAGTTTTTAAGACCATGTTATTTTTCTTTTAGACTTTAGACTTACCATATTCTTATACAAGTTTTGATATAGATCAAGACTATTCTAAAATAAAACTATTCAAGAAACTTTTGGCAACATTTTCACAATGGATTCAAAATGAGTATCTAGCCTAGTTTTAGTATTGATTAGTATCTGGGTATCGATTTTTGACATCCCTACTTCAAAGTTCTTAAAGGGTTAAAAAACACTGCCCTTGGGGAAGGAATAAAGTTCATACCCATTTTTCGTCTATCCTGGAATCACAATAATAGCGTTTTGTGGCATTTCTTTATTTAGTACTGCCTACTGGGAATTATGCGTGTCCTTGTTGATGAGATGAACCCATTAATTACTAGACTGTACTCACAGCTATTTACCTTGTAGCTCTTTTGATTAACATGCAGCAGTGCTCATTAATGTACTCACCTATGCGGTTTTGATTGATAGCTGAATGTCCCAAACTCAGATAGCCTGGTAACCCCGCCCACATATGAGGTGGGACTTCATCTGAAGTCTCCACTGTGCCTCCACTCAGATCCATTCACAAAAAAGCAACTACAAGAGACAGAAGATATACAATACTTGTTAAGACTAAATTATAGTAAATAGGGACCCATTTACATTTTACAACTGCACATAATCAAATAATTTAACAATTGTTTTCATAACAGACATTCTTAATGATGAGGTTGAGTAAAGACAGCTCAGCAATCTTCATGCCTGCTTATTATTGGATTTTAACTACTCAGTGTGCTAAAATTACCCATCAGGATACGTTAAGGTGAGCCTAATTATCCTAAAATAACCATCACATCCTACAATGCACCAAATACTGAGGGTTCATTTCCATTTGAAAACCTGCCAAGAAAACGTTGTACTTTGAGACATGCAGTATCAAGTCTGAATTCACTGGGGCAATTTCTCATTAGGAAGAATATGTGTGATAGACGAACCGTGAATAAGCCTAGTACATACAGCCTATTGTTTAAAGGATACAGAGTTTAGAGCTGTGAGGCAGGAGAGGCAGTAAACATGACCACTGAGAGAATGGAGAGAGATGATGCAAAATGTAATGTGAGATGGGTGTTTCTCTACTGATGGATCAGGTCCTAAAAGTTATCTGTGGGAAGGTGAAGAGATTTTAATCAATGCATAAGATGTTATAATAATAAAAAAAAAGATTTGATATTCTGTGCAATACATAGCCTATCTGTCTTAAAAGAAAAAAGTGAAGTCGCTGCTTCATCTAACAGATGCTCTGCTCCTCACTTCCTTTTGTCCCAATGTGCAAAGACCTGATTGTTGGAGTACAATAAGCAGCTGGTCAGTGTCTAGGGCGCCAGCCTCATTGCACCCACTGAGTCCATCTTTCTAGAAAGACTTTAGCATCAACTTTAAAAACAACTTTAAAGCTTATGTGACCGTTCCAAGTAGTTACTGATTCAGGAAGCCCCTGTTGTTTTGCTTTTGCGCATCTCTTTTAGGCTATATTGGTCCAACGACTAGATTTCCCCCTTTAATTCTTTTAAAACACTAAACGTACATAGGCTATTGGGCAACTTTTGTTACGTATTATTTTCTTGACACACCGCCTCTAGTGAAGTTGTGGCAGGGATCAATTGGCCACATCCCTCCTCTTTGATGAAGTTCACACAACAAACCGAGACACTGGAGTGGCCGTGCGCACAAAAGTCACGCGTGCTTTCAAATCCGACGGAAGAACCCAACAAATAGTCTTTTCTTACCCCAAAACACCCAAGAATAGCCTCTAGTTTATTGTTACCCTGATAAAGACACTATCCCTGCCCTGTTCCCTTCTCCTCTTCCCCGATGCTGCTGCTGCCTTCCTGGAGTAAGGTGCTCGCAAGCTTTTTTTTTTTATCACTCCGATGTTTCCGGTCTTTTCGCGAGAGAACACTTTCGGGTACTTGTACGCGCACTTACCTGTTAATTTGACCGCGGGGCTGGGGTAATTTTGGGCACTCTACCTGCCTTGAATCCTGAAAATGGCGGATGGAGGCAGTCAGGAGGAGTCGTACTAGGGCTTTCAGTAACTCATCCGGCTCGTATAGTGTGGAGTAGGTGCTGGGGGAGGTAGCGCGTCACAGCTTTTCGGTATACACTGCGAGGATGGGCCAAAAGTGGGAATAGCTACGAGGAGGGTTTAGTGAACAGAAAGACGCGCCTGGATACGGGTCTGTCTCTTCTGTCGCGCACACTGGACCACACAACACTGCAGCCAATACGGATCCAGGCCAATTAAACCCCTCAGCCTCATGTGGGATCTGAGCAGGACGGGCCTGTGTGCCATCTGCGCATCCTTATCCACCACTACTGCTACTGCTGCTGGGATCAAACTAACTAGACATTTTACAAGTTGGAAAGTTGTATAGTTTATGATGCAATCTCGACTTTACATTATTTAGACTTTACAGGCAAATGAGGAAGTCAGTCATGCTGTAAACCTCTGTATAGCCTAGGTTGAGCAATGTTAAACTAAAATTCTCTCTCTGTACCCTGTAGTATCCTGATAACGATAATCAGAAGCTATTTTGACAGTCCAAAGAAAATGTGTCTTTAAATTGATTATTGATTGGTTTAAGTCAAAACCAACCGTTGGTATCTTTAAATTTCTTATCATTGCTGGTATCCTCATGTATTTTTATTGCAATATGGTGATAATTATGTTATCAAGGTAGTTCATGTAAAATGTGTGAAAAATGAAAAAGAAAGCTCATTGCATTAGATTCGAAGAGGGGGGTGGGATTGAATAAATTCTCTTCTTCCCACTCCTTTTTGGGTAAAATATTTTGTTGTTGTTTTTGTTATTTCTATCATGATTTCTCTAATGTTATATGTTTCATTGTAAAATAATGTAAACTTCTTAATTGCCCAAAATTAATTTAAAAAAAAGACAATAATGAAAAAATACCCACAAAAGTAGGATTTACAACTTTATAGATACAACAAATTATAGATACTTGGCATTCAAATTTTGCATATCTGTAAACAACCAGCACAACATTATTGATCATTTTAGCCTTTTATATGGTCAAATCCTCACCCTTTATTGACATATGATGTAAACATAAAGTATTTTCTTTCACAGATTTTTTTTTTTTCAGTGTGGTAAAAAGTGCAGACTACATAATTGTTGAAATATTTGGCATTATCCACAGAGTACAATAAGGGACTTGTGTTGACGTTTAGCTCATTTTCTGCCACACACTTGTTTGTAGTTGTGTCAAGGAGGATGCAGTCCACAAGAGGCTGCTGTGTCACTGCAAATGGAGGATGAGGCTTAAGGCTGAGGCTAGTAATAAATAAACCATGTCTTGTATTTTACTATCTACCTAAATAGATTTCACATGGGATGGATACATACCCGCGTCATGCTAAGTTATACATTTTGTATGTATCTTATGACATAAGCAGTTTTATTAAAATCTTTCTAAAATGCAAGGACACCATTTGTTCTTTATTCATAATACAATAGAATTTCAAGGGTGTACAGTATATATAGGATATTTCTGAATAGTGATTCTTTTAACCTCAGTTATTTTTTCCAGGTTTTGGCCAAAAGACCTCCAGTTCCATCCTTCGAATTCTCCCTCTGATGACCGCACACTGTTCCATCATTCATGAGCATCAATATCAGGTACTGTACACTGTAGTATTGTGAAAGACTTTATCTCAGTAAAACAAGGGTTCAATGCAAATAACATCAGTCTATTCACAGTTCCAGGACATAACTAGAGTTCATAGTGTAGATTTAGATTACCTATAAGGCACCACACCCCCTCAAATATACGGGAACATAGTCTCAACATGTGCAATAAAATGTGCCATTCACTCCGCAGTGTCTTGTAGCCATGTCTGTTCCAGTTGAAGACGTATAGAACAGCGTGTACCGTATACAGTTTACTAAAAATATGAGCGAGCAGAGAAGCATGTCCCGCTGTGATGGATAGGGGAGCTGTGTCTCCTTCGGAAGGAAAATGATCTGACCAGTGGCTCATTAACAACCATAGGCATCTTTGGTCGACCTGCGTAATATGACTTCTACTGCAGCCTATGTGGTTGCTCTAATCTTAAAGGGTATTTATTCAAGTCTAACACTAGACATGATTATTGTACAATTCAGCAATACAATCTGCTTGGACATTTGCGTAGGAGCTGATTTTTCGTCGTTCAACATAAAAGTATTTCATACACAAAATGTTTTACATCAGTAACTATGATGACAGACATAAAAAAGTGTAACAATAAAAGCCAATTATTTTCTTCTTTGGGTTAATGAAGTCTAAAAACAATGCACATTACACACTATAAATAATCTTAACAGCACTTCAGTTTTAAAGAATCATTCAGGTACTTTTAAAAACACTACTATTTACATTTGTAGCAGATATAATGCCACAACTTACAGTCAGCCGTTCTATTTTTAGAGTGTGCATTCACAGTCTCCAAATCTACAGAGAACAACTGAAATAGATTTTTGGCAGTTGGAACTATAGTAAAAACAATCTGTGAACAAGAGGCCCATTATGCCAACTGTTGTAAACAAACTGTTGCCTATTTACACATATTGATTTACAACCTACAACAACGCTATAATAACCCTTTTAACAATCATTTTCAAGCCAAACCCATAAACGTTCCAAAAGTTGTAACATTAAATTGTTTTAGGTCCCCAAACACAACATAGCATAATAAATTACCATAAAAACTCTTAGAGCTTGCATTATTTACAGCAGAGAAAGTCTTCCTTCCTAAAAGAAAAACACAATGCGTTAATCAAAAGAGTAAAATTTAATCTTAAAAAAAGGATAATTACTTACTCTATTTCACCGCAGTTTTTTGGACACTGTTATCCCAACAAATCCAATGGCCATAAAACAAACCAAAGTGAAGAAGGCAGCTCCCAGGACAGCCCCTCTGTTGATCAGTACTAGGAAAGAAACAACTGTAAAGTCACTAAATGCATCTAGTACTTATGTTACTATAGTCTAATGTGATTTTTTTCAGCCTGAACCAATATCTGATATGCTTCTTTCTGCTGTGGCCAATAACAGATATCTGCTGTTATCAATATCAACATTTTAAATATCTCTTGCAAGCCCCACTAAGTCATTTTTCACTTTTGTAAAAATGTTCACTAATAGAGAAATAAAGTAATTTGTTGCATGATGTAAACATATCATCTATTTTAGCCTAATTACTCTTCTATTTCCATTTTAACTCACTAGTCTGCACTGAGAATTGTATTAATTAAAATACAGAGGCCAAATATTGACTATATTCTCAATCGACTGATACAAACACTGACCATCCCTGTGATACTATTTTAGAGTCAAAACATGCATTCATTTGTTTGTAATCTTACCTGGTGGTTCCTCTTGAATAACTGCCTCTCCAGGAGCTAGCGATTCAATGCCAACTACATTAAAAAAGAGGACTTCCTCTAGGCTGGGCTGTTTGGATTCTTCTGGAGCAGATTTACCTTGGCCTTTGTCATCACCACCAACTTCTTCAGGAATAAAAACTATTGGATCACTCGCAGCTACGGTAGGTTCAGCTGCTTCTTCTTCAACCACAACTACCACTTCAGGTTCTTGTGGTTCTGCAGGTGTATCCTCTTCAGTGACTTCCTCTGTGCCATCCGCCACAGGAATCACAACCTCTTGATCTTCACTGGTTGGTTCTTCTTCTGTACTTTCAACTACTGCAACTATAGCTTCCTCTGTTTCCTTGGGGACGGGTTCCTCCTCGGGGACGGGTTCCTCCTCAGTGACTTCAACAATGGCGACAATATCAGTTTGGTCTTCTGATTCTGGCTGCTCCTCGGCATTGTCCACAACAGGAACTACAACTGGTTCTTCTTGGTCTTCTGTAGGCTTTTCTTCCTCTGTATCATCTACAGTGGCAATAACAGGTTCAATGGGTGCTCCATCATCTTCTTTGGGTTCAGTGTCTTTGTCTTCCACAATACCAACGACACCTCCTTCTTGGTCCTCAGTGGTTTCTCCATCCTCACCTTCTACAATGGCAATAATAGCTTCATTTGTATCTTCAGAAGTGGGTTCCTCCTCGGTACTCTCAACAACAGCAATCATAACCGATTCCTCTTCTGTACCTTCCACTAATCCATCTTGAGTGGTTGTGTCTTCATCCTCACCTTCTAAAATGGTAATAATAGCTACACTTGTATCTTCAGAATTAGGTTCCTCCTCAGTACTGTCAAATGCAGCATCCACTGCAACTACAACTACTGGTTCCTCTTCTGCCACTTCATCTTGGTCTTCGCCAGTACTTTCTGCGACAACTACCAATGGTTCATCTTCCGTAGTGGTCTCATCTTCATTATCTTCAACAACAGCAACAATAGGGGTTTCTTCTGACTCCTCTGGAGAAGGATCTTCAACAATAGCAACAATAGGGCTTTCTTTTGACTCCTCTTGAGAAGGATCTTCAACGACAGCAACAATAGGGGTTTCTTCTGACTCCTCTTGAGTTGGTTCCTCCTCAGTACCTTGATCAACAGCAACTAGCACTGCTCCAGCTTGATCGTCACTAGTGTCTTCAACTTCTGTACTTTCTAAAACAGCAGCAACCCCTTCTGTATCTTCTGAAGCTGGTTCCTCCTCTACATCACTCACAACAGCAATAACAACTGGTTGGTTTTCATCCGTTGTCTCCTCTTCGGTATCTTCAGCAGTAGCAACTACAGCTGTATCTTCTTCAGGTTCTAGTTGGTTGTCAGTGCCTTCTGCAACAGCGACCACTACTGCTTCCTCTTCAGAGGTAGTTTCTGCATTGCCATCATCTACGATTACAATATCAGCTCCTTCGGTGTCTTCAGTTGATTCCTTGTCAGTCTCATCTACAGCCAC
The DNA here is from genome assembly GCA_030686955.1 of Odontamblyopus rebecca. Classification (NCBI taxonomy): domain Eukaryota; kingdom Metazoa; phylum Chordata; class Actinopteri; order Gobiiformes; family Gobiidae; genus Odontamblyopus; species Odontamblyopus rebecca. The sequence goes on along the minus strand of CM060656.1, from coordinate 17,838,113 downwards.
GATTATCAATGGTTCAGTTGGATCTTCACTGAGGGATTCTTCTTCTGTATCTTCAACTACAGCAACAACTGGTGTTTCTTGTGATTCTTCTGAAGTCGTTTCCTCTTCTGGAACAGGAATAATATCTCCTTCTGCTTGTTCTGGGGCAGGTTCCTCCTCTGATGCCTCCAAAACAGCAACTACCACTGGTTCATTTTGATCCTCAGTGACTGGATCTTCATCTACTGTGGCAACAACAGCTGTTTCTATGACATCTTCTTGAGTTTCCTCCTCCTCTCCTTCAACAACAGCCACTGGTACCTCAGCCTCCTCAGGAATAGCTTCTTCTTCTGTTATCTCTTCAACAACGGCAACAGTATCTGCATCTTCTGGTCCTTGCTCCTCTTTGGATTCTTCTTCCACAATTGCAATCACCTCCGGTTCTTCTGAATTTTCTGAATCAGCAGGGACTACACCTTCTACTGAATCCTCTGTTCCGTCCTCATTGTCAGTGGCACTGTCTTCTGGAGATGTTTGCTCAATTACTATGACTTCTTCTTGGTCAGAAGTGAGTTCTTCATTGGTAGATTCTTCAACAACAACAACTAGTGGTTCTGGTTCTTGAACATCTTCCTCATTTGTTTGGTCGTCAATAACAACAATATTTTTATTTTCTGGTTCTTCTGGGCCAATATCCTCTTCAGTGACCTCTTCTGTGTTATTTGGAGGTTCTTCATCATCTGGAGGTCCATTCTCTGGAGCAGCTTCTTCTACTGCTGCCTCTTCTTCCTTGATAGAAGTAGCCACTGGATCTAGGTTGCCAGCATCATCTTGGAATATGTCCTCACCAGTTCTCAGGTTTTGTTCTGCAACAAAGTTTTCACAATTAGAGTTGGTCCTTTTATACTGTAAGATGAACATTTCTCATATGGCAATAGTTGTGATTCAAACTGAAAACGCTTGAACAAAAGTCAATTCTGTGACAAAACAAACATATGAAATATTAAACACATGGATAGCAAAAACATTTTACTTTAGAATTTTTATATATACAAAACATCTTAACATCTGTGTAAACACATTTGAGAAGCGTTATGGTGCAAGACTAAATGTGATTTGTTATGATTAAATAAAATTAAAGTTTGTAGAGATTGCATTACTGTTGATGGCTCATTACGTAACATTAGTCATCTGTGGTAGTCCAAATGTCTCTCACGGTAAGTGTGTAACATGAACATAGTCTATGAACAACATGTGCTGTATGAAGCAGATATTTAAATTTAGCTCACGTGAATCAGCCATGAGTTTTTCCAGCACCACTCTCATATAATACATACTTGGATATATATAAGATTTCATATTTAACATATTCATTTTCTATTCTAGGTTTTATACCTTCCTGGGGTCTCCAGGATCTCTACACTGAACACTTACTTGAACATTTGCAAATTATTCAACTTATAAATAATAGTTTGGTCCATAATGTAGGCACATCTCTATCTAACTGGACATACAATGGTTGGTTTGTCAAAAGAAAAATCGTAGGTAGCCCCCAAATTATTGAAGGATGGAAAAGAAAACCATAAGTAATTGTAACTAACCATAAGTAATTGTAAATGTTTTTTAAAAGGTACACAGTGTTACTTTTCTGGTGGGGATGCCACCTGCATGACTCCATGGAGACTACTGATTATTGCTTTATTTTCGAGTGTTCCACAGTATGCCATTAAAGTATATATTCTACGGCTGTCTCTTGGTTGAAGAAGGTATTCCATTACAAGCTTTCCACTGTGCTTCTCCACAGATCTGACCTGTAACTTGTTCAAATGGCATCACCTGCTTGTCTCTATAAGTTTATTGCCATACTGTGGAACCTTCTAGACAAAGCTACAACAAACAAAATAAGCAGGTGGCGGCAGCAGCCCCTCCATCAAGCAAGTTACATAGTGTGCTTTACATTATAACAAGTACTAAAAGAACTAACTAGACTCCAGTGTAAATGTAGTACAAAACAACAACAGAAAAGTGCATCTTACTAATGGGTGCGGCTGTGAAGAGCTGGACATTCAGGAGTAGAGTCACAAGCAGCAAAGGCCACATGGTGTTCTTCTTTCTGTGTCCCTGTGAATACTGGCAGTTACTTCTTTACCTCACTGCTGTGCTCGGTCTGTGCATATAGTCTGCCATGTGACGGGGACCACATGCTATTTAAGTGTCCGACCCTGTGGATGTCCCGGTAGTGTGTGCAAGGGGCCCACCTACACAGAGAGCACAAGATGACACAGCAGTCACCTCTAGCCCCTAAAACATGTCATTCACATTTAGAAAGTTTTATACATTTATGATCATTAAGGCTGATCTAAAAAAAAAATGACATCACTATGGTCAGGGTTAGACCAATAATATTCAATAATACAAATGGAAACAAGAAAAAAACATATTAAAATGCAGATTTTTGTTGTGAAATAGCAAGTTCTAGGGTCTAATTCCTGATAGAAATGATCAGGTTTGACATTTTTAAATCTTTTGGATATTTCAATGGATATTCCCACTCCTTCTATTGATCAGCCTCTGTAAGGCTCTAAGAATTACAGGTGGATTTAAGTGTGAAGTTTCTGAAGAAGAAAATTACTTTATTTACCTCTGCAAGTCAATGTAAAGATACTAATTATGCATGAATCTGAATGGTGTTCAAATATAAATTGTGATCTGACTCAAAGGAAATTGAGTGTCTTTCCAATTTTCAGCTCCGTTTATATGGGGTTGTGATTGTCAAAATATGTACCTGGCTTGTGTTCTTTTGTGGCAGATTTTTTAATGAGGTCATATTTTTAGTACTTTGCCTGTTCCCTATGCTGTCCAGTAGTGCACAGAGTGAACTGTGTGCCTTATAACCAATGGCAGGCTATTTTTAAAAGGGGAGGCTTGACAAGGACATTACTCATATTTTAGCAGCTCAGCAACTCATGTCTCATTTGTTTATCTGAAACCATTAGAGGATCAGAGGGACTAGGGTATAGCTTTATGTAATCCTTCGAGTATACAGGAGGTGATGTCCAATATTTAATCTGTACATTAAAAGTGTGCCAGCAGAATGCCCTTTGTTTCAGTGGCTTTGATTTAGCTCATGCGAGTACAGAACCAAGAGCTGGAAACTGTACCTTGTCATCCTCTAAATGTTCTTAAGGAAGCACTGCAATGATATTAGCATTATTAGCTATTAGCTAACAGACTTGATTCAAATGCAAAGAAAAACTAATGGCTCCAGACAACTGTCCTGGTTTTCTGTCCATTGGCCCATTGTGAGTTTGTTTAATTAAAATAATAGATAAATAAATAAATAAAGGAATAGGCGATAATGATATATATTTGTGCTAATACTGGTAGTTGTAAAATTGAAATATTTTTCAACCAATATTTTTCATTTTCTTGAAATAGAGGAGCAACAAAGCTTAAAAGGCGGCTAAATGTTTACACAATAAGCATAATTACATGAACAGGAATAAAAATATTGGATATTGGTAGTGACTGAAAGAAAAAAAACATATCGGACCATCCCTTCCAAAAATTTTCAGAAATCATGCTGTATGACGATGTACAGCATGTTTTCTGAAGACGTGTACATTGTGCAGCCATATCCTCAGCAAATGAAGGTCAGACGTGAGATTTGTCCACAGTGAAGTTACCATATTTTATTTCTTTAAGTGCCATTCATGCATATTGGGGGATGGGGGTGGGGCGGGCGGTGGTATCAACAAGTCTAATAACACTTGAGTTATTTTACAGCACTAAACAAATACAAAGAGTAGTTAGCTGTGTCACCTCATAGGACGACCAAAGTAATAAACCGTGCAATGAACAAAAAAGGGACAAAAGGAGGAAAAAAATACAAGAAATGACAAGAGACAAAATCAAAAAATAAAAACACAAACCAAATATATATTAGCAACACTGAAACACTGAATGTTGAACCATAGTACAGGTAAAAGGTAGTGTCACACAAAAGCATTTTCATCACATATATACAATATAGATATATACAAACTGTCACCCTCTGATTGGACAATAACAAAATACTCTATTCTTTTTCTCTCCTTTTCTGCGAAGAAGCCACACCCCTTCAGGCCATAGACCCCACCCCCAAGAGGACAAAATGGATGATTGAAAAGACATTTATGTACAAGCACAACAACACACCAGCACTGAATACCACAGGCCTCCATCAGCAGTACTTGTTGGCAGTTCTCTCCATATTGTAACAAGGCTTTTTCAAACATTTTTTGTCTGTATTCATCTGTACCCCAAAATTGGTAATCTCTCTGGCAGGTTTGTGTTAATTAAAACCTAACTGGAAGTCACACAAGCAGACATACTCACAAACACGCACACACATACACATATACACACACACAACGTTGTGATTGTAATCCAGTCATTGCCTTAACTGTTTTCCCTTTTAACTCATCATTTTGCTCTGCTTGGCAGGTTTAGTTAAAATTGTTCAAGTTTACAAACTGTTTACGGGTTACCGGGAATAAGTGAAACACTTTTACATAGGACACACGGGGATGGGCAGTAAATAGTTTAACTAAAGTTTTGCGGTTTTCACATATTGAAATCCCAAAAAACGTAAATATTTTCAAAGCAAAAATATGTAGTTAACATATTAGCCAGATTATATTATAGATTATGTTCACTTTGTCTCCTAGACAGATATATTGCAATTTTTTGGCTCACACTCACCCAAAAGTAGTTCATTCTCGACAAAAAGCACAGCTGAATTTGATACAAGTTACTAAACCCTGTTACTCAAGCAGAAAAAGCTAAGCACAAGAGGAGTTACATCCCTGGCAGCGTAAACAAAACATGGTTGAGATCCACAGGTTTTGTGATCTTTGCCCAATGACACTTGATACTCACCCCCCCCAAAAAAAACAAAAAAAACAAAAAACAAAATAAACAAAACAAAAAAAACCAACCATGAAACATTATAAAACAGAATGATTGCTTGGTTACATGTGGCAGTATCACTATGGGTCTTTAAGTAAACTATGAAATCAAAAGTAAAAACAAGGCACCCCTCACTGTTATGACAATTTCCAATAAACAGCTGACGTGAAAGTGCCTCATCAAGAAAATTTAAAAACACATAAAAATAATAAATTGTATGATTGTCATTCAAATATATGAATTGTGTTTGACTAGCTAAAACTTTCCACTCAGCAGCAGACAAGGCGTCAGTTACCACTAGAGGGCGCCACTGTAGCTACGAATGATGACTGCATATGGGAAATACATGAGCACTTCCAATCTGCTCAGACATAAACAAAAGGTTAAATGTGCAAAAGGCTTTTAAAACATAGTGTCTCATATATTGTCATAGTCCCCAGTGCTGTCCTCGCTCACAAACACACATCTCAAATCTGCATTTAATCAGTGTGTGCATCTGCTTTTGTGCTCGTCGATAGCATACAGATGATTACAGCAATCAATCTTAGCCCTAAGATTACAAAACACACAAACACACACTGTATGTTCATCCAGCACACACACTTCTAGATAATGAGTCACTTGGAACAGTGTGATAAGAGCCAAAATTACCCATGTATGTACAGAGCGGGTAGGAGTTTGTAGATGATAAACAAACATACAACTTATACATTAAATATGATGTAATCATGGACCCAACTGACTCTAAGCCTTCACTGGAAATTATATACTGCAATCAGAGGTGGGGAATACATTTAGATGAATTTAATGAAGCACTTTTACTTAACCTTATGTAACTTTAATAGAACTGCACTTTTCAGAAGATTTTACACACCATTCTTACTCATTATTAGAGTATTGTTGTGGTCTAACCCTTTTTTTTGTGATTTTGTGCATTGTTTCAATGACATACTTTTTAACTCTTGAGTATTTTCTTGGATGACTACTTTGTACTTCTACTTGTGTAATATTATTGAGTAAAATAATTGGCTACTCACCTCTACCCACCTCTGATAGCAGTAGTCACTGGGTATTTGTACGGAGCTCTACCTGTAGTTTTGTTTCATTTTACACCTGCTGTTCAACTGAAACAAAACATAGAGCATTGTATACCAAAATATGAAAGTTTGAGAGACTTTCAAACAAAAGAGAAAATGTTTGCACTATGTAACATTTCTGAAGGACAGTTTGCCATCGGGTTATCTCTATGGAGATGCCATTGCCTTGCCCGGTACGTTTTACAGCATAGATTTAGACGTGCCCATCTCTGTGGAGACAAGCTAGTCATGGCACTAGGCCAAGTACCAGGTCCCATCTGTGGAGAGGCGACCCCTCTCACAGGAAGAATGCATGTTTTCTAAGGCAAAGCAATAATATCAAAGACAAGCAGTTAATGGACCCTCCACCAGAAAAGTTACACAGTGAACCTTTAAGTAACCATTAAAAATCGGAGGGAGGTCTATAGAAACAGGTCCAAGTGCACAGTATGAGATGAGCTAGTGTACCTATAAAAGTGACCAGCATATGCAAGTTCCCACTGTGCATACAAGACAAACTGGGCAATCCTGTTGAAATTGCTGTAGACAAATTTAAATGATCTGAAACTATATGAACTGGATAGATTAACTGGACTACAAAGTCAAAATGAAAATAAAAGATTGCTTGATAATAATACCATTAAAAAGACACTATTCTCACACACACACTCACCATTCAAAATCGTGCCCAAGCTAATTGTGCTATTCCATTTCCTTTTTTAAACATCAAGACTAAATTGTAAACCTTTAAAATACGCCAAATCCACCTTTCCCCCCAAAAGTGACCAACAAGCACCATCACATTACTCACAGAGACGGCCTGTGTTTCTGAAAATAAAAAAAAAACAAAAAAATAAAACATCTTTTTAAAAAACAGAGGCAGCGGAGGCCAATGTCAACACGAGAAGTTACAAGCGGAACACGTTTTCGCTCAAATCACAGACAGTTACAGAGCGGTGAGAGGAAGGAGAGCTGAGATATGTGGAGGGCTGCTGGCTAGTGACAGGACAGGGCCGGCCGAGGAGCTGGGTGGTTCAATGTGGTCTTAACATGTCCCGGGACAAGTACAAGCGATCAATACATGTCCGACTAGTATGATTGTCTTCAAAAGTAACATCTCCTAGGTATGTGTTTGAAAAAAGTCACAGTCTTGAGTCTACGTGTCTCCAAAGCATAGTCCAATCATGGTCCTGCGTCACGTTCCCTCGTCCGTTGGGAGCTGAGCGCAGCTGTGGGGTCCTCCTGGCGTCGCTCATTTATTATGCGTTTGTTTTGGCCAGCGCTGGGCCCTGTGTTAGACAATGGAGTCCCAGTCGAAGTCGTCCTGGATGTCATCAGCTTGCATGCGGTGGATCTGGAAGTTTCTGCTCGGGATCATGTGCTGCTGGTTCATCTGTGCATGGTGTCCTAGGAAACGCAAAAGAGAAAATATGAAGTGTAAATCAGCCTTTTCTCTCAACCACTTTCTTTAGAAACAGGTTGAAACAGTGAGGAAAAACTATGAAATGGAGCTAGTGTAAAGGTCCCTTATGTACTCTTGTGAGCTTTAAGCTGTTAGAATTAGGCCTGGGTATCGATTCAAATTCCAAGAATTGATTTGATTCCGATTCTCAAGATGCAGAATCGATTATCATGATTCGATCAGATCTCGATTCGGGTCAGTGTTATTAGAACCATTTTTGAGCTGTTACAAGTGGTTCCTGAGGTTGGTTGTATTTCCGCTACACTTCACCTCCAAGTGCATCTTCGTCTTTAATCTTTCTGAATCCAAAATGGTGCCAGACGGTAACTTTGAGTGTTTCTGGCGTCTTCAAAGCCGGGACATGGCTAATGTTGCCTCTAGGCAGCTGAGTGGCTGAGTGTCTAGCACTCACGCCTCACAGCAAGAACGTTCCGGGTTTGATCCCCGGGTCGCCCGGGTCTTTCTTTGTGGAGTTTGCATGTTCTCCCCGTGTCTGTTTGGGTTTCCTCTGGTTTCCTCCATAAACTCAAAACATGCACTGTAGGTGTGAAAGTGGTGTGTGTGTGAGTGATGGGTCTGGAGTGAATGAACAATGCTCTGTTAATAATACTCTGTAAAGCTTCTTTGAGGTGTCTGTGAAAAAGTGCTATAACTGTTGTTGTAAGGTGACCTTGGGTGTCCAAAAAGGCGCCAAATAAATAAAATGCATTACTAGTGTCTGACGCCATGTTAATTCTTTTGATATATTCAGGCCTGCGCAAATTCAATACCGCAACGAGTGGGGTTAAAGTTCACTAGGGGAAAATGTATTAAAAATTAAATCTTTGGACCTACGAATCAATCTTAAGGAATTAATATGTAAATTCAACACAGCCCTAGTTAGAATGTAGTTACCTCCTCAGAAACACACTTGAAGTTGTGTTTTTTTTTCATTCACACATGTTTAAGTGATCCTTTATTATTGGTCTCCAAAGCTCAAAATCCTCTGTCCCACCTTGTGATGTCTTGTGAAGCTGTAGTTTTCAAGTTAACTAAACTACCTTTAGTTCAGTAGAGATGGGAATTTCCAGGGCTCAAATTATCCAAATGATTTCAGTGAAGATAAATGGAGTTTAAAAATACAGTGGAGCACTTCCTGTATTACCATATGACATCACGAGGTGGAGTGTTTTTCGTTTGAGTGAAGGATTCAGCCTAAATATGCAGGGTTTATGTATTACGTGTGATGGAAATAAAACACAACTCCAGGTACATTTTGGTGAGAAAACAACATTATAACAGATCAGAAATAGTTTACTATGGGCTTTAATGCTGAAAGAGTTACCTGTCATTGTAGGGCCTGCACTGCTCATGGGGGGCATGTGGGGGTATCCAGGGGGGCCCATCATGGTCATACCCTGTCTCGAGTCCATGTAGAGATTACCTAAAAAAAACAACACAAATAGAACTAGTAAAACGTAGAGTGAAGACAGGGTTGGGATCATTAAACTGCACCTTTTAATTAAACATTATAAGCTAAATGAATGTTACGATGTCATCTGCACAACAATAGTGGTCTGCATGTTGGTGTCTTGCCCAGGGACACAATGGCAGTGCTGTTCTAGCTCCTCTGAATTAGAACTTTTCATGTTTTTGGGAGCTAAATAGACATTCTACAGTCTGCCAAAAAAGCACGTCCTACACGAAAAGCCAGAGCAGAGCAGCTTGATAGTGTTGTATAAACAGTGTACAAACAAGGACTTTGAGCAGGAGCCAGGGATGTCCCCTCATGAAAGCCGGCCTACTCCTGTAGGACCACCACAAGAGGGACGACTGCATCAAAGATTAAGTGTGACTCTATTGGAAACTGTTGTTGTGTCCTTGGGCAAGACACTTCCCCCACACTGCCCAGTATGAAGGCAGCGTGGGCGTGTTCTGTAGCAGATGTTGAGCGAAACACCAACTGTTCAATACAACACAAAAAGTCAAACCTGTGTTGAGGTGTTGGCTGGGTTTGGTGGGGTGCATGGGGCCGTGGCAGGTGGGAGACTGCACTGCCCCCTGTGGCTGGATGACTCCGGTGCGGGCAAAGAACTGGTTAATAGATGAGCAGAGATCGGCGATTTGTGTGGGCTCCAGAGACCAGTTATTCAACTCTGCTTGTCTCATACTCTCCCTCAGACCTGGCAACACACACAAACGCACTAGATCAGATTACTATTCATAATATCACTGCTATTGTGGCACTAAATGTGAGACTGACCCAGTTTTCAGGCTAAAAATCTAATAAATGATTTAATTTGCATACACAAAGCAAAAATTTTGCAATATCTTCCCATTAGGCACTAACCTTTACTATAATATTCAAAAACGCCATACTTTGCAGTCCCACACAGTAATCTGATATAGTGACCTGCTGAGAGGAGGCTTTTGGTGATTAAACTTGAGGCCACTGTTTTTAATTAAAGAGCTCACATTAATTATACTCAATAATCAAGTCTGGTGTCAACACTTCAACATGAATCTAAAGCAAGGCCACTCAGCTATTATTACACTCTACGGCATCAGTAAGTGAGCCTTGAGAGATTAAAGAAGAACAAAACTACTTTTACACCTTAGAAATCGCATGTTTCTTGTAATGGTGTAGATTAGAGTTGTACCTTGGAAGGGTGAAAGGTCAACATCAGCCCAGTTGTAGCTGCTAGCGATGCGACAGCTTTCTTTCAGTGCATCCAGATTTGGGTACCAGTCCGACAAAATACCTGGAGACACAAAACAAAGCATTTGAACCAACTAGAATAACTTAATACATGACAATAAAAAATGTGAAATCAATGTTTTCCTCAAAAATCTCATGCATGAATATCATACATTGTTAGATAATATAGAAAGTTTAATGCCAAACATGGAATTGGAGCCTTGAAGACAAGTAGGGGGCACTCTTACAGAAAAGTTACATAGAATACATTTAATTTTGTGTGAACTTTTGAATTATACAAGCAAATATTGTATATGTAGGATTTTCACTGTTCTCTAGTATAAACAGCCGGATATGGCCTATTACCTGCAGTATTTCATGGTAAGTTTTGATAAAGCTAATCCAAGAGCATCATAAAATATATATTGTGCATTCTACATCAAATAACCCACTAGACTCTTGAGCAGCGCTGTGATGGTTTCACAACATCCAGCGCTGTAAAGTGGGACTCCAGGCCTGATAAACAGTTACTTAGAATTACCTTATTCTAAGCTGTGAAGGCTTTACAATTTATGACATAAATAAATAGCACTATAACACCCAATAAAACGCTTTATCGGGCTCTTAAATATGTCAGTACCCGTCTGTGGCCACTAAGAGGCGCCATGTGACTCTGGAAACACTGGCTACAGCAATGCTTTGTTCTCACTGAAGATAATAAATCAGGGGATGATTTAGCAGTGAGATGATAATGTAAATATTAAGCCCATAAATATTGAATAAAAACAACTTTAAGGGTTATGTTTTATGTTTGCTAAATAAATCTTCACACGCAGGTGCTGTAAAACCCACTAAGACTATTGGTTTTAGAATGATTCATAGATAAAGGGTGAGGGAACATCACACATTCCACCACACACAATTAGCAAAAACATATGACATAGCTGTGGAAACTGAAGATTCTCTCTTAAATCTAACCGGTCTAGAAAAATCATTGTAATTCATAATTAATTAATGGTTTTTAATGACAGCCTTGGATTAGAAATAGGTTAAATATGTTTGCAAACTTATAAAGGTCTAAACCAAAGATTGTTTCTCAAAGCTACTATCTGGTCTAGAAAATGTGTTAATCAATTCTGGTACTTAATTATGGGCTTCTTGCTTTAGCTGTTTGATTAGATGGTTAATAGGTTTGCAAAACAATATTTTTATCCATTCTGAATAGCTAACATTTATAGTAGACTCACTCCACTGTTTTGTCCTAAAAAGATGCTCCTCTGCATCTTGTGTAACAGCTGATGAAGCATGACAAGTACAATATGAGCATTTATACAGGCAGGAGGGTTCAAGTGTCTTGCCCATAGTATTATGATGCTAAAATTTCAAACTGGATTTTGATACTAAGGAATAGAATCAATACTTGATACCACAATCATCACGTGAATGCTCATTTTATATAAATAATGATACTTTCTTTAGGTTACCCTGTGGTCTTCGTTCAGAGAATTTTGTCCAATTTATGTGATTTTTTTTTCAGTATCAATATTTGCTCCAATAAGTATCTAGTTTCAATACCATTTCACATTTGACAACTACTTGCTCAAGGAAATAAACTACCGACCTTCAAACTAGTGCGCCAACATCTCAGAAGGTAATTCTCAGATGTTTAACACGTAAATCCTGCATATTTAGGCTGAGTTCTTCTCTCAAACAGAAAACACTCGGTTTCACCTTGTGATGTCACGTGGTATACAGGAAGTGCTCCACTATTTATAAATACATACACCATACACCTGGAATTGCCACTCTACTGAACAAAAGGTAAAAAGTAGCCATTATCTTGAAAACTACCGCTTCATGACATCACAAGGTGGAACAGCATTTTGAGCTTTGGAGATGCAGACAGACTAATGTTTTAATAATGTATCAATCCGACATGAGTGAATGAAACCAAACAGTTCCAGTTTTGTTTTTGATGAGTTAAGAACGTTCATTTATAGCATCTGATTGTCTCGAATGTTGTGATCTGACACCAGCACTAGTCTCACCTGTGTTGCAGCCAATCTGCTGCTGGGCTGGGTGGGTTGGGTGGGACAGGCTTGGGTGCTGCGCTCCATGGGCCTGTGGGTGCTGTCCGTGTTGGGCGTGTTGTGATGGGTGCGGCGTGTGCTGTGGTGGGTGCTGTCCATGGGATGGGTGCTGTGAGTGCCCTGTGTGCTGAGGGTGCTGTGGGTGTGCCTGGTGCCCATGGTTGTGTTGGTTGTGTTGGCTGTGTTGGTTGTGTTGATTGTGTTGATTGTGTTGGTTGTGCTGATTGTGTTGGCTGTGTTGGTTGTGTTGGTTGTGAGGGCCGGCGTGTTGAGGGAGGTGCTGTGGGTGGGGGGAGGCGTGTCCCGGGTGGGCCTGGGATGGGTGGGACAGGGGCACGCTGGCTGGGTGCTGGTGGTTGGGGTGGTTGTTGGGTTGGTTGTTGGAGAGGTTGTTCTGGGAGCTGATGGTGCCGCTGGGGGAGTGCTGATAGGAGCAGGACGTGTGCGTCTGCTGGGACGAGTCTGACGGGAGGCCCATGAGACCTGAGGACCACAAACCACCAATTATAGAGAGGGGCACACAGACTACCATGACGACCACTGTGGAAATGTCACTAGAGACCCAAGAGTTTAGGGACCAGAGTGGGGAGTGAATCCTGCGCTTGTGTGAGTGAGATTTCCAAATAAAAATCACATTTGGTGTTACATTTGAAGTGGTTATGGACACTGGTGTTACTATTGCATTTTGTAAAATCCGGTAATAGACATTTATAGTGAAAACTGCACATGTTTTAATATGTAATTATAGTTTTGTTTTGGTTGAACAGGGCGCTCATGGCAAAAGCTGATACTCTCATTGAGGCCTGTATAAATGACAAAAAAAACAACATGTTCCAAATAGAAAAAAAAACTTGCTACCAAATGGAAAAGAAATTAGTAAAGAAAAAAGCACCAGCATATATTAGATTTCTATTATTATTAGTTAGGTTAATTTTGTAAGACGATTTCGAAATATAAAAGAAGAAATATGCCCCACTTACTACACTGTTAGGAAAAGTGCATTTTAAAATAACAATGAATGAACAACGAGAATGTACCCAGATTTGTATCATCATTGGTGAGGTTAATTTCAGTAGAAGATCATTTGACACAACAAAGTGAAGCAATGAGCCTCTCTGACAAATTTACAAGAACAGTGCATTTTAGAAGTGACGTAAAAGAAGGCAGATTTGCAATACTGTGGAGTAATTTGGCAAAACCACAACACGAATGAATGAAACACACAAATGACTAGGCTTTTCACGATAACAAATTTGGACGCACGATATGTTGCAACAGAAAACTACTGAAACTATTTTATGCCACTGACACAAAGTAGGATGATTTTAAATAGAAATCAATTTTAAAAAAGCATGAGCTGCAACAAATAAATAGCAGAATGAACTAAAGTTACTTATTCTACCGTTTACAGCTCAGAGATTTTCGTATTACAACAAAAATAACAAAAACCTCAAAATATATTTAACTTTCATATACTGAATGATAAATCCAATCCGTATAGTAATTATCATGACAGGCTCAAGTGAATAACTAATGTCATCTTCACATCCTTCACTACTCAAGAGTTTCAGCTTCCTGTTATAGTTTTAAGATTTGTTAACATTTTTATCTTTCAAAAGGTACAATATTTAGTTTCAAATTGTTAATTGCTATGACAACTGTCCTAATCTTTCATGATTCTGGACCCATGGATAGACACCCTGGCTTCTTGAGACAGACCAGCTGCCATTTTGTTGCAACAGGGAATGACTCAGCAGCAGCAGCAGCAACAGCAGCATCTTCCTCCTTGCGGTCGCCTCTCCTCTTTCATTGTCTCTTTTCACTTTTCACACCTCTCCAAGCCTCAAGTTCTGCATCCTAAACTAAAATCATCTGAACAGGCCCCGCTCCTAAACTAAAATAATGTGAATAGGCCAGGAGAGCTGTGACAAGAGGCTTTCCTTCACTGCTTTGACTAAACCCATTTTAAACTAGAGTGCTTTTAGCCCTCGCAATCTGCCTGAACACTCATCGCCGGGGTGACGGGGGTGCATCTCTTATCTAGCACCGAAAAACCCATTGTCCAACCAGGGAAATACAGAAAAGCAATTAACGTTGCATAGGAAAAATAATGCTAGCTCATTACCTATTATCAAAGGCGGGAGAATTAGCTTAGCGTCTGCAGCGGCCAAATGTGGCTTGATTATTTACGCTTTTAATTGCTCGCGCTCGTCTGACTAAGAGATTTCGCTTTTATGTGCGAAGGGGAAAAGGTAATAATAATAGATGCAAGATTAAAGCTAGGGGAAGTCTTTGAAAATATAAAAGTAAAAGAATATAACAAATTTGATTTGGGTGAAAAGTAGGTTAGACGCAGAAATGATCGTTAGCAGACTTGTCAAACGCTCTTTGTTTAGAAGTCAATCATACAACAGGCAAAAAAGCATTGGAGTTGAGCAGGGAGTGAGACGGGCGCATTCCTCCGCTACATATTTTTATATCAAGGAAATTTGCGGCGAACCTGATTGGAGCAGACTGCAGCCGAGATTTCCCCTCACAACATAGCAAGAGATATTTGCAACATGACAAGATGCAGATAGCTTTCATGTAAGGCAAAAACTATAAAATTGGAAGGAGAGAGCAGGGCATTCATTCAGTGATGTCTTAATAAAATATTCAAGCTGTGAACTTTCAAACTGCCTCGCTATATAAAAACAGGCTTTAATGCAGTTTAGGCAAAAAGTTGGTTCCATACATTGTAAAGCTGTAAAATAATGCACATTTATTGTTATTCATAATGCAGCATCTGTGAAAATAAAGGTATAGTCATAGTAATGCTACATGGAAAAAGGCACAAAAACCCTATTATTTGTTTTGAAGAACACATATTGTGTTTAAACCTGCTATATAAGCATAATCTATGTCACTTGTGGATCATTGTGTTACAGTTTGCACATTTTAAATATGCAATGTGATATTCATCTAAACTGGGTTAATAAAAGAAGTAAAAGAATAAAAGAAGAGGGAGCTGATGTCGCCACAAACGTCATCACAACAAAGAGTTTCCACCTCCTATGGATAGCTACAGATCACGGTAGCAGTTTTCCCTTTGTACCAAAATGACTTTGTGATGCTGCTGAATCCTACATGTATCTTTAAAAAATCAAATTGTAGAAGGAAATAAGTACTGTGCAGTGGGCGTATGCTGGACACAGTGGAAGTGGGGGTTGATCGACAATATGGCATCTTGAAAATAAGTGTTTAAAGATTGCTTAAACATGCAAATCACTTCAAATACAACTTCGAGAAGGTAGATGAGAAAGGCAAACTACTAACCAAACAACACGGTTAAAAAGTTCTGAAAAGTTGTATTTGCATAATATTACTATAAATTCATAATGGCACAATGTAATAGGCATTTCCATAAGAGGAGGAAACTAGTGTCAAGTAGTGTTAGTAGTGAAAATGCATTATATATTTGTTACTTATTGAGCGTTTTCTTTCTATATTTTACCAGGATAGTTTTGGCTTAAAACAGGACCCTAATTGTACATGTTTTTCCTGTATTCTGATCAGACAGAAAACTACAAACTCCATATAGAATTCAGTCACATTAATTTTTCCTGTTAGCCACACCATTTTTGGAACTTTCCAAAGATAAATTTAGTTCTGACCATTTTATTTTGCACTGTTAATTTCTATGGCAACGGTCCTAATTTTTCATCACTCTGAAAGCAAAGGATAGTCCAATTAACTGCTGCTATGCCCGTTGATTTCTTACTGAAACCAATTAGTGCCTTACGACAGTATCCTTGGGTTTCAGAATGATGAGAAATTAGGACCATTGCCATAGCAATTTACAATTATTAACAAAAAATCTTTTCGATGGGAAAAAGTCCCCAAAATGTTGCCTATAATAGGAGGCTGACGGCCTTGAATAGTCAGTATGCTGCAATATCCCTTAGCCTAAAATGCTGTGCTAATCGGAGTAGCTCTCTGGTGTGTCTCCAGAGGGCGCTCACCTTGTTGGCTGAAGGACTGCTCAAAGACAGACTTGTATAGGCTGCGGAAGGAGGCACTGAGATCTTCGAAGTCGGAGAAGAGGAGCTGCTTGTCTCTCTCGGGCATGTTGTACTGGGACTGAGGGGGCTGCTGCAGGCTCAGGGGCTGGGTCACAGGCTCCGGGTGACTGCTCACCTGGGGGGGAGGGGAGGGTTCAGTTATGAAGAAAATATCTACAAAGATTTTAGATGGAAAATACAATTAGGGCTGCACAATACTAAGAAAATCAAATAGAGATGGTGCAATTATCTGTAATGCTTTATAGTAAGTACACTTTTAATAGCCTTAAAGAAGCATTGTGTAACTTTTTTGGTAGAGGGTCAGTCAAATTTCCTCCATGGAGATGTTATTGCTTTGTCTGGATAGTTTCACAGTATTAAACGTTTTATCATCATGGAGACCAAACCAGACCAAGTTACAGGTCAGCTCTGTGGAGTATTTTTGAGCTATAAAATCACCTGTAATTGAATAAATGGTCACTATGGAGACAATCAGGTGGCGAATCTTAAATGCCATACTGTGAAATATCTCAGGCAGACCCTCCACCAAAAATGTTACATAGTGCTGCTTTTAATGAGCCACGGTGACCAGACAAAATGTATTTAAAACAAAATCAATAACTTGAGCTTTGTACAAATAAGCAGCCCTTTCAACCGTGTGTGTGAGTGGGTGGCCCAAGTTACGCCCTCGCCCTCTCCGTGTGGTACCAGCTCCTACGCCCCTCCAGCAAAACCATTCAAAGCCAAACGTGCCCCGACATTACAACTTCGGTCACGTCCAATTTTTCCTTTCTTTTCTCAGCTCGTAACATCTTCCTTTTTCAATGATGCCGGGCGAGAAGTGCTCAACTCCCAGACTGCCGTAGTGAGTGTGTGTTTATAGAAAGCTTTGGAGAGAGAGGAGAGGAGAGCGCATCCAGCCGATCGATGCTAGTGCCTGGAGCAGAGGACCACACCAAAGCATGAGCCGATCTGGTGGGAGGACATAAGAGACATAGCCTCTCTTTGTCTAGCTTCCAGAAGTGTGTACATCTTCCTCTGTAGCCCTTAACCCCGTGCCGTGATGTTGGCCCGCCCTCACCCTTCTCTGCGCGCCTATCCACGGCTGTCTGCGGCTGGCTCGCTTCGGAAACCACCAGGGGATTGAAGATACAGTGAGATATGGGATGAAGTAGGGAGTTTTGAGTCCAGTTCGTGTTTCATTCACTTAAAGAGACAATATCTGCTGCTTGGTAGTAAAGTAAATTGGAGTAGTAAAATAAAAGTAAATGTGTTTATCAGTGACGGTCTTGTCACATGGTTAGTTGTTGCTATAAGTGATCATTAAAGGGGCTGTATAATGCAAAATTGAGCTTTAAGCCATGGTATAATCCTGTTATCTCACCAAAAACATACCTGGAGCTGTGTTTTGTTTCATTCACACATGTTTGAGTAATCCTTTATTATATATTAGCCTGTCTACTAAACTAAAAGGTAGCTGAAAATTACCACTTCATGACATCACAAGGTGGAACAGATCATTTTGAGCTTTGGTGCAGTAGACTGGCAATTCCAGGGCTTAAATAATGTATTTTTTTCAGGGTTTGGGGTTTTTACATTTTTCACACTAACGGCCCATAGACTAAATATATTAATCATATTTATGAATCAAAAATGAAAAAACAAATCGTTATCTGTTTTTTCATTTTGGTTTTAGAGGCAAGTAATAAAGAAAAGAGTTGTTTTTTCATTTTCTTATTTTTGGTTCTATATTGAAAAACGAATGAACGAACACGGATACATGGATTGTTTTCTTTTGGGTTGTTTTTATTACTATAACTTCTATAACTTGCCTTTTGAGATGAAATGTTGCTTGTTGGTCTCTGATTTTATAAAATAAATTTCCCCCAAAAAGTGTGATTTATAATCCGGTGCGACTTATACATTTTTTTTCTTCTTCATTGCGCATTTTTTGGCTGCTGCGATTTATACTCTGGAGCGATTTATAGTCCAAAAAACATGGTAATCCAAATGATGGTGTATGGAGTTTAAAAACACAGTGGCGCACTTCCTATACTACCAGATGACATCACAAGGTGGACCAGAAGAACTGAACCTAAATATACAGTCTCTGTGTGTTAAATATGTGTGAATGAGACCAAACACAACTCTGGATATGTCTGTGATGAGGAAACAACATTATAACATAACAAAATAGCGCAATAATTAGGATGGGAATAAAAAGGAAATGGAAAATCTCAGGTAAAAATAGTCACATTTATTTGCCAACAAGAAACATGATCTCATTAGCTGTCACCTTAGTAGTAGCAGTAATAGTAGTAGCAGCAGCAGTAGTAGTAGTAGTAGTAGTAGTAGTAGTAGTAGTAGAAGTAGTAGTTGACAATGCAGT
This sequence comes from Odontamblyopus rebecca, assembly GCA_030686955.1. Taxonomy (NCBI): domain Eukaryota; kingdom Metazoa; phylum Chordata; class Actinopteri; order Gobiiformes; family Gobiidae; genus Odontamblyopus; species Odontamblyopus rebecca. The sequence continues at coordinate 17,819,450 of CM060656.1, read as the reverse complement.
GAGTTAAACCGGAGAGGAGCTTTAGCGCACTGGAGCCTTAACAGTGTGTCTGCTAGCGTGTGTTTGATAAAGGGCACAGAGGAAATTACATGTGCGGACACTGTTTAATTGGTGCTTGTTCATTTTGCAGGTGTCACTGTCTTTTTAATCAGAGCGCATTCTTTCACTCGTATAATTACACTCATCGCACTGTCCACGCTCTGTTCTGAGGAGCTGCAAAGGTGACGGCAGAGATCTTACACAAGAACTCCGTCACACAAGACCATTTTCGAATCAGACGCTAGGCTTACAAATCATTTTAGAGGATTTACAGATTATTTTTTATTACAACACAAATTAAAACCAGATTTATATTCTTGTGTTTTGCCACTGCTATTTTGGGTAATGTGAGAATGGGGCTCAATCTTTAAAAATGTATTTACCGTATTTTTCGGACTGTAAGTCACACTTCTTTCAGGGTTTGGGTGGTTCCTGTAACTTATACTCAGGTGCGACTTAGATATTAAATTTTTCGCACTGATAGTCCATAAACCATATACATGAATCGTATATATATAAATTAACAATGAAAAAACAAATCGTTATCCATTTTTTCATTTTGGTTTTAGAGACAAATAATAAAAGGTTTTTTTTTCTTCGTATTTTTGGTTCTATATTGAAAAACTAATGAACGAATGACACACGGATTGTTCTCTATTGTTGTTTTTATTACTATAACTTCTATAACTTTCCTTTCCAGATGAAATGTCAGTTGTTGGTCTCTGATTTTATAAAATACATTTCCCCAAAGAATATATATGTTTTTTTCTTCTTCATTACTCATTTTTTAGCTGGTGCGACTCATACTCCGGAAAATACGGGTAATCAGTGCCATTGGGTCTGAAAAAGGATAATGTTTACGCTTTAGAGTGAGACAAACCAACTCTGAGACAAAAGATTAACACCCAGCAACAGTGGACCTCACATATACTGTTTTGAATATTAATTGTTGTATAAATTGTTTCAAGTAAAAGAAAAACACACCAAAAATATTATTATAATTGTATATTTCTGTAAATATAGTAGGAATTTTCATAGTGGCAATTCTAATAGTAGTCTGAGAAGTAGTAGTAGAATTAATAGAAGCAATAGTAGTTACAGAAGTAACTTTTTGAAGAGGAACTTTACGCATCTTCACATCTTAAGTTTTAAATTCAGTTTATGTGTCAAACCTGTTAGCGCTTACGTGTATGTTGTAGCCAAATAAAAAAGTTATGAGAGCATTTGCCCTGATATTTTTATTAACTGAAAATGTGCATCCCTAAAACGTTTTTAATAGTTGCAGACGTAGTTTTAGTAGTAGTATCATGTTCAGATAAATATAGCAAGGTTTACAGTTACTTAAACACCAATCTGCAAACGTAAACAACTAAATATTAATTAAAACGAAAGGCCTATTGAAATCTGAGTGTCTGGAGCGTGCTGGAACTTACTGGTGTATAGCTGTGCACACTGCCCACACTGTTGAGGTTGACTGAGGCCAGGCTCTGGTCTGAGAGGCTGTTGTTAAGGCTGCTCCTGGGACTGTCGCTGCCCTCCTGGTCTGTGTTGTACAGCGCCACCTACAGCACAAACAGAGAAATACAGATCTGCTTCATTTTTGCATTCGGTGTATTGAGATAGGTTATTTTGCCTGAATTTGTTGTTCAGTCATTCCACATTTAGATAACTGACTAAAATCATGAAGACTTACAGACTTAAAAATATTGATTGTGGGCGTATGATTAAAAAATACATGAACTCTTTTTTTTTTAGGTGCAGCCAAAATGAAAACATTATACATGATTATAAAGTTAATCTTTGGAAATATGACTGGATACGATTTTGCTTTCTCCAGTTTTTGCAGGATCTTTTAAATACAATGGAATATATTGCAGTAAATGTGAAATTATTAATATCCTGATAAGGGATTTAGATCAGACCAGTTCTTAATCTATTCACACTAAGTACTGCTTGACAAAACATTTGGCTTTTTGCGTACCACAAGATCTAAACCAGGTCTATAACAGGACTAAACAATGCTACAGTAGTAAGCCCAGAACTAACCCAAAGGAGAGCTAAATATGGGTCGACTCCAACTTAGACAAAACACTAGAACTGCAGATGTATCCAAGGACCATCAGAAGAAGCCTACATAGTAAGGATTCACTGATTCAGCTTTTTCATTTCCAATAACGATTCTGATACTATAGCTTTAAGTATCTGCAGATAACCGATACTAACAGATACCAGTGCAGAGACCGAAAACAGCATTTAGCTCCTTAAAATAAGTCAGAGTTGATCCAAATGTGTTATGTAGCTGTTAAAAAGCTCAAACTTTCAGGGCCAGTCATGGGCAGTCTTTTCACATCAATGTATATGTCCAACCAGGATATTGTCTAAACCGATATTTGTAAGCCAATATCAGTTACCAGTATCGGATCAGTGCATTCCTACTGCATACTCAATTTGTACTCATCCTACAGATTGAGAAACAGATATAGATATGGTTCCATGGTTGTTAGTGTTCACACGTCTCTTGCGCCTGTCATCGCTCACAGATGATGTCTCAGAGCCGCACTGTTGATGTCTGGAGTTTACCTGTTTCACTATGGAAATATAATGACTGCTATGGCTGCATGCTTTGGCTTGTCCTAATAGCAGACTACAGTCTCTACTGGAGACTGTGTAGTTCTCCCTTACACCCTAAAAAGGAAAGTAACTGTACATGTTTTAATAGTATAATGTTATATTGTTGTTCATTTATTTTTTGGAGAAAATTACTTTATTCTAAGTCTATTATTAGTGGATGTAGCAGCAAATTCAAATTAGGGCAACTCAATTTAGAAAAAAGAAAAAAATCTGAAAGTCTTCAAATCATAATTGGAATTACAATTATTCTAATAATTATTTTCTTTGAGAGGTGAGGCATGATTTGGGCTAAAAGTAAGAAAATGAATAGAAGAAATTAAAGCAGCTGACGTATCTTGAAATTGTTGTAAACATAATCTATAAATAGAAAGGCACAATCGCTCGAATCTGCCCACTGAATACACGCAAGGGCTCATGTTAATAATATCAATGACATAATTTTTGTAATCAATTACCATATTTTTCGGACTGTAAGTCGCTCTGGAGTATAAGTTCCACCAGCCAAAAAATGTACAATGAAGAATTACAAAACATATATAAGTCACACTCGACTATAAGTCACTTTTTTGGGGGGGAAATTTATTTGATAAAATCAGATTCCAAGAACAGACATTTCATTTTGAAATGCAAATTACAGTAATAATAATAGAGCAGAGAACAACAGGCTGAACATGTGTGTTCACGTCACATATGAACAGTTATTCAGATAATGTTCTTTCTGCTACTCGATTACCATTTTTCATGTGCATATTTCACTACTTGCATCTTGTAATCTGCAGAATATGATTCACAGATATATTAAATTATATATTTTAATATATGTCTGAATATAAGTCACAGGAACCACCCACACCATGAAAAAAAGTGACTTATAGTCCGAAAAATACGGTACATTACAGTGCTAATCATAATTGTTATTACAGTTTGATTACTTAAACAGTCAAAGTACCAAAGGTTGTTTAGTAGTGGTAGTGGAATAAGTAGGGAGTAACAATACTTCTATACTAGAAATAAAAGTAAGAGTAGATGTACTAACAGTAGCAGAGGTTTCTTAAGAACCTGTGTCTCAGTACTTCTCTCATAGTTGAGTAGAACTGCTTTGTATTAATTTTGCTGCACAGTTTTATGCACATCCTCCATTTATGTGTTATTTACAATCTCAGGGTGTTCTACCTCCACTGGAGAGGTGTCTGGAGAGGGTCCCGTCATCACTAAAGGTCGTCCTCCTCTCTCCGTCTTCTCTCTCCCACTTCTCCCTCCACATCTCTAGCCCTTTCTCCCCTGCTCTCGCTCTCTCCCTTCTCAGTATCCTCTCTCTGTCACCTCGCTCTTCTCTCCCTCTCCCATTCGTCTCTCACTCCTCCTCCACCTCCTCCTGTATCAGGCACATCTGCTCACACAGTCCTGCTCCACTGGGACAGTCACAGAGGCGCACACTGACCTTTACTCACCAGAGGAACTAACCCGAGCACTTCAGCACGACAATCTTAATTATCGTCCAATAAGATTTAACCGCCACCTGCCCTCCCAAAAACTGCTCAGTCAGACAGTTAAGACAGCAACGCAGGGACAGTGCAGATAAGGAGGAAGTTGATACCCACTCAGAGATTCTGCCCAAAACCATGAGGAAATGAATAGAATTGACATCAGTTTTTGTTCAAGGCTTGTTTGGAGTTTGCACATTATTCCTGTGTATATTATGGTTTCAGCCTAGAACATGCACAACAGGCTCCTCACAGCTATTGTAGTCCTGATCAAACCTACTTCAAGATCTGGGCCCACTGCTCCTACAGGTTACCCCAACATTTAAAGATAGGTCAAATTTCCTCACAGAAAATAGATATTATGGAGTATACTTTGACCTAAAGTGTACTCCCAACACAATGATAAGTAATTATTGAAAGATACAAATATTATCTTTCAATTTGAGAGTCAACAGGCCACGACCGGTTTGGCGAGTGCAGTGCTCACCAAGATAAATAATTAAACCTCATTGTCTTGCCATGTTTTTGCAGCAGTGGTTCAGCTGGTGAAAATAGTTGCACAAAATGAATATGATTAGGGAGCTTCACATGATGTCAAAATATGGAGCCATATCCTGTGCACTAATTAGCTCACTAGAATATTTTCTGTACTGACAAAACAGGAGAAGTTTTGAACACAAAGCAAGTGAAGGGGCAGCACAGTTTACACCAGTCTCAGGATTGCACCCAACCTTTCTGATTAGCGACACTAGCAAACATTAGCAAATGAATGGCATCCTATCTCGAAACTGTAGTTATTTGAAATTTAAGGGTTTATCCACATATTATGGAGACGAACAGGGTGACGCATGAAAGACCAGACTGTTTAATACGTTACTGATGTAACAGATTTAAATATAACCAAAAGATTGGACACACAATCTTATTCAACGTGTTTTTTTCTTCCTACAGTTTAAATACAGAAGCCACCAAATATATGTATATACAAATATATGGAATTATGTAACAACTCTATATCTGTTTTCTATATTTTATATTCAAATCCTCAGCCACCCTTTGCTTTATTTACCTTTTTCTTTGCTATATAATCCCACATATTTTGCTTCATGTATTTAAAATAAAGGAAGTAGTAAAAATAAATGAAAAATATAGCCGCAAGTGGCAATGATTGGCCCTTGCACCCGCGCCATGCCCTGCCAGCCCACGCCACGTCGCAACCGCACATGCCACACCCCACAAATGCACTTAACCCCTAACATTACCCTATTTTAATTCTAGCCCGAATCCTAACCATAACGCTAACCCTAGCCGCAACCGTAACCTATCCTAACCCTAATCTTAACCCCAGCCCTAACTGTAACCATAACCGTAGGCCCAACTATAATCCTAACCCTAAATAGGAAAGTATGGAAATTACAAAAAATGCTGAGTCATCCTTAGTGAATTTTAATCCAATATTGCTGACCCCTGGTGCAGTGGATGGCGTTGGCATAGTAGTTTTCCCTTGTTTTGTCATGATCTACTTCTGTGTCAAATTTCATGATTCTACGTGCAATATTTTTTTGCTGTCATTCGTATTCCCTAATGCATTTTTGTCATGTTTGGGGGAACTGACGAGCCACTGTATTTATTTTCAGAAAATGGAAATAGCCAAAAGTTAGAAAAGCAAAGGTTTGTGAGTTTTCGTCATAGTTCATAGTTCTGAATGCAGAACAGAACAGTATAAAGATCCCCACAACAACCAAAATGCACAATTAAAATACATGGGCTATTTTAACAGACTAAAAATAATAGCACCTATAGCATAACATTATAAATGGAGCCAGTATATATTTTACCAAAAACTTGCCACAAATGCATTTCCAGACACATTATCTTACTTAGAAGTCGATTACAATGGCACAGTGCCACTCAAATCATTCTGAATCTGAACCAAACACATTTGTAGATTTAACTACCCAGCATGGACATGCCCAAAGTCCGCAGCACGCCTTTCACACTAAGCCAAGTTTCAGTGACATTATGGGTCTAGGTTTGCGGTAAAATAAAACACAATTTATTTCTGTGATTTGCAAAAGGCACAATGAATCCTAGCAACACCGTTTTAAATATGAACAGAGAAGTGTACTAAGAGAATCTCATTACGACCGTGGCTGCCTGCACTCAGCACTGTTCATTAGCGTGAAGGGGAACTCGATGAGCAGCTAAGACTTGCGGCTTAAGCACTTCTCCAAAATCAGCCTCATGCTAATCAAAAACACAGTGCCAAAGAAATATAAATGTTATGTGTAATGAAGTCATAAAATGGCCCTTTAAAGCCCAACTTGCTCGCCATAGCCTATTTTTACTCCCCTCACAAACTGTAAACTGTGAGCATTTTGAAAAGCAGCTCTTATGGTTTTAGTCCAAGTCTCCACAGTGTAAAGACGCCCACTCGACACTGACAAACACTGTACCTGTGTAATGGAAGTAGTTCTTGGTCTAATACAACCAACAAAGTAGTGTCATGTACTGGGCCCAAATGTACTGCACGTTTTGTAATGACTGTACACCTTATTTCATTCAAAACTTGAAAAAGACATTTCAGATAATGAGCTGTGCCAACATCTGTGAAGTGAAGCTGTAATATTCACCAGGGATGGAACAAGATTGTGCACACATGAGAAAAATTATCTTGTGAGATTTCGATTTCGTTGTTTACATTTGGATTGGACAAAAAAGAGTTAAGTGCCGGTGAGTTACATTTCTTGCATTTGTTGAAAAGCTGTAGTTCCAAAAAGCAGCGTTACAACGACAACAAAAATATTCTCATGTCTCATTTCGTCTTGCGTCTCGACCCACCCCTCATATTCAATGAAAACTAGCACATAATTGGTTTAAATACTGGTAATTGTAGGTGAATGCATTAGGGCATCTTACTGAGCTATTGTTAACCATGAGCCAAGTTAGTGTAGGTACGCAATTGTAATGTATTTGTCAACTTGGTCACATTTTTATATTCTTTTCCACCTCCAAGGCACACCGTTTACATCAAGGAACCAGTCACACACACACACACACACAGGTGTATGCAGAAACTGAGGGCAAGGTGAGCTAAGTGTCTTGCCCAAGGACACAACAATAGTATTCATCTGTGGGAGCTGGAATTGCACCACCAACCTGCTCTACCAATGCTGTTTATGTCAAGAGCGGGATTCGAATAGCCAACCTTCGGATTAATGGACAAAAAGCTACTGTTGCTGTTTCTTCATTCTTTATTTCATCAGAATAGTTGCACTGACATTTAGAGTCTAATTTTCCCAGATGGGGCATTATTGCACATGTTTTTAGTTTTTTTTAAGTGTTGACCATGTGGCAATCTGCCAGAATTCTCCAAAATGATTCTATTTGCTGCTCACAAATGCAAACACACAGCGCACTCCTCGTGTTGGTCAGCCTTCGTCATGTTCTGACTGATTTAAGCGCTAACTCTCAGAAGCAGCTGATAATAACAGTGACAAAAGAAATGTATCATATGATTTATTTTTGTTTATTTATTTATTGCCTTATGGTGTACTGGAAAAATCAGTGAAAGAGCCCACAATACATCATCTAGCTTTCCTAACCCCCACTGATCACTGCACATCACTTGTAAGAACTGAATTAATGGATGCAGCTAAAACAAAGTGGTTATTTCAGCACTCTCTGGCCACCTGCACAGAGCCACACCAAAAATGAAACAGGAAACTGAAACATATGAGTCATTTCACAGCATCTGTCCATGTTTGATTTAAAACATGAGGACATGGCTCAGAATTTTAAGAAGTCATAATATGCTTTTTGGTTGGTATTTAGTAATTAACGAAACTCACAAAATTCACTGTAAACAAAAAATATACTTGGGCCTATTGATTTCCTGTTCAAAACAACTAAACTAAAAGTCCCTACCCCATCATAGTAGCATTTCACCGTTTCACCATTTATGTGTTTTTACTGGTGAAAACTCGGAAAGGCGTAATCTTCAAGTTCAACATCTGATGCCCCTTCGAGTTGCCAAGTTGAGACAACAATGACCAGTATATTACAGTAAAGATTTAAATGTAATAAAACCAGGAAAGTGCTCAAATGAAGATCCAATTCAGTTAATATAGTAGTCTGGACAATGTTATTAATAGTTACTAAAGCAACATTTGACAGTAAATTTCTGCCTTTGTTGAAATTAGTTCTGGGTATTCGTTAGCAATATTAATCTAACATCGGTGCATTTCTATCTGCAGAGGCTCAAGAGCTGTGCAGGAGCAGCTTCACAGAAGTGGGTGAAAAGGAGGAGTGACTAAAGAGAAACTAACAGGTGAGCAATATTTTATATCAAACACCAAAACGCAGGGTGCCACGAAGTTGGATTTTTGCAACTCATACTCTGAAATGTACTGAGTTTCCAAGTAGAGAACGGTGTCCATCATATACAAGTAGGAACTCGGAAACACTGTCCTCTGAGGATGACTGGAATGCACCATTATCCGTAGGTGTCAGAATGATAAATTAAGATTCTTATCATAGAAATTGTAAACTTAAAACAGAATATCTTGTATGGTGAAAAGTCCTCAAAATGTTGTCTATAACCCAAATCTTAAACCCATGAATAAGTATGACAAGGTGTCTGAATTGCTTGACTAATCGTAAACAAGTGCAGAGTAAGTGCAGGGTAAGTGCATAATTGAAGCAACTTATTTTGTGATAAATATTACATTTGACTTTTTCAAAATAGAGTTTGAAATTTTACAATAATTACAACACTACCTCCTATCTCCATGTGATGATCACTTTTTGACCTAATGTCATCCCTGAGTGCAGCCCCCTCTCACTGTAAGCGCACAGACAGAGGCATGACCATACAGGCTCTGGCTCCACTGTAAATACTGCACGGCGTTAGCAAGAGGAGCTATTCTTAGACTGAATTAAGTGAAAGCCTGGGGTGTCTTTACATAGGGCCCTAATCTGGAGCAGGAGACGTGGATTAGGAAATCAAAGCCAGATTGGTCCAGGTGTCTCCCACAAACAACTGCTGCTCAGATCAATCTCTCTACATAATACTCAAGACATTCAGAAGGGAAAAAGTAGACAATTTAACTACATTACCCATAATTCTCCTCTAATGTGGTGTCAGGGGTGTCTGTTTCATACAGCTCTACATGCATTAAAGTACAGATTTCATGTGTTTGTCTATTCCATAATTCCACAAACCATATAAATGAATATAAGATCAAGATTGACTCACCTCAGAACATAAAATACTCAGTTTATAAGAAGGTATCTAATAAACTGATAGGCCTATCCCTGACTGTGTATATAGTATGGTATATTGTACTATAAACGGAAGAGTTTGTAGTTTAGTTTAACCATAAAAGGTCTTTCTCAAACTATGAAACAATAATTCTTTAAAATAACCACTAGTCTACAAAACAATCACTTATTTAACCCTAAACCCTTTAAACAATTTCCCATCCAAATTACCGATAAAGATTGACATAACCAAAGCATAACTTCTAGTGCTTCAATCAACCATTTGCATATATGGAAAAGCGTATGCAGGCAGAGACAGCAGAAAGTTTAATCTCACAGGAATGTTGAGTAGTCGTCTTGCTTGTTAGTGATTGGTTGGATGGAGAAGGCGGGAACAGGGAGCGCGGCTGGAATAGCAGAGCAGACAGGGGAAAACAGAGGGAATTCCTGTGGCTTGGCCGGGAGCACCTAAAGGGGCGGGGCCAACTTATGTTTACAGTCAAGAACAAGCGCCAGTGTCTGCTGCTACTGTGATCCGACAGTTATAGCTTTATCAGATTAAAACAACTATGATAAGGTATGTAAGCAGAAATACAAGACCGCTTTCAAAATACGAATGCTACAAGTCACATTCTGCTGTTGGAAAAATCTTTTGAAGGAGCAGTTCAGTATAATAGTACATATCAGTATAATAAAGGTCTTTGCTCATTGTTATTTTCTGTAAATATAGACACTATGGTTCCTGAAATGTTTAATTTCTTTGTTATCATTCCCCATTTGGGATGATATGAATCCAATTTTCTAGTTACATTTGTAGTTTCTAAGTAGAGACAAAGTTCCAGTACAACTATTTAGTTAAAGGGCCCATATTAGGCTATTTTCTGATCTGTTATAATGTTGTTTCCTCTTCACAAACATACATAGAGTTGCGTTTTGTTTCATTCAAACATGTGTAACACACAAACTCTATATATTTAGACTGAGTTCTTATCTCAAACAGAAAACATGCTGTTCTACCTTGTAATTGTAACTTGAAAACTATTGCTTCATGACATCGCAAGGTGGATCAAAGCATTTTGAGCTTTGGAGAAGTACAGACTAATAATAAAGGGTTACCCAAACATGAGATGAATGAAACAAAATAAAACTATTAGGGGTGTAATGGGACACAAAAATCACAGTGCAGTATGTACATCTGTTTTGAGGTCACGGTTCGGTTCATTTTCGGTACAGTATGGGAACAAAATGCAAAAATGTCACACGTTTGACTGATAAAATGCAGCACTTCTTTCCTCCTGAAAGGCCCCTCACCTTGTGTATGCGTCAGTACTGCACAATACTGAATGCTCAGGGAAATAGTAAAGAGTAAAGAAACTGTGAAAATCATTACTAATAATAAGAACTAATAATACTAATTATAGATAATTATAAACTTTTATAATTATAATGATAATTGTTTAGATCTGGTTTAGAGCTGGTCCAGTCTTGGTTCAGACCTGGTTCAGTCGACAGTCGCTCCTGGAGCACCTGGGAGCTGAGACAGCACAGCTGATCCTACGGGTTGGCACGCAGCTCCCCGCAGCTCACTACTTCCCAGGGCCACGGCGAGGTGCAGGCGGCTGCGTGCTTTACAGCTTCTCTCACCCGGATCTCACAATTTCCCAGGGCTGTGGGCTCAGGTGCCAGCGACGCATCGAGGGAACCCCCTCCCACTGAGTAGCCGTCCTTTCTCCCGCCAAGTTAGACAATATTGCTCTGGTGAATGGCTCACTCGCAAACTAGCCCCACTCACGCTCACGTGCTCTAACTCAACTATTTTGTATAGAAGCATGACAAAACTGAGTTGGAGATGTAGTATTATATGTCTGCCATGTAGTGCTGGGGAGCTTGAATGAAATGACACCCTATTTGACAAAATTATGTTTTTTTCAGAGAAGCATCTTGTTAAATTCAATTTAATTTAACCAATTCATCAACAACTTGACTAAAAATCTCAAAGGTGCACCGTGTATCTTTTCTGGTGAAAGATTCCACCCCTGTCTGCAATGTTTCGTAGTATGACATTAAATCTATCCACTGTGTATTACTTCAATGGCACATGTTTTATTATGGTTTTCCTCACTACTGTTCTGACCTGTATCCGTCATCTGTTGGTGGTCCATGGAGATAGATGTGCTTAATGCCAGACTGTGGAACATTCCAGGCAATGCAAAAACACCTCCTTAGACACATACAGGTGGCGGACCCTCCATCAGAGATAATTAAAACTTCCAAATCTTGGTTCCTTTTCAAGTTGGCATTCACTATATTTCTTTATGTTAATGAAAGCATTATCCACAAACCAAGCCAAAACCGTTTAAGCGTTTTCATCGCACACTTCATTCTTGTGGTTTGGAGGTATGCACTGGCAGTGGTCCAGGCCTGTCCTCAGAGCTGTACATTAGGGCTCATTTGCCTGGGAGCTGTGAGGAGCCCAGGCTGTTGGCGGTAATCAAAGAGGAGTGGGTCATCTGTCTTTACACATGCACCTCTCTAACTCTGTAACAGGAACGCGCTTGTCCCACACTGGAGGCACTTGTAACACTATTCTAAACAAGACGATACACTGACAGCACACAGAGGGGCTACGCGTGCTGTTAGCACACGTTAGCTTAGCTCTGCTCAAATTATGCTGCACAGGATTCTCCTGCACTTTGGTTTAGTCCTACTTAAAGATACACTTTTCTGGTGAAAAGTACCCCACCTCCTGGTCTCCATGGAGATGTTATTGATATGCTTACTATGCTCCACAGTATTAGTCAGGCTGGCGCCACTCAATTTCATTTCTCTCCAGCGACTAGGTCAGGTCACTCGGCGCTTTGCCATAACCTCGGAAGTTGTAGTTGGAGCACCGGCCAATCAGCGAAGTGCTATGTTTCCCAGAACCATAGCGATAGCAGACTGCATACGGTATACGCACATGACCAAATAGCAGCGACTGGTTAAATAAAAAAGTACCCGCCTACAGTTGAGTCCTAAAGCTGCGAGGTCAGACAGTATCCATGAAGCGAAACCGGCTGATGAATCAGGCCACTGCAGTATAGCATTAAACTTATTTATCCATTCATGGAGACAAGAAGCTGGCATTGTTTCTGTAATAGAGTAAATGTGAGATGGATTGATTTAATGTCAGACCATGGAACAGACAAAGCACTAAGAACTCCAAGGCGGCAGACTCCCTATGAGAAAAATTACACAGTGGACCCTTTAATGTAGACTAGATAAAACTAGTGGATCCAGTGAGCATAATAGACATTTAACATTGGTCTACTGTTACCAACATTTAGTCCTGGTTTAGTCCTGGCTTAGTCCTGGCTCAGTCCTGGCTCAGTCCTGTACTGAAGAGATATTGGTACCCCCACTGCAGCATCTGGCCTTAGTCCCCGTTTAGCCCCCGTTTAATACTTCACCCGCTAGTCCTGAGATCTTTCCTATTCATTTATGTATACTAAAGCTGTATACTGTTATTTCTGCAGTTGCACATTGCTTTAGACTTTAACCTCATAACTTCCCCGCCGCGCTCAAACTCAGAGTCATTCCTCACCTGCCTTTTCTGCTGCAGCAAATGAATAAGCGACTCTTGTGCGCTGTTTAAAAGTCCTCCAGAGAGCCAACCCCACCGGGCGCGCCGATGAGAGCTTAAGGTTAAAAAGCCTATTTAAATTTCAGAGTAGCGCTACACTCGCGGCTAACAGCTAGCGGGTCCCTGTAGTTTTGCACTGTGAAGTACAAGTGTTTTTAAGCTTGAACACGTTAGAAAAAAGATATAAAGCGCGGACAGGCTCTGCAGTGTAGGAGCTTACAAGTTGCTCAGAGGAATTATGTGGTCGATTGAGCTGTAATATAATGCAAATGTAGGTTTAAACCAGGATTTAACTTTAAATCTGAAATTTTTATAGCCCTTTGTAATAACTACACTTAACTGACTTTTTTTCATAATGAACAAATAGCGTATTAAGTGTATTAAGAAGTACTGTTTGAGTAATCCTTGATCATCAGTCTGTCTACATCTCCAAAGCCCAAAAATCTCTGTTCCACCTTGCTGCCTTTTACCTTTTGTTTAGTAGAGATTGGCAATTCCAGGACTGAAATTATCCATAAAATTCTAGTGAAGGTGTTTGGAGTTTAAAAAGGCAGCGGAGCACTTCCTGTATTACTACATGACTGTTTTCTGTTTGTGAGAACGCAGCTTAAATATGACAAATGTATGGATGAAACAAAACAACGGTATGTTTTTGATGAGGAAATATTATAGCATAGATCAGAAAATATATATTACTAAGCCTGAATCATTCTTAATAACTGATTTGTTCGCTTATTCATTAATCACACTTTATTATGGACAATTAAAGTGCTCTCATTATAAAGTGGTATATTATAAAGCCTCTGTGTTTGATTGAAGATTGAGTAGGTAAGAAAGCTATGCAACTGATCCAATTTGAATGGATATTGTTTCAATCAGTTACAAGTGTGTAATTGAATTTCTGAATTACATGACTAACACAAAACTTGGAGCAAAGCCATTGTATTATCTATAGCAGAATTTAAAGCATAGGCTGCCAAAATTTCTGATAAATTATAATAATTCTTATAGTAAATCATTTTCTACAGCCAAATTAATGTTTGATAGTAAATAGTTTTAAATAATATTGATTTTGTAATTTTTTTTTTTATAATCGTGAGAGTCCCAAGTCTAACCATTATCTAATCCAAATATTGACAACTTCGCCTTGTGTGACACTTTGTCATAAATCTCCAGCCTTATCGGTCCATCTCATTGACTCTATATTCATTTTATAGTTAGGCTCCATACAATATAACAGCTCTACAAGTGTCACACATCCTACATGCGTGAACACATTTGTCCCAATGATAGCTTGAATAGAACAATGTAACTTGTGTCTGCAGGGAAAATGAACCAGTTTGGGATAACACTTTACAGGTGGTACAGTGTTCAGAGAGGAAGAGGTGCAAAACAGTACATTAATGAATGCAAAATTAAAAAGCCAAATAGAGCCGTGATGCTAAACCTGGGCTCTTGAATTTAATCTGAAATTATAACATTGTATTGTATTCAATTTTGAACCCCAGGATAACAAATATATCAGAAAACAGCGTCATTTAACATTCTAAGAAACATCTAAGCAACAACACCTTACCACAATAACTACATAGGCATTCAATCATTCTATTAACCAACCACAAACTCATAATTAAAATATATCAACATGCAAAAAGTGTGTCTTAAAATTGACACTAAAATATTATCTAATTACTGCTCAATACAGCTAACTCTTAAAAATAACCATAAAAAGACCACAAAGCTACCGTAGTGCATCAGATTTGACCAACAATGAAGAAAACTGCAAACGATTTCAAACTAGAAGCCTTCACAACATTTATTTTACTACTTGCATGGAAGCTGCTTTAGGCGTAAGTGAGTTTGCAGTGTTACGCCTCCCCTCAGCTGCAGTGGCCTCTCTCTGCAGGGAGGGGGCAGTGCTGGAGGAGGGGGCAGGGGGCAGCGAGTAGCCAGGTGTGCGGTGGTCTGTGTGTGTGTGTGTGTGTATGGGGAGGTGGTGTATGGTGGTGTGTGGGGGGTTTCTAGTACCTTGTTAGTCACAGTGTTGATTGCCAGCGTTGGAGAGGCACTTCCAGAGATCATACACTCCATCCCCAAAGAGTCCGACTCCAGGCTGTACGGAGTGGAGGCCTGTGGGCGGGAGGAGGAGAGAGGGAGGGAAGAGGAGGAGAGGGGGAAAGAGAGGGAGAGAGGGAAAGAAAGGGAAGAGGTGGAGAGATGGAGTGGAGAGGGGAGTGAGAGAATGAGGGGAAGAGGGGGAAGGAGAAGAGAGAGGGGAAGAAAGAAAGAAAGAAAGGGAGAGAAGAGGCGGGAGAGAGGGAAGGAGAAGACATGGAGAGGTAGACAGAGAATTAGTATGTGGCAATAATAAAATACTATACACCGGTGTAGGTTTACAAGACATATCTAACAATATGTATTCATTTGAACAAAACAAACATTAACGTTCAAGCATGACGGACATGGGAATTTTGGGGTTCACATTTGAATAGAAAATTATGAGTGATCAATAAGATTCCAGTCATATTGCACTGACGATAAAAAAATATATCATATTTTTCGGAGTCGCACCAGGCAAAAAATGCGTAATGAAGAAGAAAAAAACATGTATCAGTCGCTCCGGACTATAAATCGCACTTTTTGGGGAAATTTATTTTATAAAATCAGAGACCAAAAACTGACATTTCATCTTAAAATGCAAGTTATAGAAGTTATAGTAATAAAAACAACCCAATAGAGAACAATCAGTGTATCATTCGTTCGTTTGTTTTTCAATATAGAACCAAAAATAAGAACACGAAAAAACTCTTTTCTTTATTATTTGTCTCTAAAACCAAAATGAAAAAACGGATAACGATTTGTTTTTTCATGTTTGATTCATATATGGTCTATGGACTTTCAGTGTGAAAAATGTAATATACAAGTCACACCTGAGTATAAGTCAGGACCACCCAAATCCTGAAAAAAGTGTGACGTATAGTCTGAAAAATACAGTATACGGTACTATATTTAAGTAACCTTAAAAACATTGTTATTTCAGTCACTCTTCAACTCATTTTAAACTCCTAAGGGATTGTGGACCATGTGAGATGTTTCAGTGTGGAGTTTGCTTGTTCTTCCTGTGCATGGGTTTCCCCAAGATCAACCTGAAATATGCATTTTAGGCTAATCCAGCAGCCAGATACACCTAACCCAGATACTGGGTGAATGCCTTGTTGAAATAGCAGGTCTTTCTTCATTTTTAGAATACATACACAACAGGAGGACATCCCATCAATCACTGTAATCTTTAATAAAAGACTGTACATAGCTGAAAACCTCCCAACTCATTAAAAAAAAAAGGTTAATGTTCCTGGATATGCTTAAAATGTGCACTCTGAATGACATTTGTCACATTTGCAATACTTTAGTTTATAATTGTAAAAAAAAAAAAAAGATGTATAATCTGCACTACTGGACCCCATGCACCACAGTTGTGTTACTATACATTTGTACAGTAACACATAGCATAGCATATGGGTGTCATATAAATAGTGTTATACTGTGTGAGACTGCCACACCTCTATGTAGGTCGCATCAGAAGTGTGCGTTAAAAGAAAAGAGACAGCTTCACCTTCAAACCCCCAGTCTGCATCAACACTGTGCCTCTGCCTTCACCGTTACTGCAGATAAGTGTCTCTGCCCCAAACTGCTTACTGTAAGAGGATTGGCTGCCAACAAAACCATTTTTAATTCATGATAAACATAAATGAGATTTCACAAACTCTCAATTTCACTGTCTGCTAATGGGAAGCCTGTAGGCAGATGGAGAGAGGGGGAAGGGCGATGCAAAGGGGGCTTCCTACAATAGACAGTCTGCACATTCCTTTATGTTATGACTATGGCTGCATGATACAACTAAACATGCAATATACAAAGATACATTTGAGTAAGGTTCCGGTTAAACAAACATTTTTAGATAAACATGAGAGAAGAGTGCACTTTAAATTCACTCCAAAGGTTTTCATCTGAACTAGTAATGCAACAAAGCAAAGCAATGCCAAGGTGATGCTTTATGCAGGGGGAATAATACTCTTTCTTACAAAATTTGACATGATTCAGACAAACTTTATGTAGCCGCCATTATTGTTGTCCCGATGCTAAAATGTCAAACTTGATTTCAAAATATATTCAATACAGATTTCAATACCATGATGATTGAAAAGACAATAGACAAGAAAGTAAAACTATTGATTTTCTTTTCAGTACGGATACATTTACAGAGAATCTAGTTTTTATCTTCATCTTTGTGTTGATTAGTATCTGGGTATCTTTTGTTTTGTCCCAAGTCACCACTGCAAATTATTCTTGCTAGATTTAATAAAAAATTTGAATAAATTGGGGACATAAAATGAGTTTTATTGGCTAATACCCTATTCTTATCCAACCACAGAAACTGATCTAGCAGATTGCCCTACACTTTTACTAAATATTTTCCCTTCAAATTCTCATAGATTTTTGTCAAATCCAACAATTTATTATGTTTTTGCAGTTTTACTTCAATATCACCCAGGCATTCATAAGATGTATAGTGGACTGTGTGTTTTTTTTTACGCTGGAGGGAAAGTCTGTGAAAAACACGTTAAGATTCACCACATCTGTGTGCAGCATCCATGTGTGCGATAAAGACAATAGCAGCGTCAGAATGTGGGCATAGCTAACTCCTCCGACTCTCCTTACATTCGAGCCTGTGGTCAGTTAAAGCTAAAGAAACAGACAAGAGACTTCTGTATAGAGAAATGGCCCCAGGCGAGGTCAATGCGAGCCCCTCACTGGACCCACGCAGCACTGGTCTAAACTCATTCATTATTAAAGACAGAAAGCCGGAGCTGAGAATAGCCAGGGCAGCGCGCACACCTATACGCATTAATTGATGTCTGTTTAAAAAAGAAAGAAAGAAATAAGTCTGTTGTGTGTAATGTATGCAATGGCGGCCTGAGGCTTAGTTTATTAATATGGAGGCTGACTTCATGACGAGGAAATCGAAGCGGATTGGATAGGTGGTGAGTGTTACATAAAGTTTACAGGAAGTCCTACTGGGTTTGTGACTGCATGTGGTCAGGGACGAGGAGAACAAAGGATAAAGGTCACAAAAGAAAACTGAAAAAGTGGAGGTGATGGAAGAAAGTTTAAGGGGAAATATGTGTTAGATTTGTGGGTTTGTTTAAAATGTCATTAATGGACTGCGAAATTTAAGATTGAATTCATAGTGCACAATTTAAAGACGCCTAGGAGTGTTATGTGTTTGCAAAGCTGAAATATTAACAGTTAAGCTAAGACAAGAAACACTAGTGATGAGCATCTGATACAATACAGATTTTTTACCGGATTTGTATAAAAGTGCACTACTTGAAATCGATTTCCATCCATCGAAGTAGAGATGGATGGACCCCTTATTAAACTGATCAAACAAGTAAATATGGGTGCAGCTAAACCAAAATACAAAATGGATTTGAAAGACAGTTTTTAAGTATTGATATTTGACTGCCAATAATGACATGAGGTAAAGTAAAAGAGGAGGATACTCACTCGTTCTCCGGAGCGCGGCCTCTTCTTGGGTCGTGTGGGCAGAGAATCTTCTTTTGGGTTGGTGTCAATGGCCCAGTAAGAACCCTGTAGGAACAGACAAGGAGATGGGTGAATTCAAATGGAAAACTGTAGAAAAAAGCAGAAAATTCAAATTCAAATGCCAAGTAATTTTGCTTGAAAAATACCTATTGAAGCCAAGCTAAAGTAAATAAGTAAATAAATCTAAACTGGTCAAATCAACCAAAGTTTAATAGTGTCAATTTTAAAGTCCAATTCTATTAAAAAAAAACATTTTGGTGAGTGTCTCTTGTTGTTTTTTCAGATCACTAGAGCATATTTATGGGAAACAATCCTTGCCTCTGATATTAGTGACAAAATATTGTCCATCCTTGAAGTTATTCTTTAAAAAAAAATCAATATTACCAACAAAAACAAAAACTTTCCACCATCAATCCAAAACATGCACCATAGACGACTGAAAGGCTTTTATTACGCACTCTTCTCTCTTCTTCTCTTATTTATGTTTTGATTTGTTTGTATTGTGATTTCAATGTCTTTCTTATTCTGTAAACCACTAAATTACTTTGTTACTAAATTTACTAAATTAAATTGTGCTGTACAAATAAACTTGCTTTGAGTGAAGGATGGGTCAAATGCAGGGGACAAAATGTGTATTTTAAACATAAAAGTAACGCTCACTGACGAGAACATCTGAGAAGACCATGGAGATCTACTGGCAGGATGACCATAACTTCCAAATGTGATGATTTGTGCTGGTTTTATCTTAATTATAGGCGGGTCAAGGATGATACAGTTTCGTACAAAAATAAAGACGCATTTATTCAAACCTTGACTAGTTTTGATAGCTACACTGTTTTTAAATTCCACATTGGTCTTGTTGGTGCTTTTGCGATGATCGTCCGCCGAGATGTGCTGCTGGAGGTAAAACACTAAGCTTTTCCTGGAGCTGTATTTCCTGTGCCTCGGGTGCTCAGGGCCACTCCGTCCAATTTACAAAAAAACAGTGAAAAGAAATACAAAAAAATGGAAAAACCAAGTGGTAAGGGTCTGAGATTGAGGCTAATCTGGGGAAAGAGTGGCTGTAGACCTGCTTAGAGGCCGTATCAGGCAATTCCAACACCACCAGGCTACATTATTTATCTTTGCATTTAATTTATTTTTCAATGGTTCGTCATCTCTCTTCTCTCCTCTCCTCTGTCTCCTCCTCTCTCCCTTCTCCCCTCATCCTCCTCTCCGAATCCAACAGTAGCTTGCAGTTGTTAAAAATTAGATTCTCACCCTGAGGCCTGTAAGTTTTGAATTCACTTTTTAATATTTCATACGACCCCTGATAAAATCTCAATTGTCAAGAGAAAGTGAGATCAGGACCTTTAAAATTACTTCCTTAGCTGTGAGAATAATTGATATTTCCATAAGAAGCCAAGCAGCAGAAGCAAACCAGAGCGCTACTATCTGTAAATGAAGTCTTGCGTACAATGCAGTTCCCTTGTTATAGCTAGTTCTTCTATTAATGTTTTTTACTGGTGGAATAAAAAGCCAGCGTTGCCCTATATTTGTCTTGGGGTTAAAATTATAACTTTTAATATCATGCTGGCTTCGAGGTCAATTAACATGGTCCTCAGAGGGTGGAATAATCGCAGCACAATTAAGCAAAAAATCTTGTAGTAAAAGAAAGCAGAGAGATACGGCTCATTATATCGAGTACAAAAGGACAACTATAATATGCAAGTGGGGAAATGTATTGTTTTCAAGGGTTAAATGCGAAGCTAGTGTTACAAAATAAGGGTGGAAAAAGGCACTATATTCAGAGCAGCATTTCTTTTAATTAGTGAGGAAGAAGACTTAAAGTTAACCCTCTTGGGAGTGCAGTTTGTGCGATTCTCGACACCCACCCCCAGAGAGGGAGCAAAAGAAAAAAACACATGGAAACTCTTTGAATTATTCACAAATGTATACGGCAATGTTGGGAGAGGATGCCAGCCGGAGTGTGTCCACGATAACAGGGCCAAGGCAGAACAAGAGAAGATTCACATGGTCATAAAACAAAGGAGGTAGTAATGATTTAAAGAGGGGTTTAAGCTGCTCACCTTCGTAGGTCAACAGAAGAGGTGTCATGTACTTCCCCTTTTAGAGTTATTATTGGAAGGGAAAAAGGGGGAATCCTGGACAACGTGCTGTGTTGTCTCAAGAACCTTCAACTCGTGGAATACTACGAATCGGTGATTGACAAAACACAGCTAACATCACTTTTTTCTTGATATTACAACTGTTTGGTCAGAGTGTTGTCACTAGACACAGCCCAATGTATCAGGCCAATATTTGGACCTTTTAATGTACCTGCTATCAGCCCTAAATCTCCAACAAAGGTC
Source organism: Odontamblyopus rebecca (assembly GCA_030686955.1). Taxonomy (NCBI): domain Eukaryota; kingdom Metazoa; phylum Chordata; class Actinopteri; order Gobiiformes; family Gobiidae; genus Odontamblyopus; species Odontamblyopus rebecca. The sequence goes on along the minus strand of CM060656.1, from coordinate 17,798,454 downwards.
GATATTCTGTCTTGGCTGACCTGCTGCCTAAAAATACAAGCTTTATATCAACATTTTAATGTGAAGAGGTAATTGCACAAAATGTGACTACAAGCTCTCTTAAGGGGGCGTTTGGAGCAAATTTAAATTGGAAAACTTGGAGGAAAAAATGTGTCCTATATATCGTCCCAAAAATATTAGAAAAACTGAGCAGCCATTTGTTGCTCTGGATTCTAAACATTCAATATTGATCTCTAGTTGTCACAATATTAAAAAACTTAAAACTCAATTTTGATACTAAAAGAATCAAAGATTCCATACTCAATACCAATTTTTATACATAATCAATCATCTTAAAAGCTCCTTTTTATACAATATTGTCATTTTTTAACACAAAATTATTATTGTTATTTGTCTGATCAAATTCAAGATGAACTCATGGAAAGGTCACATACGATCCAGTTATGTGATTTTTTTTCAGTATCGATACTTGCTTAAATGATCTAGTTTTGATACTAGTTTAAGTATTAATTAACATAATTTTTTATACTTCTGACAAACCTAGAATGACCACAAGCATTTTAAAAGTTAAAAGCAATTTTAATTAGGGGCTGGGCAATATGGAGCAAAAAATATATCTCCATATATTTTGCTATATCTTGATATACGATATAGACAATATACATCTCAATATCTGTACAGGAAAAATAACCCCCCAAAAACTACTGCTAAAACATATGCCAAATTCCACAAGGTCTTTTTTTATTAAAGTGCAAAGAGGCAGTTTATGTAGGAACAATTTCATATTTTCATATATTAAATTTCTTTACATTCAAAAATAAAGCAACTCATGTTTGCATTAACTCTGTTAACCAGACGATAACCAGAACTCTGAGCCCTTTTACCCTTGGAAGCTCAGGAGGTTCCTTATTTTAACAGACCCATGTTCCTGCCCAGCGGTAAGGTAAGGTAGGTAAGGGAGGCTTATATAGCGTTTATCACAGACATATGTCCAGACGCTTTACAGAGCGTTATTAACAGAGCATTCTTCATTCACTCCAGACCCGGTGGTGGTAAACTACTGCTGTAGTCACAGCTGCCCTGGAGCAGACTGATGGAAACATGTCTGCAAATCCAACCGGTGCCTGGAGGAAACCCATACAGAAATGGGGAGAACATGCAAACTCCACATAGAAAGGCCCCGGAGGAAGGAGCAAGGAACTATGAGTTATCTCATAATCCCCTGCACAGATCAAACAGAACATTTCCAAACACTATTATACAAGTTCAACACTACAACAGATTATTAATTAAAATCTTCTGCATAAATAAACTCAACTTTACAACATCTAAACCATAATAACGATAGAGTCACATCAGCCCATTTGAGATTTTAATGTGTATTATGCAGCTTTGCCACATTTGTTTACGTTTTAACTTAACTTCAAACAGCATGGCTAATTTGCATAAACTATAAATGCTGAAAAAAAAAAGCTCTCTCGCCCTTATGCTTCAGATTCTGTTGGACTGAAGGACACGACTCAGTGGAATATGAGTGTTCTTTCTGTGAAAGAGGATGTGCAGCTGGATGGTAAGTAGGTAAATAATGGAAAAGGTTTGTGGTGCTAGAAGCTTTGGATGGCACCAACTTTCAGCATTCACAGGCTGTTGTGGTGTCGCTGTGTTGAATGAGACAACACGAGGGAAGGGCGAGGAGGCGGGGGTGAGCACAGAGAAGCCAAACAAGCAAGGTGGCGAAATCAGAAGTAAATATACACATTATATCGATATATACGATATGTCAAAATCCATATAGAGTTTTAAAAATATCTCAGTATATTTTAAATAAAGATATCGCCCACCACAAATTTTAATTTGCTAACTTTTCAAATCAAACCTCAAATAAAGAGCTGACCAGAAACATTTATTCAATGAATATACATCCTGTTGAAATCCACCACAAATTTACAAACAGTTCAAATAATCCAGCATTTATACTAAAAAACTTGAACGCCCATTATAATCCGTTTTACACTTTTGGTTTAGGCATTTTATTATCACGATTTTGAAATGTACCATGAGCTAGCTATATTAAAAGAAATGTCTTGAATTAAAAGGATGGATGCCTGTTGTGGCTTTCTCCAAGGACAAGGTATACACAAAGCCATTCCAATACAGATAATTATTTTTCAAAGCGCACGTACAATTGCATAAATTCAATTAAGAGTTGCCTGGTTATGATTGGAAAAAAATCAAATCATCATTTCACTTACCTGCAGAGAAAAAGACTTATTTATAAAGATACTAGGGTTGTGACTCGTGCTATAAATTATACTGTAGAATGCAGGTATTGAGGGGCAGAATAACAAGAGTCTCACATACTAAAACTCGGTTTCAATACTAAGAATAAATTCAGTACTGATTCCAATACCATGATGATAATTAAAAACACAATTTATTTAGACAACAGAATGTGATTTTCAACATTAAATCACAGTTACTTTCTTTTATATTATATCTATTATATCTGTAATCCCTCATTGGTCCAGGGAGGTTCCATAGTGGTTCATGGGCGTCATACCTGATACAGCTCTAGATCATTCTAGAGCTATTCAGGAAAGGTTCATCTATCCTGTAAATGTGACCTTAGTATTGATACCTGCTCAATAGGGTTGGGTGGTAATACGGTATTATGGTATCTCGCAGTATCAAAAAGTATCAGTATCAGTTTCATTACTGTTATTTAAAAAATGTTGAGCCGAAAAGTTTGAGATGAAGACATTTTATTGAATGCCGAGAGTCAAGAGGGGACGCACGGCGCTGAAGAGGAGAAAGTTCCCGCATGAGGGTGAAGTCAGACTTTCAAGAAGGAGACTGTAAAGCCCAATTGATGGTTCTGTGTCAAAATGTGTTTGCATCCATGTGCATCCCCTACACACAGCGTCCGCATAGAGCGCCGTGCACCTCCGAAACTTTCTAACTACACGTCAAAACGACGCAGACAGTGATTGAACAACAGGCTGTGATTGGTCCTCTCGACCACCTCTCTACATTTCCGGTACTCCGCTCCTTATATACTTTGAGTAATAATGTGTTTAATGCATCTTTGCGCACATTTGTTTATGTTTTACACAAACTAAACTTAAAACCGCATGGCTCATTTGGATACAGTATTAAGCTCTGATAAAACAGCTTGTGAGCTGCTGCTGCTGTGATTGAACGTGCTGTAAAGTTTGATCAGGACTTGTGCCTCATCTTCAAATATAATGCTGCTCTTCTGTTTCTGTATGCTACAAAATAATTCTTAATTAGTCAATACCGTATACCCCGGTAAAATGACGGTTTAACGGTATGAAAATTTGGATACCACCCAATCCTACTGCTCAAGTATGTATTTTGTTTCGAAGCTAGTTTTAGTATCGATCAGTATCTGATTTTTGATATTTTTAACAAACCTAATAAGCACCCAAATAACTCAGAACACAATATATAGTTTTATCATTTACAATAAAGCTTATTCTTATTCTGATAATTTCTGTAATTGACTGGAGGAGTACTTGCAACATCTATAGAGAATCCAGTAAGTGCATAATCCTAATGCAATATTTTGCTTGAAAAACAGCAACATTCTTGACGTCTTGACCAGCCCTGCAGACTCCTATGGTAGACATCCTGCTCAAAAACGTGCACAGCCGTCTCGCCAATTAAACATATCTTATTAAATGTAATCTTGCTTCCTGAGGTGCTTTACTGGCTGCGCTGTCATCTCTCACATCTGAACAGGAGACAGCCAACCCTATCCCCTATCTCCTCCAACAGCATCCCTCATATTCCTGCCACATTACAATATTGATGCAACATATCAAGAGCGCCGAATGCCTCTTTGAAGTTGTCTTGGGGGGAGGGAGGGAGTGAGGAAAATTCCAAATTAAACATTAAGGATGCGAGTGTGTTGCCCATGCATTCGGAATAGGATCCATACCGCAATAGATTATTTTGTATTTAGTAGAGCAGCTCCCAGGAGTGTCAATATCAGAGGATTACAGCAAAACATGAAATTAGCATTCAGTCCCCATCCGTGACGCTACCTCTGCTCTGTATGTGTGTATGTGTGTTTGTATGTGTGTGCGTAATTATTTGTATGCTTGCCTTAGCATATGTAGCTATGCTCTTGACAGGAGGAGATCTGGGTTAGGTTACATATGGTTACAGACCTATACACACACACACACACACACTAACATTGCATTTGTCTAAATATAGGCACTAACATCACTAGCTACAGTGCATGTGCTACTTATAAGGTTGATGTCGCAGGAGATTGTGGGCTAAATGATGCTGAAAGAAAGCAAATGTGGGTGCTCCAACTGAGACTCAAATGTCAAATTAACATGTGGGAGCGCGCGTCCTTTCGCAGAGGAAAAACACAAGTGACGAAGAGCTGAGCGCAGCATTAACAAGACACATTATGGCTCCAGTGGTCCCAGCATCCTTCATAGCTCAAGGTGAAAACTCGCCAAATGACTTCTGCTGTTTAAAGTATACTAGTATAAAGACAGGTTTTTATGGTGTCTAATTAATTTTTGGGTTGGTGGGATAGTGCCGGTGGTAAATAGTTGTCATAGTTTTACACAGTTTTTCAAAAAAGTTAACAAAATTGCATTTTCAACATAAAATAATAGTATTTGTCATTTGTCGAATAAAACTCCAGATGACACCATTCAGGAAAGGACAAATATTATTCAGTGATTTATTCTCAGTATACTTGCTTAAATTATTTATAGTTTTAGTTTTGATTAGCATCTGATTTTCTTCAATTATTTGTTTATTGGTTTTTCAAGACAATAATTACACTTACATAAATGCAAATATTGTATAAGACACCTTAATTTTCTAATACTTAAACTTCAAAATGAAATACACATTTTTACAGCATCTGATTTTCAATACTTCTGATGAACCTAAAATGACTACAAGCATTTTAAAAGGTAAAAGTAATTTTATATTTGCCTTTTCACAACTTCAATTCAAGAACTGATCTAAAATATTTAATCATAATATATATCATATTGAATGCACCACCAATTTGCAGACAGTTCAAATAATCCAGCATTTCTGACAGTATGCCTCAAGGACAATTATAACCTTTTTTGCACTTGATAGTTGCAGTAAGTTATGTCATCAACAATGAAAATTTGATCCAAAATGCAGGGACAATGTGCGTGCAAGAGGGCATTTTTCTGGCAACATGTATTTAACAAAATAAAAGGTGTTGCCTTTTGTTTTTATTAGTCTAATCATAGCTGTTGGTTGATTTATACATGCTTTCGCCCTTGTTAACAGGTAACAATTATGGTGTTATATTTATGTCTTTATGTCTTATCTGATCACATCCAACCAGGAACTGAAAGTCTAAACTTATCAAAATAACTAGACTTTTAATTAAGTTAACCATTTTATTGACATGAGTAGTTTAACCGGTCATACGCACTTAAAGCTAAACAAGTGGATGGCACTTTGTGTGAAACGTCTCTTAGTTTAATGGTAAAAGGCTGCTCTGACAGAACTATGAGTGGGAGGTTTAGAGCAGATTACGAGTATGCCATGCGTTTGCAGACTAAGAGCTGGCACACATTCAAAGGTAACATTTTTCTAAGATTGAGTGTGAGGCAAAACATTGTGTGATTACAGCCAAAGTACTGCTACAAACACTATAGTCAATTATGGTGCTATAATAAAAACCCAATGCTTCCTTTACATTCAGGAGACCTTGGCTGCCTGCCATAATCTAATTAGCCCCCGTCATTGTCTAAAGGAAGTCAATATTACATTTAGGCTGTGAGGAGAAGCATTTTGTGGGGGGAGCAGGGGCTCAGTGGCAGAGCATTAGCCCACTAACATCAAGGTTGGTGGTTTGATTCCCAGTCAATGCTTACATTGTGTCCTTTTGGAAGACGTTTCACTTTGTAAATAAGGACAGATTATCAAAATGTCAATAATACTGGGAATGCTATTTTGAAGATATGCAAAATTTGAATATTGAGCAAATTCTTCCAAAGAGACTATTCATTTCAGTATTTTTCAGTCATTTCACATTTTTTACTGATACTTAAACCTCAACTAATTAAATACATTTTCTGTTAAATGGACACGATATCATTGAATATGCTTGTTATTTACACAGAAACATGAAGTAGTAGGCCTATGTGCCAGAACATCCAAACTTACTTTATAAATTACTAATGGCTACTTTACATAAATTCATGTGTATTTACCACAACATAACATGTTCTATAAGATACGAATAAATATACGTACTAATACCGACTCAAAGTATGAAGTAATATAAGTCTAAGATGGGCAACACATCACATTTTAATCCAGATTGAGATTCAGTCATGTCTAATTGTCAGTGATATCTTGGATCATTTTAAATCAAGAGGTCCACAGCCAATTCTGTCAGTAAAAGCATGTGGAGCTCAGATTTTGGACGTAGAAAAGTAACTGTTTTTTGTGTCAAGTGTTATATTTTATTTTGAAAAGAAAAAATAAATTAAATCAAACATTGTGAGAAAGGGAAAAAAATGTGATAACCCATTGATCAAGTAATATAAGTCTATACCAAGTAAACCACTAACTATGTAAATTATACTAGTAATAGAAAGTGCTACGTCTCACCTTTCCAGGGTCGTCTTTGGAGCGAGGCACTTTGAGAAAACACTTGTTCAGTGACAGATTGTGCCGTATCGAGTTCTGTGGAAACAAAACAGACATGGATCATGAGAGGAGCGGTTGTACGTCAAAATCAGATTACACCAACAAATCTATACGCTGAGAATTTGGTGAACAATATTGGCAGGGTTCAGTGTCTTCTAGTACTGGATTCTACTATTTATGAACATGTAGAAACTCAATCTATACCAGAGTGTAGCAACATATTTCATCAATGTCTATCAGCCAAGGCATTTGAGTTGAACAAAACAGATCGGATTCAGCTGTGGACCAAAAATAGGAGCCAAGAGGGAACCCGCGGTGGGATGGTTCGAGATGCACGGCAGTAATATTAATTAATACAGCGTGGGGCTATGATTAAATTATGCAGATGATGGGGAAAGTTAGCTCGTTACAGGCTACTCGAGTGAAGAGGATGGGACGGTGCGGATTTAGGGACAAAAAAGTGAGCGAAAGTAGCCACTCGGGTTTAGATATAGTGATGCTCCAAACCAGGGTTAACCAGTGGTAGTGAGCTGGAGCTGGGCCAGAGGAGAGCTATCCACGCAGAGCTCCTCTTCACTTTATGGAGTGGTGTTGACAGATGGCCGCACTAAAAAGGCAGGAGGATTCTCTTATGAGCACACTGGAGAGTAAGGGGGAGAGGGAGAAGAGGGAGAGTGGAGGAGAGGCGGTAAAGAGAGGAGCGGAGAGTTGGAGAGGGAAAGATGGGGCCAAGAGAGAGTTAGGAAAAGGGGGTAGGGAGAGAGTATGGGGGGGTGATGAGAAAGGGGATAGAGAGAAAGAAAGTGAGACGGCAGAGAGAGAGGCAATGAGGAGATGGCGAAAAGAGGAAAGGAACATAGGAGAGAGGGGGTGAGAGTTAGACAGCAATGGGAGGGTAATAAAGAATAAGAAATAGATGAAGAGATGACAGATTAGAGAGAAAAGAGTGTGAGATAGAGTGGAGAAAAGAGAGAAAAGAAACGAAAGGAGAGAGAAAAGAATTGAGGATAGACATAACTGGTGACAGGGAGTGAGAGGAGGAGAGAGGGAGAGACAGGGAGAGATGCTAAAGACAGGAGCGGCTTGTTCGACACTATAGGCAATTATCCCACAGGAGGGACTATAATGACAGACTCATTGTAATGCTGTCAATCTCTCTGTTTAAATCACTTGGAAATGCCAATGCAATCGGGGTTTGCCAACAGAAAAGTGGAGGAAGCTATAGTCAAATTATTCTGTTTTCATGAGTGAAGAAAGGTATAGAGACTCACAGTAAACGAAACCACAATCTATTGTTACAGAAACTGTTGTCAAAGGTAAACTCGGTGCATATGAGGAGAATTGGGATTTGGGATAAGATTAGGGATTTGCCTGGAATAAAAGTGAGAGGTTTTGATTTTTTGTCGATTGAATGTATGGTGCTTGAATGATTATTGATCTATATATTGATTTTAAAGGTATGACGTGTGCTTGGTTGCTAGTTACATATGTTTCACTAATCGATAAAGAGATATAACTGAACCAAACACCATTAAGTTTGAACATGATCTGGGTGTTTGCTACTTTGACAAATGAAATATGGAGACAATTTATGGTATACAGACTATTTTAAACATCGCTTGCTAAAATGCATCCATTACTGTTTTACCATCAAATATTAGTCAGTATTAAAAATTAAGCATCTCTTGGCATAAAAACAGAAGCTAATAACCAAACTCTGATATTGTGCCATGAGATTTAAAGACATAACTAAGGACAGTGGTCCCAACCGTTTTTATCTTGAGTACTCCTTCTCTACCCCATAATTCTGCAGATTAATCTGTTGAAATGCATATATTTGTCCTAATTATTACTTATATTTCCTGATACTGATGTCCAAAATCCTAAACATTGTTAAAGGCCCCATATTACGCTGTTTTCTGATCTATGTCATAATGCAGTTTTCTCATCAAAAACAACCCTGGAGTTTGTTTACACATGTAAAAAAAGACTTGCACCCATGATTTAGCCATTATTTTTTATAACCGTATCGAAACTATCGTATCGGCAACTTCTTAATGATGCCCAGCCCTGAGAGAATGATGCCCAGCCCTGAGAGTCAAATGTGTGAATGTAACAAAACATAACTCCAGGTTTGTTTTTGATGAGGTAACAACATTTTAACACGGCCTAAAGCTTAAAGATATGAGTTTGAGTCATATGTTCATGTTTATGCTTATGTATTAAATATCGCACAGTGAACATAAATCAACATGTGTTAGTACAGCGTGTAGATGTGCCATGAGGTAGCCATGCAGGCTCATTTTCATCCATAGTCCCATTGGCAGGTTGATAGCAAGATAAAAAACATTAAGTCCATATATAAGACAGTCATTAAAAATCTGTGAAAATACAAAATGTAGTCATATTAGTCAAATCAGAACATGCTAAAAGCCCACACAGTGCACAGATTAAAGACTATTGCCAAAAATCACAGTCTCGCTACAAGACAGAGCCCTTTAAGGATATAAAAACCCCTACACATACACCTGGTTGAGAAACTGGCAAAACTGCAAGTCATTGAAAACTTTAACATTGCACTTACCTCCAAACTATTTAACAGCATAGAAACCGCTTATCTGTGAAATCCTGCCTTAAACCTCCACGGTCAGCACTAGAGACAATGCACAGACCTGGTTCTCTGAGCTGTACATAGCCTTCTCCAGGTCACAGAGTCACACGAGTTCAAATGAATAAACAAACGGCACCGAATGACCCTGCATAGCGGATGGTGACAAAGTTCTTAGTTTAGCCTGCTAGCCTTATGCTACTTTAAAAACATGTCCACTAGCAAAACATTTGAGCTTCTGTACCACGCCACACACACTTCAAGTCAACGCCGGGTCTGTCCATTAACGACAGCGCAGAGGGCTTAAATCATTGATATAGTCCAGCAGTCAGGGCTATAGCTACATTAGAAGTTTACTTTTTAATGAACGCTCGGCTGCCAGTATTTCTGACAGGCCACGCCATACCCCGCTATACAACCAGCACAAAACTGGAGATTACATATATAAGGTCATTTGTGGTGGAAAACAAAAGTTGGATCAGTTTTACAGCGGGGTAAGAAAGCAAATCTGATGACTGTGACAGCGTTCGTGCTTGATAAATCGGCAAAGCTTTGCTGAGTGGAGAAGTCTAGGCAGCGTGAGACGAGATAGGTCCATGAAAAATTAGGGCCAATTAATGCTGAATATATAAACAATATGTCAACAGCTGGACAGACAGGCTTAGCATTTAGGGTGAAATGTGCTGGTGTCATGAGAATCAACACTCCAAACGTTGCCATTTGGTGCTAAATATGATGGTTTATTAAAGAAATTCAAGATCTCAAGTATGGATGTATTAACGAAATTCTTGGCTGACATATCCTTGGTCCACTAAAAAGGGGTGATTGCAAAAGCTCTAAAAACTATTACATATCGGAGTATCTGGTCCAAACTGCATTCACAAGACTACACCTCATGCAAACACTATTTATGCAGAAAAAAGTATTGGCAAAAAATAGATTTGATGAGTTTAATGTGATTCTTTACATATTAAAACCTTCATATAACTCACTAACTTGACCGACTAAATGACTAAAGACATACAGCCCTACTTTGTTGATAGTTTATCCATTTTATTGGTTTACACACAAGCTTTATTTCAATTACTTCATGCCCAAGAAAACAAACTGCATTATACTATGTGGTAGTGCTGCCACTAACGACTAATTTTCTAACGATTAATCTCTCGACTAATTTTTCGATTAGTCGACCAATCTAAACGACTAATTTAAAAAAAACAAAACAAGCGGTTCTACACTAAACAAAAATATAAACGCAACACTTTTGTTTTTGCTCCCATTTGTCATGAGATGGACTCAAAGATCTAAAATTCATTCCAGATACACAATATTACCATTTCTCTCAAACATTGTTCACAAATCTGTCTAAATGTGTGATAGTGAGCACTTTTGCTTTGCTGAGATAATCCATCCCACCTCACAGGTGTGCCACATCGTCAAGATGCTCATCAGACACCATGATTAGTGCACAGGTGTACCTTAGACTGCCCACAATAAAAGGCCACTCTGAAATGTGCAGTTTTGTCTCACAGCAAAATGCCACAGATGGCGCAAGCATTGAGGGAGCGTGCAATTGGCATGCTGACAGCAGGAATGTCAACCAGATCTGTTGCTCGGGCATTGAATGTTCATTTCTCCACCATAAGCTGTCTCCAAAGGCGTTTCAGAGAATATGGCAGTACATCCAACCGGCCTCACAACCGCAGACCACGTGTAACCACACCAGCCCAGGACCTCCACATCCAGCAGGTTCACCTCCAAGATCGTCTGAGACCAGCTACTCAGACAGCTGCTGAAACAATTGGTTTGCATAACCAAAGAATTTCTGCACAAACTGTCAGAAACCGTCCCAGGGAAGCTCAACTGCATGCTCGTCGTCCTCATCGGGGTCTTAACCTGACTCCAGATCGTCGCCGTAACAGACTTGAGTGGGCAAATGCCCACATTCGATGGCGTCTGGCACGTTGGAGAGGTGTTCTCTTCATGGATGAATCTCGGTTTACATTGTTCAGGGCAGATGGCAGACAGCGTGTGTGGCGTCGTGTGGGTGAGCGCTTTGCTGATGTCAATGTTGTGGATTGAGTGGCCCATGGTGGTGGTGGGGTTATGGTATGGGCAGGCATCTGTTATGGACGAAGAACACAGGTGCATTTTATTGATGGCATTTTGAATGCACAGAGATACCGTGATGAGATCCTGAGGCCCATTGTTGTGCCATACATCCATGAACATCACCTCATGTTTCAGCAAGATAATGCACGGCCCCATGTTGCAAGGATCTGTACACAATTCTTGGAAGCTGAAAATGTCCCAGTTCTTGCATGGCCAGCATACTCACCGGACATGTCACCCATTGAGGATGTTTGGGATGTGCTTGACCGGCGTATACGACAGCGCGTACCAGTTCCCACTAATATCCAGCAACTTCGCACAGCCATTGAAGAGGAGTGGACCAACATTCCACAGGCCACAATTGACAATCTGATAAACTCTATGCGAAGAAGATGTGTTGCACTGCATGAGGCAAATGGTGGTCACACCAGATACTGACTGGTTCTGAGTCCCCAGACCCCCAATAAAGCAACAACTGCACATTTCTGGGTGGCCTTTTATTGTGGACAGTCTAAGGTACACCTATGCACTAATCATGGTGTCTGATGAGCATCTTGATGTGGCACACCTGTGAGGTGGGATGGATTATCTCAGCAAAGCAAAAGTGCTCACTATCACACATTTAGACAGATTTGTGAACAATGTTTGAGAGAAATGGTAATATTGTGTATCTGGAATGAATTTTAGATCTTTGAGTCCATCTCATGACAAATGGGAGCAAAAACAAAAGTGTTGCGTTTATATTTTTGTTGAGTGTAACACACACAAGTGTGTGTGTTAGATTTTCCCGGGAGGTTACCTTGTGTGTGCTGTGCGTGCGAGTTGCAAAGGTTATTAATGTTATGTCTGTTGTGTGTGCTCATTCGACAATGTTGAACAACGATATGCACACACAATTTAACGAGTATGCACGAGCAGCATATTGCAACGGTATTCTCAATACCTCATGCATCGTGGTCGTGCTCCCGTGATAAGCCAAAGAAGTCTTAGAGTGTACAAACCACTCTATCACCATCTGTCCGAAAGTATTCCCAGACTTTCGAGGCTTTAGGTCTTGGTCTAGAAGAAGTCGCCACTGTTCTTGGATCCGACTCTGACCCACCGGCCGCTGCCATTTTCATACCGCTCTCAAATGGTCAAATCGGGGGAAGGGGGAAGAGAGAAAGAGAGAGACCAGCCAGCAGAGTGCGCACGGCAAATACTTCCTCAAGTTTGTTTTCTTTGGCGGTGCCATTATTTACCACTGCTGTTAGCCTTTGGTGAAGCCGAGGTTAGCCACCTCGGCGTCAACCCCGGATTTAGCCGCTGTTAGCCGCGCCGGTGTCCGCCTCGGGCGCAGCCGCTGCCCGCCGCGCCGGTGTCCACCTCGGGCGCAGCCGCTGCCCGCGGCACTGGTGTCCGCCTCGGGTGTAGCCGCTGTTAGCCGCGCCGGTGTCCACCTCGGGCGCAGCCGCTGCCCGCCGCGCTGGTGTCCGCCTCGAGTGTAGTACTACTAGTGGTGTGGAGGGGAAATACCTGATCTCAAGCAAGCAAAAGGTCTCTGGATGAGCTGTTTGAGACCAAAAATAACTAAAGGCGAATATTCGACCAAAAAAATTGTATTCGACTCATTTTCACATTCGATTACGTCGACAACGTCGAATAATCGCGGCAGCACTACTATGTGGACATTCCTAAAAGGCATTAATCTACACAGTACTGAATGAAAAGGGAAATTGACAATTCCCAGACTGGCAGGCTACATCTGATAACACATGTAGCTGCAATAATATTTTTAATCACTCTTTAATCACTTTTTAATCAATAGCTATAAAGGTTAAGAAAAACTGTGACATAAAAAAATAAAGGTGTTTAAGGCTGGCAGGGCATCTAGCATTAAAAAAAATCACTGCCGTCACACCCTGAAAATAAGAAAAAACATTAGGATGGTACGTCACCTAGTACTGTGTGTTCCCTAATACCTTTCTCTTTAAGACAAGTGAGTGATTAATTCAGGTGGAACTACAATGTGACTAGTGAAGCTGGTATTTGGCCCCGTGTCATAACCGTTCCTGTGTGTACATATCTGTCTCAGCGTGGTGCCTCCTCTCCCTGGGGTCCTGGCTTCTCTCTGTGTGTGTGTGTGTGTGTGTGTGAGGCGAGGGTGGGGGTGGGGGGGGGTCTGCTCCTCGTCCTGCTGTGAGAACCACCGCTCTGACACGGCCTGTCCCTTTAGCTCACTCTTTAGCCCCGACACGGCGTTCGCAGAGGTGAGCCTGCCCTACTTTACCTCCCCCGGCCCGAGCGCTGAGCCGCGGTGCTCCTCGGCGGGGGGCGGGAGGGGCCCTCACTCCTCCGCCGCTGTCCCGCTCGCTTAGATCAGCACCATTTGGTCCTCGGACACGTTGCCGGTGCCAGCGAAAGGAAGTAGGTGGTGAGTGGGAGGCGAGAGGAGAGATATGGAGCGCTCTGTGGGGGGTGCTGGGTTCTGGTGCTGATGGGGGGGTATAAGAGGAGAAGGAGCTGGGAGGGGGCAGGTAGATGCTGGGCAGGAACCCCGCAGCGAGCTCTGTCTGAATCGCTTTATGTACCGCTGTTCACACAAGCTGAGCTCTCTTATTGGAGCATATATAAACTTATTGTATCTGGTTCTCATAAACAAAAGCAATGACTTTATCAGATCTAATCTAGAAACTCCTGGAATCTCTGGGTCTTACATGGAAGACAATAAGGCCTGTGGTTACAGTGGAATCCACAGTAATGAAAATAAAAGATGATATAATGCATTAAAAAGAAGTCTGTCACAACAAGAGGAAATGTCAAAGTGAAGACATGCACTTTGCACACTAAAAACATGATGGGAAAAGCAGCAATGTCATTAATCACACGAGTATTAAGGAACCACACTATTCACTGTACTATTATTTTTTATCTAGTTTATTTTAGAGGACCTTTGTGTAACCTGCATATAGAGGACAGATACACATTTTTCTCAGTACATGGAAAGATCATGCCTCATGTGAAAGCCCAGAACCTGACTGGCTGCATATGCTGTGGTTTAAGTAGTGCGGATTCAGATCAGAGGCAATTTGGGTTTAAACCAACTGGTTTTCAGCACTGAAACTGGCAACACAAATGAGAGGCTCAGAGAGAGATTCTGCTTTCTCACTGGATGATTGGATCTTGAGAACCAAAACATCAAATTATAACAAATAAAAGAGACATCACATGCAGTGCTTTTTGTAATTAAGAATAAATTATTATCAGTTACTTATTTGATAATTATAATAGTAAATCTTATTAAAATGTTAGTAAATATTTCTTTTAAATAGATAGGTCAAGTTCATGAAATTTAAACTCAAAATCTTACATACAGTTCCTTTAAGTCTCCCCAGCTTAAATGTGCAGAGTAGAATAAACCAAACAAACCCCGACAATAACACAGAACAAAGACATTAAAAACTCTCAAGTTTACTGTGAATATATTAAGGAAATGCAGCAGCTCCAAGATCAACATTAAACCCACAACATGGAAGTGAATCAAGAGTGCTCAGGTAGACCAGGAGTATTTTTAGGGCTGTTATTTCAGAAGGACCCTGTGACATGCCCACCAACACAGTGCCCCGCTCAACTCCGGGACGCGCCGGGTCTGTGGAATGTAGCACCTCCTCGGTCTATTTGTAGTGGGAGTGGGAAGGCATGTGGGACGGCAGCTCTGCGCTCCTTAAAAATGCTTTGGACAGATTAAAAGGTGCAGGCAGGTAAGGCGTACAATTGTGAAAAGGTAGAAAGGCTGTAAAGTGACTGACAAAACAGATATTGACTGATACTGGAACTGGTATTAAACTAGATACCAGTATTAATACTGAAAACGAAAGATTAGGCCTATATAAATAAGGCCTTTAGTTGAAAAGTTTTTGAACGGTCTTGATATATCAGAACTGCTATAAGTTGATATTATAAAATTAAATACTACTGTGTTGAAAATTATGTTTATGCACTTAAATCTATGAAAATAAGTTTTATTTGAGTCCAAGTCCTGATTCATGTGAGTTGACAATATTGCATCTTGTTTTGCGGTCACAGAAAATAAGACTAATGTACATGGTAAATTTGCAATGCCGTCTTCCAAAAAAGGAATAAAAGGGAACAGAGAAGTGGTTTCTTTTGTATTTATTGTGCAAAACTTGAGACTTTTTTAGGGATATTTCAGTACATTTTAACACACTGTCACAATATCACCTGAACATTGAGTATAGAACTGCAGTACTTACTCTACTTGTACAGGTAATATAAAATACATGAAGAGATATGGTCCCTTGGGTTTATTTTATGCAAACTAGGAGGTGAGACACTAAATTGGTATGTTTATAGTTTGTAATACTGCCAACATAGAGTGGATGCTATTGATTTTAAATAGTCATACCGTACAGCTACACTAAACTGTATTAAAATACCTGTTTGCCCACTGCTTTGTTAATGAGTAAGCCGAGACCTGGATGCGCTATTTAATTGTTGTTATAATTTTAAAAAGAAGCATGTGTGCTGCAACCAAACCACTAAATCATCCCTCAAAACAAAACAACTTTCTGTCATTCACAATATAGAGCTGCATAAGTATAAAATTTGCAATTATTTAATAACCATTTCCTCTGCAAACAACAAAATATCATGTCTAGACCATGTAGTTTAAACCTCTACAAACATGACAGATTCTTGTATTAGTTTAGCAGGTCATATTTCAGTCTTCCCTCAAATGTTTATACCCCTGGACATGTTTACAATGTGAACTTTTAAAAGAATGCTTAAAATATTCATTGCAAACCCCAGTCCAAAAAAACAGTCGAAATTGACAAAATCTTAGACTTTTATCATCTAGTCCTCAAGAAAATTTAACTAGACGTCAACAGTCTATAATTATTTGAGACGCATTTGAGATGCTACAGGAGATTTACACCATATGTGGCAGCAAATATGGCAGGCGACCTTCCAGAGGCAAAATTCCGAGACCTTCCAGAAAACCATTTCATCACCAACCAAAACACCAGAGCGGACTAAGAATAAGGCTTTTCCTATTGTGTTCAGCTGGCTCCTCTGGGACAGTACTGTGATGCTGCAGGACACTTTTTCCTCTCCTCAAACTGCCCTGACATAGACCTGCTGACCCTACCTGACCAGTCCTCCTATTAAACTGCACTGAGACCTTTGTCTGAGACACAGAGAAGCGCAGGGTAAATGTTGCTGCAGCAAAAACTTGAATTTCCCTGAAGAATCAGACCACATCACTGACAACTTCAACTTCTTCCTGATGTCTGTAATTCGTGACAGGTGACCACGTGTTAACTTGAGTGACATCAGACCAGGACCATTTCAAACATTGCTCTGCTTCAGTATCAGCCCCAGTATCATGTATTAAAAACATGGCTCTCCTCTCCTGAGCCCCTCGTGGACCAGCGAACTCAGGTTTAACGATTTTCCACTGGATTTCAGACCTCTTCAAAGGCGTTTGATCGGCCTCCCTGCATCGAGCAGCGCAGTATCGGCAGGCGAGGTTTAAAGCCCTCTGATCTTTACTTGCTGAGATGTACTCTTAATAAAACATGACCGAGGCCGAAGAAAAAAAACAAACCAAGGTTAAATATATGGTGTCCAAAGTGAGAGAATAAAATAGTGCTATAAAACTGGACCACAAATCAAAATCATGAAAGTGTCATTTATTAAAACTAAATGAAATTAATCGGGACTAAATAAATTAACAATAGGCCTCTACAAAGTTTTAAATGGGTAGAAACCAGTACAAAACCAGGACTCAAACAAGACTAATGAAGCAAGTAGAAATAAACTAGGACTTAACCAAAGCTAAACCAAGTCTAGCAAGTCTAGCAAGAAAACCTGAGCTAGACCTGTTTTGATTAACAAAACCCTAACCAAAAGTAACCTGGGAGGTGATCTGGAGGACTAAACCAGGACATAACCAGGTTTAAACCAAGTCCCACGACTCGCACAATAAACTAGACTAAACCGAGCCTAAACCATGGGTGAGATATTACAGTAATTAAGTGCAGAGTCACTTGCAGAGGGAGATGACACTACGGGGAAATAGTATTTTTCATGCCCCTCCCGACGGAGCATGTTTGACTAAATTAAACACATTTTTCATTGACTTGCTCTTATAATGGAGTCAATAGATGCTAGGAAAAAATTAGCTTGATAAGCAATTATGAAAATGTGTGCACAGACTTAAAACAATGTCTATCCAGGTATAAAGGAAAGTTAAATTAAGAGGCACAAATATGAAACCTGTTTAAATTTTTATTTACATTTCGAGGCATTTTGTCCGACAACTGTAGATTAACTAAAGGACAATAAATAGCGACAACGTGGATATGATAGGTCTAAAAAGTTGACGCTGAAGGGACTATTGATGGAAGAAGGATCCCCGTGATAAAAACTGTAAAAATACCATAATACATCTACATATTAAATCATAAAAATAATACAACTAAAGAATTATTTGTGAAAGCTAAAATGAAAGCAGAGAATGCGACGCTGTAATAGTCAAGGAGAAGCATAAAAAACAAGTTAGAGACATCAGGGACTTGGGAGACAGAGTAGATTATTATTGTCCTATAACATTCTGACTTATAAAAGCTTTATATTACTATACTTTTGCCACTAAATACACCTGGTGCTATTGTTTTTACTAATACTACTATGCTTTCTTTTATCTCATTTGTCTAGAAACTTTCATATCCACACATGAACCATTTTAGACACTTATTAACTATGTATTAATCAAACCACTCAACAGCAAAAGGGCAGAAACTTCAAGAACACAGTGTGAGTACGAGACAAAAAAAATGTAGTTGCTGCAGGCGATCCAAGGATACGGCTCAGTTCCTTCTTCTATAGATCACAGACAGACAATAGCACAGAGCCACATAAAGCCACACAGTTCTCTTGTGGAATATAAGAAGTTTATGAATGTTCCAAGGATCCTTTTCAACACAAGAGTCTGGGTTAGAGTCCTCACACTCCCCTAGAAATGTTCTGAACTCCATCTCTCCTATGCACTCACACCATTCCCTTTCTGCACCTACTTTGTTCCTTTAAGACCTTGGGGTGAAAAATAATAACATGGAATAATGGAAAGCTTCACATTATAGCTCGGTTGGACTCCTGGTTGATTGTTGAAGATGTTGGAAAATTAAGTGTTCACCGTATTCATAGAAAAAGCTTGTCAATTTTGAATTAGGGGTCAATATTGATGATTGCAACTGAATCAAATTTTAATGTTTGCAATTTTCTTCATGTTAAAGCCTGCTATTATATAATTTTTTGCAAATAACAAAATATCGAAAATGTAAACTGAAATGTATGTGAACACAAAACACAAATATTCAAATCTAATCACAATTATATATGTTTTTCTAAAATTGTCACAAATGTCAACACAAATCAGTCATTTTTTCAATTTTTTTAAATACATTTTTTGTTTCGATTCTCACATTAGCTTTTCTGTTCATGTTTCAGTATTTTTCCAGCTCTTCTGGATGTGTTTAAAATCTGAACTCTGAAAAGAATCCTAATATTAAAACAAAAATTGCAAGTCTAATCACAATGCTTGTCTAAAGAGTCACAATTACACAAATCGTTCAGCTCTATTCACAACACACAAAACTCAAGCTTCCTTCTGGCACACACATTTAATGTTTTTTTGCGCATCTTCTCCGCACTTCCTTATAACCAAAATACATTACAGTCAAAAGTGCTTCGTACAATCCGAGTTGCCGCTACATTTGCTATTTGCACAAAAGTACTGCCTGATTCCATTACGGGGATTACTTGAGAACGTGCCTAACCTTCGACAGCTTGTCAATGCCAATGAAGCAGAGGAAAAGTGAAAATAAATGAAGATGGGACTGACCTCTTTTGGAGATGACTGAGACGCTGATGGAGAACACAGCAGCTCAAAGAAATATCAGTCAATACCACACAGAGCCGTGCACTAGAATCACAGGATAAGCGGGCAGGAGAGGGGCTCAGGAAACTCGATAAAGAGCTACAATTATTGATTTAAAAAGTCAAATGTACTAGTTTAAATGTGCTGTACCTGATTTTTATAGTCTTAAAAAACACACACACACTTTGAATTCAGAGCATCTTAATTATTCACAGCGATGAGTTCATAAGCCCTGGTTACAACTTTCAAAGACCAGAGCAGCAGAGTTTTGCTGTGACGGTTTATTTTGACCTCTACAATATGTTATATAATGGGGCAAGACAAATTTTGCTCAAGTACACAAGGAAAAATATCAGGTCCTTGTGAATATTATACTCAGAAATGGATTTATACCTTTTAGTGCCATATTCAAAAAACAAATAATAGAAATTGCTCACATAATGTTGAGTCTTCCTCCAAATTTTCAGACTTCAGCAGCATCAATAATCCCTTTTCCAAAAGAATACACAGGGAAACTGACAATCTGAATCCAAAAAGATGCTTTGCAAATCTTGGGCAATTTTTTGAGATGCGTGCAAGGTTTGAGGAAAGTCTGAAATATGAACTACAAGAATGACATCATACCTTATCAAAATAATAGGTCAGCACTTTTTACACAAAATCTGCCCCAAGGAGACCATCACATTACCAAAATAATTGCAGAGATTTGCAAATGGCAACAGTGCAAATAGTGATTTTGATTTGATCTGGAGTCATCTTCCAAAAGTGTGGCGATAATTTGGGTGTCTCTGAATCTCGCTGTAGCTGTGTCCTCAAATGAATCTAGACTTCCTCTCATCTCCGGTTCACTGTGACGCTCCCTCCCTCCTTCTCCATCTCCTATACAATCTCTCTCTCCTCTTCTTCTCACTGTCTCTCTTCCTTCCTTGCTTTTTGTCATGCGTACTTTCCCTTTTCCTTTGTCTCTCTTTCTGTCTTTTCGTTTAGTCCTTTTCTCCCTCTTCTCACTGCTCCCTCCCGCTTCCGTTTCCTATCCCCCCTTCTCTCTTCATATTAGCTTCAGTTTCACCCTTTTCCTCTCGCTCTCTCATCCTCATTTTCTCCTCTCTCTTTCCATTCATCTTCTCCTTCTCATCCCACTTTCTTTCTCCTCCATCTCTCCCCTTCTCAGTCTTTGAGTTTTGTCATTCCCTCTCGTCTTTTCCATTTGCTATCCTTACCTCTCTTTCCATGTTGTAGTTTTTGTCTATAGTTTTGTCCTTTTGTCCTCACCCTCCTCCCACTTTATTTGTCCCATCTCTCCCTTTCTGGCTTTTCTCTCGCTCTTCTCCCTCTCTACACTCCCTTTCACTCTCTCTATCTCTTATCCCCCTCCATCTCTCCTCCGTCTCTCCCTGTCCTCATGCAGAAGCAGCACTGGTCCGTGGAGACGCGAGGTAAAGTGACATGCGCGGCTTTCTCCTCCTGAAAGCCTTCTTGTGCTCTCAGTTCCACATGAGGGATCTGATGAAAGCCGTTTGTCAGGACGCCACTTAATTATCAGACAGCAGAACAGGCTCTGGAGCTGTACGGGTGCGACAGTGGCAGCGACAGGGGGCAGCGGCACGGGGCAGAGACAGGGCCGCGCCTGCCGTTCTGTCCAAAAACAACGAGAAAGGCGCTGCTACAGATGCTAACGGTGAAGGGGCAGCACCAACAGTCCATTTAAGAGAAATGAACAGAAGAGTGGAGAGCAAATTCGTAAACAACGTGGAAACAATGGAGATTTTATGAGGTTAAATTAAGCGCGCTATAGCTTTATAAATGTATTTACCAGTATTGTTTACATACATCTTTATGGCCATTTTGCACAGCTGTTTTAAACATGGCAGATCAATTTTTCAACATTCCATCCCGAGCTCACATGGTCACTCAACCTACATTCAAATGCAGATTTAATAATTATAGGTCTTTATGTTTTGTTTTGTTTTTTCCCCTAAATAAATCACAGGGTGCACTTCCAGTCAGAACAAATTATGAAAAGGGAATAACTTGAATTCAAAACTTCCCTGTGGTATGAATATTGTGGTTAACTGTATATGACCATACAAAGTTTTGGTAAAAGTGTTGAGCAACTTCATTAATAACAAAGAGAAAACGTGATTCTGAGTCATACTTTTTTTTACTGTTTTTGACTGTAAAAGCGTAATTTTGTGAAGTAATCAAAGTGAGCCAAAAGTTTCGTTATTAATTTGTCAATTCTTAATTTTTACAGTATTAAATTTTAATCATTTTGTTCAGTCTTAATTCTATCACAAAACTATATCACTAATATTACATGGTATTTCACAATGCTGCACTTTACATTGTTCCGTGTAAGTTTATGCAAAGAGGGTCATGAATATTAAATTCAGTGCTTTGTAGGTGGACTCTGCAGAATCCATTTGAGGGAAGCGTCTGAGCAGCAGAGAAATGGAGACGTGGTGACCTTTTCTTCTTCCCGAGCAGCACAAACACAGTAAGCAGACTGTAGACCACTGTCACACACACTCCGCACCTCTGTGTCTGCATCCTCATGTAACTGAGTATCTGAATAGCAGAAAGAACCACATTATGGACTGAGATGGAGGAAACATCATCGGAAGAGGATAAAAAGCATCATCGAAATATGGAAAATGCCCACGGGACTATCAACCGGGATGAGGGGCCTTTTATACTCTCTCACACCTGGGATATTGTCCTAGAAAGTTGGACTGCAGGAAGAGGAAAAGACAGTGCCAAAACATGTGTAAATCAGGTGGTCAGTGACAGTTGGAACAGTCAGGTATGACAAAACAATCTGTTGGAATAAATGATCAGAAGACCAAATGGACCTCATTATATAGTGCTATCAGAAAGAGTGGGATAGGCTGGTCATTTTTATTTTTCAGATACTGAAAAACATGAACACATCAGATTACTTGGTAAATATATATAATATTTATGCTTTGAATTCTGTAATAAAAAAATATTCTAAAATGGTTCAATTATTGTGTATTTACAAAAATGAACAATTTGTATGTGTGATAACTAAACTGTAGTGCGCAGACAAACTACAGTTTAAAAGCTAAATTTGACCTTCAACAATAAAACCCCCAGACTGCAGAAATAGCAGAGCATGTTCTTTAACCAAACTTTACAAAATCCATTTCCTCTCACAGGTGAGTTAATTTACTGGTGAAAAGGAAATCGCAGACCTGTTATCCAAGTTAATGCTGCTCAGCCAGACTTGCTGACCCATTAATAATACATGGCAGTGGTCAAAAGAGGCCAGACCCTTCCTCGCCCCCTTTCATCCTCCACACCAGCAGTGCTAATGGACTAATTCAGAGGCAATTAACTGGTGGTGCCCAGAGGAGGAGAGGGGCAGGGGGCAGAGGGGCAGGGCCAGAGAGGGACAGTAATCAGCAGCAGATACACAACCGACAGCAGCACATGTGGAGGCAGCCAGGAGTGTCAATGGTGAGTTGTAGTGATTTTACTCCCAACAGTGAACATGCAAGATTAACTCTAATCAATGGATGTTCGCAGCTTTTTTCTTGCTAAAATATCTTGAACAGATCTGACCAGTAACTCTACAGTGGGACATTCCAAGCAATGCAGTAACATGGAGATAAGCAGTCTCAGCCAAACAGGTTACAAAGCGCACATTAAAGGCCCGATATTATGAAGAATTTACTATGTTGTTGTTACCTCATGTCGTCTGTGAAATCCCTCAGCTGTTTAGGTAGGATCCATAGCAAAGGAGAATTTCCAATTCATTTCAATTCTGTTTCAACGTATTTAATCAAAAAACTTTTACCCAGTTGACAAAACTGAATTTCTCCTTTGTGTTGTTACCTCATCATACATAATTGCTGTTGTGCTTTGTTTCATTCACAGATGGTTGAGTAACCCTATGTCTCCAAATCTCAAAATGCTCTGTTCTACCTTGTGATGACATGAAGCAGTAGTTTAAGTTAATAACTAGATTTTACCTTTTGTTCAGTGGAGGACTTGCAATTCCATAGCGAAATGATCCAAATTATTCTGGTGAAGGTGTATAGAGTTAAAAAACAAGGCATCCCAATGGGGAACTCAGCATAAATATGCAGGATTTAGGTATTTCTGCCATTTTGAGGACAGCTGACCATTCATAAGATTTATTTTTTTGCTTCAAATTGTTAATTCAATTGTTAATTATTCTGAAACATTGACCATGCATTCCCATTATGTTCCAGGGATCATTATAGCACAATTTATACAGTATCTTCTCAAACCAAGACTCTGAACTAACTAACAAATCTCCTAAATATATTCCACCTGGCCAAATTACCAAGAGGCACCACATCATCATTTGTGGCCACGCACTTTTAATCCCGTCATCATCTTTCATATTCTGTCATTTAGAGCAACTTTTCCATATCACTGCTGTGGAGGAACGCCGCTCTTTGAAAATGTGACGTTGACAAATGAGCAATTACAGCGCTGATATTCACGCGACACGTCTGACCCTCGATTAGCCTCAGCTCCGGCTCCGTGTGTGCCGCCCGCTCCGTGTCTGTCAATACCCAGCGCCAGTGAAGGCAGCACGGGCGGCTGAGAGGACATCCATCACTACTGGGCTGTGGCACTGTCCCCCTCTGTCCTGCTCTCACACAGCAACCCACTGACCCCTGCACACGCCTCCCGAATCAGCAAACAGCAGGAGGACAGGCTCAAGAGCTCAGGGCCGCCATGTCTGATACCAAGTGTGTGAGATTAAACGCAACCAAATCAGGGGTAATATTTGTGGTTGCAAAGAGTAACTGTACAACTTAGGGGTTTTTAATGTTGGTACGATATGATAGTGATTTTTCTGGCAAATATTTCAATAAGAGTTTGAAGTCTCTCTCAATGTGGACTTGTTTTTTTAATCTGTGCTACCTTACGCTGTTTACATCTTTGTCAGTGGGATTTTTGGTTAAATAAATGTTTAAAAAGTGCATTTTTTGTTATAAAATATTATACATTTTACGTCCAAGAGAGATAGACATTTTAGTCCAAGAGAAATAACATATGAGAGAATACTGAAATATGAACTGCAAACAAAAGTATCACATCACTTGTAGAGTTTATACACATTTCTTTATCACTTCCGCAGCAAATTGGATCTTGGTGCCAAACTGGAGTTAGCCCTGTCGTAATTACTACATCGACTTACAAGACATGACAGATGGAACAATCATATTTATTATGGTACTTTTTCTTTGTGCTAATGGGACATTTTTGGTTGTATTTTTGTATTATGATAAGATTTGAGCTTAGAAGGTTAAATTACAAACTTCTGACTCATTATAGAGACAAACTAACTACTTAACTGTTGCATTCTGTCATTTATTTATTGCAGCTCATTTTTTAAACAATATTGTAAATTACTTTTTAGGGGATAATTCTGCTTCATGGTTTGGTTTTAATATCAATTATATATAATAGTTTATCTATATGTAATAATTTGTTATCGTGACAGGCCTAGCTGAAGCAATAGCCTTCCAATGTTTTAGACTAATGTGAAAACCCTGACTTCCCCAATTTTTTATCATTATTATTATTATTGAGTCAAAAAACTGCACTATTTTTTCATTGACTTTAACCATAATTTTTCACAATATCCACCATATAACTCATCCCAAGTTCCCTGAGGCTCTGAACATCATTTTTCATAAAGCCTTGAACAGCAAAGTACAGCTTAGAGGAGACTGACACAAAAGCCACCAGGGCTAAACTCCTCGCCCACTGTGTTAAAGAGAAGCGCTGCACTGGCCACACACACTGCCACTGTAATGACTCATTGTGCAGATTTGATCCACATGTCAATCAAACAGAGCAGCGTTTACATGTGATAAGATATGCGTGAACTCCAGAGTGCAGTATACTCGTAGGAGAGCTTACCTCACTCACTGCAGACCTCTGGCTCATGTTTCTCTAGACTTTTTGAAAAGATCCTTCTCCAGCCTCTGCTAATTAGTCCTGCAGCTTTCCCCCGTCTTTTTATTTCCAAAAGGAAGCACGCGCTATGTGCCGGCTCCGCGCTGGCAGATAAATTGGCTGCAGGCTTCACAGGAGGCAAGCGTTCTTCAGGGAGAGCCCACTATCTTAATTATGAATATTATTAATTACCTTCAAAAAGTCTCAGAGACATAAAATACAATAACTTGTGCATGTTTTAATCTTCTTTAAGCTTGTTTTTAATTGAGACTAGGGCTGAGGCAGTCCATCCAACATGCCTTGAAATACGGGCATGTTTAATAGTATAGAGAGATTGAAAAGAGAGAGTGTATTATCAAAATAACTAATTAACATGACCATATAATGACTATACATTTCTTACAATGTCCATAGAAAACACAATGAGAAACCATGCAACAAATACTGAATGCCCCTCTACAATTGTATAATAGATGCTTTGCATTGCTTTATTCATTGAGTTCAGACACGAATATGGTAGACTGACGGAAGAAGGATGCTTAGGCAAGGTAGGTGAACCGTCTTACCGAAGAACAACATCAGTACGCACTAGAGCAGGGGTCCCCAACCACAGGGCCACGGGCTGTGAAAGCCTAATACCCCCTTCCGTAGCCTATGCCGCGCAATTCGTGTCTCCTCCCATGCGCAGCGATGGCCAGGTCAAAACCAGGTCTAAACCAGGTCTAAACCAGGTCTAAACCAGGTCTAAACCAGGTCTAAACCAGGTCTAAACCAGGTCTAAACCAGGTCTAAACCAGGTCTAAACCAGGTCTAAACCTTGCTGCGTGAACCGTGTTTGCTCCCGTACATCGTTCCGGATCATGCACCACTCCTCCTGTATGCTTTTTGGACCGTGTCTCCTCCCGTACGTTGTACGGATTGTGCACAGAGAAATATTGTCTGACATTAATAAACCGGTCCGTGGCGCAAAAAAGTTTGGGGACCACTGCTGCAAATGCCCTATTGTAGCACCAGGTATTCCCAGTAGTCTCCCATCCAAGTACTAACCAGGACCAACCCTGCTTAGCTTCCGCTAAGATTGATCACTTAAGGTTATGGGGTGTGGTGACACATTTTTATCACTTTTGCTTTTACCCATGAGTGTAGTCGTGCCATTAAAATGAATTATAAAAGTACTATGTAACATCCCCTGCTTGTTTCTATGGATATGTCAATGTCAGTATGACATTAAACAGCTATAACTTACATTTATTCAATTACAGATGGCGTTAAACTGCCACTGAAAGGTTTAATACCATACTGTGAAACATTTCAGACAAAGCAATAACATCTCCATGAAAAAAAGCATTTGACAAACCCTCCATCAGAAAAGTTACACAATGCACCTTTAAATATTCAGCTGTATAAACTTTGAAGAAGCCATAAGAGAGCAGAAATTCCAAGTATATGACTGCAAAAACGTGTGTGCACCAAATCAAAAGACAGACTAAAAGTCCAAAATCTTATATACTGCAAAAAAAGGCATTTCTAAAGTAATTCTAGAAGTCTGAAAAATGCATATTTAGCCGTTGAATATTTCAGTCTACATATGCCGCATTAGACAAAGCCACCAGGCACCAGGCAGCCAAGTAGAAAATGACAAAGAGCAAAAGGCCAGTCATGGAGAAAACTCAGCACAATTGCAACCGCAGCAGCTAAACACTATCCTGGTCCAAATCTCCCTGGCTCTAACAGTGAGTGTGAGTCTGTTCCTCTGGCCCTACACCTCCAGAGGAACACCAAGGTAAGTGCCTGATGATTTCTCCAGGTTAAACTCAGATTGGAACCTTTTTTCTTGTTGCTATAATATCGGATACTTTGAATGCTGACCCCGGAGTGAGGTAAGTCCAATGCCCCGTGAAGGTGACAGATCTTAGATGGAGACTTCTGGGAAAGCTATAAATGCAGACGCCACTAACTCCCTGCTTACACAGATCAGTTTGAGGCATTGCAGTGGTATAATTTAGCTTTAGTGAGCACGCTACAAAGACATCCAAGTTGGACAATGGTGAAGGAAATGTCAAACAAGAAAGGTGATGGGACAGGACATGTATAGTTGTGTTTTTTTTTTTTTATTCTTTTGTAGCCTCTGCCTTGGAAATTCTGAATGCAGTGGAAGTTTAAATTCATACAATATAGTGACTGTATTTTATAAGGGCTACTACTACTTCTATTTATGTTGTCCTTGTGCTGTTTTTATGTGGTGGTGAGCCAAATATGGATTTGTAAATTAGTAAAAGGTAAACATTTATTTTATGTTATCTTGTTAAAAACATAGCTGCCTTTATTTCATTTATACATGTTTGAGAAATACTGTATATTTAGACCATCAACCTCACTGTACCAGAAAATGTTCTGTTCCACCTTGTGATGTTATTAGGTGCCAATTCAGGAAGTGCCCCTTCATATTGTCAGTCCACAGACCTACTCTTTCAGTGCTTATGTTTACTTCACAAGAAGCATCTCACTTTAAGCTAGAAGCTATTGTTTTGGACCTTACTTCAACCTTTTCACTTAGAAATCGCAAGTCCTTCCAGAGTATTTTGTGCACACAAAGCAGAAAGAAACACTTGCTTCATAAATACTGATATTTGCACTGTTTTATGATCTTATGCTACAATGTTCTTTGATCATCAAAACATACCCAGAGTTGTTTCATTCACGCACAAATCCTGCATATTTAGGCCAAGATCTTGTGTCAAACAGAAAACACTGATGTCATGTGTTGATGTACAAATTCAAATTCAAATTTAAGCTGCTGACACAATATTTTAGTAGTCATCATATTTGGCTTTATGAAAGTGATGATTTATGGTGTAAAAATAAAACCTGTTGTAAATAGGCTTTTTTTTTTTTTTTTGATCATGATCTTTGATCATGACAAATGCTCTTGCCTTCTGGGAGCGGTGTCTTCAAACGCCTTTTGGCTTCTACCACTCCCATGTACATGATAGCTATTACTCTTTAGACATATGCATTTTAGTCTTGGCTAGCAAATCTGTTTCTATGTACTGAATTTTCTGTCCTAAATAAATAAATGTGGCAATACTGTGTGCTCCACTGTGTTTTTAAACTCCATACTGTTCACTAGAATCATTTGGATTTGAGTTTCCAATCTACTAAACAAAAGGTAAAAGGACCTAGTAACTTCATGACATCACAAGGTGGAGCAGAGCATTTTGAGCTTTGGAAATGTAGACAGACTGGTAATAAAGGGTTACTAAAAATGTGTGACTGAAACTAAACATGTATATTTTAGATGAGGTAACATTTTAACATGGTTTAAAGCTCATAGGAGTCGATTTTGTGTAATATAGAACCTTTAAAATGTGAAGCATTACATACCAGTGCTTCTTTTAGGACAACAAAATAAATTTACAATTCTTCTAACAAATATTGTAATTGTGTTTAGATTTAAAATTTATGTACAAAAAAAGTTATATCAATATTGGAATCTGAACTGAACTCAAGATGTGATTTGATTCAGTTGCAATGCATTAGGCAGCGCTAGTTTCTTTGTCAACATATTCTTTGAGAAAACCTCATTCACAGCAACTTTCAGCAACTAACTATTTTTGTCCTTGAAATGAGCAGTGAGGCCTGAATAGTCTCTCATATGCTAGTTTGGCTCCACTGCAAATCCAAACAAACACATTTTTCCTGATAGTGACGGTGTTGTACTGCTATCTTGGTTTGATTCTGGCCTGTGTTCTCTTCATTATCACTAAGTTTACAAGCGGTCATGGTCAACAGCTTTCAGCGCAGTCTGCTGGCTCAAGCCTCCGTGTGAAGAGCAGCAGATGGAGAAGACGTCTTTAGGGTTAACGACTGTTTAAAATCATAAGTGAGGTCGTAGCCGGCTGTCAGAAAGACGCTTTGAGTTTGAGTAAAAACTGAAATGCTCTTGCACAGGGCTGCGGAGGAGAGCAGCTGCCGCGGGCCTTCTCTGTTCTGCAGTCAGCACTTCACTCGGAGTCGGGACAGTGGAGCCTGCCAAAATGTACCAGAGCCAACAGGCCCACCATGCTGGCCCTCGCCCACTCCCGGAGCAGGCGCGTGGGTATGAGGTGAGGCTGTGGGCGGGTGGCCAAGCTGGAGCTTCCTGACAGGGGAACGACAGCACAGCGGGACGGGACTGAGTCATAGGCCCCTCCCACCTGCACATAGCCACCGCATGGTCGGAGCAATTAACACAACATCCATCAGCGGGACCGGAAGATGGGCAGTGGAAGATCAAGGGGAGTTTTTAATAGACTATTGACGGAGAAAGTTTCATTAAAACAAAACAAAAAACATGACTAATTCCACACTAAAATTGCTAAATTGGCACTACAAATGAATCATGACTAGATTTTATGAATAGAAGTCATGAAACACTTTTGGTTCAGCACGCTACATCATGCTAAAACTATACTGAAACAGCCCTGCAGATACTAAGAAGACAACATGAAAACAATTGGACCTTTCCTGAATAGTTTTTAAAATATAACTTAAAAAAAAAATACAATATGGTCTTGATTTTAAGAGGCCACATGAAAGAAACATTACTTTTGTTGAAGATTACATTATTCCATAGCTATACTTTTTATTATCGCTGTAGAACTAAAATCTATATTCAGTATAAAGCCTATTACTTACTGAAAATATTGTATTGTGACAACCTATTTTAGTTATTTCATGTTCAGAAATCATGATAATCCCTATGTTTTTGTCATGTTAACTTAAACATTACAGGTTTCAATGTCAGTTTAATTTTTCATCATCTAAGCAGCTTGTTGCCATATGTCCTTAAAATGACAAAACTTGAGACTAACGTATTGAGAACATTAGTAAGCAATGTTACACTTACATTTGTCGTAATCAGGAAAGTCTTAAACATGCAATTTCAAAGGCTTTTAAGCTCACTCAATGATCACCGCGGCTAAAAATATCCACTGAAACGATTCACAGTTTAGTCAGGCAACTTTGCTGTGATTACAATTTAAAACTTTAACAAGAGTGCATGCTGACTACAAAGAAACAGCTCTCAAAAACTGATAAAAAATTCAGTATCTGCAAAGAGCTTAAAATTTAAAGGTTCACTTCACGCAGTAATGATGATAGGGGCTGAGAACGTAGATGGAGGTATCGGGAGAGGGAGAAGTAATTTTTACACTTTGAAATTTGAGCTGTGTAAAACCAGGCTCGGGGTGGGACTGATACCTCACCGAACTTATTTAAATGGGCAACAGGAGCTGGAGTGATTTGGCGTTAGCAGCAGCGGTGGCTACAGTCACAGGAACACTATCTCCACAGAGTAAATAATGTCCCGGAGGAGCGAGCAGCCACAACCCAAATCGCTTCTTAAAAAATAGAAAAATGCTCCAGGCGACTATTATGGAGCTTCAGATGCAATGGGAAGTTGGACCTTTGATCTGTTTAGGGTACAGCGTATTTGCATTTTATAATGAGATCAAAGAGAGGGCCAGGCTCGGCAGTAGCAGCACACCGGACCGTTTACAGGGGGAAAATACACCAATATTTCACTGGTAACAAGATGCACAGGCTTAGGTGGGCTCAGGCAGATTATAAACATGGGAGTGGAGTCTACTGTATGTGTGTTGGCAGAGGGGTGTGGTCATTTACACTAATGTTTTGTCTAATGTAATGTTCATTTAAAACTAGCTGTTTGGAGCATTTGTGTGTGAAGTGGAAGTTGCCTGTATTTTGATATTAGTGATATTTTCTTATATTTGCACATAGCGTTGTCACAAGTCACTAGGGATGGGCATTCGATTAAATTTCCTTAATCAATCGTCAGGAAAATTAACGATCGTTAATCATTAACATTTTATATTAAAATGATCATCACTGTTACGAATCTGCATAAATAAACTCAACTTTACAAAATATAAACCATAATCACTATAGAGCCACATCAGCCCGTATGAGATTAGAATGTGTTTAATGCAGCTTTGTGCACATTTGTTTACGTCTTACAGAAACAAAACTTAAAACCGCATGGCTAATTTGCGTATGCAAAAAAAAAGCCGCTCTTTCCTTGTGTACTGATGTGGTCAGCTTCTGTTGAACTAAAGAACACCACTCGGTGGATTATATGAGCGTTCTTCTGTGACAGAGGATGTGATGAGGCTGGTGAGTCTGTTCTCTAGGAACAGCAACCTATATTTGGTTTGTCAATTAAAATGAAAGTGATCGACGAAATTCTTAATGATCAATTATCGATTCATCAACTAATGCTCATCCTGATTTTGATACAGTGATGGGAAAAACACATTTTAAGACAATTAACAAAGAATTGTAGTTTCTTTAACAGAACTATGAGGTATTGATGAGTATCTTCTAGTACATGGGCATCATATTTTGACAACCTTTGCATAAGCATAAAAAACAAAACTATGTCTTTACCAAACCACTAGTACTCTTTTAAAATACGTAACAATATTGGTGCCTCTATACCAAGGATGTCCAAACTTTTTTGAACGAAGGCCACATATTTAAACACAGACCAGTGTGAGGGCTGATCGAGGGTCAAACTGGTGGTCAAAACAGTGAGTAATTCAAATCCAGACCTTTATTCATACTTAGACCCTCAAAAGGACTCAGTAAATTTGTTTGATCAAGGTAGATAGTTACATTTAAAACATGTTCATATAATATTTTTATTTGTACTATAAAATCATTTGAGGTAAAAATATCCTTGACTCAACAACATTTTTGGCTTTTTCTTCACCACCTCTAGTTGTTAGCCAACCACCACTAGCCTACATTCTCTTTGAGCTAATTTCCTCTTTGTTACTCAGGTGAGGGGAAAAAAGCAACATGCCACTAGCAACAATCTCCTCTACAGTAGAGTTCAAGAGAAAACATTGCAGGCATTTTTACACTGGTTGGGAATTGCTCCACACTGTCTTTGGCATTCTTCACCTGGAAAGGAGAGCGGAGCATAGGGAATTCTCTGCTTTCGCCTGGAGTGAGCACGAGGAGCTCCGAGGTTTAGTGGAGGTCAACATTTCAGAGCGTACGTGTTCACCGCTGCGTTCTGTTCCTGGACATTTTGAAAAGAAATATCAGCCAGAGGAACACACACACACAGAGGCAGTAGTGAACCAAAGTTAGAAGAAAAATCTAAATCAACATTGCCCACGTTTGAAAGCTGGCTCACTGCTCGACCCAGCCATATTCTACAGAGTTTCTAGTTGACTAAAATTATTATACCAGTTCTGAAGCTGAACAATGACTGTGTTTAAAAAGGTGCCATATGTTTTCTGATTGAGGATTCCGCTTGTCACCATGGAGATTTTTTTTTGCTTTGCCTGGAATGTTACACAGATAAGCAGGTGATGCCACCATGCCAATTTATAGGTCAGATCTGTGGAGAGGCGGCCCTGCTCAAAGTAAGAATGCATGATTTAAGGTATTTTTAAGTCAATCAAAAACACTTGTAAGTTTAAGACAGAAGTTTAATGCCATACTGTGGAACAATGCAAAGCAATATCCCCAGTGGTGGACTTCAACCAGAAAAGTTACATATAGCGCCTTTAATACATAAGTAAACCAAATATATACAATATTCCTGAGTGGCAATTTCATTATTTCCATCCATCCATCTTCTCCCGCTTAATCCGGCTGGGTCGCGGGGGCAGCTTGCTGCCCAATACTCATAGCACCTGACCCCCCCTATGAACCCCTCTGCAGGTGGTGAGCCCACAGGAGGGTGGACAACATGGTCCTTGATGTTAGTTCATAGGGGTGCGGGCATGTTTTAGGTTGATGGGGGAAACCGGAGTACCCGGAGGAAACCCATCCAGACACAGGGAGGAACATGCAAACTCCACACAGAAAGGCCCGGGCAACCCGGAGATCGAACCCCCAACCTTCTTGCTGTGAGGCCTGAGTGTTGCCACTCAGCCACCGTGCGGCATTATTTCTCTAAATGTTAGTCTACAAAAGTGATTTATTCATTTTAAGGGTTTTTTTTGCATTTTGGATTTCAGTACAAATATATAAATAATAAAACAACTGTCTTGGCCCTTCACTGACCTTTAATGAATGAAATGTCACGGAGTTATGAACATAAACAATCTTAATTAGCAGAAAAAAGAAGTAGCATAAGCATATTGCCCTGCTCTGTAGTGTAAGTCATGAGTGCTATTTTGAGTGACACTTGGCCTTTAGGGGAGGGCTCTTGGCGGGACAGTGCACACTGGGAATGCCCCCGTCACCACAGATGCCTCCTCTGAACATCTTCAGGCCACGAGCATGCAAATCATTTGCCCCACGTAGAGAGAGAAAGAAAGAGAGGAAGAGAGAGGGAGGACTGGCACCATGTGCCACGCGACCTCTGCAACCACCAGCAGATGTGAGAGGCAAACTGCCATCCAACAGAGTAATAGTAAAACTGAAAAGATTAGGGGGATTTGAATATAGCTGGGTGATCATAGAGAGAAAGTGTGGTTAATGTAAGGCTGCAGCTATCGATTATTACAGTAATCGATTATTCTGTCAATTATTTTGTTCGAATAATCGAGTAATCGTTTGTTATTGTCGTGTCTACTTTGCACATGTTAAGTACACACCACGTGTATTGACAGATACACGTGTTTTGGACATGAAAAACGTAATTATCGCTGGGCTAAGGTTGGAGCATCAGTGTTGAGAAGGTGACTTTTAAAATGTAATCCCCTACAGATTACATTCCCCAAAATGTAGTTTGTGACGTAATCAATTAAATTACTTAAAGTGAGTAACGTAATCTGAATACTTTGGATTACTTGATATTGTCATGATTTTTAAAACTACATAAATGTAGCAACCAACTCCTGCAAATTCTTGTTTGGTTTTAGACCTGGATTAGTCCTGGTTTTAGATCTGGTTTAGACCTGGTTTAGACCTGGCTTAGCCCTGGTGTGAGTTCTGGTTTAGAGGCTCACAGGAGGAAGCGCGGCCCATGGAGTGTACGCGACAAGACACAATCCACGCGCAGAGTGCGCGGCGTACGGGAGATGAGGAGCGTGCGGCGTACCGGAGATGCGGGGTGCGGAGCGTACCGCACCCCGCATTATATTATACATCCATGGGCGCCGCGCTGTTTTGTGTACAGTGAAGTGCAGTGGTCGTGCGGAAACTTTACCTCTACCACAAAAGGTTTCGGCCATCGCCGAGCGTATGAAAATAAAACGAAGCATCGAGGCAAAAAAAAAATTAAAAATCGATGCATTTTTTTAATCGATTAACTCGATGAATCATTTCAGCCCTAGGTTAATGCATACTGTACAAAGCTATTTAAATGAGTGGGTTATTTTCATTTGAGTGAAATGTTAATGGCTCACCGTGATTACAGCAAAGTCTGGTGGTAGAATGAGCATTAATCATTAATCAGATTAAGATTCAGTCACCTCCAATAGTCAATAATCAACCTGGATCTATTTAATATTGAAAGTCCAGAATCAAGCAGACTAGATTTTACCGTTTTTTGTGTTGAATTGTATTGAATTTTTGAAAATGTGTATTATTTATGTTCAGGAAATAAACAAAGACATTTCACTTGTTTTCACTTGTTATAAATAATAAAATATCATTCTGATCACCACCCAACCCTTTCACACATGTTTTCTTTAAGGGTTGAATAAGGGGTAAAACTCTACTCAACATGCCATCACTCAGCCACATCAACCCACGAGTTGTAACAAGAATTTGCACATTAACCACATGTTAGCCAATACGATTTTCATACCATACAAAAATACTTTGGGTGGTACTCAATCAGATCCTTTATGGTTTACAGCAATGTCTTTGCTTTAGACTTTAATTTAAGCTGCCATAAATACATTCATTTTCAAGAATATCTTACCAGAAAAAAACAAAAACAAAGCAGGATGCCCTACCCAATCTCATCAGGTCCTTTTATCCAGGCTTGGGACTGCCAGAGCACTAATTTCACACAGGATACCTAGATGCCTTTGTCAGTTCCCAAACAAAAATAATTTGACCGGATAGACTGCACTAATAATAGGCCTTCATCCCACTTACATAGCACTTTAAGACACCCAAAGACACCACCGCAGAAAACAAAGAAAGCATTAACCACATAAGCTAGTCCCTGCACATAACAATTGGAGACATTTGTGTTAAAGGTGAATCAAATGCCTGAGTGCTCAGAGGGTGTTAAGAGCAGCTCTCAGTAATTACCCAGCGTGCACCAAGGCAGCAGGTAGAGACACATACTCCTCTGCAGCGTTCACATTTTTGACCTTGGTAAATTATCTGTTTTTATTGACAGCACTTATTGATATTTCTTAAAAGCGAGGTCTAATCGAGTATTTATTGAGACGATTGAATGCGTTGCCGGTGCCTGGATTAGCCCTGGCAGCTCCACTGGTTGGTTGTATTATTATCATAGAGGGCAAAAGCATATCTCCTGGGGGTAAGAGGGGGCTGGAGTGGGGGTAAGAGGAGGGGTATAGAGGGGGGACTATAGTGACCTACATTCACCTCACCCAGGCACATCTGCAATCAGCTAATTATGCTAACTAAGACACATGCTAACACACAAACACTGTACACGCATTTTGAATCAGAGTGACAAATGGATCCCATGTTCTGCCTATTTTAAATGGTCTGCACTGGTCCAAAGATATTCCTCACTTACCGTGCCGTCTGAGCAGTCTAATAATTCATCGCAATGAGTTTATAAGTGCTTTTCACAGCTATAAAAGACTAAAGAGGAGTTTGGCGCCAGAGTAATGTTAACACTAGAATGCTAGCGCACACTTCCTGATTATGAGAAAATAAAATGCTTTCTATTTAGATACACAGAGCACACAGTGGACATATTTTGACTCTGCTTATACAAATCTGTACTAGGGCAAGAGAATTTTGCTCAAACACATGTCATAACACACATCTAGTAGAGGTCCTTTAAAAATGCATAATTCACTCTACAAAGAAACTAAATTTGGGTATAACATTTTTAGTCAGTAAACCTTTCGTCTTACAACAGATGACGCATGTGGCTGCAGATTGGCACTTTGATAGTTTCAATATTAGTGTTTTCTAATTGGATCGTCACTTTTCAGACCTGGCTGGAGCTTGAGCAGAAATACCCTTTGCATTTCTAAGTGTAAAAACCACATGAGTTCTCTGTAAGGCACAGGAAATACCAAGCGGGCTTTGAAGATGCTCGATTAACTTAAATCTATGTCACCGCTTTCATTCTGGGTGACAGGATGCGGCTCCCAAGAATAAAGGTACAATAGCGTAATCTGGTACAGACTTCTGAAATCAGATCGAGATTTTTATTCAAGTTTCTTAAGGCATTTGATATCAGAAGTTTTTTTGCTGGAGGCATCTGCACAGACTCCCATAGCGTCACTTTGTTCTCCTTTTACTGTAGTTTGGGACTTGACAAAATGACAGTTTCGGATGGTTTTCTAAACAAATCATTGGAGGCGACCGGGAGTCTTTGTATGTGATTTTGATATGAGTGGTGTTCCCTTTCAGGGTATTTTTAACACCTGCTGCTACTGCAGGCTGACTTTAAGTGAATGAAGGCAACTTTGTTACTTAAACTTTTAGATCAAATAGGTTTGATTGACGTGCAGATTCACTTTTTGTTAAGAGAAGGTACTTCCAATTCATATGTATCTATCTGTAATTTATTTATAGATCAGTGTTTCTCAAACTGTGGTACGTGTGCTTCTGGTGGTATGCAGGGTCCTCTGCAGTTTGAGTTTTGTTTATTATACATAAATAGTAATAATTTCAGTTTTTTTTCCTTTGGGTTTATCATTATAGAGAACTACCTTATCCATAGTTTAGTCTCATGTTTAGCCCCAATATAGGCCTGATATAATTCGGGTTTAGATCTGATGGTAAATGGAAACAGGCAATAACGCAATAACAAATTTAGTACAACATACTGGTGAAGAAAATACAGATAATACATGGTAATCTTGAATGTTATTATGCTAGAGACACAAGCACCCAAAAGAACGATTCCTCCCCCAAAAAAACAGTTCTACACAGTATTGATAATGAACCTGAGTTAAAATAAATAAATAAATGAAAGACTAGAGCCAAAGTTCTACCCTTTACAGATCAAATCTAACCATAATACAGTAAAATAACTAAAAGTTTCCCCACTAGTACAAAGAAAAAGTTCTCATGATAAATGCTGACCCCCAAAAATTATTATTATTAATATTATCTATCATGTATTGACCAATAAGTCAATATTGTAATTACCATGACAAGGCTACTTGGAAAGCCCTACATTATCTTACATGGAACTTTGTGTTAAAAGTTTGGGAACCACTGTTATACATCATTCTATTAGATGTAAATGAATTATGTACTAGTTCAAAGTAGAGAGTGGGAGGCATGGCAAAAAATAAACATGAATTTACAGCCAGAACACGATTTGATCACAATTCATTGTCTTACACAAAGACACAACATAAACACAAAGTGGAGATAGTGGCATTCAAACAATACACTTCTAAAGACCGATACCTCCTGATGCACCAGAACTTTCTTTATCTGAATTGATATTAAGCAATAAATTGACTAGGAAGGGCCTTCATTTGGGTGCAATTTGGCAGAATAAGCCAGTGGCATCCAAAATCGAAGACAAATATTAAAAAGGTAGAAAATTCTTATATCACCGAGCGGGCATGACATCGCGCAACACGAGCGTCTGCTTTTGACAACTAAATAAGAAATGATAAAGGTAAAAGCATAGACACGAGTTTGAAAAATAAAACAATTCATTTCCTCACAAAAAGGGGCCAGCCACTGAAACCAAATCAATCTATTTATAATAAAACCTGCTCTCCTTTCTCCTTCCAGTTCTTTCCTTCTCTCCCCATCTCTCCATCTCTCCCCACACACACCTTCGCACCAAAAACCGCCAGATCTTGTCGCCTCAGGAAATAGCCATCATACATCTTGTCTGACTGCAATAAAGCACTGCCTAAAATCCCATTCCCAATAAACGGAGTCTGATTGGAAAACTCATTGTAATATCAATTTCCATCTGTGCCCGCTTTAAAAGGCAATCAGCATAGCTTCATCTCGCTATATCACACGCTCCTTGAGATGATGACACAGCACTGGATCTCCTCCTTCTGCATAATGGTTACGCTGCTATCATCGCATCTGCAATGTATAATACAGGCAGTGAATGGGCTATTTAGTCTGTGTTGGAACAGATAGGGCCCACTTTGGTGAATATTAATCCGAGGCTGAACACTTATTCCAGTCTGTGGCGGTTTTCATTCGCGTGAAGAGTGGAGAGTCTCACGAGGTGATTGGTGCACTCCAAGGACCCTGGACAGGCTTTTAGGAATGGGACGGTGGTGATTACAGCAATATGGGGTAGGTTTGTGAAAGAGTAGTGAGTGCATCGTGTGGTTATAGTTGGGAAATGTATTGTTTTTATGCGTAGTGTTAAGGAATGTATGAGCAAGCACAATTGACAGGCTGTGAATATTTGGATTCCAAAACAAATCTTTTTATAGTAACAACCTTACACCACTGTGTGTGTGTGTGTGTGTGTCAGGTCAGATTACATAAATATTTACTGATAAAAAATTATATGATTAAGTGTGAGTAAAACTGAAAAGGTGAAAATCAAGTACCGTATTTTCCGGACTATAGAGCACACCGGTATATAAACCACAACCACTCTATTTTTTTTTTTTTTATTAAGAAAAAAGTTATACAAGCCACAACCGGGCTATAAGCCGCTGATATCTATGTTGAAAAATTAGATATTTACTGCACATACAGAACGATTTTGTACTGTAAATGTACATTTATGTACCTGAACAGATTCTTTCCGAACAGTGCCTTTTAACATGGCAGCAACTGTGCTGATTAAAATGAGGTCAAAAAACAGAAAAGAACCAGTAATTGATTTACTTTCATTTCTCCTGTGCAGAGAAAACCACAAGTCACTTTAATCATCTCCGCTAAACCATTGACGCCAAGCTTATGTGCAGCAGCATGGTAGAGGTCTGCGCGAGACAGAATTTTCAGTCCCGCTCCCGCCTGTTCCCGCCTGCTCCGCATTCTTCAGTCCCGCGTCGTGCTGTCGCGCTCCTGCCCACGCCTGCAATAAGCTTTCAGAATGTTCTTTCAGAATGTTCTTATTATACATCCATGGTCCCGCGCCGGACTGTTTTGTGTTGGGTCCCGCTGGTCCCGCGGGAGTGCAGGGCTTGACAGCGGTTTCCTTCCTGGAGCAAGATCGATGCCTTCAACTTAAAACTTTCATCATACCTACTTCTTCGTGTGCTTTTCATGATGAAGGGGCGAGGATTTGAAAATAATTACGAGTTAGTAATTTGTTGTGCGTGTTATCTGCTAAATAAAAAGTAGCGTATTCTTCTTTGCATTAATTTTCCGTCTATCTTGTTTGAAATTCCGGTTAGAGCACCCCTAGCGGTGGAAGAAAAATCCACAGATTAGCCGCTCCTTTGCAAAAGCCGCATGGTTCAAAGCCTTCAAGTGGTTCAAAGTAGCAGCTTACAGTCCGGAAAATATGGTAAGTAAAAAACTCCTGCTCAAAGTTGTGCTAAAGATGAAATTAAAACAACCACGTGAGCTCGTTTTCCATATACAACCAGCCATGTTACATGTTACTAATGGTAATTTTGTTGTAAAACTGAACAGACAAAAACACATTTCCAACACTGCTATATACACCACATAGACCGATATATGAGTGGACTAAGCGAGTGTGAAGTCACCCATAGCGTTCAGCGCTGCTCAAATGAGGCTCCCGATGCCACGGTTACAGGAGCAAATTTGGAGCCAGGCTCCATATTTGGAAATATAACCACGAATATCTTAGCCACCACAAGAGGCAATCATGAATAAGGTCATTAAATGTGCCTGCCCTCCTCATGGCAGAGCGGCGCTACTCTGCACCATTCTGCACGGACTGCTGTATTTCAGTGATTCTTCAGAATAATAGCTTTTCTCATCAAACTTTAAATAGTAAGTTCAAGTCATTGATTTATGTTGTATGTTCTGTTACGTACGAACAACAACAAGCTGTCAATCAAACCTGTTGCTAACGTTAGGCAGCAGCGACCTCTGGGAATGAAGGCGTCTGATAGGTCCGTTATTTATGTTCATATCTTGATTTATGAACAAGATAGCGAAATGTAAATTCAGGATCATGTAGCGCGGGTTCTTACAAACATTTTAAGACCAAAATGACGAGGCTCGGCAGCAGGTATGGAGAAAGGGACGATAAGATCTCTATGTAAGTCAATGGGAAAAAGGGAGAGAAGGAGCCGGAAGAGCCTCCTGGAGCACTTCCTATTTGGCACACGGCGGCTAACGGGTTAGCTTTATCCATTCATGTATACAGTCTATGATACACCATCAGTTTTGATCATAGTGATTAGCACAATGTTGCCAACAGCAATGCTATCTAACCATTCAAGACTTTATTCACTGTCCTACGATAGGCTAGTAGATGACCATATATTCTGAGTAATCTGAAAAATAACTCCCCCAAACAAGATGATGTACAGTGAAATACATAGCTGATAAAGACAGAACTGCCCTTTTTATGGTCAAAAAACGAAAATGCGAACTATTGTTCACCAAAATCTCCATAGACTGTTTATCAAAGTGGTTTCTAGTCTTACCTTCCAGCCGCTGCCCGCTTCCCTGTAGTACGGGAAGTTATCACAGATCCACTGGTAGATCTCGCTCAGGGTCATCTTCTTCTTTGGCGAGCTGTTGATGGCGAAGGTGATGAGGCTGGCGTAGCTGTACGGAGGTTTGCCATCCTTGTGTTGCTGGACTTCCTCCTGGTCCAGCGTGGTGTTGGGGTCCAGCAGGGCGCTCTTCTTAGCCATGCCGGGGCCGTGGGCGTTCTGGGCGTCTGCTTTCCGGATGGCCGCTTGCATGGTCAGCTGGGGGAGCCAATCCATGGAGGTCAGGCTACTCTCCAGCTCCGATGTCATGATGGCGGCCGGGCAGGGGGCAGAGGGGAGCGGGGGGGAGAGGTGGAGGAGGTGGAGGAGGTGAAGGAGGAGCGGTGAAGGGTCTGCTGCTCTTGTCGGAGCTCTGGGGGACTGTGGAGCAAGCGAACCAAGAGTGAAGAAGTGATGTGGAGAGAGAGATGTCAGGGGGCTCTCAGCTCAAGACATCAGCAACGCATCTTCACCCTGTAGACCCTAGAAACAACAAAAACAGAATGGTTAGTTTGGTAAGATATCCACTTTTGAATCAAGACCTGAAACTGTGATTGGATTTGTGATTAATGTATTGAAAGTCATTTCAAAGTGCATATTCTGAATAGAGAGGGAAGGGTCTCGTCCAAGGACAAAACGCAAGTATGCAATTCCATTAGCAGGAACTGGAACAGAGCTACAGTGTGCAAACAAGTCCTCTAAGCTCTCACCATCAATACTAATACAATAAATGCTATGTACAACACATTTTAGCAGCTCTCATGCACAGCAGAAAATGTATGCAGTCTTCAATCCGACACAGTACACATATAGTGTATAATAATGTATAAGGGAATCAACTAATGCAACTGTGAACAGCTTGGCCACCATCAAAACAACATGTGAGAACGAAGTAATGCTTCTAACTCCTGCGCTCCAGAGCCCACCACTTTCTCCTCTCTGAGCTGACTCATAACTGGGACTCCATCTGCACCGAGAGAGAGAGGGAGAGTAAATGCCAGGCAATTGTTTTCACAACTGCCAGCCAAATGGGGGAACAGCTCAGGAGGAATTCCGACTCTTGAGGCCAGTAAAACCCCCTCTGCCTTCTCCAGGGCCTGCCAGCTCCTCCTCTCTCTTCTCCTCTTCCTCTCCTCTTCATCTCCCTCTCTCCTTCTGGTCTAAAAGCAGGCATAAACAAGCCAGCCAGTGTCATCTTGAAAAAAGTTGGGAGCGCAGGCTGCAAACATCAGACACTGCAAGAAGCCATTATTGCTTTCAAAATCAGATTTTCAAACTCAGACTGCAAGATTAATCGCAAATCAAAATTGCAGCTTAAATGGATGCTAAGGCTGCGCAATATATCGCAAAAATATCGAAGAAAACAAATAACATTCCACTCCAAATGTACAGTTTGAAAGAAACTTGACAAAAAGGCATATTGTATTCTGTATTCTCCTACATTAGATTGAAGGCATGTGTATTTTTATTTCAAAACATAGTTATCAAATATTGCACATTTTTTTCTCATATTGTACAGCCCTAATGGTTGCAATTATCAAATAGCAAAGTCTGCAAATTTTTAAGTACCATAGTTTTGTCCACAAACAACAAAATATCTTGTCTTATTCTGCATAAAAACCTGCAAACCCTGTAGTTTAGGCTTGTTCTGAAATGTGATTCTTGAATGAGATTGTTATCATTTTGATGCACTTAACTGTGGTGGGTAGGACGTGCTTTCAGTTCTTCCTGATTTGAAATGATTTGGTTTTGGCTCCTTGACAGAATAGTCATAGAAAAAAACATTACGCTGAAAAGGTTAGTCAAGGAGAGTCAATTGCAACATATAAGGCATTTTGTGCAATTACAGTTATACAATCTACAATACATCTAGCTTACTCCTCAATTACACACCAACTATCAAGGCTTGGCCCTGGTTCAGTTTCAAGCGTGGGACATTCCTCATACCTCTAATTTTCTGGCTCTGTTGTTTGTATAGTTTGTGCCAAAAAGCCAAAAGTATCCCAGTTTAACCCGGCAAATAAACCTGCTTTAATGTTTATATTTTAAACACTTTAAATACTCAATTACAACAGTCCTGCTCTAAAACTACCAACAGAGTAATCAAGTAATAGGTCTGAGTGGTGTGTCTGACCGTACATAGTGTCCAGTCACTCCAAAAATAAGTGAAAAGGAGATCTGAATTTGCAGTGGTAACTTGTGTGCGTGTCAGATGAACCTAAAGGAGGATGACGGTGCAGTCTGTGAGAGAGGGAGAGCTGGCGGGAGGAGAGAGGAATCCTCACTAAGTTGTTGGATTTTTTTTTCATGACGAAGCATGTGGGAACCTGAGAATGCTCCGGGTCTGAAAATAAATAAGAGTCCTGACAGCTCGCAATGGGTCAAATATTTTACATACCGCTACAACAGAG
The DNA here is from genome assembly GCA_030686955.1 of Odontamblyopus rebecca. Lineage (NCBI taxonomy): Eukaryota > Metazoa > Chordata > Actinopteri > Gobiiformes > Gobiidae > Odontamblyopus > Odontamblyopus rebecca. The sequence continues at coordinate 17,754,966 of CM060656.1, read as the reverse complement.
ATTTATCACCGTAGTAACCAGAGGAGGCTAGTATCAAACTTCTCTTGTTGGAACATCACTTTAAAATGAAGATGTTATATTTTATGATAGCAAATCACCAAAATTGTGAAATGAGTAGTTACATGATGCTGTTGAAAAGGTCAAAACCCGATACAGCATGCACTGCACCCATAGATGAGTCAGCTTAAGTATCCATGGGTTTCTGAGTCATGAACAATTTTGACTGTTGCCATAGTAATTTACATTTCAAATAAAAAATAATCTATGTTTTCAATTACCAAAAGTCCTCAAAATGGTGTCTATAAACAGGAAAATAAAGTCCATTAATTGCTTGAATTGTTTGTTTTTTTCTACCCAACTTCAACCAACAGTGAACATGGCAGTCAACCTATACAATGCTAAGAACTAACTGCAATGAATTCATAATCCATAACCTTAAAAATTAAAATCTGGGGGCAATTTAGCACTGAGGGGTAACTATTGGTTGCAATTTGGACCTGATTGAAATGATCAAAGAAAAAAAAACAACAACAAAAAGAAACAAAAAAATGATTTAATAAATAATGTACGAGTTGTTTCTTGTGCAACCAATTAAAGATCCAAGTTAAAAATCAATACGAATTAACAGAGTGAATAAGTATCAACCCGTCCAGGAGTGATAAGGGAGGTCGATGTGAGGTCGAACTTATAACAGCTGAGTCAGTCTTATCTGGTGGATCCATAACAGTTCAACATGTGAAAACACAAACAGTCCCTCCACCCCAAGTGCTTCATTCTCTGCGCAACGCTTCAAATATAACCAGGCAATGTTGTAATGTTGTTACTTCATCAAAATTATACCTGGAGTTGTGTTTTCTTTGATTCACACGTGTGGGGTGAAATTATTCAAATGATTCTAGTGAAGGTGTATAGTTTAAAAAGAGAACATTCGGAGTTTGTGTATTATTTAGTTGTTTTTATTTTTCTTTAATTGTTTAAATACTATGATGATATGACAGCAAACCTGAAAAGATCGTGGCCATACCGGCTCGTCAAAGCCTGATCCCGTCAGATCTCAGAAGCTCAGCAGGGCCGGGCCTGGTTAGTACTTGGATGGGAGACCACTGGGAATTCCAGGTGCCACAGGGGGGCGTCAGTGGCAAAAACTGTCGTAGTGTCCTTAGGCAAGACACTTCACCCACATTGCCTAGTGTGAAAGTGATGTGTGCATGGCAGGACTCCCTTGAAAAAGAGATTAGTAATCTCAATGGGACTTTCCTGGGTAAATAAAGGTTTAAAAAAAAAAAAAAAAAAATGATTAATTACTGAAGTTTGATCATGAATTCCAGATCAGATAAGAAAAAGGATGGTGCCAAAAGAGACAAATGAATGATAGTTACAAAAGAAACAAAATAAAATACATATACATGCCCAGACTCACTGCCTGTAGTGCATAATATGGACTTGGACTACCAACATTAGTAGCTCAGATGGTAAAGACTCCAGCTAACCCAAAGGTTGGCAGTTTGTCTCCTGCAACTGGTAAATGCTACTGGTTTTTGTATCAATGGGCAAGACCCGGCTTGCTTTCACAGTTTTTTCATTAGTTGGAAATCGTCTTTTCAAATGACAACAATAACGTCTTTGGGGCTAAATAATGGCATCACTGTGAGAAAAATAAATAAATAAATAAAAGATGAACTGAACTGAACATGAACTTTGTGTCTGTTTTTGTTTCATGTGGACAAGCCCAGTAATTGCAGAGATATTTACTATACTCAACCACAGCCACCATAGTAGAGCTGACTCGATCTCCAGCTCAGTTTTAAATTAAAGGGATTTTAGCATATTAGATGGCCATTACTCTTCTGTGTGCCTGCTGTATAAATGTGCATCTCCTGTGTTCGGCTCCAGAGGTGATCAGAGACTGTGCTGGTGAAAGCCTCTTCTCCTGCAGAGCCCTCTGACCTCAGCCTAACCATCCAGCTGCTCTGTAATGTGCTGCTCTGCAATAATTAGAGAAACATGGGCTGTGGAGGGACTGAGACGAGAGGAGGAGAGAAGAGAGAAAAAAGCAGGATAGAGGGAAAGGAAGAGAGGAGATAGGGAGAGAGGCGAGGGAGAGGCAAGCGCACCTGCTCGTCTCTCCCTCTCCTGCCCTACCCTGCCCAGAAACATTACATAATGCATCTTTAAGAGAGCTTATATTACACAAAATTGACTATTGTGAGCTTTAAGCCAAGTTATAATGTGGTTACATAACTTACGTCATCAAAATCATGCCCAGAGGTATGTTTTCTTTCATTCACAAATTTTTAAGTAGTCCTTTATTATTAATCTGTCCTTTATTCATCTGTCTACATCTCCAAACTCAAAATGCTAGTTTACACCTTGTGATGTCATGATGCGGGAGTTAACAGCTACCTTTAACCTTTGGTTCAGGAGAGCTTGGCAATTTCAGGGCTGAAATCATCCAAATGATTCAAGTGAAGGTGAATGGATTTTAAAAACGGCACCTTCTGTATTACCACATCACAAGTTGTAATAGAGTGTTTAGTTTGAGATGAAGAACATGAGTGAATGAAACAAAACATAACTCTACCTGCACAACCCGAGAAGAAAACCAAACTGAGAACAGTCTGGTCATTCAGCATATTCAGGTAGTTAAAAGACCTCTTGATCAAACAATTAACTGCAAACCATAGCACTCATGTTGTCAACGATTACTTCATTTTAGCTCTGAGGCCTAATTATCAGTGCGGACAGCTAATACCTTGCATTTCTCAGATTGGTGGAGGGATTTGGTTAGCAGAGATCACTGCAGGAGGCTCAGATAAGAGTGATGACACCACAGGGGACTATGTTTAAAACTACATTCAAACTGGGCCCACATACAGACATACAAAGATTACAAGACCACCGCGAGACCACCACACCACAGGACTTTGATCTGTCTCTGTAAAAATGAGCCTTCATCACTGTCACTGACAAACTGAAAAACTTGTGTCAAAACCCTTTTCTGGACTCTAATTTGTTTTCAGAAAGCATTTGGAAAACCGTGCCAAATTTGTTCACCATTCAACACATTAGTTTCTTTATCCTCCGGGGATTAATGGAAGATTTAGTTGTGAAAGAGAAATTTAGAACATCTTAATTTGCCTGGTTCTTGACAGGATTTATAAACGTTGCTGCTGCCAACAGTCCTTACACTGTGTTTTGTGTTTTGCGTTTTAAGTTGCTCACTCAAGGCCTTGGTGCTAATGCCAAAACAGCTTCTCCTAAAGTGCATGTGACAAGTTAGACTCATTTCACTAAACTTTGCACAATTCTATAAATTTAAGTTTGGTAAAGTGAAAAATTTGACTTCCTGGTTGGACACGGGCAGCAGATGTGATGAGATGTGAAGAGGTAGCCTAATTCCTGTTACTTAGCAACCATAATGTTAAGGGCCCAAACTAATATGCCAATGTAAAATAGTTAGACTAATATGATCAGACTATAAAGAAAGACTATAAAGAAACACCTTTAATCCATTTTGCAATTTTTCTTGAGTTTTCAGATTGTCAAAACCTTTTAACCCCTTAACACCTGAAGTTATGTACGCAGTGAAATTAAGATGATATTATTAATTTGATTATAGCTAAAAAAAAATTCATAGAAATTTGGGCATATTGCAAATTTGCGATCTCAACTCATATCTTGATCCAAACAGTTTGCCGCATATTTGTGACACGTAAAGAGTTTTTTAGTGTCACCATGGTAACTGATGAACATTCCACAATAAGCATACACGAAGACCACCCCCAGCATGAAGTATCAATAGGTAGATGTAGGGTTATTCCTGTAATTTTTATGTAAAATGGTTAAATATTTGTGACATAATATCCCACCAAACAGTGTCATTAGAAAAACCTGAACAACTGTCATATGAACTTAAAAGTTTTAAAATGAGTAACAAACCGAGATTACCCAACTAACATTTCAGATTACGTCGGCAGCTACATATCTTGGGCAAGTGCCGAGTCAGAAGGGATGAAATGATAAATAACCACGTTACAACATCAAAAGTGTTGCAAATGTGGAATCCATGTTAATTGAATGCAACAAACAATAAAGCAACAGCAACATGTTTGCCAAATCTAAAATTGGTCTAGGATGGAAGATATTTCAAACTGAAATGGTTAATTCAATGGTCACAATTAGCAAATCGCAAAGACTGCAACTGAAGAAGCAACATAATTTCCAGTGCAAACAAAATCTGATGGTGCAGTGTGTATAAAACCAATCCTATTTTTAGATCTCTACAGTGTTCTGACATGTACGGCCTTATTGTATTAGTTTAATGGTTCTGTTTTATCTCAAATGTCAATATGCTTAGGTGTGTTTAAAATATGAACTCTAAACAGAATCCCACTATTAAAACATTACAAAATCTCCTCTTTAATCCAACATTATGCCTAACTTCTTTAAGTTAAATTTAAAAAAGGCTAAATGACAAAAACTGGGCTTCGTAGTTCAGGTGTTCAAGGGTTTCTTTCCAGTCCCTAATATCAGGTTTAACAGTTGTGATGAGAAAAACAACAAAAACTTTAAAAATTAAAACATCGGGCTTAAACAAGTGACTGCATGAAGGAATCTATCAGTTTGAAACCAAAAAACAAAACATGGCTGATGGACAATCGTGGCAAGGCAAATAAACTCAAAGAAGTTCTATCTGTACACCACCATAAGACAAATCAAAAGGTGCACTGTGTAACTTTTCTGGTAGAGGATGCGCCATCTGGTTGCCTGGAATGCAGAAACCGCGGGTGACAGATCTGTGACAATAAGAATGCCAGTTTTTACGGCAATAAAAAAACATGTTATCGAGTAAATGCAAGACGGATAAATTTAAAGCCATACCAGGACATTTCAGGCAAAGCAACCACATCTCCATGGAGACAAGCAGATGGCCAGCCCTCCACAAGCATAGTTACACAGTGCACCTTTAAAATAATTGTTGAAAATAACTGTTTATAGCACTTATATTGGTCAAGTATGCTATAGCAGAGGCAGCTTTAATATTCTATGTACAACCTTCATTTAGCAATCACAACATGAAGTAAAAAAAAAAAACTATAGTAGTAAGCTTGTGCATGGTGGTTTACTCCCTCAAAAGGAGCGTACAGTAGCGAGTGTTTCTTCTTGTAGACGCATGTTCATATCAGAGAATAAAGCCGCAGCCTTGTACTAGCGCTTCTATGATTAAATACCATACAGATATACATTAGTGCTGAGTACACAAAACACGTCTCACCATTTTTTCTGGAAATGAGAGTACAAATTTCACCCGGCATGACACCTGCCTCCTGGCAAATGTGCTGTTTAAATGTGCTTTATTTACAGTCAGTGCAGGGTCATTCAACTCCGGATTTTAGATAAGGTTTAAAAAGGCGGAGAATTACAAACACGAGCAAGAAATAGCAGACAGGCAAATTTCACAGTGCATTCCTTTATGTCAAATAGTGCACAGTTGACAGACGGTGTTAAAATCAGATGCTACATAAATGTTCGTTTTTCAGCAATGTCTTTCAATCCAAACATCTAAGCTTTTGTCGCTAAAATAGGACAGGAAAATTATGTCTCACAATTTTGACTGACCATATCTCAAAAATAATGCAGTGTTGGAGAATACACTGAAGTACTCCGAGAGTTGTAAGAAGACTTGATAGTGTTGTTAGGAATGGATGGAACCATATTACATTTTTGGGGTCAATAAGTAAAGCAAAGTAGTAAAGTAGTAGTAAAACAGATTCAGTATTATCATTTATCATCTATATTTTCTTCAACAATAGATCACCCTTCAAAATGGGTTATCATGACAGTCCTAATCGTGTGTGCTTTTTCTTTGTAATACTGGGAACCGTTTAGTTACTTTTCTGTACTATGATAAGAGTTGATCTGTGTGAGGATTGAATTATGAGCTTCTATGACTCATTACACAAACAGACTTTTTAACTCTTGCATTCTCTTCTTTATTTATTGCAGTTGTAGCCTTAGTTAACCATTCATTTAGGTCCAGGGATTTCAACTTGTGTGAATGTGAGCCTCCCCTTAGAGTAGGTAAAGGCAGCCGAGCCTCCCCCTTCCCCAAAATGCCATCCTGCCCTACCCCACACAGGCCTTTGAAGTAAATACAACATTTGTGTTCGTGCAATGATGAGTTTCAATAACAACTGATAATATATTTTTTTTAATATTGTATTTTCATATTTTTTTAAAAAGTGCATTCATGCATGGTTTTTGCAACAGCAAATAATTTCCAACTTCATGCAGGCCTAATTGAGGCTCACTGAACATCAGCGGGCCTATTCAAATCAACAGAACATGCCTAACATTTGTAATCTGTGCCAAAACTCCTACTGACAACACCTGATGGCTGAAATCGGCACGTGTCTGGGCCTTAGATTAAGCTCTACCATTGTTCCCCATGGATTGGGGGTCCAGTCCTTGGTCTAGTGGAATCCTCTGAATGCATTGGTCAGATCCATTCGGAGGCTCCGTCCTCCATGTGCTGGTTCCATGTGGGGAGAGCAAGAATGCGCAGTGGAATACAGATCTGGGCGAGTTGCTCCGGTCCTACAGGCTCGAGGATTGTAGAGGACTGAAGCGTGTTCTGAGCGGTCCGTCTTGCGCTGGTTTTTCCTGGGGAAAGCGCACCTCAGGCCGAGGAACCGAACTACTCCCTTCTCCAGCTCCTCTGAGCCTGGCCTGAACCAGAGCTGCTCCCGCTGGTTACATGATGTTGTTTCAGAACCTGTCTCTTGGCCAGTCTCTGAACCCTACCAGGTAAAACCAAACTTTAAATAATCAGGATAATATTTCCTAAATTTTTTTTACCATTTACAGCTAAAACGCATCATTACTGATATCAAAACTGCTGCAGATGTGTACAGATGTTGACCGTTATTTTTGTGTGTCGCGGCTCCCCTGTGGCTCTTTGGTCCCCCCAGGGGAGGTGCGCCTCACCAGTTGAAAACCTCTGATTTAGGTTAAATCGAGTTTGCATCAAACACATTTTACACTTAAAGTCAGTTGACCTCAATGTTTTCCTGTACTGACCTGACCTTACTGCTCGGGTTTATTAGCAATTAAATGCTCCACATTCACAATCTTTGAGCTGATATTTAAAGTGCCCAGATTACACTATTTTCTGATCTATGTTAATGTTGTTTCCTCATCAAAAACATAACTGGAGTTGTGTTTTGTTTCATTCACACAAACCCCTTGTAATATCCTGCAATAATACAGAAAGTGCTCCATACACCTGCACTAGAATAATTTGGATGATTTCAGCCCTGGAAGTGCCCACGTAGAAAATAGCTGTTCATATAAAAATTACCATCTCATGACATCACAAAGTGGAACAGAGAATTTTGAATATTGGAGATGAAGACTGACTAATAAAGGATTACTCACTCCCGTGAATGAAACAAAACAACTCCAGGTATGTTTTTGAGGTGGTAACACTATTACAACAGCTGCCAAGAGTCACTTTGGTGTAATATAGGACCTTTAAATGATTAGATGTAGATAGTTTTGTGTTGGTAGGTTTGTTTTTCTATAGTAAGTTCTGACACAAATTGGGGTATAACAAGGCCTCTGGTCATCTCCAAAATCCTAATGCTAAGGGTTTATTATAACAACCTTTGACAAAACAGGAAGTGGCTGAATGCAAACTGATCATAACAAAAGGCAGACGAATGATGACTATGCCCTGTGATTACTGAGCGACCGGACGACAGCACTAGCGTATGTGAAATCGTTGGGTATTAGACTCATTGTTGTCTGTGGGAGAGGGGCGAGGGGCATTGAGTTCACCCATTCACTCTCTCTCTCTCTTCTGTAACACACAAGACAGAGACAGGGACCAGACCACTGCTCCTCGCCACTTATCGGCAATTTACGCCAATTAATCCCCCTTTTACTGCAGTGGGCTTCGAGCACGTCTGTTTAGCTACAGAGAGAGAGGTTTAAAGAGTGGGGATGACATATAACTGCAGACAGGAGGAGGGCTGGGGTATTCTGTCAGATCCATCAGGCCCTAATGACTATTTACATTTTCACTGTACAGGGACATTCAAATCATTGCCTGACAGAGTATTACTTCAGAGTGGAGGGGGGCATATGCTTTTTCAGAAGCTGATCTTTGTCCCTTTGCAATAGTTTATAGATTTATAGATAGTTTATAGATAGAACTGATTATCAGTGTTTCCCATAGTTTTGGTTCAGACTATGGTGGCACAAATGATACTACAGTCAGAATTTTGTGAAGTTTGAATGTCACTTATTGTCTGTATGTCATATTTTAGTCAGTTTGAACAGTGTAGTTCCTTTTTGTGTTATGTATGGAGCAGCACAGTGAGTTTTAGATTTTGACATTTAAACTATGGGAGGCCATCACTTTATTCTTTTATTAGGAACACTAGGTTATTGAAATAAATGTAATTTAGTCATATAATATGTCATATATATTTAGTCAATAATTGTTTCTGGACAATACACAGACTCTAAAACTTGTCATATACAGTCTTGTATATACAGTCAGAAACATCATAAGTCAGACAGCAGTAATTACTTTGTGTTTTTGATGAAAAGTAAAATAAAAATAACTGTTACAATAATGAAAGCTGGATCAAAAATTTTGGGGCTCAATATATGTGTACAATTCCTTTGCAATAATGTGGAGATTCTAGCCATTCTATCGGTTCAGTCTGCTATACATATGTTGCAGCCCAAGACTTTCAACAAGAGTGTCTTTTTAATGAGTTTACTAGGATTATCTTGCTTTGTATCAGTGGCATAAAGTAGTTTCAATATTATTGTTGATATAGTGACAATTCAGTCCCTAATCTTTTGAAATTGGCCAACACAATAATTGGCAAGCACAACAATTTTGCCATTACAATGCATCTCTAGAATACCCCCTTCTAATATTCCAAATTTGGATGAAAGAGAGATATAGCGCTGACCTGGTGGAGTGTGTGAGCCCTTTTATGACGAGGATCACTGTAGTGCGATCGGTGCAGGGAGGGGAAGAGCTACTGCAGATCTGGCATGGGCGCTCACAACAACAACAGTGATGTAACCCGGCAACAAGCGTTTGGCACAGGCGGCTCTCGACCGAAACCTGGGTCATACCTTCCACAGCGGCATGTGGAGAGAGCACGTTTGGAGTTGTTTTAGCACGGATCAAGGGAGAGGAGGAGGGAGGGGTGGGAACCTGCCTCACCTGCCACTCACACACGCTTCACTTTTTCCAAGCCTCGAGGCGCAGGACTTTAGCAGTTACTTAACAAGTTATTTTTGAAAAGATATATACGAAAATAGCACCAGAGAATCCCATTCATTTATGAGATTAGGAAGGTTGTGCTTGAATCTGGACCATGGCACAAAAACATCAAAATAATTGATTATATAACTACAAAGTCACCTCTATGAACTGAAATCAAGGACCGTGACATTGCCCAGTGCCTGGCCGGGCTCAGTCTGAAAGGACGACGTGGGTCCACCCTCCTGTGGGCTCAACACCCACAGAGGGGTTCATAGTGGTCAGGTGCACAGAGGACTGGGCGGCAAACTGATGCCCCCGCAACCCAGCCGGATAAAGCAGAAGAAGATGGATGGATGGATGGATTACTACTCTTTTCAGTGTCAGTTAATTTAAATTTCTATAATATAATTTTTTGTACAATTTTGGCACAATCTTATCTTAAATAAGCATCATTTGACAATTTGACATTTTAACAGAAAGCAATAATAGTAATTTAAAAGGTGGAATGTTTTTATTTCTAAAGGAGGTTCCACCATCAGCTCGTCTCCATCGAGATGTACATTGTTTGGCCTGGAATGTTCCACAATGTCCCTGATAATCTATCTCCATGGAAACAAACGAGTGACACCACCAGGCCAAATTACAATTCCGATCTGTGGAGATGTGACTCTGCTCACAACAAGAATGCACATTTTTCAAGAATATTGTTGGCAACAAAACACCAGTAATTGAAAAAATGCAACATAAACAACTTTAAAAAGCCATACTGCGGAACATTCCAGGCATAGCAATAACTCCAGACGCTCCACCAGAAAGGTTACACAGTTCACCTTTGAGGTATATAAGCTATTACACAAATCCATAATGACAATCACTAAACAAATCATAAAAAACTATAGAATTGAATTCTTGCCAAAATACTGATAATCCAACTAGCACAATTTTGAAAGCTCCACTAATGGTCATCTAAATTTAGGTGTGAAAGTGAAGCCTCTCCTGCAGGTGTAGGTGGAGTAATCTCACAAAGAACCCGCCTCAGCCTCGACTTCATTAAAAAACAAAAGCAGGTAACAGCAGCGCCACGGCAACAGCTTTTAATGTCTGTCTTCTTCTCAATTAAAGCTTTAATGGCTCCAGTGAAACCGCCCCCAGGAAGAGCGCATTAATAACCCTGTCCTTACTCGCAGTTTTAGGACGTGTCAATTATCGCTCCACTGCTCTGAGCTGCTCACGCCTCAGCACAGCTCAGCTATGGCCCACATCAAGTCTGCTAGCAAGAAACAATAAGAACGCCGGACTCATTGCAAAACTGGCTAAGATTTTTTTGGGTCAAATTGGGTTTTTGTGTCTCATTCTACAATGTCAGTAGCTCGTTCTTGGCTGGTCAGAAAGATTTTTACAGCTGAAAGCATTTTTTTTTGTCTTGGCCAGTTTATTTCTTTTCTATTTTCACAAAAAGCTTGAAAAATGGCAATTATTCTAGGGGCTAGCGTTATGTAAATTAATCAGGTTTATAAGAAACTATCTAATAAAGAGGTATTTCATGATGTTGGGGCTGCAGACCTGCTACTGCAAACTGGTGACTTGGCCAGTAGTTCAGATGCCCTTCTTGTCATGATCAGCCGGGTATTTTAAAGGGAGTCAAAGGGGAAAAGTGTCTTGCGCAAGGACACAAAAATAGTATGCTCTCAAGTAGGGATGGGCATGATTAGTCGATTAATTGATAATTGATCATTAAAAATTTCGTCGATCACGTTCATTTTAATAGACAAACCGAATGTAGGTTGCTGTGTGTAATGTAGCGTAAGGAACCGAGGCTGCGTCTCAAGGAGCACAAACACTGGAGTTGCGGCCCCACAGTCCCACGTCTCGTCTATGGCTCCGTGGAGATCACTATATCCCTCAGAGTGTGTTTACCTGCACATCAGTATCCCGGGTATGATCTGGTTTTTTGAGTATCCCGGTTTCGCATGTATACGCAGCATCTCCAAAGTGACATACGCGCAGAACAGACTCACCAGCCTCATCACATCCTCTGTGTCCTTTAGTCCAACAGACGCTGACCACATCAGTGCACAAGGAAAGAGCAGCTTTCTTCCGCTTACGCAAATTAGCCATGCGGGTTTAAGTTTTGTTGACGTAAACAAATGTGCGCAAAGCTGCATTAAACATTCTAATCTCACACGGGCTGATGTGGCTCTATAGTGGTGATGGTTTATATGTTGTAAAGTTGAGGTTATTTATGCAGATTAGTAATAGTAATAATAGTGATGATAATTTTAATATAAAAATTGAAAATCGATCGTTAATTTTCCCGACGATTGATTAAGAAAATTTAATCAAATGCCCATCCCTACTCTCAAGTATGATTCAGCTATAGTGGATGTCAAGATTTCTGCTCTAAAAACCCATGAAAATGATCAAAATAAAAGCACAAAGCCAATAGTGATAGTACAATAGCAATGTAAAAGGTGTTGACCTCTACCATGGCACTGATCGTATGTTGCAATGGAAAATAAGTGATATACCTGATTCCAAATGTAATAAAAACAGTTCATAAAATATCTAGACATCATCTACAACAAAATTATACATTATTAAATTTAAGTTATAAGTATATTTGGTTCAACACTCAAAAATATTACAGAATTCTTTTAAAAACACACCAAAATATTATAATTTGTGGTCCAAATGCAAATCAACAAAAAAAAACATAATTACATATTTATTAAACCACTCTTAGTCAACAGCATTTTCACACCTTAATAAAACCTTTCCTGCACCGTATGTGTGTTCAATCTTGAAGATGTACGCAAGCAAGACTTCACCTTTACAAGGGAAAGAAAAAAAATGGTGGAAAGAAATCTGTATACATGCTTTCTTGGCTCCCCGACTCCCTCAATCCCACTTCGCCTGTGGTAGAGCAAATCAAGTCCATAATTATTCTGCCAATCAATCGGGTGCAGAGCCGTGGCTGTGAGGCAGAGGAGAGAGAGCCGTCAACAGAGAAGCAGCTAAAACCTCCAGCTCCTCTAAACCCGCTGAACCTTCAAAAGCCAAGAGACGTTCCTCTGTCTGATTAGTGAGGGCTAAACAAAGGGCTTCTTACACGGAGAGGTGGAGCATAGGAGTCAGATGAAGGAAAGACAAAAGCAGTTTTACCACAGATTCAATCTCACACGACAATGCAAACATGCTGATGAGGGTACAGTAAGTGCATATGGCTGAATACAAATCAAATTGTGATGTAATTTGCTGCTTTTGTTGTAGAAATCGCTGTGATTGGTTACGCTCTGTAAGGTTCTACATGAGTGACAGGAGGATTTAACCAATCACAGAGAAGTGTGAACTCTCAGGAGAAGCAGCAGTTACCCTTTAATGGCAATGTTAAGATACTTATTACATCAGTGGTGATTAAATCAAAATTGTTATTTGGCTCCAAGAAAATCATGATATGAAGGACCCCTAGATGAATGGCTATCAATTATTAAAATAACTGAAAAATGCCTTGAAAAATAGGAAAGGTTGTATTGTCAAGGGTAGGAAATCACATGTACAGCGTACGCTAAGACAATCAATACAATGTATACAGCAAAACAATATAGTGGAGGTGGGCTAAATTTGGATCGGCTGCCTTGAGTTTACATGGACAACAGATACATGGCTCAGGTGGTAGAGTTTTCACCCTATAACCAGATGATTCCAGTCGGCATACTGCTCTCGTCCTTGTATAAGACTTGCCATCTTGAGCGTGCATCTATTTAAGACATAAGCATTTCTTTATATCCACAGTCTTTAATTCAAAATCACACACAAACATTATAGAGAGTCCTTGCACTAAATCATTGCTTTGATCAGGAGGAGTTAGCCTTTGTTTCGGGGGAGGCCGATGCCCTGACATCCAGCAGGCGAACCCAATTACCCCTGTCCCGCAGCCGGGGGGAACACATTAACACTCCCCCCCGAGAGCATAGGCCTGTGCCAGCCGCAGTCTGTGAAAACTGCACCCTAAACAGACCACTTAGGCAGGACAAGCGAGCTGGTGGCAATCTCCAACTATGTTTCCTTATTTGCATTTCCTAGATACAAAATTTATATGAATACAAAATACAATATCCGATGAAGCAAGTACAGCCAGGGAAGGTAATCTTGGGAGTTATTTTGCAGGCTGCTCACTACAGTGCACACAGCTAGCTTATAGACGGTAAAGCTACGGTCAACCAGCATGTACAATTAAGTTCTTATAGAGCTCAGCAGTAAGAATGTACTCTGGGTGAACAAGCATGACTTCAATGCCAATACAAATACTTTAACTACAGGAACAGTACAGCCAGTATTCCTCCTATCTTCAGTTTGATGATAATGCTAGCAGGGACTAAACCAATGTCAAATTCACAAAAAAGCTTTATAATATATACTAGTATTTTTTTTTTCTTTTTAAACTAACACAACTATCAGAACGATGGGGCAATTACGTGAGATCCAGAATACTGTCAAATAGATGTGAGTCTTGTCACTGGTAAATCTATCTTAACGGTTAATTTGTTGGGTAAAAATGTGGCATGGTAAAAGCTCAAAAGTCTTTATAATGCAAATACTACAACTGCACAGGGGTTCATTATTTATACAGAATACAGAAAACGCAGATTCAACTCATGATTCACTTCCGAATCTTTAGCCAATTCCCTCCATGCTGTTGCCTCAAATAATGTCTTAAGATTTAAACAAAATAATTAGTCAATAAATACAAAATTTGGTTGACTAAGACACTACTGAGTGATCAATCCACAAAATAACAGTCTACAGCACAAAATATATAAATATATAAGTCCATATTCTCAAAGTATCTTCCTACATCCGTTATCTGTTCCTCTCGCGTAACCTCTAAAAATTCTCCTCATCTGCACTGGAGCTGGCGTTATAATTAAAACCATTTTGCGTTTTAATCAATATTCAATCTCTCAGAAATAATTAACAGCATATTAGCGGGTTTACTGCCTGACGGAGCCGGGCGCCTCCACATCATTAAGTTGTTGAAGCGCTGCTCTTTGACTCTTGTGTCCTATTTCACTGGTTTACATAGAAGCCCTGTTTCAAAGATGGCTACCGAACAACAGCCACCAATAGGCAAGTCACACATATCCTGCCTCCTGCTATTAAAATACTAAAAAAGTTTGATATCAACAGAAAAAGTTAAAAAATGAGAGTAGTAAAATGCGGTCGATGACATAACACATTGCTTTGGGTCAGCCCATCTGCCATAAATACATAACCTTTCTCCTACGTGATAATGGAGGTTGCACAACAGCAGAGAGAGTATGTGAGGGAGTGATGATAAAACGGTCAAAAGGGAAATTTCATGCGTAGTTATAAAATCAGCATATATGATTAGTGTTAATGTCAACTGACTTTTTCACTAAAACAATACATCAACCACAATGTTACTGTACTAGACGAGTAGACGGGAAGTGGCAAGCAATACTTTAGTATAACTGTTCTATGAGAGGAAATCTGTTCAACCATTTGGCATGAAAGTGAAAGTATTAATCATGTTTTGTCTGACATTTTGGGGTTTATTTTAAAGAATTGGTGTGCTTACTGTATTGGCTGTTTGTGTTCAAATGTATTTATGATGCATCATAAAATCACATAGCAAACCACTGAATTGAATGTTTTATGCAAAATACCATGTTCTCTGATTTGTTTTGTATAAATCAACACCCTATAAAATTTTTCATTCGGATTTATAAGATTCCATAACAATGTGTATTTTTTATGGCACTGTAAATGAGGATGTGATCATTGTCATCAAACATACTGCACTCGAGTAGCTTTATGATCAGGCAATCGATACTAAAACGATAAAAGCACATTTTTAAATCCAGCATTCCAGTCAGGTAATGCACTCAAATGACATAGATAAGCAAAACAATCATCTGAAGGTCACATACTTGCAAAAAGATTCAACTTCATGAAGTGTTTTACCACTTTCACAAAACATTGAGTTCAATCAGCTGTTACCCTTCACAGAAATCAAACAGGTCTCCATGGAGACAAGCATGTGGCACCAAGTTACAGGCCAGATCTCTGGAGAGGCAACCTTGCATAATGGAAAAATTTATATTTTTCAAGATACTTATGAACAATAAAACACTTGTAATTGTATTGTTTTCTGCTTGTGTCTGCTATATAGCTATAATCTATGACTCCCGTTGATCATTATGTTATAATTTGCACATTTTAAATCACAGCATTCACCTAAAACAACTAAAAAGAAACAAGCCTGCTGACTTTGGTGTTACAAAACTGTGGTGCCAAATGGGAGGCGACGTTGCCGTAAACATCATCACAGCAGAGTGTGAGCACTCATGAGCAGCAGATTTTTTGTACCAAAATGACTTTAGGGTTGCCCAATCCTGGACATATCACTGATTAAGAAAATAAAATTGGAAAACAAAGTAAGTACAGAGCAGTGGTCATATGCCAGTGGCAGTGAAACTGGGAATGATCAGCAATATGGCATATTGAAAATGAGATTAAGGATGACTCAAATATGCATGAATCTCTCCAAAAACAACTTTGGGTGAGTAAATGGTGAGGGGAAACAACTACAACATGGTTAAAAGCTCTGAAAGTTGATTTGGCATTATAAGTCTGCTTAAAAGCCATACTGTGAAACAATCCAAGCAAAGCAACATTTCCATGGGGACAAGCAGATGGCAGGAACCGCCCACACAAGAAAAATGGCATTATGCACCTTTAAGCATACTTCAGATTACTCCAACTATAAAGTTAGTATTTTTTCATTATTCTCCTATATCCTAGAGTTTAAGAAACTAAAACGTGGAATTGTTGGAAAAAAATTGGGAATGAGTTTGCGCGTGAGTGGGAGAGATTCAGGTGCCTGTACCTGTTCATCTCACTTCGCTCCGTTCCACATAATTTCAATTAATTTGGTTTCCAGGAGACAATGTTGCTATTTATCTGGGTGTGTTTGGGGGGGCAGGTAGCAGTATCACTCATTGTTGCTTTAAGCTCTATACTCCAAAAAATACCTTGTGGAAAGAAGCTGATTCAAAGCGGCTATAGAAAGGCACCAAAAGTCATCATATAAGAGGATTTACAAAGATAATGAGAAGAGCATGCAATGGAGACTTGGAGATCTGAGTATTTCTTTCAACGTGATCTAAAAATACACCGTTAGTAAAACAGTACAAGCTGTAATTGCCAAAAACTCCAAGGTGAGTACAAGAACAGCCTGTTTAAACTGTGGATCAGGTGACCGGAGTCTTTCCCAGGTCAATCTAACAATACAAAATAAGATAAAAAACAATCATGTAAAACAATTTTCAGACTGGGTAAATCATGGGATATTTTCTTTACGGTAAAACTAAAACAGGACAAGCACCAATTACATTTCCTTCATGCTATTGGTCAGCCAAATTGAGTTATAGGTGGACTTAACCAATCAGTGTGACATCTCAGAGGAAGATGATAGCATTAGTTACTTCTTAAAAACATTATCAAGATAGCAGTATGTGTAAGTGTAGGATAATTGTGATATGAATTTCATGTCCAATCTAACTAATGACATAGGACTGAACACCAACACAATCCCAGAACAATTCAACTATTTATCAGTCATACAAGGTAAAAAAAAACAAAAAAAACACACACAAAACAAGGAAGATATGACAAATATTTGCTTAATGATAAAGTACCTCTTTAGAAACGGTAACAGTAAGTGTGGCAATGATCTCATATTTTGAATAAAAACAATGCAGTCTCAAATACTTTAGGATAGAGATTGACTGTTATAGTTTATTTCAGGGCCCAAATTATATAATCTGAATTGACGACAAACTCCTCCCTAACCATGTTTGATTACCAACTGGATAAGAGAGCAGTGTAGTCACTCTTAGTGCAGAGCACAAATGAAGAGTTATTCTTTAGGATGCTGGTCGACTCAGACAAAAAGAGAGATTTGAGGCTGAAACGTTAAAAAGTGCAAATATCAGCAAGATATATTAGCCACTCGGTTAGTCTCTACTTTAGTATTTCACATTGGCACTGCCCCGGTGGTTTGCGTTGCTCTACTCTGGAGGAGCTGTTGAACTTCCTTTTGATTCTCCTCATGTCATTATCTCATTGACGACATGTGAAAACCTGAACATATTTAAGCCATGATGTGATTTTGTGATTAATTTAATTGCAGCTGATGTAATTTGTTTCTTTTGTGATTACAACCGCATATTAAGATTACACAAACAAAAATGTCTGTCATAGAGGACTTTAATGCGGAGGACTTCAGAGTGTAACATTTTCATTCTTTGAAAAAGGTGAGTTTAAGGGCTAAATTTGCACTTTATTAAAGAGTTAGTCTAGCTGTTTCCTAGCTTGGCTACCTATAATGAGTAGAATTAATCTTGCTACAGCTACAACCAACAACTATACCCTATCTGTCTATATGTATCTATATATATATCTATATATCTATCTACATCTTTAGCTATATCTATATTTTTTTTACCCTGTGGATTTACTGGACACAATAGATGCAAGTAAGAAATGTGGCTAATGAGTGGGAAAAGATATTCAGCAAATTACAACAGTTGAAGCCCATTTACTTGTTATATTTCCCAATACCTACCACAACTTCCTCCCATTTTACAATTGTGTTTACTGTATAAAAACCCAATTTCTTAAAACGACTGGCTTTCTGGTCCTTCTTGAATGACAGCCAGCACACATGACAACAGTTGTGAACAATCATTGACCTGTTATTGAGAAACAGTCAAGGCCGCTGTGGCCTCAAATGCCCCGAGGATCGCCTCTGACGCTCAGAGCCACGCCCACTTCCACGCTAACCAGGAACTCCCTCCAGTCACTGTCAAGACAAACAGCAAAATAAGCAGTACAAACTGGACTAGTGGTAAGAGTAGAGTCTGTAGTAGGTGTAGTAGTAGTTAGGCAGGGCGGATCTTGAGTACACAGCAAAATATGATTTATGTCTTGCTGCTCTGACTGAGAACCAATACTTACTGATACCGATATTAAGATTACAAATCCATGCTAAGTTCTGTTCTCTTCTAGAAAGCTTTACAAATTAACTTCTACAAATAAAGCTAAATGTATCTATCTGGGACATGTCATTTGTTGCATGATTGTGTAAACAGAGCCATATTTTTTGCCTAATTGCGCTTCCATTTGCGTTTTAAGTCATTAGCTCAAAAAGACCAATCTGAAAAGGACAAACTGGGACATAAGCACAGAAAATTTTCAATATTGGCCAGATATCTACCTATGTAGTAGCCAATATATATCCATCCCTAGCAGTAGTACTGGTAGGTAACTTTAGTACACGAGTAAACATACAGAATTTTAAAAAAGCTTTCCGTTTATAAAATCAGACTAGATTATGAAAGTAGACTTTAAAAAGCAATACAAACTTTATGCTGAAATAATAACTTAACTAAGACATGCATACATAATGTTTAATATTTACTTCAGTTAAAGGTATTACTCAATGAATCCACGTACAGTGAATGTAACAGAGAGCGTTCTAACCATTTCCCTCTTGAGTAACGGATCTTTTCAATGGGGAACTCAAAAAAACAAAGAGGGAAGTTACAGGGGCTTGGTGGCATTCTGTGGAAAAGAATAGTATTGGTCACAAGAATAGCCCTTTCAGAGCACTTCATTGGTACATGTGTAGGTCAGGCCTGGCACAATAGTTGCTGATTGCTTCATTGTTGGGCCTCAAGTGAACAGTAATCATAGACACATTTAGTCCACAGTGGTTTAAACAGCAGTAAATGAGCTATTCACAGAGCAGCAGCCACACTGATCTCAAGTCAATACACAACTACACTGTCAGCGGGAGAGGGAGCAGGTCTGTAGACCACTATATGCAACATGCAATAACATCACAACAGGAGGGAATCTAGGGACTAAGGTCATTTTCACTCTAGTCACTAGTGAGGTTGCTCTGAGAGTGGTGCCCTGGGCTGGTGTGAACATGACAGGCGATTCTCTAAAAGCCTGCTCCAAAAGAACTTTTAACAGGGGGTCTCAGAGCGGCTCCTCTCTCACTCTGGTGCAGGGCGACTGCAGTGACAATGTGGCCATCGACCTACGCAGACCACAGTTTACAGCGTACACATAAAGGTTTAATTTAAACACTTTCATGCAAAGAAACAATTGCACAAAATGTGACTACATTGCTCTCTTAAATGCTTGTGGTAAAAAGGGATCTGGGTGAGTCTGAAGTTAATTTAAATTACATAATTTGTGAAACATAAATCAAAATTGGCCCCACAAATCGGTCAAAAAAAATATCGACAGAGTTTATCAGCCATTGGTTTCTCTGGATACTAAACAGGTAAAAACATATTGGTCAGCCTCTAATTTAGATAGAATGTACTCCACCCACACAACTCAATTGCACCTCAATTGCATATCATTCAAGAGTCTGTATTGTTCAAGTAATACTAATAAAAAGGCTGTGGTCCTTTACTGTTATCACAAGTCCCTTTACAATTACCGTGTGTATGCATTATTCATTCATTGCAACCTTACACGCTGTTTTGTTAAGATGAACAGACGTGGCTAACATTCTGTGCTTTCAGTGTGTCCACCCACCAAACACTTACTCGGGCAAGGTTGGTGAAGTGTCCTGCTCAGCATCATCTCCATGAACCATTATATAAGCAATATTTTCTATTTGATTTGCCTGGCTTTTATTATTGTGTCTTTTTGCACAAAAACAAAAGAAAATGTGACATTTTTACTCCAAAATCAACAATTATGAACGAACAAATGAATCAAGAAACAATTTCCTTAGCAAGTCCGTGGGACATACTGTTCCAGATATTTTGCCATCTACGTTTTAGACTTTCTATTTGGTTTGCATTCTGAGAGCCCCTGCATCAGAGCTGTACTCCGTCAAGTGTGTCGCAGAGCCCATTTCTCTGCAGTAAAGTTTTCAATAGGTTTGCAAATGTGATTTTATTCACTCATAAAGAATTAGGTCTGCGGTCAATGGAGGGATGCTTGGGCCCTGTCACTGCTCAATAACGTAAAGCACTGAGGAGTCCTGATGAGCTGTGCTGATCGATCAGGGGTTAACAGCCACTTCACATCACAATAGACCTTTAACTTTGTCATTGCATCTTTAACACCAGCTACCGGAAGCTCAAAAATGGAATTGAAGTGGATTATAAAACAAATATATTAATCCAATGTAAATCACTAGACCAAGACATAAAGATGATGTTATTTTCCATAGGAGATTAAATACAGGTTATTAAACAGACCAAAGCAGCTAGGGTGTACCTGATTTTCAAACCGTGAAAGAGGGCGTTAGGTAGGACTCACAAATCACATAGGTAGATATACATCTTTAGAATATCTTTTTAGGTAAAGAAAGCATGCCCCAGTCTGATTTTGACACAACGTACTGTTTTTACAATAATCTGTATAATAAGGGACAAAAAAATGGAATCTACTCCCATTTTAAAAGCAAAGGAGTATACCAAGCTAAAAATGGTACACAGCATTTTGAGCTTTCTGCCAAAATAGGTCACACTTCCAGCTAAGGGAGTCCTGAACAAGCCTGGCTCAAGAATTGGAGGTGGGTCCCTAGTGCTGCTCCTGACAGTTTGCAGATGCAGATGACAGTATATTAACGACAACTATAATGCAGATGCAAAGCAGCACAATTTGGCCTTGTGGTTGTAATGAGGAAAATTAAATGATACTTCCTGTCTGTACCTAGAACACTAAAGAACAATTTGATAGAAAATACTTGCATCTCCTATACTTGTAACAAAACCCTCTTCTTCCAAAGCTGGTAAAGTCTTGCACAGTGCTCTATCTGCTGCAGTGTCTCACCTTTTCCACTTTAAATTCCTGGTTTCCTCCCCCTCCCTCCTCCCCCTTACTCTCCTCTCCCTCCATCACCCCCTCCCTCCCTAACCCCATCTCCAGCACACGCAGTCATTACAGTGGATTTGCATGTCTGTGTGGGAGAGTAAGAGAGCACATGAAACGTCCAGACACAAGCCTGGCAAACAAGCACAGAACTATGGCAGCCACAAAAGATCCTCTCCTGGAAGAGAAGGCATGCTGTATCTATTTAAATATAGATCTATATGAGGAGGCGAATAAATAAGAATAAAAGTCAACCTAGCATAGCGCTTCCTCGTATACCTGCTCCAATCAGCGCTCCTCCACTGTGTCATTCATCTCCATTTTCTGTGACACCCGTCGAGCAGAGATGGGCGAGCATTTTTCAAATTAATGTCATTGTCAATCTAGGTTAGCTCATCAGTTTCTCATCATTGCAAATAATAATGTGCCATAATAAGGCTAAATGTTGAAATCTGTTGGTATGTGGATTCAAAATGGAGAGTTTGAGAAATTGCAATAGGTTGGAATTTTAAAACCTGCTGATTGTTGACATTGTGATTGTCATTAAATTGCATTAAACTCAAAATCTATAGTGTTTCACTTTATGCAGATACAGGATTTAAATAAAAATAATTTAGCAAACATTTCACATTTGTGAAGATGGTGTAATGGGTGACAATGCACAAAATCCTGCTTCTGACTGTTGCAGGTTTTTTACCCAGCATGCACTGCTCTTGCCACACTACTTTAACTGATGCAGAGAAACTAACACAAACCAACAGCTCCAAGATATATCCTCTATAAGTCATAGTGTAGTGGATACACCTGTACTTTCTACAGACATAATCCAAATAAGTCTCCTCAGCCTTACTGTGATGCTAGTTATTAACCTCTCAAAACATAGCTTTTGCAGCAGAATGTGGCAATTGTTTTAGTTAGTTATTTAGGAAAAGTTAAGTTGGAATCCAGTCTCCTTCACTTCGAAAATACCCGCACAAAAAATGACTTCAATTTCTCGACCAGGTCAAGTCTCATCTGACCTTGGATTTATTGGTCAAGAATCACAGTAACTCTGCTCTCGGTCTGACTCATATCACTTAAATTGGACTTGCACCAGTCGTAACTGCAGTGGAGAGAACAGGAGGATAGGCCAGACCACAGAGATGATGGCGGCCATGTTTGGTACTGGCTGTGGGTCGAGGTGCTTTGTCCAGATGAGTCAGAGTGAAAGTGGTGCGTCATGTGCCCAACAACGTGAGTCACGGGCAGTGAGAAGCAGCACATACACTGGACTGTCCAAGTGTCCAGAAAGTGTTCAGTCAGAAAAAGTTCATGGGTTCACTTTTCATGTCTGTTAAAATAATGAAAAAAAGAGGCCTACAAAATAGTACCAACATATGTATGTGCAAAAATGCAATACAAAATACTATGAGGTGAAGAAAAAAATCTTAATCGTACCATATGCAAAACCAATCTCCCACTTGCATGAGTTCTGCTACAATACACAAATTTGCATGCACATTTCTGGCAGATTGTGATCAATTTCAAATTTTGCCAATCAGATAATTGGGAATAAAAAATAAAAAAAAGAAGTAGAATGATGCACTGACCTTTGACGCATGACCAGTGCATTACATTATAGACACAATGACTCTCCAAAATTGTTGAAATTCAAGGTCAAAAGTTACAACAATTCTGCGTGTTCTTAATGTCTGATACAGTCATCAGAGATAAAAAATACTGGGAAAGTCCTGCTTTGTATAATAGTCAGCGGTGAGTCATATCAAGGCTCACAGACAAAAATAAGACCATTTAAAAGCAGAACTTGGCCAATACTAGTTTGAAAGTTTGGGTAATTCTTCTGTTTTGGGAAAGGTGAATAAAAAATTTAAAAAAAGAAGAAAATGGATAGTTTGTCCGAAAGCAAGATTAAGTTACTGGACATGTACTGGATACTGTGCTGTATTCAAATTCTACATAAAAGAAAAAGAAATTGCATGAAAATATATATGCAATATGAATAAAATAAATAGCAAAAAACAACGTGTTCGGAAATACAATTGCATGTTTCATATTATACCCAATTTCTACAACTATGATAAAGTGGCCCTTAGCATAAACTAAACTGCCCTCATCTTTCCTGTTGAAATGAGGTCATTTAGAAAAGCTCAGATAAATATAACACTGGGTTTTGCTAGAGTTGCATTGTCCCAGACTGAAGGTGCTGCGTTTGTTACATTTATCATTTCCTGATTAATGTACAACTACAATGACACACCAAGGAAGCATGTGTATTAATACCTGAAACTAGAAAACACCCATATATAAAAATGAAGACATACTACGATTTCCATGGTTCTAATAATACACAAGAATCATATACATTTATATAATTATGCCTTATCTGACCCCAGTCTCCGGTTATTTTTGCTACTTATTTTGAAAGTATTAAAACCAGTTATATTTTTGCTCTTTGTTATTATACTATATTATAATGTGTGAGCTACTGTGGATCAATAAAGTTTATCAAAGAATCACACACATTTAAGCTCACAATTGCAACTGGTAATTGCAATTGGTCTAACTAAAGAGTTTTACAGTCCAATACGACTTTACAAAAATATTATGTAGTTCGCAGAGGACTTTAATATCTGAACAACTAAAAACTTTTCGATTTGCCTGTTGCTCAATTTCTATTAGTTGGGGTTTGTTTTGTTGATGCTGCTATATGAATTTCTAAAGCAAGCAAATCTGAACTAGTGAGAACAAACCAGCACAAATTGGCGGAGCGGAATTTAAGTCTTGAATTTCGGATCAAAATGACGTAATATTAAATTGTTTGGATTTTTGGTGGAATACAAAGAGGCTCTGATTGTCAATGTGAGAGTTCAGTGTGGAATCGTCTGCCCTCACTGACCCCATTCATTTACATGTGTGGAGCTGAGGAGGGACAATTAGGTTTGGTCTTATACATTTTGGCCTGTGACTTGACATTCTCCAGAAAGCGGAAGACAGCAATTTGTTAATATGAAAAAATAAATAAATAAAAAATATGCATTAGTAAATTTCAAGTGGGATGCAAAGAAAATGTAAACAGTTAACTCATCATTAATATGCACTATAACTTTTACACCAACTTCTTTCTGAGGATATGTTATTGCTTTTTGTGAGGCATCAGAATTATCCAGCTCCATGGGGATAAGTACTGTATTTTTCAGACTACCGTATTTTCCGGACTATAGAGCACACTGGTATTTAAGCCGCATCCCTCAATTTAAAAAAAAAAAAAAAAAAGAAAAAGAAAAAAGTTATACAAGCCGCAACCGGGCTATAAGCCGCTGATATCTATGCTGAAAAATGAGATATTTACTGCACATACAGAACGATTTTGTAAATGTACATCTATGTACCTGAACAGATTCTTTCCGAACAATTTTAACACAGCAGCAACTGTCCTGATTAAAATGAGGTCAAAAAACAGAAAAGAACCGGTAATTGATTACCTTCATTTCTCCTGTGCAGTGAAACCACAAGTCACTTTAATCATCTCCACTGAAATTGACACCGAGCTTTCGTGCAGCAGCACGGGAGAGGTCTGCGCGCCCGCCCGCTCCTGCAGTCTTCAGTGCCGCTCCCGCCTCGTGCGGTCGCGCTCCCGCCTGCGCCCGCAATAAGCTTTCAGAATGTTCTTTCAGAATGCTCTTATACATCCATGGTCCCGCGGGTGCAGGGCTCTAACAGTGCGGTTTCCTTCCTGGAGCAAGATCGATGGCCTTAAAACTTGCATCATACAAACTCCTTCGTGTGCTTTTCATGAAGGGGAGAGGATTTGAAAATAATTACCAGTTGGTAATTTGTCGTGCGTGTTATATCTTCTAAATAAAAAGTAGTGTATTCTTCTTTGTATTCATTTTCCGTCTATCTTGTTTTTGAAATTCCGGTTAGAGTGTCCCTAGCGGTGGAAGAAAAATCAAAAATTTAGCCGCTCCGTTCTAAAAGCCGCATGGTTCAAAGCCTGGGAAAAAAGTAGCGGCTTATAGTCTGGAAAATACGGTCATCCATCTTCTCCCGCTTAATCCGGCTGGGTTGCGAGGGGCAGCTTGCTCCCCAATCCTCATAGCACCTGACCCCCCCTATAAACCCCTCTGCGGGTGGTGAACCCACAGGAGGGTGGACGTCATGGTCCTTAATGTTAGTTCATAGGGGTGCCCAGACACGGGGAGAACATGCAAACTCCACACAGTTCCCCGGGCGACCCGGGGAACAAACCCACAACCTTCTTGTGAGTACCGCCGGACTAGAAGTCGCACCAGGCAAAAAAAATGTGTAATGAAGAAGAAAAAAACATATATAAGTCGCACCAGACTATAAGTCGGGACATTTATTGGGGGAAATTTATTTTAAAAAATCAGAGACCAAAAACTAACATCTCATCTTGAAAGACAAGTTATAGAAGTTATAGTAATAAAAACAACCGAATAGAGAACAATCCATGTATCATTTGTTTATTTTTCAATATAGAACAAAAAATAAAACTCTTTTCTTTATTATTTGTCTCTCAAACCAAAATGAAAAAATGAAACAATTTGTTTTTTCACTTTTGATTCATATATATACGATTCATACATTTGGTCTATGGACTGTCAGTGTGAAAAATTTAATATCCAAATCGCAGGACCACCCAAACCCTGAAAAAAAGTGCGACTTATAGTCAGAAAAAATGTCACAAATGTGACATCACCAGGCCAAGTTACAGAGGCAATCCCGCTCGCTACAATAATATGTTTTTTTTAAATCAACAAAAACACCTATAGTTAAATAACTAGGAACAATGTTGACTACAATGCCTTACTGTGGAACATTCCAGGGAAAGCAATAACCTCTCCATGGAGACAACCGCACCTTCCAATAGATAAGTTACAAAGCACACTGTAGGAAATTCCTGTAAGATAGTAGGATCATTGGATTATGATTAATTATGAGGCAATGCTTGATAAAATGTAGATTGTGAAACGGTACACACACAGTAGATTCATTTTCTACACCTCTAGTTAAAATATCAGGGCATTAGTTCAGGCTTCTGTTCTGTGTAACCAACCACTCTGAATGTTCATTGGCACCAAACACTCCAAGAAAGTTTCCAGGAAGCTCCAATTTATTAAAGAAAAACACATTAAATTGCTCTCATCTGTACAGGGAGTAATGTAGGTGTGCCATTATTGTAAAAAAAATAAAAATAAAAACAAGTATTGAATTTTTTTGTGAAAGCCAAACTGATATAAAACAAAATGAAAAAATTGAACGGCGTTGTGGTGGTCGATGAAACCACCACTGGGCCCTTTTTAAACCATGACAAGATTCTTTCAGGAGGAGACAAGATAAAACGCTGGAATAGGCAATCATTTCTGACGACTAAATGAGGATTATCAGGAATAAACCCAGGCAGCAATCAGCGTAACCAAAGGCTTCATAATTTGTTATTCTCCAATTAAGAGCATCTTTGTCCGAGCGTCAGTTAGGACCTTCTTTAACTGGACTTGTACAAAAAGAGAGTTTCAGTTGGAGCTGTGGGCGCATGCAGAGAAGATGTATCGCCTCCAAATGCATTACCTCGCCCCCCACAAGGATGGAGTGAACAGCCAACATTTAAATCATAACGAAGAGAAAAACTGTATAATTTGCTGGTCTGTTAAACTAAGGATTTAATCTTGGATCGTGAAATTGCATCGCATTTCTGTGTTGGTTAAAAGGAAGCTCTTTCTGAAACAAATTTGCAGCAGATACTTCGTAAAGTGTCGCATAAGCTTGAATGTGAAATCACTAAGCTAAATCTTCACAAATAAGTGGCGCGGTTGCCTCTCTGCAGATCTGACCTGTAACTTGGTCTGGTTTGATCTCCATGAAGACAGAAAAGATTAATACCATACTGTGAAACATTCCAGACAACCCTCCACTAGAAAAGTTACACAATGCACCTTTAAAACTACACTTTTGTGAGTTCTTACTATGATACCGATAAAATGAGAGTTGGAGCTGCCGATAGCCGATATAATTGCCGATGTATTTATGGTGTAAAAATTCACTGTAAATCTTCAATTGTTTATAAAACTTAAGTTTGGATCTATTGGATTTTCAATTGGGTTTATTTAGGCGACATTTTACTGTTATTCTGCCTCTTTACGTCTTGTTTAAAGACAGTCAGTCGGCCTAATGACATTTTTGTATGATATTCTAGCCAGTAAAGAAAGTGCTGTAAGTAAACTACTGCTATTAGCTTTTAGCGGTAAATACGTGTGCGCCGCGGTAATTAATGATATGCTAAATGCCGATAATTACACTTCTATTCACAGCTTTACATATCAATATGTGTCCAGTAACATACATACGGCCACTATAGTCACTTTACAGTCGTTAATAGAAGAGAAAACAGCCTGTTTATGTGTGGGATCTACAGCAGCTAATCGCTAACCAATGAGACAGAACCAAAACTAGCTTCAAAACCAGCACATTTTCTAACACTCACTGCTCCCACAGGCTCCACTCAGATCACAAGTCTTCACTTCTTTTAATACAGGCTCAAACTAATAAATGTCCCAACTGTGGCGCCACATGTTAGGACATTTATCTGTCTGTAAATTGGACTAAATGGGTAGAATACAGAGAATCTGAGCTTTATAACAAGGTAAAACATGTCCCCGTGGAATATCGGCCAATTTTGGCAAGATGTAGGCAGATAGCCAATATGTTTCCTGGTGCCCGTATCGGCCGATAATATCT
Organism: Odontamblyopus rebecca; assembly: GCA_030686955.1. Classification (NCBI taxonomy): domain Eukaryota; kingdom Metazoa; phylum Chordata; class Actinopteri; order Gobiiformes; family Gobiidae; genus Odontamblyopus; species Odontamblyopus rebecca. The sequence continues at coordinate 17,726,987 of CM060656.1, read as the reverse complement.
GCCAACCAATACATCAGTCGGGCCCTAGTACATACGTTCCTCAAACACAACCAAAAACAAATTGTTAGTAGCTGTACTAGTTTTCCCCTTTGTTGGAATGTGTCCATGTATCAGTACAGTGCACATTAAGTCATTAGAGTCGGTGCCGTACCCCCCGTTGGTCCAGGCCCGACCCCCTGGTACTAAGCCTTTTCACACTTGCCTTGTGAATCTTAATAAGAGGAGGGAGTTTGGTGGTGGAAGTCGAGGAAGTTGGATAAACGAGTGACACGCACCCGGAGGCGAGCAGCCGGGGGGGTCTCTGTGAGGTCTGGGCCAATCGTGTCAAGACGGAGGCGGCAGACTAAAACAAAACTGACATATCAAAGCTTCACAGTCTTGTAGGGAAAAGGAGGAGGGGAAAAAAGAGCAGGAAAAAGACATGCTATTGAACTTGTGAAGCTCCTAGCAATGAAAGAAAACGGCACCAAAAAGACGCAATTAACCATTAAAGCCGGCAGAGTCGTCGAACTACAGCGCATTACAGCAAATAGACACCTTTTCTGAATGAAAACGGAGCAGGGATCACACGTCTTTCAATAATTCTATATGTTTTTAGTTCAAATATAAATCAACAGGAATAAGAGAAACAGTTGTGTGCTCAAACCTTTGCATCTTATACCTGGAATGTTACACTAAGTAGTAAGACAACTAAGCTATCTCAGTTTATTAAAGGCGATCTACCTAATTTTGACATATTAAATCTAAAAACCAGAACTACTTTCATTACGATCAGTTATTGCGTGTTTCACAACTTTCAGAGCTAGAGCTATTGCCTTCATGGTAATGCAAGCTAACGATAACAGAACACTTCTTGGTTCCAGTAAAAAATACAGGACGCTACTCTACTCAACCCTTTCCCTCATCAAAAAACAAAAAAAAAAAAAAAAATTTTCAATAACATTAATTTCCACCAAAAGTATCCCACACCAGTTGTCCTCAAACCAGGAATTAGAGACAGCTTGTGTCCTCAAACTTTTAACAACTCAGCCCTAATCCTTATGATATTGAAGTACAACTGTGCAAACTTGGATTCGCTGTTGTGTCAACACAGCGTCATTACCAAAACAGAGGGACCAGGCCCCGGGGCAACTTTCACTGATTCATGGCGTAATACTTTGTCGACACAGAGCAGCTAATCGCACCCTACCTGGATAAAGCCAGAATGTGGGTGGAAGAGTAGGAACATAGTATAGGATTATGGCAGTGCTTAAGTGAGTTATATTTAATGATAGCTGATGATAGTGGCCCTTAAGTCGACTAATAAGATGGAAAATAATGAGATAATAAGAGATTCAACTGAGGGGGCGGACATGCTGACTTAAGACTTTTGTTGGTTATGGTGAAAAATAACATTTAACAAAAAAAACTGAAGTTGTATTTCTATTGGAAGGCATTTGACCTGCTTGTCTCCATGGAGATGTAACTGCTTTGCCAAGAATGTTCCATAGTATAGCAATACATTTCAACATAAATGCCTCAGACAGTGGCAACACCAGGCCAAGGCCATTTGTGGTGAAGCAAACCCACTCATAAGGATGTATGTTTTTCAAAGTATTTTTGAGTAAAATTAAAAAGAAAATTGTAATGAAATAAATGTTAGATAGATATATTTAATGGCATACTGTGGAAAATTCCAGACAAAGGAAAATCATATCATTGACAAACAGGTACTGTATCTTCCATCAGAAAGTTACATGCACCTTTAAGTAGGGTTGGGCAGTATCCAAATTTTGATACCATTAAACCATCTCAGCATTTTACCAGGGTATACGGTTTTACCGTGACTAATTAAGAATTTTGTAGCTTGCACCTAAACAGCAGAGTAGCATTATATTTGAAGTTTTGATCAAGCCAAACTTTGCCAGTGCGTTCGATCGCATCAGCGCACAAGCTGTTTTTATAAGTGCTTATAGTGTATGCAAATGAGCCATGCGGTTTTAATTTTCATTTCTGTAAAACAAATGCGTGCAAAGCTGCATTAAACACATTATTACTCAACGTATATAAGGAGCGGAGTACCGGAAATGTAGAGAGGTGGTCGAGAGGACCAATCACAGCCTGTATTGTCTACGTTGCTACCCCTTGTTGTCCCGTGTCGTTTTGACTGGTAGTTAGAAAGTTTCGGAGGTGCACGGTGGTCAATGCAGACGTTGTGTGGCTTTACAGTCTCCTCCGTGAAAGTCTGACTTCGCCCTCAAGAGGAGAACTTTTTCCTCTTCAGCGCCGTGCGTCCCCTTTTGACTCTTGGTGTTCAATAAAATGTCTCCATCGCAAACTTTTCGGCTCAACATGACACACGAAGCGTCAGTCAGGTTTTTTTCTTCTTACTCGCTGCATATGGATGGATAAGGGAGAAAGTCTGCCCTGTGGTTTTAGTTCCTTATGCAGATTTTTTTACTAACGGTAATGAAACTGATACCATTGCTACTTTGTGATACCGTGGGATACCGTATTACCGCCCAACCCTACCTTTAAAGCTATCAAGTTTATTCTCCCTCACCTGGCCTTGGTTCAGGCTCAGCTGTGCTCTCTGGTCTTCTTCTGTCAGACTAAAGCTGGCACACTATCAGACAGAAGAAACATAGACAGCATCTGGTGGTAAAGTGTGAGAATACAACAGGGCAAGGTCAGCCAATTAAACGCAAATGGTAGCTTTAAAGGAGTAATCTTAGAGATCAACTATCTGCCACCAAAGCATTGCTCCTAAACTTATCTCACTGGGGCAGACTTGATTTTCAAATTCTGAAAACAAACAAGATCCAAACTATATATTTTCACAGAATGCCATTTCTTTAAGTTTCAGTAACAGTTCAGTAAAAAGTGATCTTGAAATAACAAACAAATGCAGGCAAAACTTAAACCTTAGCAGTAATAAATGAGCCTTTACACCTCAATAGCCAATGAGAGTGTCCTGTTATTGAGCCAGACAAAACTTTGGTTAGGATACAGGCCATCATTTTTCTATTTCAAAAGTTTAAACTTTAAACTTGATACTGTCCAAAGGTGTTACTTTTTACACCTCTATTAAGAGTTTTAATAGCTCCCCCTGAAATACAAGAAGAAAGCCTCCTTACACTTTTAAGCACGTTTTAATTGACAGATTTCGATTCACAGTATTGTTTGACAAATAATAAAACTGGGCTGGCACTCCCAGAAGACGTGAAAAGTAGGTCAGAGAGTCTCCCGTGAGTCATGGATTCTGGCTCGGGACCAAGATGAGCAGGTATGAAGGGGGAGAGTGAGAAAGAAAGTGGGGGAGAGAAACAAGAAGGGGGGGTTGAAAGAGAGAGGGAAGGGATTCACGGAAAGGGTGTGAGAGAGAGAAAGCAGGTGAGAGTTAGAAAAAGAGGGAGGGGGGAAAGAGAAAAGAAACGAGAGGGATGGGGATGAGAGATAGAAAGAGGGAGAGGAGGGAGAAAGAAAAGAGAAGAGGGACAGAGATGAAGAGAAAGTGTGAGAGAAAGCGAGAGAAGCAGATAAAGAAACAGAGAGGTGTAGAGGAGGAAAGAGATGTTGCCTAATGATAAAGTCACTCCTATTCATCAGGATAATCCAATTCTCCCACAACCATTTCTCTAATAAAACGTGTTAACAAGCCCAACAGCACCTGAGGTTACACAGATCTCACATCTTATAACAGTGAGAAGCTCATTCATTCATCTTCCTCCCATCTTCCCGTCACTCTCAAATTGCAACTGGATTTTGTTTCCAACCTGTTCAACCAGTGTCAGCCGAGGTGAATTTTCAAAACCATTCAGCAAAAAGAAAAAAAACAACACTTCACAGAGCAATCAAAATCATTTTATACTAAGGAAAGATACAATTTATTGGCAAACTGAAGCGCACGATCCAGTGTTGGCAGCACACTGTAGCTAATGCTGAGTCTACGCTTTACGGGTTATGCATTTGCCCAGCTGCATTCAATTCAGTGCTGTAGTTCACTGGGAAATGCACCAGCTATCCATTTCAAAAAGGTGGTGAAGTTTTTGGTTCAGTTACAACACACCTTTAAATTTGGAGACAGTATTAGTAATGTAATTAAACTGTATGTGGTTTAATAAAATAGTAGCGAAAATGTGATCTAAACTACTTCATGAAGAATGGAGCATAAAATCTCTCTGGGTCACAATGATACAATACACCAGTCTTCCCAAAGATGCTAAATCCTTCAAAATCAATCAGCCCGGTTAGCATGCTAGTTGTTGTTAGCATTACTGTGACTGCAAAACTCCGGCCTCTGAATGTTGCTCATTGCAGTGAATAATTAGGATGCTTGGACTGCGTTGGGAAACTGAAGAATAAGTTTGGACTATTGCAAACAGTTTGAAAAGAAATCAGTTCGGTTTAAATTTTTTGTTTTTGTTTTAAGTAAAAACCATATACCGCGCCTTCAGTATTGATAATTTACACTTTTCATGACTACAATGCCATTTTTGAGATTAACAAAATCAGTCATATTTCAATTTTTTTAGCCAGTCATGCGTCTCACATCTGGGTGACACACTAAACTACTTTTTTTTTTTTTACCACACTCTTGTAAGTCTTGTAAAAAAGTGTCCGAGACAGCGCCCCCTGAAGGCTGAAGCCCCGCCCCACTGGCCTGTCCCTCCTCTCATTCATGCAGCCGGAGGGAGGGACAGGCATGTGGGCCAGAGGAAGTGTGACTCATCTGGGTAACAAGGAGCATTCTTGGGAATTCTCTGCAGGCTTGTTGTTTGTGAAGAGCCGTGGAGAGAATGGCACAGTGTAGCAGCAGGCACAACATTCAAGTCTGTCCAAGAACGTATGCGCACATAATGGGCCATGAGGAGCTGCTTTTGAATATAATAGGAGTTCTTCAGTCCGTAAAGAGAAAGAAAGATCTCCACTTTAAGTTTTCTGAAGTTTCAACATCCCCCTGCATAGCTTGGTGTAGCTTGATTAAGGCGTTTGGACAGGAGCTGTGTTTGTGAGTCGAAGTTGAAGAAAAGAGAATTTATAATGTTGCGTTTAGGGGAGTGGGGAATCTTTAAAACATTCCATTTGATGATAATGGAAAGACAAATTCTAAATACTATGTCAAGTGAAGTTTTTACTTTACAGCTTTTCAAAGACTCAAAACAGTATTATCTGGTCAGCTTGACTAATAATATTGTTTTGAGAAAATAAATATATGAAATAGATAATGTTATAATGATTATGATTAACCTCGAGACTGATGAAAACCTGACAAGACAATCTCCACCAATACCCCCCTCTGACCACCATCAGTCACCGCCAGCTATGGTGGTCCTGACCAACCCTGTCAGCTCAAGATCTGGAGATGGGACCTGAGGGGCGCTGTACTGATGCTGCCCATTGTCCCTGTCCAATTGCTCCAGTAGCATTGACAGATGGGTCAAATGTAGAGGACAAATTTCCTTTCACGGACCTCGCTATTTATCCCCAGACTGATAAATAGTCCAAGTTGGAGCTGGGATCAAACTGAACCTTTGGGTGTTCTGGAGAAGGTTCTAACCACTAAGCCACAGCAGTCACTATTCAATACTGGAGCAATCACAAGATTTGAGGGGGGAAAGAAAACTGTCAATTTTCAGCAATAGATTAACAGTTATTTATCTTTGGTAGAAACTAAACTAAGCAACTATATGCATGGGAAACATCAGTTAAATACATGACTCCATAATTGACTTACTATAAGATATACGAGTATAGACTCCCCAAATTACATGCAAAAGCTTTTCTTCAGGCTTGACAACAGACAAATTAGTCAGTGGGATCTATGTTTGTGCTGACTCTGCAAAAGGACAGCGAGGAGCAGATGAGAGGTCTGTAGAAAGAGTGAAAAAAATGAATCAGAGTTGAAGAGATCCATCAAAGCCCACTGCTCCAACCCAAACCACATCTGCAGAAGTTGGCTTTGGCCCGAGCGGATCATGAGCCTCACGCACCACATCACACACGGCCGACAAATTCTACGTGAGCGCTGCTATTTCTGGAGCAGCCCACACCGCCACTGTCTGCAGACGCCAACAAAAGGAGAAGCTAAAAGGCAAAGGTCCTGTTAGCCAATGCAGGCCTGGTCAAATCTCTCTGTGGCAAAGTAACAGGTATGTTATAATCGTTACAATAGTGCCTTATTGTTCAATGTAAGTTGGGACAGTATTTTCTGCGGGTGAATATTTATTATACATGAACATTTTCTTTGCACTAATGGAAGGTTTTTGGTAAGACTTAAGCTGTAAAGAATTGAATTAATAACTTCAAATTCATTATAGATGCAAACAAAGCATGAAAGCACTCTATTTATTTATTGCAGCTCATGCTTTTTTAAATATTGTACATTTAGAATTGTTTTTGTGGCATAAATTAGTTTCAGTATTATCGTTTATCATCTTATTTACCTCAGCAGTATATCGAATTTCAAAATTTGTTATCGTGACAGATCTAGACGGAAATAGCTGTAATGATTTGACATGACAAATTTGAATGACAATAAAGAGAAGCAGCCGTGAGGGATCTATTCAAAATGGATCATCGGAGTGTGACAGCAGCATAACTACGCATCACGCAGTCAACCCATTATGAAGTTAAGTTAATTTTGTGGTTTTAATATAAGAGTAGAGCAAGTTTCATTGGCGCTCATCTGGACACTGTTGTTGCAAAAACAGTGTCCAGACGACCACTGACAGTTGAAACCTCCTCTGGACTGAACCACTCCTGGACTCCTGAGGCATTACACAGTCCAAAATATAAGAAATATTACGCAATCTATTAGATTATTTATTGTCATTGTCAGGCAACAAAAATATATTTAAAAAGGCTAAAAGAGAATGATAAAAATAGAAAACTTGCACTGTACTTTTTTCAATTTAGAACATTTCTGATTACTGAACTATTGTCATATTGGAGATGTGACTTCTTTGTTAATGTCTGGGGAATTCTGATGTTAGGGAGCTCATTGAGTGCGATTTACATGTTGTTAAAAGTAGCTGCAAGCTGTAGGTTAGCAATAAAAGAGCCTGATTTGCAAGCCCATAAACTTTTAACTTCATTAATTTGCATAAAGGTTTGCAAATTGTAGACCAATTTGTTAGTCAGTCTTCGCTCGGACAAATGCTTCTAATTTATATAGTGGCAAAAGTAACAAATGAGACACCAACATAGAAGCAGAAAATATCGTGTCATTGTCACTTGGGTGCAGCAGGCTTGGCGCATGTAAATAATACATAATTCACTAAACTTTTAATACAACTTCTACTTATTCCAAGTTGAGCTTTACCGGGGTTGCCAAAAAAGGTAACCAGCTACTAATCAATACTAAAACTAATATAAAAAAGATGAAAGATGAAAAATAAATAAATCACATACATTGGACAAAATTGGAGATTTCCTGAACAGTTCAATTGCATTCTATTGTCCAGGAAAATATTGTTTTATCATCACTGTGGTATCGGAACCTTGGTTTAGTATCAAAAGTACAATTTAGACAAAATGCCTCAGATGTCTTTCCTCAAGCATGGATCCAGGAAAACATTTAAACTGGTCAAAGCCTGCAATATCATTACTTGACTACAACTTCCAAAGCAGCAATACAAACTGTAGCTCTCATTAGCACGAGTGAAATCACGCTCCATATTTTGACTTTATTTCTATGGCTGCTCCTCACTAAGCAACACATTAAGTGCTTAAAGTGGAGTCTCTCATTACAATTTACTACGGTAAAGTTATGGCTTGAAAACACCACATATATCACATGCAACCACACTATTATTTTTTCACAAATGAAAATATTCAGGCGTGCGATCAAGTCAACCTTCAACAGGCTGCTCTGACGATTTATTGGCCTTTATGCTACCGCAAGAGGATGGTATGAGTCAGAGGAACCTACCCCCCGCCTCGTACATTTTTCCCCTTCACTTTCTGAACTCTAGAGTTTTAGGTACACAGCAGTTTCCCTGTAGAGACACAAAGGGACCTATATTAGACAAAATGAGAGAAGAAGTGGGAAAATGTTGAAAAATTGATAATATTGTGCTTGTCGTTTTTGAAGCCGTTTCAAGGTGCTATACTCTTTCAAAAAAAACATGAAAAACCAAACTAGATGCATTTTAAATAGTTTGCAGCCATCCAAACTTATTCCTCACCTTCTAAAGCATTCTGATTCACCATGATGAGTTTGTAAGCAGTAAGCACGTTTCACAACTTTCACAGGCCAGAGTTCATAGATCATAGCCACTAGCATGTTAACAGCACACCAGCAGTACTTCCTGGTTCATGGCGATAAAAATGCTTTTGTTCTGATCTATGTTATATCATTTCCTTATCACAAACATACTTAGAGTTGTGGTTTGTTTCATTCATACATATTTAAATGCACAAACTCTAAAGTTCTTATCTCAAACAGAAAACACTCCACCTGTGTCATGTGCTAATACAGGAAGTGCTCCACTATCGTTTTAACTCCATTAGTGCTGCCACTAACGACTAATTTTCTAACGATTAATCTCTCGACTAATTTTTCGATTAGTCGACTAATCTAAACGACTAATTAAAAAAAAAAACCAAGCGGTTCTAACACACACAAGTGTGTGTGTTAGATTTTCCCGGGAGGTTACCTTGTGTGTGCGAGTTGCAAAGGTTATGTCTGTTGTGTGTGCTCATTCGACAATGTCGAACAACGATATGCACACACAATTTAACGAGTATGCACGAGCAGCATATTGCAACGGTATTCTCAATACCTCATGCATCGTGGTCGTGCTCCCGTGATAAGCCAAAGAAGTCTTAGAGTGTACAAATCACTCTATCACCATCTGTCCTAAAGTATTCCCAGACTTTCGAGGCTTTAGGTCTTGGTCTAGAAGTCGCCGCCACTGTTCTTGGATCCGACTCTGACCCACCGGCCGCTGGCATTTTCTCAAATGCTCAAATCGGGGGAAGGGGGAAGAGAGAAAGAGAGAGACCAGCCAGCAGAGTGCGCACGGCAAATACTTCCTCAAGTTTGTTTTCTTTGGCGGTGCCATTATATACCACTGCTGTTAGCCTTTGGTGAAGCCGAGGTTAGCCACCTCGGCGTCAACCCCGGATGTAGCCGCTGTCAGCAGCACCGGTGTCCGCCTCGAGTGTAGTACTACTAGTGGTGTGGAGGGGAAATACCTGATCTCGGGCAAGCAAAAGGTCTCTGGACGAGCCGTTTGAGACCAAAAATAAATAAAGGCGAATATTCGACCAAAAAAATTGTAGTCGACTCATTTTCATATTCGATTACGTCGACAACGTCGAATAATCGCGGCAGCACTAAACTCCATACAGCTTTACTACAACCATTTGGATTATTTCAGTTCAAGAATTTTCATTCTCTTCTGAACAAAAGGTAAAAGGTAATTTAAATTGAAAAACTACCATTGCTTGAGGATCACAAAGTGGAACAGAGCATTTTGGAGATGTAGAAAACAAATGTGTGAAAAGAAAACATAACTCCAGGTATGTTTTTCATGAGGTAACGACATTATAACACGGCTTAAAGCTCACAAGCACAAAGTCAATTTTGCATAACATAGAACTTTTAAAATTAAATGCAAACAGCACACATCAGTCTCATTTTAAGCTGCTTTTACGTATGTGTACAGGGCCTAAACTAATTTTACTGGTACTGCCCTTGTAAAGAGAATGTAATGATTAAAAATAAAAGAGCATATACTTGCAGTGCAATATGCTGAAAAGGGTGTGCTACTGTAAATAGTGATGTTTTCACTTTATAGTTTACATACTTTAACCGCAACCAAGCCATAAAATTGTATGAATATTGACGGAATGCAATGCTAATTTTAAATTTAGTTTGCCCGCTCCTTAATAGAAGCAATAAATAGATTAGGACTTTAGTAACAGATCCATCCATCTTCTCCCGCTTAATCCGGCTGGGTCGCGGGGGCAGCTTGCTGCCCAATACTCATAGCACCTGACCCCCCCCTATGAACCCCTCTGCAGGTGGTGAACCCACAGGAGGGTGGATATTATGGTCCTTGATGTTAGTTCATAGGGGTGCGGGCATGTTTTAGGTTGATGGGGGTACCCGGAGGAAACCCATCCAGACACGGGGAGGAACATGTAAACTCCACACAGAAAGGCCCGGGTGACCCGGGGATCGAACCCGCAACCTTCTTGCTGTGAGGCCTAAGTGTTGCCACTCAGCCACCGTGGCGGCATATGAGTGGTCTCATATGTGTTTTTAGTAACACATATGAGAGAAAATATCTATAAGGCAACAAATCAAATGGATTAAACATCAGAACTCTTTTCTAATCTATGTATGTAAAGCTCAAGTGTACACACAAGTTCAACACAATCGACGTATAGCACGAGGTATAGGGTGAACGAAAAAAGCCGTTGAATAAGAAATGAAAAGCTAAATTCGCAAGAGAGAGGGAAAGATGGAGAAAGGAGGGAGAGAGAGAGGAGGAGAGAGGGAGGGTGGTGTTATGGACGTTGATTTGAAAACCGAACCGTGGCTGTTGCTTTCCGCGCATCCAGCCGTATGTAGCGAGCTCCTCTTTAAAAATTCATTAATTTACAGCAAAAAATAGATTAAAGCACCCAGCTGAGCGAAAACTCTAAATTTGAGCTCCAGAATAACATTAATGATAAAACATCTCCTTCAGGCTCCAGGGGATTCGCCTGGGGAAATGCTTCCTTTTTCACCTTAAATCACCTTGACGCCTGCCTAAGAGAATGAGGTTGTGATTGTCTTTTTTAATTATGGTTTGATAAAGGGGCTTGACTGAAAAACAAAAAAGGTTGAAGTGAGTGAAGGACTTTATTTTCGAATACACTGTTTAAAATATGCTAGTTGATACAATGATTCACTCCTTTTGTGCTCTATGCCCACTCGTCCTTCCTATTGGCCAATCCGTTATACTCCAAATGAATGTAACACAGTGAAGAGTGAATTTTGTGGTAGGAATATTTTTGGCATATTGTCCAGCCCTATCTGAAGAGCAAACAGGGACAAACAGTGTATGGAGCAGAGGAGTTTTGCCTGAAGAAATGCATGTTCCCACCAACAACCACACTGACAATAGCATTCTTTTAAAGGTGCACTATGCAACTTTTCTGGTAGTTTCTGGTAGTACTTTTCTGGTCCGTAATCTGTTTTTGTCTATGGAGTAGATGTTGTTTAGCTTGGAATGTTCCACAGTATTAGAGGTATGCAAAAATAGACATACCGTATCGTTTAATGTGATGATACAGTATCGATATAGTGGGGTATATTTTACTAAATTATTTTATTACAGTGCTACAGTTTTGTTGCTTGTTTAGAGGAAGGAAGATCGTTTATGCAACACATTTGACATATTCACTGGTCTGATGATTAAAATGGGTGTGTTTCATATTAACTTTGCACAAGAAGTGGTTTAACAAAACTTTAAATATCACAGCCACGTTTAGCCATATTTTTTATTGAACCACACAAACGATATGAAATATCATATCGAATCAAAAGCTCACTGTATCAACATATGTATCATATCATAGCTCATGTATCAAGGTATGTATTGTATCAGCAACTTCCTAATGATACCCAGCCCTACACAGTATGGCATTAAACTTGTCTGTTTTGCATGAATTTTATTCTGGGTGTTTTATATTGTTCAAAAATACCTTGAAAAACATCATAACACTCTTTCTTTGACCAAGTGTCCTCTCCAAAGATCTGAGCTGTGACTTGGCCTGGTGGTGCCTCCTGCTTGTCTCTATGAAGACACATAATGCTATCGTGTGGAATTCAAGGCAAATCTCCATTGAGACAAGCAGGTGTCGTATCCACCAGAAAAATTACACAGTGCACCTTTATTGATTGGAAAATAAATTAATTTCTAATTGTCATTCTTAATTATTTTCTGAAAATGGTGCCTCATTCTGGGAAGGAAAAAAACCTAATTAAACTCCATCCAAGGATCTGTCAGTCCCATGATGGTGCACCAATGTCATTCTATTCACCGTTTGATATGGAAGACACCATGAATCAATGACAGCCAACACAGAAAAATGCCTGGAAGTGTGCTTACAGTAATTGCTCCGGCCGGCGCTAAATGAGGTTCACTTAAGTGCAATTATCCCCTTCTGATCGGGCACATAAAGAGACCTTAACATGGCGGAGGGGGCTAGCACAATGTGACGCCAAACACAGCTCAAATTGGAATCAGAGAGGAATTTCCAGACGATGAATGGGTTTGTAAGGTTCATCTGCAATCAGTGAGATGCACAGCAGAAGATAATAAAAAAGACCAAGGCTGAGGTGTGACATACTACATAGGTTTTCTGTGGAGCAGCACTGAGGGAGCATAGTGGAGCAGAGGAGAGAGCGATGTTCGATGTCTAGTCCAATTTTAGGTCCATTCAGTCTGTTAGACATTTGAAGATTAATCACACAGCCTAACTCTCAGCATAAACATCATTGGTTGAGCGGTCAGATCCACTGACAAACAGGTTGGTGGTGCGATTCCAGCCCCCATAGATGAATACCGTTCCCCCCATCTCCCCTAGTGTGTGAGTACTGTGGTGTTTTACTGTTTGAGTGAATGGATGAGTGGTTCCTTGATTTAAAGTGCTTTGAGAGTCTTAAAAGGTGGAAAACCACTACATAAAAATACGACCATTTACCAATTTTCCACACATTTAGGCTAATTGAGCATTCAAGTTTATTATTTAAAAAAAGAGGTGTACAGTATAGTAGTAATCCAAAAGCCTTCAACAGTTGTTACAGAAAGTCCTCATTAATCAAGCAGTCTTATTGTGTCTGCGTATTCAACTGTCATATGAAAAACAATTATGATAGCTTTTTAGTCAGCCACCCAAAGACTGAAGGAACTATTGAGTTGCATGGGCAGGACTGGAATATCACTCAAGCTACTTACGATGTTCCAAAATGATGTGTGCTCCATCTCTCCACAATTATTTATTCAACAATGGTACGAACTAATTACTCACACACCTTAGTGCTTCACATTCCACATAACTGTGGGATCTCCAGCTACACCGGCAGTAACAGACTTTGACCAATTAAAATATAGATTTTTTTTATAGGATTATAAAAGATGACTAAAATAAATGAATGAATAACTCATTAAAGAGGCTGTACTTGATTCTTTTCATATAATAAAATAAAATGTGTCTTGAGCCAGGAGATATATTGTAAGAGTACGGTTAAAATAAGACTGCTGACTGTGCTATCTGCATCTAATTATAAAGTATTTTAGTGTGCTGTTACCATGCTAGTTGTTGACAGCTCATTGCAGTGAACAATTAGGATGCTAGGAAGGCTTTTGGAAAGTGAGGAATAACGTTTGTCCACTACTGTTGAAAAATTTACTAGTTCTGTTTTTCATGACCAGCACAAAAGGACATCTTGTATGTCTTCAAAAAGTGACAGGTTTACCATAGCACACCAAAATCATGGGTCAACTTGCTACGCTCACAAATTTGATCCATCTGCTATCCCTTCAGAACAGCGATTTCCTGCCCATGGGCTAAAATCTGGTTGCCCTGTTACCTGTTGGGCCTTATCCAACTCTACAGTATAATGACAAGTGGGGGGGTGGGAGGAGAGGGTAAAGGGTTTTTCGACATACATTCATGTTGCCACAGGCCCAACGACCACAGGAGTCCGATAACTGCATCTCCACGGGCACCATTTGAATAATCACTTCAAGAAAGGGACAAATTAAAGAGGGTCTGCGAGAGGCTGGACTCGCCACAGGGCCACACGCTGAATACAAAATGAGACACAGGTATTAAAGGTTTGTTCAAAATTCACTCTTGACCCTCAGCCACTGCCCCATTGATAATATGATGATTACAATGGAATTATCATGTGTCATTTGCTGACATGGTAATGACAGGTATACTACAATAAAAGTATAATACGAGTGCAATATTGGAAACAAAATTAAGTGACAAGATAATGTAAGAATCACATATAGAACATGTTTGTACAGTGTTAGCAGTTTTTAAGGGAAATAAGACATTTGGTTGCTTGTGGAGGAAATTTGAAAGCAGCCTTTATGATTTGCTAACTGCATTCATGTTCATTGGCTATAATATTCCACAGTATGGCTTAAAACATCTTGATCTCCACGGAGAATGTGCTTTTAACTTGCTATTTCCATGGACACATGTAGTTTACGTTCCACCTTCAGAAAGTTACATACTGGGGTTACCTAACTGATCTGTGGTAGTACTTATTGTAAACAGTGCGTTACAGATAACAAAGTGAACTATTTTCTGCAAAGTACAATATGTTATTTGCCACTAGACATTTCACACACACTCAGCACATGGAGACCTTGGAAGAGAAGGTGTCATGCTTTGAAAACATTAAGCAAAAGACTTCACAAAGAGCACTGCAGGCTAAAAACCACCATTAAAGACTTCTGTATCACATCCTCCCATTCACACTTTGCAAATGCTTTGTGTGAGAATAAGCAGATGTGTAATCTTCACTGCCGTTTAGTTCATTCACCACCCTGTTTAACAAAAGAGAGGCACTAAGTAACTGCTCGGTGAAAAAGGCAGGTTTTTAAATAATAACAAACAAAAAATACAAATTACAAATGGCAACAAAAAGGAAAAATAAAAACAAAAATTATGAATAGCGCAAAGACCTCTGCCAAGGCACTGATCTTGTCTCACAATGAAACGGTGCAAAGGTGTTGACGCAAAATCTAATAGTAAAGTAAAGGTGTAATGCTCACTACACTAGTTGTTATCAAAACTAGATCCTCATTTGGGCAGGTATCAATACTAAAAAAGAAGTCACACTCACAGGACAGAAATGAACCTTTCCTGAATAGGTTTAGAATGACCTTGTTCTGATACAGTTCAAGCATATGACTAGTATACGCCTAGGAACCATTATGGAACCTACCTGGATGATTGAGGGATTACACAGCTACAAGACAAAACGGAAATATTAAAAAAAAAAATACTATGATTTAATAAATGTGTTTTACTTATCATTGTATTCTTGGTATTGAGTATAGAGCCCATTCCTTTGTATAGAAATAAAGTTTGAAATTTTAATAATGTGATAACACTACCGGTACATAACATTATTTCAGAATTGTCCTTAATTTGTTATATTAAAAAATAATCAAATCACTTTAAAAATCTATGCAAACCACAATGAAACACCTGCGTAAGGCATTTTCGGGTTCATGCAAGACTAAATGAGTCATCACATTTTAAACTTTGACTTGAATTTACCACTTTAATAAAACTTCTGCATGTCCCTTGTCTTCAAACAGGAACTGATTGTGCCCTGATTGAGATTTGTGCATGCAATCTGTGGTGCCTCAGTAGCAGTGCACACAAGGCCGATTCCTAAACATCTAAGCCACAAACAGCAAAAAGTTACTTGCACTGTACAATACACAACCACACTGTACACATGACGTTCACTTGTATATGATGTCCACCTACATATGATTTGATACATTAAAAAGCAATAATTAGGGTTTGTCAAGACCAAAAATTGTTTTGAGGGGTGGTTAAATGTAAATAAATACATAAAAAAAAGACTTTACATTAAAAAGGAAACACATTCTACTGTTAAGAAATGCATTAGACATGAATTAAGAGGGATTTTTGAAAGCAATTATGTGCATTACTATGTGCATTTTTTCCAGGTTTTCTTCTGCTGTATCATTGTGCATTCCAGTCTAAAATATTCCAGAAACTGAGTAACTCTACAAATAGACATTGCTCAGGAGTATCTTTAGCCCGCTATGTTGCAGCAAATAGCCTCATCCCGACAGCCCAGTGAACGCCAGCTATTTAAAGGATGGGTGATTAAGGACCAAACCAGGTCGACCTTTTGATTGTGGGTGCTGACTAAAGCTATGGGCATGTTGTGAGCTGGAACGTGGTCTGGTGTTAGTCTGGGGAGAAATCTACTCTAAGTGCCATCATATTGAATCCGTGCGTTAAGTTGGCACGTCAAATTAGGTCTGTAGTATGGGTGATGAGCAATGTGTGCAAATACCACAGCTACGAAACCATTAACAGCACTCAGTTGTTAACATGTTGTACAAACAAAGATGAGATGCAAATATTTCATGACAAAAATCCGCTTGTGTCATCTCATTTCAGGGCACGGAACATACACCTCCAGAATCTACCAATGACGCGAGTGCAAATTAACTAAACATGCTTAGCACTTGTTGAATCCGACGGTCCACATGTCGCTAACACACGCCTTCTTATGTTGTTTTTGCATCGGCGGAATCGTTATTTTAAAGAGGAATTTACTAGGTGCTCGAGAAACGGGGCGATTGACAGTCGAGCGAACACACTGCAACAGCTGTGCCAGTCAAAATACCTCCAGCGCGCACGTAGGAAAAGCCAAATGACACACAAACCGCTCCATGCTGGCCACTACGTCTCAAATACCAAACAGCTAGCTATCCAAAGCCTTTAAGGGCGGGATTGGTCAATATATCCAAGTTACAAAGCCAAAACAAACCTTCATACTTGGTCCTATCCAAGGAGGGAAACCCTGGCCAGCGCACGGCTAAAGTTAGCTGGCTAAAAAACTGGCTAGTTAGCTGTCAAAGTTGCCCTGTCAGGTGTCACCGGTTGCTCCACAGGCACGGGGCTAGCAGGCTAACCAAGAACACAGCTGTCAACTTTACACAGCAACCCCAGCGCACACAGACTACATACAGAGCACAAGGAAACACCGCTTGGCTCAAATGTCCCCAGAGCCGTCAGTGCGCGCAAAGCAGTGCGCCACGGCCTATTTCAGGGGCTCAATCCCCACAACTTCAGTAGCACTCACTTCCCTGTCAAAGTCGTCCATTTCACGGCCCTTAGTGCAACTTCATGCCCGCGTAGCGCACTTACTCTGGGTGAAAGCTGCTGCTGTGACGCTGGCTCCGTGTAAAAAAAATCCCTCACGGTAGTTTTCTCAGAGTGCTTGCCCCCTCCCCTTCATTCCAGCTGCTTCTCGGCGGAGGTTTCCTTGGAGTGTCCCTGGCGGGGGTGATAGGGTCCAGGCTGCGCGCAGATCCGCCGGTGTGCTCGCCCTCCCGCGGTGCTGCTGCTGGTGCCGTGGCCGTGCTCCTCACTGCCTCACTCCGCCTTCACTTCGCCTTTCTCTCGGTGGCGGCCCAGCCAACATCCGGGACTCTCCCTCGTTTGGGTTAAGTGCCCGGAACTACTTTCATACACGAAGGACGACGCACGCCAAAGGTTTCCCTCTGTTTCCCTCTCAGCACCTCTGGCCCTGCCGCAACAGAAACTAGGACTTTGGGTCGTTTCCCAAAGTCTGTTTAACTTTTATATTAGACCGTCAGTATTTCAGAAGACCAGAAAACATATATTCATTAAGTTTTATCTATAGCAGTTTTCCGGGGGGAAATTTAAAAAGTCATTCTGATTTTGCACGTAATTGGCTAATCATATTATGAGCTGTAGAGACTACATTATTACAAATATTGAAGTTTCAAAATTGCTGTGAAGCTGACTCTCTGTTAGCCCTTTTTTGAGTAAGTTTATGTGCAAATTCAAAAGACTTATTCTTAAGTAGATATAAAGTAGACAATTTGATGATTTTTCACCTGAACATCCACTAAAGTTTTGTTGCCTTCTGCAAAAAGTAACTTTATTGTGAATAAATATATTGACAAAATATAATAAATACATACACAGCCCATTCAACCCAAATACTGATTCCACAAATTCATTTGGGCCACATACGACCAAAACCTATAGGACCCATAGGATTTGTGTATTAGTCTATCTCCTTTATGGTTAAATCCGAAAAGTGCATAATTTGTAATGCTGAATATTTGCATTAGTTTAGGTCGTCATGGATCTAATGGTTTGGGTCCAGAGGGATGCGGGTGCAATACCGCTATCATGAGAACAGTCTCTTGCCACAATCAATATAGTATAGTGCAACAGCGCCCCTTATTGGCGGACATTAAATACAGCCGTATTTAAGAGATACTGCTAAGGATGAAGTGGAGATTATTAAAACATCCTTAGCAAAGCGCATCCAAAGGACTACTCAACACTACTTGTATATGTATTTAAAATAGTAATGTGAACTTGTGACCATATGTTCAATCTTTTAAAAACAACTTGTAAACTGCCTATTTTGTCTATTTGTATGTCTATTGATGATTTAAAGTAGTTTTCCAGGCAGAATGTAGCTGCAAAGTTATTTTAATAGATCCATACAAATACCCCCAACCTTCATTAAAAATAAGTGACTTATTTCACCATTAGTGGGCGCTCTTTGGTCACTGACTCACAGACAAAGAAACACAGAAGAAGTACAGACACCAGGAAGTACACACTGGAACAAAATTTGACAGAAATTTGTTTTGAAGACTAAAGTAGCTTAGTAGTGGCTTTTATTGATTGGCTCTGAAAAACTCGTTCTCAACGTTTTACATTTTATTGCATTTGATCACGACATTTGCTCGAAACGTGTGACAATCAGTGAGTAACGTTATACGCATGGTTTGTTTACCTTCACCACATGTTATTGCACTACACTAAAGCAAAGGTAAAGTGGATTTGTAATTGTTTAACCTAATATATACATAATATATTATCGTATAACTTAAGCGTGATTTTATTTTGCACTTGGTTAATAATAATGCAGGCTAATTTACAATGTTATATGTGTGATATAACGTGTATCACACTAGTTTCAACATTTGAGCCCAAATGAAAGTGATAATGAATTCTATTAGAATCTAAAAATAGGAGAGACTATTGCAAGAATTCAAGTCATACCTTACAAAACTGCTTGACTATATGACGGTATTTTTATATGCCCACTTTTGAAGTTGGCACAGAAGCCACTCACCATACAAAGGAAGAGAGATGGCTTGGAAAGTATATGTGAAGTAAATTTATTATTTAAAGGTGCACTGTGTGATTTTTCTGATGAAGAGTCTGCCACCTGCTTGTCGCCTTTGAGATGGTGTTCCAGTGCAGGTTTCCTCAGTCATGCAAAAATAGTGCAAAAATACCTTGAAAGCATTCTTACTGTGAATGCCCTTGCCTCTGAGCAGATCGTCGCCTGCTTGTCTATATGTAGATACATCAGTTTAATGCTTTACTGCAGAACATTCTGTACAAGGCAACAGCACTTCTGTGGAGACAAGATCGTGGTATATCCTATGAAAAGTTAAATAGTGTACCTTTAAAACCTATTACTAACACAATTGATTCTCACCTCTTCATTATGATTATCTCTGTCTTTAGGCAATGGCAGAACCAAACATAGACGGTAAACTAGCTGAGGAGTTTGCTGTGCCCGCCCATGTTGAAGAAGTGAAGGAACGAATGACTGAGTTTGCCCGTTACCATGCGTCAGAGGGACGCAGAGTGGTTGTGATCACATCAGGTGGCACCAAAGTCCCTCTCGAGTCCCGCACTGTCCGATTTCTGGACAATTTCAGCAGCGGGCGGAGAGGGGCATCTTCTGCAGAGTACTTCATAGAGGCTGGATATGCAGTTATTTTCCTACACAGGCACCGCTCTCTGTACCCATACACTCGAATGTTCTCAACCATAAACATGCTGGATGCACTGCAGTTCAAGGAGGACCAGGAAGGAGAGGTGGTGGTCAGTCAGGTGGTGCTTCCCAATATTGCTAAAGTGCTAAAACGCTATCAGGAAGTGAAAGAAAGCAGGTTACTTCTGCCCATAGAGTTCAGCGCACTGTCGGAGTACCTGCATCTCCTCAAAGCTGCAGCACAGGCCCTCAGCTCTATAAGTAATGCATATTTCATTTTTTTTCTGTTTTTATAATTGCTCAGTTGATCGGCTCTATTACAAAAGAAATGTGAAACGTTTGCTCAAATGCCCAATAGGCAATTCTATTTTTGTTTGCATTTTATTTTAAATTTTTGAAATAGTAGTTACCTGGTGGCGCCATAGATATATAAATATGTTTATATATACAGTCTATGGATGGTGCCCATCCTAACCAAACTAACCAAAATGTGTGCTTTTTTTATTCCAGGTTCCAAGGCCATGTTTTATTTGGCTGCCGCAGTTTCTGATTTCTATATCCCAGCGTCAGAGATGCCTGAACACAAAATTCAGTCTTCAAATGGACCACTACAGGTAAATACATTTAAATGTAAGATAATGTACATTATTATATATCTACATCATTTTAGTAGATGCACTGTACTATTGTGTATACCCCAATTTCCACAGTACAGGAAAACCACTTAGGACTGGCAGTTTACAATGGCACATAATACAGTATATTCAAGACATTCTCACTACTTAGTAAATAGTAATTAAAGCTTTATTCTTGAGTAATTGTTCAGATCACCACATAATCAAATATCATACCAATGTATTTACATTCATCCTCCTTTTCTACAGCTCAGTTTAAACATGGTCCCTAAGATCTTGTCTCCACTGGTGAAGGACTGGGCCCCTCAAGCTTTCGTCATTTCCTTTAAACTGGAGACCGACGCCTCCATTCTCCTGGACAAAGCCAAAAGGGCCCTGGACACATACAGGCACCAGGCAGTAGTGGCTAATGTGCTGGACTCCCGGAGGGGGTATGTTGTTGTGGTAACTAGGGACACTCAGGTGGAGCTCCTTTTATCAGATGAAGATGTGAAAAAAGACATTGAGATTGAGGAGAGGATAGTGGGTAACTTGACATTGGCACACGAAAGATTTATAGACCAGCAAAAAGTCTGAGGGACTGAAGAACTGCATCTTGGTATAGAATGTGTAAATTCACGGGCCATATTATTAAATACACCTCTTCTACTGACTTTAATCCAACAATTTAAACTATAACATGGCAGTCAAGCATTGTTTCTAGGCATAAAGGGATTAAGATACAGGGGTAAAGTAGCACTTAGGGCATACGGGCATAAGATATCAGCAAAGGTGCTGATTTTGATCTGTAAATGGTTAAATTCAGACCTCATTAAATCTGATAAGCCCACAACAATTAATCAGAGATACAGATTTACGTTACTCTCACATCCTCTCCACTTTCTTCTGACTTCAAGAAGCTTATTATATATTATTAATGTAATATGCAACTGGCATACTTAATAAAATGTCCAGTTTATGTGCCCTTGCATTACCCAGCCTTTGACTTGTCTTTACCTGTAAGTTAAATGCATTTTTGCCTTTCCTAATGCATATAATAATCTTAATAGATGCCTTTTTTATTAAATCTATTATCTATTAAAGATAACTTTCTTGTAAATGTTAGAAGAACCTTATCGTTATGATTGTAAACACTCTTATGTTTGATAATATAATATAGAATAAATAAGACTACAACAACTGGACTTACTGAATTTATTGTAAAACCTGTTGAAACTGTAATACACTGGCCATAACATTGATACAGTTCATTTGCATAACATTTAACGTTAGACTTTGAGTTTGACGCTCTTCTTGACTCCAGCGCGGATACCAGACGCCTCTCCACTGTAGCGCTTATTCTCAGTGCGCACTTCTCTGACCTGGTGGGACGTCATTGAAAATTTAGGATTCAAAATAAAAATCTCAAAAGGTCAAATATAACTGAATCGTGGGAACTACAAACCTGTCCCTTTCTGCGGATCTTTGCCCGTCTAAACTTCTCTCTATGTTTGACTCTTGGATTCCGGTCGATCTTCTTCCTCTTTGGAGTTAGCCCCTTGTTCTTGGCCATCTGCAGGTTTAAAAAAGAAAGGATTTAGTCATGTGTGACACATGGTCAAGTATACTATCAAAATTATTTTTAATGCAAAAAATAATATAACATCAGAACAATCAACAGATCTATAATATATTGTAGAGATGGGGGGGACAGGTAAAAATGCTTTTGTTAATTGGAATTTTTTACTGATTAGGTTCAACATTTGTGGTTTTCATTTTGGATATTTGTAAAAAATAAAATAAAAAAAGAGATATTTTAATCAATAAGGAAAACAGTCTTTAGCCCCTCATGGCATCGTCACATCCTAAAATGTAAAAACTACCACTTCATGGGTTTTTAGTACTGTTAAAATTCAAGCACAGTCTATTTTGATTTGAATGGTTCAACGTCCTCAAAAAGCCTATAAACAGGAAGCTGAAACCCATGAAATTTTTTTGCAAACTTACCTGATAAGTAATTCCTCTCTTGACATCTTCATCCTCCTCCTCGTCTTCATTTTCAGCCATTCTGTAAAAAAAAGAAAAGGAACAATTAGTCACTAAATTTCTAAACAACGTCAAAATCTATCTCATTTCTCAACTTACTCCTCGGCCTCTGGAGTTTTGCTTTTCCTCTTGAGTTTCAGTCTCTGCTCGACGCCTTTGTAAAACTGTAACGCTGCTTCTTCGTCCAGTTCAGAGTCTGAGTCCTCCATGTCTGCAGAGCCAACCTCTTCAGGATTCTGGAAACAAAAAAGCAGCTTAAACCTCTTCCACAATATGTTCAGTACATTCGAGTACATCCTAGACTAGAGGGGGCCAAAAAGAAATGTCTAGAAAGCTTTTTAATCATGTTAAATCACAACTTTCCTAATAGTTACCGAAAAGGGGTATGAGTACTGCTAATTTTGGACATGGATTATTTAACTAATGTGTGGGGAAAAAATAGCAACTATAAATTTTTCATTGCATTATATTGTTATGTAAAGTTCATTTTGTTGCACTTTTAGACACAAAATAGTCAAAATCTGTCTGGGGCAAGTGATGAATAATGGTGGCCACAATTGTACATAGTTATAGGGTGAATCAATTATAATGCGTTACATTATTGACAGTTGTAGAAAAATAATGTAAAAATATTTATATTGGTAGAAAAAGTGATCATGAACCTGACCTTTTCTTTCTTACTAGTCTTCTTGCCCCCTGGTTTCCGACTGCTCTGACTTTCCTCTCCAGCCAGCAGCTTTTGAAACTGTGGAGCAAGCTGGGCATCTACTGTACTGAGTTCATTAATGAGCTGCAAAATAAGAAAACATGAATTTTATAATTGAACACTCTAGCAATAATATTAATTACCGGTACTGTTTTGTAGGAAGTGTCTTACATTTCTGTAGGTGAGAAGTCGTTCAATCACTGGATGGTTATGAGCAGGGATCCTTTTTGCTTTCAATACCAAGTAGAAACTGATATTTGTGCAATAGCTAAAACAAAAAAGTACATTAAATGAATTGGCTGTGAGCATAATTGATAAACAGGAACATTTACTATTATCTGTGACTCACTTTAAATATAGCTGCTGTTTTGTCTTGAGGTATTCTGCACCCTTTAAAATAAGAAATCAAATTGGGTACAATGATCTTGTATAAGAAAAAAAAAAAAAAAAAAATCAGCCTACTTTTCCTGGTGGGATCTTTCCGTCGGTTACCATTTGAACAAGTGGCTGTATTTCATCTTTCAATTCAGTAAGCTGCAATTAAAAGAAAAATATGCAAGTCATATTTTTTGCAGCCAAATAATTATGGTACATAAATAATTTGTCACCTTCTTCTTGAAATCCTGAATGAGTTCAAGTAATTCTGGGGACTCTTTTTTCAGCAGTTTCAACTTTTCTTTTTGGGACATCTCCTTTAGATCTTTAACAATCTTTTCCTCTGTTTTGACTGCCCCCTCCTCGTCCTCTTCAACCGCAAACTCCTAAAACATTACAATAGCTTTGATTAAAACTATAACTGACTATAATCGTAATAGTATGTGTTGTATGAAATAAAGATTACCTGAAAAAAGTTCAAGTCATAATCCTCCTCGCTCAGATTTGCAGCTAAACGTTTTTGGATTTTAATGGCTTCCTCTTCCTCCTCTTTTTCCTCTTCTTCCAACTCTTCAGGTTTTTTCCCCTCTGTAAACAAACACCATTAAATAAATAATAAAATCATTATTGTCAACTAAAATCAACAACGTTTTAAAACTGTAATCACAATAACTTAAAAAAATAGACTATGCTTACTGGCGGTCACATAGTCAGAGTCGTAAAACATTTTTTTCTTTTTGCCCCAAGCCATTTCATCTGGAAGATCTGGGGGAAAAAAAACAAGATACAGTTTGAAGGGCCAGCTCTAAATCTAAAGAAATAACCAGTAATGTTGTGTCCATTATTTCATTTTGTTCTGCACAAAGAAATACATACAGGTACATAACATTACCTTCCTCTTTCTTCTCCTCCAGGTCACTCTCCATGTCTGTTCCTTCTTCCTCCACATCTTCCTCCTCATCCTCCTCGGAATCATCCAAAGGCATCACCTCCTCCTGCAAAATTTTAGATCATATGCAAAATTAGAAAATCTAGTAAATAAGTGTAATGAAAAACTATAAAAGAACTACAATAATGCAAAGTGATCATTCTTTGTGATTAATTTTATACCCCATTCAGGTTTTTAAGACATAATTAATTAAAATTATCTAAAAAAATTAAAAAATTAAAAAATTTTGAATAATAATTTTTGTCAATATCGCACACTCCTTTGTGGCAATGATTTATTGAACGGTTTAAGAATATTCCACTTAAAACCTTTTTAAGCTTCTGGATGCTTCCACCAAATATTAAGTGCCAACCTTCACCAACCTCATCATCCAGCTCTTCTTCTTCACTATCCATCTGCACTCCTCGGGCCAGAAGACTCTACAAACATAAAAACATCACCAGCATGACAAAAACTACAGGCTATTAATTAAATGATTAAATATACCGCACACTTACTGCAATCTTTTCATCGTGAAACTCATCAATTTTATCCTTTGTGTAACTGGATGATCTCTGGAAAAAGAGATCCGTATTTCCGTATTACTTCAATTTTAAAACAGTAAAAATACAATTTTTCGAGATATAATAGATCTAATAAGTACATTTTGAGGTAGACTTCATGCAATCATTATTAAACATGTAAAATACAGGGGGTAACAATAACAGTTACAAGCTGATAACACCAAAAAATTCACACACAGCAGCCTATAGTCTACACAGTCTGTACATAAATCTACCTTATCAGGGACAGGCATGTCTCTGTACGCCTCTGGGTCGTCTTCATCGTATTGCGGTTTTTTCTTTGGTTTCTGAGTCGGTTTAGATCTACAAAACCATTACAATATCTCCTTAATTTAACGTCTTTATTTTAGGACGTCAATGGAAACACACGTGTGGGTTTGAATTGAATCCCACGTAGTTTTGTTGCCATAACTTGCCAAACTTACCTTTGCGCACGAACCATGTTGAAATAATGTTCCACAGATTTTCTCTTAAAATAACCGTAAGAAATTAGGTATGTGTGCCTTGGCTCAACAACAAAAATGAAATGCAATTTAGGTTAAAAAAAAAAAGAGTCTTCTCTCTCAGCTGATGTCGCCATGTGTTTCCGGGTTTCTTCTTCGCTTGTTTCGGGGCGTGATGAAAACTGCCTACTGCCCACTAGCGGCTACAAAACCTTCCAGCATGTTTACAGAAATAAAACGGTTTCATTATAAAAGGACAGGGCCTCATTATCCTCAGTTGGCGTCCCTTTTATGAAGTGTCTGTAAAATAAATTGAAAATACGATTTTTGCAGTGGGTACGATTACAAAGAACAGAATAATCTGGTGACAGGTTACATACACAAAAGAAATTTCACTAGCCTCTTTGCCACATTAGTTTGCACTTTTATTTTATTGTATTTATTCTTTTATTTTAGCATAATAGTCAAAACCTGCTCAGACGTGAACAATCACAGTAAAAGAAATCAGATTACTCATATACAAATGTAACTTTTTACAAAACATTCAAATGATCTCCAGAAATCAGATAATGATCAGATGGGTGTGCATGTAAACACAGCCAGTGTAGGTCACTAATCTAAAGATGCTGAAACAAAAATAAACCATTTGATGCATATTAAATCTGTCACAAAATTAAGTCAATGTACACAATACAAAATGAAATAAATGCATTAATTTACAATTTACCAATACATTACATCTGCATTTGAGTTAATTACATAAAGGTTATGTCATCAACTGGATGAGAAGAATGAAAGTGTTTTTTCCATCTGTGGAAGTTTGTAAAAGCCTATATTGAAAATAAATAGGCAAATAATAGAAAATAAGTATAGCAGCAATATATATTTTATTTACAGATTGAGTTTATAAACTACTTCAACATCCCATAATAACCTCCCAGTATTTACTATGCTTTATCTTTATATTAGGTATTAACACTGCATGGGTCACTTCATTCACCAAAAGTAGCCACCATATTTTCATGAAAACACATTTTAATAGGTAACAATATATGTCAATGTCCTTCGTCCTTTGTGTCCAGTTCAGACAGGAAACCCTTCCAGTCTGGACTAAAGGCGTAGCTGCGTGGTCTCTCTCTGGGCTGGAAGTTCAAAGGAGGCCTGTAGAGGAGGCTCCGAATATGGTCGTTCCTCTTCTGCATAAGAGCTAAAGCTGGGGTCATCAACTCCACATCCAATGCCTGGGAAAAGACACAGTAGGGAGGGAAGCACATTCTGTTTAGTATCTTTAACCATCAAAAAGTTACATGAAAAAGACAAATGAGTTTAGATTTTAGGTAACAGTTGAACAATTTTGTTTATTTGTCCCTAATTCTGCACTGTGTAACTTTTCGGTTGGGGAATCCACCACCTGCTTGTCTCAATAGGGATGTTATTGTTTTGTATGAGTGTTGCACAGTACGGCAGTAAACATATCTATTTTCCATTTATTGAATTACAAATAAGTTGTTACATACATAGGCCTAAATACACAAATCATATGTGCGCACTGTGAGCACAGGGCTCCACAGATCAGAACAGCAACTTGGCCTGTTAGCATCACCTGTTTCCTTGTCTCCTTGAAGACAGATTAGTTTCATGCAATACTGTGAAACATTCCAGGAAAGCTAGTGGCAGGCCCTCTACCAGAAAGCAAACAGAGGACATCCCAATCCTATAGCTTCTTTCAAAATTCTGTATCTTTTCTCTTTTATGGTTGACCACACTCTTCCAACTTGGCAGTGTAATTGTGCACAAACGTAGCAACTGTTACCTCACCTCTCTCTGTTACTTGATGTACACTTACCCCTGCTCTGAACCGAGGCACTGGGGCGGTTTGCTCATCCTTCTCAGATGAAACACTCAGATCCATCAAGGACCTGCTTAGCTCTGAGAAGGCTGTCGTGGAGCGCTCCCATGGGGGCTCCTTTTGGTGCTCCTTTTGGTGCTCCTTTTGGTGCTCCTTTTGGTGCTCCCTTTGGTGCTCCCTTTGGTGCTCTCTTACGTGGTCCCTTGGGTGGTCCCTTGTGTGGTCCCTTGTGTGGTCCCTTGTGTGGTCCCTTGGGTGGTCCCTTGGGTGCTCCCTTGGGTGCTCCCTTGGGTGCTCATAGGTGCTCTGCTTTTGCTTCATCCTCTTCATGATGTCATTGAGAGAGCTCGTGTCTTCAGTGTGTGGCAGCCTTAAAATCACAGGTTTCTACAAAGGGAAAAGAGACTGTCAATATAGTTTAAGTTTCAATCCTCAAAGCAATATTTTGTGTAGGGATAATTGTTTTTTTTTTTCAAGTGGTGTGAAGAATAAATTTATTGTTATTTAAATGCAAGAATAAAATGTACTATTTACTTTTTTAAAAAGTATTAGTAATATTTATCATGGTTTTGGATGAGTCAAATAAACCAAGTACATAACTGTATATTTTTTAATTTTAATACTACTTAAATTGTGCTGTCCCAATTTCAAAACACTTACTCTTGAGGATGGCATGTTTTCCATTTTAAAAGATTCATCTTTGCTGCTGCTCTTCTCCTCTTTCACAGTAGTTTCCTCCTTTATATCTTGTCTTCTTTTTATGTGGGAAACCGCATTAACATTGTGCAACGGCTCTGGCTCCTTCTCAGGCCTTTTTAAGTATTTATCAAATTTTGTATGCTCTTGAGAAATTTGTCTTGCAACAGTTCTTTCCACCACAGGCTCTATCCTGCAAAAAATTTCAACTTATTATGAGCAATTCATTTCAATATTATCTCAGTTTTTAACATTTTCCAGAGAGATTACCTTGGTTCTATTCTCATCTCTGGAATGGGAGGCTCCTTCAGTGCAGGCTTTGTTATGCTGAAAAGGAAATTCACAAATTTTAACAATGTCAAATTACAGAATAATAAAAGTTTTGTTAATTATGTGACTGATTTACCCATAAGATTCTATTAATTGTGAGACGTATTTGGTAACAGGAGATATAGGAGGTGGAGGTTCACTTAACCTGGGAAGTACATAAACGATGAATATCAAAAGTTACATAATGAATAATGATGAATGGTTGTAAATAGAAAATAGAAGAAAATAGAAAATAAATGCAATCAATCAGATGTTGGCCAATTTTAACATGGCATTTGAATGTACATTGGCCTAAATGACATGATGAAGTGCCCAAACAGCTACCAGAGTGCTGTAAATATTACTTAAGGGTCTTATATTACACAAAAATGACTCTTGTGAGCTTAAAGCCATGTTATAATGTTACCTTCTCAAAAACAGACCTGGAGTTGTATTTTGTTTCATTCACACAAGTTTGAGGATTCCTTTATTATTAGTCTGTTTATATCTACAGAGTTCCCAAAGCTCTGTTCCACCTTGTGATGCAGTAGTTTTCAAGTTAACAGCTCCTTTTACCTTCAGTTCAGTAAAGATTGCAAAAATTATCCAAATGATTCTACTGAAGGAGCTCATGCAGCCTATGCAGCCAAGTACTTCCTATATAACCACATGACCTCACAAGGTGGAACAGTGTTTTGAGTTTGAGAAGAACTCAGCTATGCAGATATGCAGGGTTTGTGTGTGAAACGTGTGAATGAAACAAAACACAACTCCAGGTATGTTTTTGATTAGGAAACAACATTGCCGCCCTGGCGTTTCATTTGCTTTTTCATTACATCTAAAACAAGTTTGTCCACTTTTTGGAAATCAGTCTTATAAAATCTACAACAAACTAAACTGATTTAATTAAGTTCCGTACCTCTTTTTGCCAACATCCAAGTGTTTATTGCTAAAAAAGTTATCTGTGGCTTTGGTATTTTTGTCCATCATCACATTATTCAGTGGTTCTGGTTTATCTATGTTTATCAAAAACAGATCAGGTTGTTCTAGTGGACTGTTCGGGACACTGCTCGCTCCTGTTATCACCCCCATTGCATCCCAGTCCAGCAGGCTGTCACTAGGGGGCGATGGAGGGTTTATTATTTCAGCATCCAAGAACGGGAGATGTTTTGGGAACCACATTTCCGAAAGGTTGTTAACGTGGTTGGTCATTTGGCTATCAGAACCTCTCCTTGGTTCTGGGACAGGGGAGGAAGCAGCAAAGAGGATCCTAAATTCCTGGTCAAATGAGTCGATTACAGAGCCGGTGAGGACGGTGACGAGCTGACGGTGCAGGTGGACGTCTGACCATGTGAGGCTGTACAACACGAACAAGAAATTGTCAGCTTAAGTACAAAATAGGATGAAGTGTGTTGCTCAAGGCCACAACAGCATTACTAAAGTCAACCAGGGATTTCTGCTACCAATATATATTTTTTAAATAATATTAAAACATAGTCTGAAACAGCAAAGGTCTGGTCATATACCAAACACTGATTTAAAATTCAGATGATTTGAAAATGTTACTGTTATCATATCATTTCTTGTTGCAATATTTTTTTTTTAAATACCAGACTTTGGACTTTTTCAACAATTAATCAATCTAACAGCTTCAAACATACATGATATCCAAAATCTGTTTTTCCTGCCTTGTTGTAGAGTGGGCTGATCATACTGGGTGTTGTCACTGTGGGTCCTCCCATTTGTTGGAGGGGGATATGAGCACCTGGGCTGGCAACCATTTTGTGTACTGTGGTCCAAAGCAAGAAAAGTGATCTGACAAAGGCTTTTTGCAGAAACGTTATTTAAAAATAAAAAAAGCTTTTGGACATCGGCCATCTTGAGTGTGCTATGCATCTTTTCACTTTTAATTTTCTGCTATCAGTGTCAATGGCTCAGTTAGTACAGTGCTTGTCCACTGACCATATAGTTAGCGGTTTGATCCTGCTGTTATATCCTTGAGCAAAACACATGACCAGCCTGTGTAGATTGATGTGTAAATGTGTGAGTAAATAGTCTGATGGTTACATGATGAAAGATCATTGTCTTTCAGTGTATAGTGTTGAGTGTCGAGTAAGAGGACAAAGCGAGTGTGATGTTGTGTCTAAACTGACCTGTAGCTGCCGTGAATCACAGTCTGTAAATCCACCAGGACAAACTTGTCTTTCATTTCTCCCACCACCATCCGGCCCGCCCTCGAGCAGAAACTCTTCCCTCCGAGCACTCGCACCTGCATGTTCTGTCAGGGGCACAAACAGCATCAGATTAATGCATTTTCTATAGCAAAATGATGAGACTCATTCATAAATAAAACAGACAGCTCATTTGAATGCATTTATCTTTAGAAGAGGGTGGACAGTTATTTTTTCTCAGGACCATATTCCAGTCAAGGCATGCTCATTGGTGTAACAAATCTCATGAATTTTGGTAAAATACAGGCTACTGTAAACTATTTCTATGCTGTAACTAATATAGATTTAAACAGGCCAAGCACTTGGCCCACAATATGCCCAGTTCTGCTTTATAATGTTAAATGTTGATAAAATACTGTGTGAGTTTAAAATCCAAAGTGTATCATTTTTAATAGAACTCTTGGAAGGTTTATGGGAATTAGAGGGTAGCTGCTTGTTTTCCTTGCACTTGTCTACAGCCATTTCAAAACCCCACCCCTATGAACTAACATCAAGGACCATGACGTCCACCCTACTGTGGGATGGCATTTCAAAACCATTCAAAACTAAAAACTTCTTTCAAAGGTAAAAGTTATTGACATCTTTTTTGTCACCCCAAGGCAGGAGAGGCTGTTAGTTGTACTATGTGATGTTACAATGTGCCATAACCTGCTGATTTCTCTCTTTCTTAACTGCTAAAACCAAAAGGAAAGTTGTGAATGCTGTGTAACCTGTTTAGCTGCAACGTGCACTGCATTGCTTTGTGAGAAAAGGTCACTTTGGTACCTATTATATACCAGTCCTGATTTAACCTGTGCCTAGTTTCATGCTGGTGCAAATTACATAAGATCAATGACCTGAGCTGTGAATCGGCTGTTAAGATTATTTATTTATTCAGAGGATAAACAGGCATTGCTGCTAGGTGTGTACAGGAGTGGGCAGGGCTAGTGCATAGCGCAGGTGGGTAGGAAGGAGATACGTAGCCAAACCTCCTTGTCAAAGTCTGATTACGTCAGATCTCAGAAGTTAAGCAAAGCAGGGCTTGGTTAGTAGATGAGAGACTGGAACTGGTGCCACACTGTGTTCACACCAGTAACAAAACTACCATTGTGTCCTTAGGCAAAACACTTCACCCACATTGCCTAGTATGAGTAAGTGGTGTGTGTGTGTGTGTTGGTCAAAGAAGCCAATTGCACAGATTCATTAGTAGTAGTACTTTGAATACATTTAATTTAACTGATACTTAATTATTATTTGAAGTAAATATTTTAATGCTCTGAGTGTGACAGCGAGAAGAGTTCCTTATACCTTAACTTAACACAATGTTGAATGCGAAACAGAATGGACTTATTGCACTGGTTTGACTGTTTGGTTAAATAACAAAGTCACTTTATATTAACCAAGTAACAGAACAGCTTTGATTAAATAAAGTTTAAATCATTAAGAGACATTCTGAGTGAACATCTGTTAGCAAACTGTCTTCTTAGGGTTCTTAGGGTTAAGTAGATAACAAGATTATTCAATTTTGTACTTGAAAAATATTATCACCAAATAGCTTTTAAAATTTTATTTATTTTTTTACTCTTATATGAATAATTATTTTGAATATTTTCTTACATTTACTTGTTTCATAGTTTCATTACTTAAGTAGTGGAGCTGTTAAGGACCAAAATAGTTTGCATTTGTGGTACAAGGATGAAACTTTGCCAGATTACCAACACCCCCAGGACTAATATTTCTGGAAATGGAAGTCTTATTTAACACTGGACACAAAATGGACTATGTGAAAATGAAGCTGACATATAAAATACTGCATAATCATTTCATATAGTCTAATTTGGTTAGTTATCAATTTTGTAAAGTTGAACAACTATTTTTTCTAAACTCCAAAGCATTAAGGAGGTCACGTGACCATCTTTCTCGAGAATGCAAGGGATATGTGGGTTCCCTGTGGTTGAAAGTTAATAAAATATTTTATCTTTCAAAACCATATTTATGGGCTTTTTGATAGCAAAAAACATTTAGCCATCGCTAAAGATTTGTAAGTAACATTTCAAATTTCATAATGATAATTAAATGCTGCCTGGAAGCGAGGCACTGATCAAAGGGACGGTTAATCACACACACATACTTTTGGACATTATTTATGTATTATTTATGTGGTATCTCACAAGCAAATGGCAACCTTGAAGAGGTAATGAAGAAAGTGGCTACAGCCAAATACCTACAACGAGTAAGGCAAGTCCTAAGAAGCATGCTTAATGGAAGAACAAGGCCCACACAATTAACAGCTACGCCCTGCCAGTGATACTCAGCAGGAATCATAAGCTGGCCAAAGGAGGAGATACAGACCACGGATGTTAAGACACGAAAGCTCCTGACCTGCATGGAGGGTTCCAGCCCAAATCCAGCACCCTGAGCCTGTACACGAGCCGGAAGGAAGGAGGCTGAGGACTAGTGAGTGTGGGAACCACTGTCCAGGATGAGACATTTATGCTCCATAAGTACATCAGCGACAAGACCCAGACTGATGACGTGCTCAGAGAATGTCTCAGACAGTGGGGTGCAGAGGAAGAGGTGCTGGAGGGACCATCATAGCAGGACAAACCTCTACACGGGATGTACCACCGAAACATAACTGAAGACACTGATATCAAGAAATCCTCCCAATGGCTTTAGAGGGCTGGTCTGAAATAATACCAGAAAGAAATACCAGGGGCTCAAAGAAGAGCTGGAGAAGGCCTGGAAGGTGAAGGCATCAGTGGTGCCCGTGGTGATCGGAGCACTTGAGGCTGTAACCCCCCATGAAATACCCGGCATTTATTTGATTTGATTTTTATTTATTTGGGACCGGTGATTAATTCCTTCCTTACAAAAATCTATATGGTGAACAATGGACTGTATCCATTGTTCTTCATATAGACTGTAGCCTTCTAACAGTGCTATAAATAAACAATATAGGATTCTTGCTTATCTCCCAGTACCATATGATTGTAAGAGTCTTAGCATTAGTAATGTGTGAAAATGATCATTATTTTCCAAAAATGGCGGTTTAAGCAGTAATTTTGCTCCCAGCCTAGTTTCCATGTTAGCGATTTTGTGACATGCTCAGTACTCGGCTCCAGGATCAACTTAGGCTTGGTTCCATATCCAGAAATGTTGGTCCTGGGATGTTAATCTGGCAAAGTTTCATGCTTGTACCATAAAAGTGAACAGCTGGGCACTTTTTTGGTCCTTAACAGCTCCACTAAAGTCTATCACTCAGATCAAAATCTATGTGATGAATGAGACAGCTGTCATGTCATACACCTCTCTTATGAGATAGTTCTTTATGTTGCATTTTTTTGTATGAAAAGTGCTCTATAAATAAAGTTTGAATGATTGATTGATTCTAGACCCATATTCCATTTTATCTGAGTTTTATCCTGAGATCAGATACCTCATCCTGTTGAGCTGCACTGAGACTTTGAGCTTTCTACTGTTATTGTATTTTACTGCTCAATGTGCTTAAATTGCTCTTCTGGGATAAATAAAGTGATGCTGATTGAATGATTGATTGAATCGCAAATTACATTACACATTACAAATTACATTACATTACAAATTACATTACAAATTACAATAACATTATGTTCAAGCTCATGTTTGGCATAGCAAACTGTTAATTAACATCCTTGGTCACAGTATGACAAGTGTGATATATTGGTGAAGAAAATATAGACAATAAATGATAATACTGTAACTAAATTTATGCCACTGACGCAAAAACCCTAAAACAAGGTTATCCTCAAAAACCTATTCTAAAAACATGAACTGTGATAAATAAATTGCAGATGAGACACTTATGTAGTTAGTTTTTGGGTTTTTTTTATAATAAGTCATCATGGTTATTCATTCAACCCTCTACAGCTCCTGTTTTATCATAGTGGAGAAAAATACCATATTAGTACAAAGAAAAAGTACCCAAGATAAATATTTACCCCCAAAACTATTGTTCCATCGCTCAGGTATTAGATAGGTTTTATATCAGGTAAGTTATATGTATGAAGTCGATATAGTAATTATTGTGACATCCACATCTATGTTCTTGTTTTCACTAACCTCCCCTCTTCTCTGCATGTGGTCTGGGCTTACCGGATGCCTGAGCCGGTGAAAAGTGCTTTCGTGAGTGGACCTCTGGTTTACAATGATGTAAACTGCGACCCCACGAGAAGCGGCATTGTGCAGGTCCCCAATCACAGTGCAGTCGGTCAGTTTGTCTGTTACTATGGCGATCACCTGCAACACAACATCACATGTTAAACTACAACATCACAGAGCTGGAACATCTATCCACAGCTTTGAGGAAAATGTCTGTTCCCATAGCAATTAACAACTCAAATCATAATATTACATCTCATGAATGGGCCGAAGTCCTCAAAATGTCACATATATCAGGAAGCTAAATCCCTAAATACCAGTTTCGATATCACAATAAAAACTGAGAGGCTAAGGGTAATCATTTGCTTTCTTCAAATCAAATAGTTATTCAGTTAGGATGCACATATATTGAAATTGGTTATAACAAGAACTCAAGAAGTACTCAAGAAAAAGTGTCTAAGAGTGATTAATCAAAATAATATATTGGCTTGTGATGAGATATATTTGAGTCATTTTAAGGGTGGAAATGTGGAGTGTGATGTTTAAAACAAAAGAATGGGATAATGCATGGCTTGACAGGTTTGGTTTGCATGGGCACTGCAGATAGAAACTATCTTCACTTTTTTTTTTTTACATACTTTTCTTCTTATACTGTCAAACTCAACTTGTTATTGCAGTCTAAGCTTCAGTATATTCCTGCCAACAGTAACACAATCATCCGTGACAAACTAATTGAATACTATAAACATTGAATTATCTTCCTGCTATTTGTTATGCATAAAACCTGCTAACCCTGTAGGCTCCTTTAGTCCAACGAACCTGTGAAATGAATTAGGTTATTAGGGTAGAAGTTCATATTTCAGTTCATGTTAATACAAGTACACATTTAAATCAGGCACTCTTGATTCTAAACAATATAATATAAATGTAGCTAGCAGAATTGGTTAGATAAATCACATACTACGCTTCAGTGAGCTTTCATTTGATAGAAGATAGAAGTCACATTTAAATAGCACAAATATATGTTAGAACTTTGCCTCTGTTCCAAAATATGCTATTTAACTCATATGTTTTACATGTATTCAACTAGATGGTGTTGTGTGTATTTTTACTAGAGCGGGGTCACCTCTCTGCAGGCTAAACATGCAATTTGTTCTGGTGGCATCAGCTGCTTGTCTCCATTGAGATAAGTATGTTTGATGCTGTGGAACATTCCAGACAAAGCAAAAACATTTCCATGTAACAAGTACATAGTGACATCCACCAGAAAAGTTCAATATGTCTATTGAAACCACATTAAAAGTAGGTGGAAGAATGGGTAGATGTTACGCTGAGTACATATAATTTGGAGAACATGTCTGCATGGTGTTAGGCTGGAAGTGGATAAATTCAGTAAGATTTGGATGAAGGGTGGCTACAGTACACTACACAAAATAGAGCAGACTGTTCATGCAGTCTTAAACTTTTTTTTTCATAGCAAAGTTGAATAATAAAAGCACCCTGATGAGCGATCAACTGACAGATGAGCCGTTAAAGAAGTGGATTAAGAGAGTGTGACGTATAAAGAAGTGGACTAAGTGAGTGTGACATATAAAGAAGTGGATTAAGAGAGTGTGACGTATAAAGAAGTGGATTAAGAGAGTGTGACGTATAAAGAAGTGGACTAAGTGAGTGTGACATATAAAGAAGTGGATTAAGAGAGTGTGACGTATAAAGAAGTGGATTAAGAGAGTGTGACGTATAAAGAAGTGGACTAAGAGAGTGTGACGTATAAAGAAGTGGATTAAGAGAGTGTGACGTATAAAGAAGTGGATTAAGAGAGTGTGACGTATAAAGAAGTGGACTAAGAGAGTGTGACGTATAAAGAAGTGGATTAAGAGAGTGTGACGTATAAAGAAGTGGACTAAGAGAGTGTGACGTATAAAGAAGTGGACTAAGAGAGTGTGACGTATAAAGAAGTGGATTAAGAGAGTGTGACGTATAAAGAAGTGGATTAAGAGAGTGTGACGTATAAAGAAGTGGACTAAGAGAGTGTGACGTATAAAGAAGTGGATTAAGAGAGTGTGACGTATAAAGAAGTGGATTAAGAGAGTGTGACGTATAAAGAAGTGGATTAAGAGAGTGTGACGTATAAAGAAGTGGATTAAGAGAGTGTGACGTATAAAGAAGTGGATTAAGAGAGTGTGACGTATAAAGAAGTGGACTAAGTGAGTGTGACGTATAAAGAAGTGGACTGAGCGAGTGTGACATATAAAGAAGTGGACTAAGAGAGTGTGACGTATAAAGAAGTGGACTAAGAGAGTGTGACGTATAAAGAAGTGGACTAAGCGAGTGTGACGTATAAAGAAGTGGACTCAGCAAGTGTGACGTATAAAGAAGTGGACTAAGTGAGTGTGACGTATAAAGAAGTGGATTAAGAGAGTGTGACGTATAAAGAAGTGGATTAAGAGAGTGTGACGTATAAAGAAGTGGATTAAGAGAGTGTGATGTCACTCATAGCATTCAGCTCCACTTAAATGAAGCTCGCACTGCCAGTGGTTACAGGGGCAAATTTGGAGCTAGTCTCTATGTTATGAATAGAAAACAGACCAAATGGAGGAAAAAAACCAATAGGATCAGAGAGGTTTAATACAAACATTTTAAGACCAAAATGACAAAGCTCACAGCAGCAGTCACAGAAAGAGGGGCCATAATATTCCGATGTAAGTCACTGGGAGCCAGGGACAGTAGGAACCAGAAACGCCCGCATGCGAACTTCGTATTTGGAACATGCTTAGCTAGGTTCATTTATATACACAGTCTATGTTACACCATAATGCGATGCTAAGGCATTATAAATGTTATTGTTATTATTCTGTAAAATTGTATCCTTTGAAATTTGAATAAAATATAAATTTAAAAAAAGAAACCACATAAAAGCACATACTTGAGTGGCTGTCTGCAGATGTTGTCGTATGAGTTCTCTGACAGACGGCTCTCCTTCCGCCGGGGGGTTGGTGTAGATTTTGACACTGTCCTCTTGTCTCCAGGGGCTCCTCTCAGGCCACCCCAGAGCCAGGCCCGGGGCAGGGATGTCCGAATGCGCCGGGTAATACGTAGACGAATAACCCTCCAAACCCGGGTCTGGTCCATTATCCCAATTTTCCTCCTTTAGCAGTGGAGTCAAGTGGTAGTCCTGGACCCACTTTGTCAGATCAGTAACTTCTTCAGGCGATAAAAAGCAGCTTGAATGTTCAGATCCCACTGTGCTATAGAACGCTTCAGGTCCTGCGTTTAAAAGTCTCTCCAAAGCCAAGCGTTCAGTTTCAGAGTATAAAAAGTCCGGAGATGTTTCGGACACAGGGAGGAAGATAACATCCTCATTGAGACTTTGTTCATGCGAGTTTGACATGGTTAAGTTTGGCTTCGCAAGATTAGATATAAGGAGGTCTCTGAACAGGCACCATCGCAAAACCCACAAGACTCAAAGTGCTATGCTGTAAAAACAAAACAAAAAACAATAAATAAAAGATGAGAAGATGACAAAATATTACGTTACACTTTGCAGGTCAGAATTCAACCACAAAACAGTAGTAACTTAAATATCACACAAGAGAATTAGGTCTAGAGTTAAAGTTGTACTCTGTAATCTTTCTGATGAGGCATGTCTCCTTGTCGAAGTTTAATGCCACACTGTAAAACAATGGAGACAAACAGTACTATCTCCATGTGGACACATCAGACCATTTATCAGAAAAGTTGCATAATTCACCTCAGTGTTGAACAACCAAGAATAACCACATGAGTAAATACACATAAATAAATAAAAATGTACATAAAAAATATCTTGAATCTAAAATATCTTCAAAAATATGTTATCTCCCATTCAACAATTGATTGTAATGTGAACATATGTTTGGCAAGAAAATATTGGTTTCAGTTTAAGTTGCTAAATTTAGTTTAAGTTGTGTAAATTTAGTTAGTATAATATCATATATATTTGATTTTAGTTTTCATCCTTCCTTTCTGGGATCCCCAACAGTCACTCAACTACCAACTGGTAAATTCCTTGCATATTAATTTTGATATCACATTGGATGCCCTCCAACCTATCTGAAATTAGGTCCACGACAAACAGTAAGCGATACTGGCTTTAAGATGTTAGATTTTCAAATAGTATTATGCTTAAAAGACTATTTTAATATACTAGTGGATAAAGGGGTATTTGTGTTTGAGTAAAACAAATAATCTTCTACTTGCAAACATGAACCACACTGTTAAGCAAATACTTCATTTCAAAGTGGATTAATTTCATTACCTTCCAAATTTATTTTTTGCAGTGCCACGGACATTTTGCTTATCTTCCATGTTCCCGTATCTTCACTTTGTCCTGATAAAGGATTACAATTCTTCTGTCCAAAGTCCAAAAGCGTAGACCTCTTCCCGACTTCTAAAAACAGAAAAAAAACCTGAAATATTACAACGAAAACCCAATGAAAGCCTTTAGAATCTAGCGATCGGTGTTGTGAAACTCACCGGCCAGACAGCATGCCTCCTCTATGGGGATTGTACAGGTGCATAGCAGTTCCCTCCCAACTATGACATTTGAGTAACTCTCCACTCCTTCTTCAAGATTCCACACATTCTCTAGACTGACAGTTTAGTGGCTGTAAAGAGACACTCTCTCAGCCACATTGTTCCTGCTATATTCAAAATCCTACCCATTTATGTAAGATTATATTGTGGTTCAATGCATTTACGTGCCCAGGCAAGTTTCAGTACAAGTGCTATGACGTTACTACTTGCTCTTTACCTACTGAAAATATTTGGAGGTGGAGGAAGTATGTGGGAAGTTAAATTTATGTTATGTATTACTGGGCTGTTGTGCAAGTATAAGTAAAAGTTCCCAACAATGCAATTGCTTGAGTACTGATGTAAATTGGTTGACGTTATGAGCTGGTGCTACTACAACCACTTACATAAACTCAAATACATCTACAACTCTTAGGTGATAGGATGCCACTACTACTATTACTATTACCACTACTATTATTACTCACTTTTACTACTATTACTTCCTGTCACTGACTATAACGCTGGGTGAAAACTTTAACAGTTGAACTTGAAAATTAACTTATTAATATACAAATAAATACGTTTGAAGGTTGTGATGTTTAGTTGTTTTTTGTTTGATAAGGGTACAGTGCCATTAATGGTAATAAAGGAAGTGCTTCACTGTGTTTTTACACTCCATACACCTCCACTAGAATCATCCACTGAACAAAAGGTAAAAGGAGCTGTTAACTTGAAAACTACCCCTTCATGACATCACAAGGTGGAACAGAGCATGTCGAGCTTTGGAGATATAGACCGACTAATACTGTAATAAAGGATTACTGAAACGTGTGAATGAAACAAAACACAACACCAGGTATGTTTCTGAGGTGGGAGCAACATTCTAACATGGCTTAAAGCTCACAAGAATTAATTTTGTGTAATGTAGGACTCTTAATGAAAAAAAGAAACCCACTGTATATGGTTAGGAGGAATGTGAAACAGGACTAACAGACCTTTGCAGAATAACAATAGGAGCTGCAGTTAAGAACAGTAAAAACAAATATTTACCAAACAGAACGTCACCAAACATAACAACATAATAAAGCTAATGTTGTCTCAAGTGTATGTATTAAACTGTCTCGGATGTTTAGTGAAGGCCTGTGGTTTGCCTTTTATAGGGCTGTAAAATTGTAATTTGAACGATGTCCTCTATAAACTACTTATTCTTATTCTGGATAAAAATCACTAACAATGTACGTTAGACCTGTACAAGCATGTTCTGAAATGTGATTCTTGTAGTAGTTTGTGAGTTCACAGTGTTTTTGTCAATTCTTCTGTAGTGCCTTTTAAAATGTGAACTGAATGTGAACAGAACCTTATTATTTAAACAACCGCAATCGCAATGCTTGTCTGAAAAATGCAAATAGAAATTATCCCTAAATTGTTGAATCCTACTCTGGTGTTGAGTTCCACTAAATCTTATGTAAAAAGGTATGTCCATTTGACAGGTTATGTTTTAAGTACATGTAAAGTAAACTATGTTAAATGCTGAGCCTTAATTCACATTCAGGCTAGTTCCTTTGGTATTTGCTCCCTGCTATTGTGGCCTAAAAGTTGTGTCCAGGTAAACAGTAAAATGCTATAACCTAGTTGTGGATTACAGACACACCTTTGTCATTTTACACGCACAGAAGTGTCATCATGCTGTCAACAACCATCAGTTACAAGTGAGCTTTTCTTATGAGCACATTAGCAGTAAAAGCACATCTGTCTGGTTTCAAGACCTCTGTTGGGCATATTATTGATGGCAATCACGTAAATACCTGATAATGATAATCGTGTTATACGTGATATACATAGGTGATTGGTTTTGATACTGAGGAAAAGGCTGGATAACTATTTCAATTGTAAAAAAAAAAAAAAAAAACCGAATTTCTTGTTTATGTGTCATTTACAATGATATATTATTGGTTCTTTATGAGGTATTATTTCTAATATTAATTCATGCAAATCTTTCCAGCAAAGGTTGAACTTTGTCCTATTTAAGTGATTGTTTTAAGTGTCAATAAGTGTCAATACT
The DNA here is from genome assembly GCA_030686955.1 of Odontamblyopus rebecca. Taxonomy (NCBI): domain Eukaryota; kingdom Metazoa; phylum Chordata; class Actinopteri; order Gobiiformes; family Gobiidae; genus Odontamblyopus; species Odontamblyopus rebecca. Next base: position 17,685,916 of record CM060656.1, on the reverse strand, counting down.
TGTTAGTGTCAATGATTATTTTATTTTTAATACTGGTTTTCTACCAAGTAAAGAGATTAAATTGTGAACACAGTTTTTAATAATGAAGTTTAGGTATAGAGAAGTAAATAAGTGTGTGTAGTTAAACTTCAATAATAACGAAATTATAATCTAAAAATAATAAAAAATAAAAAAAATCTGCCAAAATACAATGCAATACAAAGTGCAGTGACTTTCTGTTTGGTAATTTGGGTTCACTCGTTTATTACTCATTTTTAACTACCGTATATGTACATGTACGTATGTCTACATACGTGGGTGAGACTACAACTATGGGTCATAGGTACACTCCCCTAGAGCTTACAGAGTGGACAACTCCATTGACAGACAATCACTCACTCAGCATCATTCACAACAACAAAATATTGAGTCACCAGTTCTATACCTGAATCTCCTGGTTACAATAAACAAAATAATAATTGCAAAATAAAGAGGTTATATTCATGTTTAGTTTGAGTACATTCATGTTTAATCCTATTTGGATTCAGATGCAGGGCAAGGGTTAATTCAGCTTTACATAATCATTGAAGAAAAGATCTAAACTAAACATTTAAAAATATTTAACCTATTGGTTTTGTTAGTAGTTGAGCCCACTATATTAATATTGTGGCTTAGTTTTACCTAGTAGCTCATACAAAGAAAGACATCGTTCAAAACACATTGAACTTTGTGCCCATTTTTGGATCAAGCAGATACTGGATTTTGGTCCAGTAATTACAGAGATATTAACCATAAACCTCATCTTAACAACTGCATTTTATCAGTAAATTCTACCATAAAACTAAGAGCTTTCCATCTCTATATTTGAACTCAGGAGGGTAATACTCATACTTAAGTCATTTTTTGAAGACATTGCACTTTTCAAAGGAGTTTTTCAACACTATAATTTTGCTCTTACTTGAGTAATATATTTTACAATGTAACAGTACTCTTACTTCAATACAAGTTTGAGTTACTCTTCCCACTGTGAGTAAATCAATATATATAAAAAGTTTATGCTGACATTATTAATTTGCATTTTCATGGTCTATCCTATGATATCACAATTTGTATTGGCCTACATTACATTAATTTCAAAATATAAATCCAGTGTTTCATCCTGACAGTTACTAATAATTCCTCTTACTTGAGTAATAGCTCCCTGAATACTCGTACTTTTACATGAGTAACTTCTTTGACCCCTACTTTGTACTTTCACTTGAGTCATATTATTGTGAAATAACGTTATTCTTACTCGAGTACAATTTTTGGCTACTTTACCCACCTCACATGAATGCAAATGTTAACAGGTTTAGCCTTCACAAAGTTGGATAAGCCAGTACAAAACAAACAGAGCAGACAGTGCAGTAGCCTATTACCTGCAAAATGATGAGATTCTTTATGTCATCCACCTTCTTCGTCTTCTCAGGCTGGTTCTGAGGTGCCAAGACTTCCCTCTCCCCAGACACCTGTTTGGCCAATCTTCAGGTTCCCACACATGCAGTAGAATAGGCAGGTAGAGTCCCAGGATCCTAATGTGGACTCTGTGTTTAAATATCTTGAACAGATCTTTGATAACATTTCAAAATGGTTGTGAAGTATTTGCACTGTGGAACTATTTGTCTAACTGTGTATGATTTGGTTACAGAGAAAACATTATTGCTAGTTTGTGATAAGAGCAGCACTTGTGATAAGTTTGGGCACTTACCTTCTGAATTACATGTTATTTATTGTTTACTGAAACTGCAAAGAAAGAAAAAAAAACGGATATGATTTACATTATAGCCTATAATGAGTTAGCGTAGCATAGCATTAAGTAATATTACATTGAAACATGCATTATTCGTCATTGAATTTATGTTTTTCTGCAGCATATGTACTATTAAAGAAAACTATTACCTACTCAAAATTGTATGCAATCACTCAAACATTTTATTTAACATGATTTCCTCCCAAACGTCTCACCTTTTTTCATGAATGGAGCTGTTGAAATTCTCAATGCAGTATGGGTGCCCCCTACTGGCCACTAAATGTTAGGCACATTTTGAATTCACTATGGACTAGCACATAATGAAGTACTGTATGTTTATTAGCACTTTTTTTAATCACTAGGATGTCCCGGTTCTTGAAGTATAGCCTACTATAAAGAGACCATGTAGACATTTATATATACAGGGCTAAATTAAGATGAGTGCTTTTTAAATATTGTTTTATTTAAAATATATCATCTGGATGTATAAAAGCAGTTTAAAATTATGTACTGCAAGCCTCATATAGGACATAGATGGATAGACATAGCAAAAACACAATGTAAGGAAAGATAAACAAAAAACAGTCCGCACAGAATACAAGTGATTTTACATATTAAAATGAAGGCATTCTTAGTGTACTATAGTGACTATAGTGTTTCTTCAGCAAATTTCAAGTGTGTTTTATATTCTTTTATTATGTCAGTGTCTTGTCTCAATGTTTCTTGCGTAGATGGACATAAAGGACCCCGCTCAGTAGCAGCAGAGGCACACAGATCCAGGCCAGAATGAAGCAGTATCCAAAACGCCCTGAGCTTGGATCTCTTGAGTCAGATAAAATCTCCTTTCTGTGGAACGTAAAAATCAGGCAAGCAGCAAAATCTGTAAAACCTGCAAAAGGGAAATATGAATATTACAAATTTTAATATTGATCAAAATTCTGTGCATTTTTTTGCTCAACAGTGTCATCTGATGTTTTCTGCAGTATTCTGTGCAGTACTTTTGAGACTTTTATTGTTTTGTTATTAAAATGTCCCATATAAATACAGACCGAAGTGGGCAAAATATTTCAGAAGCAAAAATTTAGCAAAACATTTAGCAAAATCATTAGTTGTTAAAAATGTATTCTATCAACAAACCATTACTTGACTTGAGTTCACTGAAGATGTTGCATTTTTGGCCAGAGTAGTACCCAGTATGTTATTACATAAGTAAATATAAACTTAAGTACTTTTTATCAGTCCACAAATTGTCACAGGAGTAAGCAGAAAGAATCAAATTTCCCAGAGACATAATGGCATGCACAAATTTTGTAAGCAGACCATTCACTGCATGATGTACACTGTTGTATGCTACGGGTGTTAAAATAAAAGTATTTTGCTTAGTGGTTCATTTACCCAGACACTCTGAGAATTAAATAGTAAAGAAGATCTATATTCTATAACCCATAATATATCTGAAAGAATAAAGAACCCAAAAATATAACCTGCAAAAGCTTGGCAGAACCCAGTGAAATAGAAAAGTCCTCCATTGGACAAGGCAAAGAGCTGTCCCAGAAACACCAGGAAGGAGATGGAAGAGAAGACCACAGAGAGGACCATGAGCGCCTGCACGGACTGGAGCCAATCTGAGAGGTGGGAGGTAAGAGTGAGGTGGTCAGAGCATGGGACAGGGTGGGGAAGGGTGGAGGAGAGGGCGGGGGAGAGGGTAGACTAAATAAAACATGTATTCTGGCACAGAGTGATTGTACGGTCATTAGAGCTGTACAATATCAGGAATAAGTGTGATAATATTGTTGAATGTTGTGGTAATGATATGGTATGAGATACAGCAATGACCTCAGTGGACAATGGAAAGTTCAGTCGAGTTAAAATGCGCTGGGTAATTCAGATATTATATAAAATAACTAAACAGGGGCTGAACTAATAGTAACAAAACAATGACAAAACAAGAACAAATTTGGATTTAAAATTTGTGCCTTCTTTTTACTCTCTTGTTTGCTATGAAACTGAACTTAGATTGCTGTAACTAGTTATTCTATTATAAGTTATATATTTACATCTTATTTGATTTGATTGCACATTGAGGGGAACCTTTAACAAGACTTTATTAACATGTTTACCGTTCTCATTGGTGGCAGCACACAGCCAAGTTTTTGTAGCGTTGTCTTGGAAACAGTTGTACCAGAGATCTGAAATTTCCGAGTCATCCCAAACCCACCAGGACTGTGGAAACAAGTAACATGTAAGTTTACAAAATCTATCTGCATCTATCTATCTTTATTTATAGCTCACTTTTTCCAGTGTCGAAATGAGAAGCATGGCCAGTGAGGAGAGATGCAGAACAGTGATACCGATGAGGAGGAGGACCATGGCCGCCACAGGGTTAGAAGGCTCAGTGCTGCTCTGTTAAAACAAAAATATCACATTCTCAAAACATGCAACGCTCAATTTATGTACTCCAACTTATTTTTTAAATATAACGTGTTTTTTATTGATTCGTGCATGTTTGGGCCTTTCATATTTGCAGTTTTGAAATGGAAATCAATGGGCATGTTTCTATTGATAAGAAGAGTTAGATTAAGATTGTGGTTTACAATAAATAAAAAAGCTAAATAATAAATAATGCAGGTTAAATATGAAATACTGGGATAAAAATGATATGTCTAATCTCAGTCAAACAATTGATCATTTTCAGCTTTGAGATTTTCATGCATTCCAATTGTTGCGGGAGATGCACGGGTCTCGGATCGAAGACGTGACGGAGTTGGTGTAAATGTTTTCTTTCTTGCACACAGTGCTGTTGTACCCTGGGACAAGACACCTGCCTGTGAATGTGGTGTATGACTGTAGTGGTCAGAGAGGTCATTAAAGAGCAAATTGATGTGAAATATAACTTAATGCCAGAATGTGCTTTTCTACCAGGGTATTCTGCTACTTTGATCCATATTTATACTACAAATTAAGTCCCCTTTTGTAGTGAGTTTTATGCCACAAGTCTTAAATTATTTTCGATTTCGATAGATTTGTGTTATGTTGTTTCCATACCAGGAGTTGTATTTTGTTTCATTCACACATGTTTAACACATGTTTAAATCCTGCATATTTCAGCTGAGTTCTTCTCTCAAACCGAAAACACTGTTCCACCTTGTGATGTCATGTGGTAACACAGGAAGTGCTCCACTGTGTTTTTAAACTCCATACAGCTTTACGAGAATCATTTGGATAATTTCCTATTTCTATTAAACAAAAGGTAAAAGGTAAACTTGAAAACTACTGGTTTATGACATCACAAGGTGGAACAGAATATCTTGAGCTATGAAGATGTAGACGGACTAATAAAGCAGGATTACCCAAAAATGTGTGAATGAAATAAAACAGAAATCCAGGTGTGTTTTTGATGAGGTAACAACATTATAAAATGGCTTAAAGCTCACAAATGTAATTTTTGAGTAATACAGGACCAGGTTAGTTTTAGTAGCTGTTAAATGGTATGGACTTGGTATGTTCATGAGAAACTATGCCTACAATCATTAGGCGTCTCAAAATCAGAGCTGGCCATCTCTGCTCATTTATCAAAACCTAAACAAGACGATCTCCAGGGAATACAGAACAACATTAGCGGCAACTAAAAACCACTACAGGCTATAATTTATAATAGAGGAGAAAACCCATTAAAATACCATGATAAATTATATACATGTACTAGGGCAAGTGCTTTTTTTTTGCTGTTTTGTAACAATAAAGGCATAGTTCATTCATAATGTATAGATTACATTACAATACTATTACATAAGACTGTTGAGGCTCCTACTACTACTACTACTCTTACTACTACTACTACTAGATAGGTTTACAATATATGGAATATTCAACACTATAAACACAACCACTAATAATACTGCTTTGCCATGTTAATTGCATTACGCTCATTCAATTAGAAGATAAAAAGTGATTTCGCAAGTTCTCACCTTTAAATGTCTCACTGGTCCTTTCTTTGCTTCTTCCTGCTTAAACCTCTTACACGTTTTGGGTTTAAATCTTGCAGATGCTGTGAAGAAAAGGAGCAGGAATGTGCAGTCAGATATGATGTAGGAGGAGTTCATGACACCCACTTCCTCCCCTCTCCTGTCCCCCGCCTGTTCCCTGCCTGCTCCCCCTCCCAGTGCAAAACTAAGGCCTGCTCCAAATCAAAACTAACACAGGCATTCCTCTGCGCTGACCAAATATACGCAACTTACTACGACTGCATATCATTTTACATCTGGGGGCTATAACATGTGCTTAAGGAAAAACACTCTACCTTAAAATATGATTACTCAAGTCAACTAAGTACAACTCAGACTCGCTGACTAGTCATTTTTTGAACAGGCATATGTATGTACAGCACACAAAAAAGTAGTTCATAGTAGATGAATAGTTCATATTAATAATGATAAATGGTACAGGTAAATGTTCACATTTTATATAATGCTTTTCCTCCATCAAGGCCCACAAAGAGCTTTACACCAAGGAATCACTCACCCATTCATACACACACACTCATGGATTTTTGTTTATCTCTAGACTTCCAGAGTGTTGTAGATTTTGACAATGACAAATGATAGTACACAGTCACTTTTACACCACTGATAAACAGTAATATATATTGCATGTAGAAAAAACTAGTGGACAGCTAACACAGATATATTTTAACATTTTTGTTGGATTGCCAAAATATTTTCTGATTATTGTTACCAGAATACTCCCCAAAAAACTGAGGCGTTAATTTTGTTGATATCAACCCCTAATTTTTTATAGTGGCGTAGTAGTGTTATGAGGATGACTGGCAAAGCTATCTATGTAAAAATGAATTCAGAGTCAGTACAGGGTACCATTCATCATGTGTATCAGCCTGGTATTTAGACCTCCACCAGAGAACAGACAGTACAGAGAACGGGAATACAGGAAACAGATTAGTGACCACTTTAAGAGAGAGGGAGGGGGTTCTCAGACCACACAAGACATAACACTATGGACACGGAGAACTGTATAAAACTTACACTACAATTCTGATGTTGAAGACTCATCAGCAATATACAAAGATTAAGACCAAATCCTTATATGTAAAATTACCTCACAACTACCGCTTTTGCATCAGATGCCCTACCTCTTCTTAATGAGCATGGAGGCTCTGCTGGTATAAAATAAATTCTGGAGTATTTATTGATGAATAAAAAATAAATAATATTATACAGGCCATAATAGAAAGTAATCCTAAGTGAAAGGCATTCGTTTTATAGAAAAATAAAATAAAATGAATAAGCCTCTAATTTTGTAATTGTAGTTCATTAGTTTATGTCATTTGCGCATACATTTATTGAACTTATAAAACAGTAAAATTAAAAACAAATTATGATTAGCCCATTTTTAATAGTAAATTGTAATCCTTTAAACTTACGTCCCGTTACTTCCAAACCAAGTCCAGATGTCTCTGTTCTTCACCACTCCCAGAACCGTAAGACTGGAAAATCTGCACAGCAACTTTTGGGCTTTCGTAAACACTGACCCTGCACAGAACGACATTGGATAATCTATTTCAACTCTTTTTATCTGACGAAGTATAAAGAGGACGAATCCGATGTAGCCGACGTTACGATGGGGTTGACTGTTTACCGATGTTTAACGACAACAACTTTTACGCACGGTGGAGGCTGAAGCGTGAGGACAGCTGCAGAATACGTGCGACACATGGAGCAAGCCGAGGTATGCCAATGTTCACAACAAATATCCCAAAATAAGTACGTGTTAATAGTTTTAAAGTTCTGGGTGTGGAACATTATCAAATCGCATTACGCACCATATTCTTAGTTAAAACTATTGCAAAACATGTTCAGAGCTTGTGTAGTAAGTGAGAATCATAGCAAAAACATACTTCAGTGGCTCATTTGTATTTCAGAAGGACTAGAAACACTGTTAATTACGGGGTAAACTACGGCTCTGTGTTGCAGCAAGACAAAAAAGTGGTTCAGAAGACTTAAATTCAGCTCTGAAGTTGGACCGCCCTCCTGTCCAGAACTTGGCTTTCACAACACAACACCAAACCCGTTTAATAATACGTATTTTTAGAGGACTGGGGGTTACTGTTTATGAATTGTGCAGTACAGTAAAATAGTAAGCCTTTGTTGAAATCAATTAAAGTTACAATACTAATATGCTACCACTGGCCCTGATATCGGATAATCTATATTCTGTGTAGTTTTAGGACATTCACACTTGTCATGATTGTAGTCCTGATGTAGACTTGGTTTGGTCGTGTTCTACTCCTGTTCAAGATTAGACCAAATTTAGTTCCAGGTTTTGTTTATTCCCAATTTTGATGCGAGGCGTGTGCAACTCTGAAAAATACCCAAAGCAATGCAGAACAAAAAGCTGCTTGTAGTAGTGAAGTGTAGTGAAGGAGTATGGAGTTTAAAAACACAGTGGAGCACTTCCTGTATTACCACATGACATCACAAGGTGGAATAATGTTTTCTGTTTGAGAGAAGCTTAACTATGCAGGGTTTGTGCGAATGAAACAAAATATAACTCCAGGTATGTTTTTTGATGAGGAAAGAACATTACAACATAGATGAGAAAATAGTGTAAAATGGGCCCTTTAAAATTCACCTTTGTTTGGCCTTTGTTTTGAGTCCAGGAGGAGCTGTCTCAGATTGGCTCGTGGCTCTGTGAACAGGGTCTGAGTCCTGGAGCCTCTGCAGATGAACAGCTGTGTTATCTGTGGAGGGCTCTGCAGCGCGCTCAGGGAAACCTCAACAGCCTCAACAGGACGCTAGATTCACAACGATCACAATACGCTGCAGAAATATTAGAGGTGAGACTTTTTTTTTAGATCAGTTCGATGTTTATTTTTTGTGTTTTATGTTTTCAGAGTAAAGACATTTTAGGGAGGATCCAAAGGCATGCTCCATCTTAAACAATTAGTTAAACATGTGTAAGTAACTAAACTGTCTATCACCAATACTCCAATCCAAGAGAAAATAAAATGTAATACAAATGAAATTAAGAATAAAACATTACATTGTACCATGGAATCAGGATGTGAGGTGGCTTCTTTAAAATGATCTTTATCTAAGCTCCTTATAGGATTTGTAGTGTGCATATTTACACAAACAACATTCCACATAGTAAAGATAAAATAAAAACAACTATTCAAAGTAAGAGCTTTCGTCTGATTTTCTGTAGCTTGGATAAATTATCTTTTGGATCATATTAATGTTATGCTTGTGTGTTTAAGGTTCGTAAATCCTTGGAGCAGATTCGGGTCTTCACTGGACACAAAGATGTTTTGGCTCAAGAGATTCAAGATGAGAATGACCAGCTCAGAGAGCAACTTAAAAGGCTCGTGTCTGTGCAAGGTGAGTGGGAATTTCTATTGATATAGATAAAATATATATATATATATATATATATATATATATATATATATCTATATATATATATATAAAATATATATATATATATATATATATATATATATATATATATATATATATATATATATACATTTATTAAGAAATATGGTAACACTTCATTATGAATGAAGTCTTTCTTAAGGCTTGATTAAGGATAATTAGGAGTAATTATAAAGTGTCACCAAAAATATATATATATATATAAAAATTAAAAAAAACTAACAAAACACCTATGACATTATTATCAGGACAAGTCTAAACTTACTAAAAGTAAAAACTTTTACATTTTTGGACAGATTTGCAGATCAGTGAAGTGGCTAAGATGCTGTACGACCAGGGCCTGACAGAGCTGATCCACAGCAGCCCCAGTGAGCAGGTGGCTTATCTCCTGGTGGAGAGGGCTTCACTGCTGGAGACTTCAGGGGGGGCAAACACTGCAGCTCACAATGGGACAGGGGGGCAAACCTGCACCTCCAGCATGGGACAGGTGAGTGCACAATTATAGTTTAATAATTTCATTTATTTGTCTGTTTTTGTCAGGGTTTTAGACTAGTTATGTTGACCTTACAAACCTTATTTGTAAGCTTGATGTGTTAAATAAACTGGTAATAGGTTAAATCACATTCATATCAGGCAGAATCCTCCAGCTAAAGCAGTTCTAACCAAACCAAGCTCAGCTGCGATCACCCACTTCTACTGACAGGTAACTCCGGCGGCATTGAAGGATGAGTGTAACTGTAACTTTTCTGTGATTTAGTCCTGATGTAGTACCTTCAGGTTGTGTCTGAATATACTTTACTGTGGTTAGGTGGTATGGTGAAAGTTGTAAGTTAAGTCGTTGTTTGAATCAACTTTCTCTAGACTCCCCACAAGAGGGCACTGCGCCACAGCCAAAGCCCTTGGAAAAAACTCTTAGGGCTCCACAAAAATCAGAAATATCTACTTATTCCTGTAAGTATATAATCTATATTTTAACTTTTTTATAAGAACACATGCTAAAAAAACATTTATAGAGTTAGTTTCATGATTTATAGATTGTAGAATACATATTATTACTAATATAGTAAAATACAGAATAACCCTGTTTCCATAGTGACTTGGCTTCATGTTAGCATAAACAATAATGTATTATTTATTCTTATTTGATTCAAGTATTTTATTTATTTTACACAGCAACGGAG